>LR812521.1:65343948-65958948 GCA_903798195.1 Danio kyathit | reverse complement strand
CTGTAAAAATACTTTGAAAGCAAATTAAACATAAGAGAGATGACTTTAATGCTTTTTTTTATGCTTTTTTTTTATAATTCCAAGTTTAAATGTTAGAATGTTCTAAATTAATAGGGCATAGGGGGGATAACTGGAAAAGAACACAGCTAGGAACTATGTTTCTAACTACAGCTCTAGAGGTGTAGTCGCAAGCATAACAGTTTGCTACACAGTTTGCGAAAGTTCGTTGGAACGACGGATTTGGGAAATGCCAAATCAACGAACTATGTTTGTACCGACGCAACTTGCGACTTTAGTTGGCTAACCATGGTTTTCGTGCGGTGGCGCCATGGGTAACACTGTCGCCTCACAGCAAGAAAGTCACTGGTTCAAGTCTCGGCTGGGTCAGTTGGCATTTCTGTGTGGAGTTTGCATGTTCTCCCCGTGTTGGCGTGGGTTTTCTCTGGGTGCTCCGGTTTCCTCCACAGTCCAAAGACATGCGCTATAGGTGAATCGGGTAAGCTAAATTGTCCGTAGTGTATGTGTATGAATGAGAGTGTAGGGTGTTTTCCAGTGATGGAAGGGCATCTGCAGCATAAAACATATGCTGGATCAGTTGGCAGTTCATTCAGCTGTGGCGACCTCACATTAATAAAGGGACTAAGCCGAAAAGAAAATGAATAAATGAATATTTTAAATCATATAAGTTCTGTTAAAGTTGTCCACAATTGCTCACTGATTAGTCTTCTGGACTAATGCATGTCGTTCTCTGGTTCACCAAGCTCCTCTCATATGACCAAAACAAGCAATTTAAAAACAAAGCACAGTTTAAACACTATTTGAAAACATAGCACAGACGTAGCTAATACATCAACAAGGCAGCACATCAAAAAAAAAGCACAGCGTTCTCGTAAATGCGCACCCTATACTGACACTGAAGAGAAGAAACTGTTCGATATTTAAAATTTTTTTTTTTTTTTTTTTTTTGTGCGCACAACATTATTCCCGCTGTATGACAATATTCTGTTTGAACCACTGAAGGCATACAGTCGGTTTTAAGGTTTATTTTGTGTATTTTGTTTAAGAACCTTGCTGTCAATGGAGGATAAGGTAGCTCTGGTTTAACTTAAAATATCTTAATTTGTGTTCTGAAGAAAAAAACGAAGCTCTTGGGGGATTGGATTGACATGAGAGTGAGTAAGTAATAACATAATTCAAATTTTTGTGTGAACTAACCCTTTAAACTCATGTGATGGAGTTTTATTTTAGATATTGGGGGGAGAAAAACAAAAAAAATTGTGTTCCTGTAGAAACACACGAATACTCTGGTAGAGAGAAGCAGGAGAACATGCGAAGTGAAGTGGCTTTAACTCTGGGTCCAGTGTCACTGGAGGAGGTGGTCTGTGGCAGGACCTTGTATGGTGAAACAATCCAGATTTCCAAGTTCATTCCACAAACCTTACACATAGCTATTTTGAGCGCTTCTGAACTCTCCCACGTACACACAACAATTCTGGGGTTAGTTCATTTATTTATCTTTAGATTTGCAACGTCTAATGAAACCCCTGAGAAGGACAAGCGGAGTTGATCTTGGCTGGTAGGCTGAAATGGGAGGACGTGATTCAAGCTTGCATGAACCAAGACTTCCATCAGATTAAAGTGATCCGGACAGAGCCCACTGCTCGCACACTCGTACCCGCTCCCACAAGGTGTGCTTCAATCTGACTAGCTACTACTCAAGTTAAATCGGCGCCTATACGAGGAGATTGACATGTTGCTGCTTGTAGGTCTGAATGTGATAAACGCTGTCAATCATTTCAAGAGCAGAGATGACAAGCAAATAAGACTAGCATGGGAAACAACTCTGGAAGAAACAGAGGAATTAACGACAAACTTTTAAACTAAACAGGGATTCATGCACAAATGTTCATGCACTCAGCATTTACTAGTTCCAAATCTTTACGAGTTTGTTTCTTCAGTTGAACACCTGCGATTTTAAGTATGTTGCAAACTGTTGTAAGTATGTAGTAGGTCAATGACTATTCTTCAGAATCTTCTATCGTGTTCAAGAGAAGAGAGAAACAAGCGGGGGTTGAGTAACCGGTGACAGAATTGTCATTTCTGAGTAAACTATATTTCATTTTATTATATGACATCTTCAGGTATCTTACTAAGAACAAGCAAATCAATCAAAAAGTTTGAGGAATTCCTGACTGGTTACTTAAATTTTTTAAAACTTCCCACTTAGCTGATGATTGATTATAAAGCATGCTGTCCCGGGAGAGATCCCTGAGCTTATAAGATCCTTGAGCCCGGAGCGTGTGGGGGAGTTTGAGGGGAGTTTGAGCTCAGGTAGATCTCGAGAACTCCTATGCTCTTTGTAGCTAATGAACTATTAGGTATTGCTATGAAGAGATAACTACTTACTAGGAGCACGTCTATGGGGCCAATTTGGATTAGTCAATTAAGTTAAGTCGCATGTTTTTGGATAGTGGGAGAAAACCCAGGGGCCCAGGGGAGCACAGGGAGAACATGTAAACTCCGCACAAAAACATTGACAGGCTTGGTAGGGACTAGAACCAGTGACGTTTTTGCTGTAAGGCAACAGTGCTAACCACTGGAGTTAGTGTCAGTGCTAACCAGTGGCGCCCCCAGAAAAATTTCTTAGGGGTGGCCAGAAGAGGCCGCACCAAATCTTGGGGTGGCACACAAAAAAATAATGAATTCAGTGTAATGTTATATTTTTGTTTCTGGTAAATGAAATAATGTGGTTTTAATTCATTTAATTAATTACTCTTAAAATATTGCCATTTATTCCTTGAAATAATTCAGCAAGTACATGTGCAAATCAAATAAAAATCAATATTTAGTTTAAAAACACTTTTCATATATATAAATATATTTATATAAATATAAATAACTTTTTAGTTATTTTCCACATACTTTTATTGCACAGAATATGGTATATGCCAAGTCTAAAATTCATGAAGATTCATGAATTAATTAATAAAACAAACAAATGAACAAACTGAACAAAAGGCTACTACACACACATTCACTATACAGACCCTAATAATATCATTTATCCATATTCCTTTTTGAGCCACAATATTATTAATGCAGCTTCTTCTATTGATGTACCTTAAGGTAAATATTAAATTGCCATTGCTGTCTATTGAAGGTGTGTGTGCTGTCAACGACGATCGGGGAGGGCAGTGGTGGTTCTAGTTTAAACGACACCATGGGCGAACCATCCCATACACATCATTAATGTAATGAAGTCTTACCTCCCTGACTCTTTATCCCTCCTTTCTGCTTTAAAGCCATGCTTAGTGAAAGTTACTACATCATCATATTATATAAACTTTAGTTTAGTCGACTTGCAAAACTCGATGCGTGCCGACACCTCTGCACAAAAGGCTGTTACTCCTGTTTCACGGCGCATGAGCACCGCGTATTTTATCGGAATGCATGCAAACAACCGGGATTCTCACAGGAGTGCGTGAGGCGCACGGGAATGGTTTTCTGCGCGCATGCGTCATTTTGCTTTCACCAGCGTTGAACCAGCGCTGAGGGGGAGAGCAGTGAATCAGCTACGTGAGTGGCACCAACAATAATTTAGTGGCTGCGTTTTATTTATTGAAATATTGGGAATTTACATAAGTACATTTAAATTAATAATGTCAACAGCAAAATCATATTGGGGTGGCCACAGGGGTGGCCAGAGTTTACCCAGGGGTGGCCGTGGCCACCCCTGGCCACCCCTTGGAGGCGCCCCTGGTGCTAACCACGGTTAGTGCCGTGCCGCACATCTATAGAAACGGAGAAAGAGTAGAGGAGGAAGAGGGGATTCTTCACAATGAAGATGACTGTGGTATGGAACTAAGGTTATTTATGGTGACTCAGGAATCGTCTGATTGGTGAATCATGAATGGGCTAATGCAGGACCAGCCGTGATCAATAATAAGCATGTGATCCTCTCGAAATTAGTTCACGAAAAATGTTTCAATAAATACAAACAGTCAAATAATTTGCCCTTAGATAAAGTAATTTTTAGGTTGATCAAACTCTTAATTTTCTCTCAGAACATTTTAATATGCCCTAGTTTCATAGGGTATTTGCAGAATGGGTCAAATTTCATCATCCGTTTAATCACATTCCCATTATTCACATACTACTTTTTTCTGAAAAGAAGTGTGGTTCATTGCATTGAATAGTATACTTCAAATGTTAAAAGCATATTTAGTGCATTTGAGTGGTGTTAGAGAGGCCAACAGGGGGTGCTCAACCTGTGGTCTGTGTGAGTCCTAATGCCCCAGTAAAAGTGAAGGGGACACTACACTGTTAGTCGGCGTCGTCTTTCGGATGAGACGTTAAACCGAGGTCCTGACTCTCTGTGGTCATTAAAAAAATTCCTGGCCAAAGTCCCTCAATCAGCACTGACCCATCATGGCCTCCTAATCATCCCCATCCACCGAATTGGCTCGATCACTGTCTCTTCACTCCACCAATAGCTGGTGTGTGGTGAGCGCACTGGCGCCATTGTCCTTTGGCTGCCGTCGCATCATCCAAGTGGATGCTACACACTGGTGGTGGTGTGGAGAGACTCCCCTCATGATTGTGAAGCGCTTTGGGTGTATGGCCATACACAAAAAATGCGCTATATAAATACACATTACATTACTTTCTTAGCACAATAATATTTTAGTATTTTTGGCATATTTCTATCCTACTTAAAGGGAAAGTTCACCTAAAAATGAAATTTCACTAATAATTTACTCACCCCTAAATTATTCCAAACATGTTTGAGGTTTTTTTTCTTCTGTTGAATACAAAAGAAGATATTTTGCAGAATATTAGACATTGGTCCTTGACTTCCATAGTATTTTATTCCAACTATGGAACCCAGCAAGCATTTTTTGTTTTAAAAGATGTCTAATAGATGTCTAATAGACGTCTAAACATAGTCGTCTTGGCTAAAATCAGGCTAAATTTGGGCTGTCAGGGAAAATCTAATAGATGTCTAAGAAAAGTCTACATAATAGTAAAGTACACATACTGTATAGGGTCTGTCTAATCTGTCTATTTGATGACTAGTCTAGTTTTGGCCTATTCTTAGACGTCTATTAGCTTTTCACTCACAGCCCAAGTTCAGCCTTGTTTTAGCCAAGCTGTCTACATTTAGATGTCTATTAGACGTTTATTAAACACAAAATTGTTTGCTGGGGAAGCCAGTGGCTACCATTTTCCTACATTCTTCAAAATATCTACTTTTGTGTTCAACAGGAAGAAAAAAGTAAGATTTAGAACTACTTAAGGGTGAGTAAATTATATTTAGTGGTGAACAAACCCTTTAAAGAGATTCATCATTTACTCACCCGTCATTTTTCACAGACCTGTTTATGTTTCTTTCTTCTATTGAACACCAAAGAGGATCATTTGAAAAATCTTAAAAACCTGAATGGTACAAAAATATCTGTAAATTAACAGTTTTCCGTATTTTGTAATTCATGTTTTTATTTTTTTATTATTTATGCTTTTAGATGGTATCATGAGACCTTGGTATGACAACTTTTAACCTTAAAAAGTTGGAAAAAGTGACTTTTATGAACATTACTAGTTTCAAGTAATATATTGTCTGGGTTGAAGTTGTATATCATCCGACAAAAAACCTTCTAATAAGCTGCCAGCACATTCTCTGTTATTTTACAGACATATTTCTCTATATATTATTTCTTATACATTATATTAATTCAAACTACTAAAATGTCAATAAACATCACTTTGTTAAATTCTAGAGTTGAATTTTTAAGATCAAAACTCAACTGAGCAGAGATCAAGATCCTATAAAGCAATTCACAACCGAAAATAAACAGAAAAACACAAAATACAGAAGCGGCTAATTAACAAATATTTTGTACAGTGTGTAATCATTGACTTACTGTACATAGTGGTTGTATCTTCTTCTATGGATCTCAATTGTTTCTAACTTTCTTCAAAATATCTTTTTTTGTGTTCAACAGAAAAAAACAGAAAAGGTTTAGAACAACTCCAAGGCAAGTAAAGGATAAGTAAATATTCATTTTGGGGTGAATTATCCCTTTAAAAGAGTAGAAAAACCAACAAACACTCTTAAATGAAACTAGTTGCATTTAATGCAATCTAAACTATAATACAGTTTATTCTATTTTGCTAATAACATAAAATTAAGTGCCTAAAAACATATTTAGCACATATACTGTAAAACCCAATAAGTTAAGATAACTCAAATTGTTTGAGAAAACCCATTGCAAACTATTTAAGTTTAAAAATTAATCCTAATGAGTATTGTGAACTTAATTCTTTTTAGTAAATGAAGCAATTTGAGCACAGTAAAACCCCAAAAAAATAGAGAACTCAAAGTACTGGAAAGTACTGAAAACCCCAATAAGTTAGGGCAACTCAAACCGTTTGAGAAAACGATTGCTACCAACCATTTGAGTTAAACTAATCTATATAAGGACTGTGAACTTACTCCATTTAAGTTGAAGGAATGAGGTATTGAATTAACTCATTACCTTCAACACTGAGTTCAAAACTCTTTTCAAATGAGTAGAATTAACTTGAAGTAAATTTTGAGTTAACTACACTCATTTCATTTAATAAAGTTGACTGTAGGGTTTTACAGTGTGTAAGTACATGCACTCCTTTAAAATATATATTTCCATAAGAAGTAATCTTTTATCCATTCATTCATTTTCCTTCGGCTTAGTTCCTTTATTCATCAGGGGTCGCCACAGTGGAATGAACCGCCAACCTATCCAGCATATATTTTACACTGTGGATACCTTTCCAGCTACAACCCATCACTGAGAAACTGCCATACACTCTCCCATTCACACACATACACTACGCCAATAGAGTTTATTCAATTCACCTATCGGTCTTTGTCAGGTGACGTCACCTTCATGAACACTGAGTTGTATTATGGGTCTAGCCGCCATTTGTGTGGTATCCGAGTTAACGTTAGCTGTTACAGTATATGGTTTTAGCGTCTTTCGCAGAGTAAAAAGAGTGTAATGTTTTTGTTGTGTGAAAGGCTGTAATAGTAAAAAAAAAAAATCAGACGATCAAAAAGGTAAAAAAAAATAATCACAACAGATATTTTAAATTTCCCCGTTAATTCCCAGCGGTAATAACAGATGCATCAGATGTCCTGGGTTGCAGCAGTGAGACGCAAAATTTCTTGCCAACATACCTCTGTTTATGCATGTTTGCTCTCGACATTTTCACAAAGATAAGTACATAACAATATTCAAGCAACTTTACAATTGTCATTGCTTGGGCTTTAAACAATTAGTTTAATTCAATGCAACACTTTAGTTTTGGGGGTAGAACATGCAAACTCCACACAGAAACGCCAACTGATCCATCCGGGACTCAAACCAGTGACCTTCTTGCTGTGAGGCGACAGTGCTAACCACTGTGCTGCCCCAAGTATTCTTTTAAAAAATTTGATAAAGTAAAGTAGATAAGACATCATGGTACAGCACCTCACAGCAAAACGGCTGCTGGTTCGAGCCTCGGCTGGGTCAGTTGGCATATCTGAGTGGAGTTTGCATGTTCTACTAGTGTTGCCAGGGCCGGATTAACCAATGGGCATTATGGGAACAGGCCCAGAGGCCCGTGCACACTTGGGGCCTCTGGGAGGGGGGAAAATGCAGTTTTTGGATTGTCTATTAAGGCTAATAAGTGCAAATAGTGCACCTCGTTGGAATAAGCTATTTGAGTGATTTCCGCCCACCACTGTTTGATCGACAGAGACAATATAACTATTGAGCGCGCCTGACAGCAGTGTGAGTGGTTTAGCTCGTAAAGCATCATGTTTTGATGCGATCGATCAATAAACCAGGTTTGAATCCAGTGTCTGATAAACTCATTCTTCTTTTTTCCACATTACATATCAGATTGGAAATACATTTATTTTTTTTAAGAAAGGAAATATTTGTGTTTAAAAATGAAAATGTGATATAAAGTCACGAGTGTCTTGTTGGGTATTTAATAAGGTTTAGCTTATTTCATGTGTATAAACAGCATGTAAAAAGTTATTTCAAATATTCTACAAGCAGTTACTTTCCACTTGGTGTTAAATGTTAGCGACATTTTAATATAAATAATTTGTATTTACAATGAATACCCTTTAAAATATATATTTTTAGTACTGCTTCTGTGAATTTAAACAAGTATATTAAAATCATTAATTTTCACTAGTTTTTTTAGTATTTTTTTTTTTATCAAAGTGTGCTTTAAATGCTTTAAAAATAAGTAAAATCCATGTAGACTATAAATTTACTGTATGTACTATATTTAAATTATTTAAAAAATGCGGGCAATACATTATAGATTCATTTCATAAAAATTATATATTATTCTTATTTTTAACTCAACTATTGGGGTGCGGCTGGGTAAGGGGTCCTACAAAACAATGTGCCTAGGGGCCACTGAATTCTTAATCCGGGCCTGTGTGTTCGCGTGGGTTTCCTCCGGGTGTTCCAGTTTCCCCCACAAGTCCAAAGACATGCTCTTTAGATGAATTGAGTAAGCTAAATTGTCCGTAGTGTATGAGTGTGAATGAGTGTGTATGGATGATGATTGCAGCTGGAAGGGCATCTACTGCATAATACATACACTGTAAAAAATAAATCCGTAAAATTTATGGTAAAAAAACGGCAGCTGTGGTTGCAAACGGTACAAACCGTAAAAGTAATTCTCATTTTTACAGTAAACTACCGTATTTTTTTAATTTATAGAGGTAATATATCTGTATTTTAAATAAACGACATCTACACATCTTTTGTTACCCAGATAGACATGATAACACAGCCATAAGCAGGTGGTGATGAGAAAGTTCATACATAATGAACCAATGCTCATCACAAACAACTTTTCCCACAATCAGAAAAGTATATCAGTGTAAAGAAGTTGCTCAGTGTCATTCACACAGCTACTAAACACCAGTATGGTAACATGCATAAAATTAAAGTCATGAAATAAACATTGTTTATCAACATTATATGTAACATAACTCACTAATATACATTACTGATGGGGAAACAACTAAAAGATTGATAGTAATGTCAACAAAAAGCATAACAAGTGATGTGCCATGCAGGGAATTCTGAGAAAGTCAATTTACGGTTATTCGGCGTATATATTAAAGAAACATACTGTTAACCAGGTTACGGATTTTTACTGTAGCATTTTTACAGTTTTTTACCGTTGAAATCACGGCCATTTTTTACAGTGTATGCTGGATAAGTTGGCGGTTCATTCCACTGTGGCAACATCAGATTAATAAAAAGACTAAACCTAAAAGAAAATGAATGAATGTATGAATAAAGTAGATAAAATCTTTCTATCATTAGTTTTACTCACAAAAAGTCTCCCAGGGTCTGGGCATCTGTCTCAATGGATTACATGTCACAAGGAGTTCATTCACTTTCCTCAGTTTCAGTATATTGCGCTGTCACAGTCAACACAACTACCGTGTTAAGACAATTTGACAAGCCGAAGACATAAGAGCCTTCATTTGTTTGCTCAACAGAGTTAGTTACTCAAATCGTACGGAGATAAAGCATGCAGGAAGCACAAGCAGACGTCTGAGCTGCCACTTCCAGTACATTGAAAAAGAGAGCTTATGTTTAACATGACTCAGTCCTAGAAACAAGAACCTCTCACGTCAAAGCATCGGTTTCTTTGAAAACACAATGGAAGAATGGAATTTCGTTTTTTCTGAAGCTCAGATTAAAGTTGAACACAGGAAATGAAAATGCTGGGTTCCGCACAATTGATTTGTTTTGGGACAACATGAAGGAATTAAGTTAACTTATTAGTTTTTACACATTTAAGTGGATTGAACATAAAACAATTAAGTTGTCCCCAAAATAAACTCAAAAATTGTGTTGTTTCAGCTCATTTTAAAGGGGTGGTCCAGAGTGTATTTTTAAGGCTTGGTTGTGTTTATAAGATGCAAAGCAATGTGTGCTTATGCTTCACTTGTAAAAAAAAAAATAAAACAATCATGTTATTTTTGTATATATCTTACTTTGATTATATACAGCTACTCAGCTAACATGAAAACGACTGTCATATTTCCTAGCTCCTCTGAAAGGCCCGCCTGCAAGAGGCTCTGATTGGGCAGCTAACATAATGTGCTGTGATTCGCGGATCGGCTCCACGTCATGCCCCTACAAGCATGCGATTTTGCGCTGTGTAAACAGTAGCTGCTAGCCGTAACAGTTTGTGCCTGAATGAGATTCTGACAAGTGTCTTTCACATATATTCAGAATAAGCATGTGTAAGTAATATGAAACGTTCACATATCTTTTGCAAGTTCGATATTTGAGATGTAGAATGCAGAAAAAAAGCACCTGCATAGAGAGACACTGAAAGCGGCCACATAGAGACACACTGCACATGCTCAGACATCCCAAGTCTCCCAAGTTCCGGGAGCATCTCACAAATGCATAGAGACTCCCGGACGCCTGCAAACGAATGATAATCGTGCGTCTCCAGCTGTTAAGGTACGTCACGTGCAACCCCCCACCCCCCATACGTCGCACGCACAGGCCCCCACCGCTCTTTAGATACGTCCCATGGAATTATAAAAAAATATATAGCTAGCATTTGACAAAGGACAGCTTCCAGAATCTCTCTCAGTTCAGTGCTGGATTCAGCTAAAAACTCCTCCAACCAACACAGCTGTGGATTGTGAGCCACAACCTGTACGTATTTTTACTTTTTTAAATTGATCTATCACATGCAGTTTCTAGCATTAACGGTATGTTGTAGCAAGGACATAAACAAGGATGTAAACAACAGGAAATGCCATTTGGCACAGTTGACAATTTAGCTACAAATTCATATTTATCAGTCAAACCATTGTAAACACCCTTAAGCTTCAGCAGCGCTGCAGTGTCTCTCTCTATGCGGCCGCTTTCCCTGCGTACTACATCTCAAATAACAAACTCGCAAAAGATATGAGAAAGTTTTATACTACATTACACATGCTTATAACCCGAATATGTGAAAGACACTTGTCAAATTTGATTTTAGAGAGCATGCTTGAGGTTCAGCTGTGTGCTCTTCATTTTTCTGTCTGATTCAGGCAGCTAACGCTGCTAACAGCTGCTCTGACTGGACTGTTTACACAGCGCTAAAGCTCATGCTTGTAGGGGCGTGATGTGGTCCCGATCCGCGAATCACAGCACATTATGTTAGCTGACCAATCAGAGCCTCTTGAGTGCGGGCCTTTAGCTGTTACAGTAGCTGTATATATAAGATATAAGAAAAAATAACGTGATTTTCTACAAGTGAAGCATGAGCACACATTGCTTTGCATCTTATAAACACAACCAAGCCTTAATAAATACACTCTGGACCACCCCTTTTAAAGTGTTGAAAGCTGTAGTTACAACAATTAAACACTGTGTTAAATTTCTTGGGTCAATCACATAAGATAAATGTGATCACTTGTAGTTTAATAAGCAAGTCATATGAGTTTAGTCATCACTGTGGTTCAAACGAGTTCATGACTGGTCCTACTGTGTATTTTTCATTAAGTAAAAAAAGTGTCCTGACATTGTATCCTACTAGTCAGCAGTGTTGGGGAAAGTTACCTTTTAAAGTAATGCATTACAATATTGAGGTATTCCCAAAAAAGTAACTAATTGTGTTACTTAGTTGCTTTTTTTATGAAAAGTAATGCGCTATTTTATTTTTGAGTTAATTTTGAGTTACTTTTTCATACCTTTACTGAGGCCTGATCTCTTTTAGAACTCGCAGGGTTTTTTTTTTCTTCTTCTTTTTTTACTTAAAAGAGGAGGTCTGCAATTAACAACACACTGTATAACATTTTTAAAAAACACATCAAATATTATTAATTTAGCATAATATTATCTTCTGAGAAGTTCATGAGATCTACATGCCGTATATACAAATTAATGACAGTTTAAAGCAATGTGTTTGATGCTTTTGTACTTTTTGTCTTATTAGTGAAGTAAAATGAGCATTGAGACAATCCACTTTTCCTTTTCTTCTATGCGTTCAGAATCATGAGAATACTTCCAGCGCAGAAATGCATGAGGCTCTGCCATCTTGGCTTTTCTGTTTGTTTCTGCAGGGAGAAAATTCTCTCGTTGAATGCAGAATTCAATGTTAATTTTAATATATTTTTTAAAAGCAAATTAATTAACCTAAAAGGTAACTCACATTATTTTTTTTTGTAAAGTAACTCAAATATTTTTACTCATTTTTTAAAAGTAATACTAGTTACTAATTACTAGTTACTTAGAAAAGTAATATTATTACGTAGCTTGCTTTACTTGTAATACGTTACCCACAACACTGCTGGTCAGATTATGCTACCAACTTTGTATTTGAATGCTTGGACTTACGGATTGGGGTAACCTACTTTTTGAATCGAAGGTACACTGTAAAAAGTTTCACACAATTCCTTCATGTTGTCCCAACATAATTCAATTAAGTTAACTTAATCGGTTTTACAAATTTAAGTGTATTGAACATACAACAATTAAGTTGTACCCCCAAAACTCTCAATAAATGTGTTGAATCAGCTCATTAAAAAAAAAATTTTAATGTAGGACATTCTGATAAGGTAGAAACAAATCAGCAGAACTTCAGTTCATAAAAATAATTCTGAAAGGAGGTCATATGCAGTTACTTCACGGTTTTCATTAAGCCAGCTTATGGGCATTATAAACAGTCATTTATCAGGATCACTCTATTCTGTCCTTTGAAGTCTGAGCTGATGGTTGTGAAATTTCATGTCTACAATTCTGAGGATTGATCTCATTCTTCAGCAACTTTGACAGCTGCCAGTGATGAATGACAATGATATTAATACTGATTTCTTTTATAAAGCGCAATTAAAGTAATATTAATCCCTTTGAAAACAAAACAGGGGTCACAAAATATGTCTATACACAAAATTGTCTAAATATGTACACCTTCATGTATGTGCATGTTAAAAAGTATACAAAATCACTTTTAGCACACTTAAGCTCTGTCTTTAAGAAACATCCTTTTTTATTGGTTACAAATCCTTGTTAACGGTCATAATATCTTCAACCTGGGTCATATAGAGAGCAATAACAATATTATATATTGTGCTTTCTCTTTTTTCCCCACCGTGAACAAAAACTATAGTGATATATAATATACTGTATAGTGTTTTGAACCATGTATTGTGTATTATAACGTATATATTATAGCATTTACAACACTTTATCAATGAGTGCTACAGCGTTCACTATAATGAACTAATAAACTGTAATAAATTCTATTATATTTGTATAGTATATAGTATATTTTATATAGTATATTTTAGTTTTTACTACAGTAAACGGTGGTTTATCATATTCCCTACAGTAGAAGAAAACTACAGTATTGGGAAATTTGTTTATATTATTATAGTTGTTGTATTACCATAGCAACTACAGAATTAATACAACAGATCATTCAAGTACTCTACTACATTATAGTACAGTATTTTTCATTTGGGTTTCTAGGACCAAATATCAAACTCAATGTCGCTACATGGTGGCTGGATGCAATTCTGAGCCAGTTCACAATTCCCGACTCTAAGAGTAGCTGGGTTTCCACTATGTTGACGTGCATTTTGAAGTATCAGATGAGAAACGAGTGATGCAAACTCCAAATTTATTTTTGTTTTTTGTGCAACCCACCGGTTCCACTGCACCAAGCCCAGTCTGAGCTGGGATCAAACAGGCGATTCTTTGCATGGGAGTCAGTTGCTCTAACAAGCAGGCTAAAGACCATGGCCTCTAACATCTGTCGCTAGAGCACATTTTGAGGTCAGAGGAGTGAGGTTTACCTGCATAGCACTTCCCTAACTGGCCTCCGTTACACTCACCCCCCTAAACCTCATTTCCATCCCGGACGAGCCCCCGCTTGTAACCCACCAGTCCCACTGCACCAAGCCCGGTCTGAGCTGGGATCGAACCGGCAATTCTTTGCATGTGAGTCGGTTGCTCTAACAAGGAGGCTAAGGACCATAGCCTCTAACATCTGTCGCTAGAGCACATTTTGAGGTCAGAGGAGTGAGGTTTACCTGCATAGCACTTCCCTAGCTGGCCTCCATTACACTTCCTCCCCAATCCTCGCTCTCATCCCGGACGAGCCCTCGCTTGGTTGCTCTAACAAAGAGGCTAAAGACCATGGCCTCTAGCATCTGTTGCTAGAGCACCTTTTGAGGTCAGAGGAGTGAGGTTTACCTGCAAAGCACTTCGCTAGCTGGCCTCCGTTACACTCAACCCTAAACCTTAATCCCCAACCCGGATGAGCCCCCATGTGTGTCCCACTGGTCTCACTGTACCCAGCCCAATCTGAGGTGGGATCGAACCGACGATTCTTTGCATGGGAGTCGGTTAATCTAACAAAGAGGATAAAGACCATGGCCTCTAGTGTCTGTCACTAGAGCACAATTCGAGGTCAGAGGAGTGAGGTTTACCTGCATAGCACTTCACTAGCTGGCCTCCATTACATTCACCCCCCTAAACCTCACTCAAATCCTGGACGAGCCCCCACCTGTAACCCACCGGTCCTACTGCACCCAGCCCAGTCGGAGCTGGGATCGAACTGGTGATTCTTTGCATGGGAGTCGGTTGCTTTAACAAGGAGGCTAAAGACCGCAGCCTCTAGCGTCTGTAATTAAAGCACCTTATGAGGTCAGAGGAGTGAGGTTTACCTGCATAGCACTTCGCTAGCTGGCCTCTGTTACACTCACCCCCCTAAACCTCATTCCCATCCCGGAGGAGCCCCCGCTTGTAACCCACCAGTCACACTGCACCCAGCCCGGTCTGAGCTGGGATCGAACTGGTGCAAAGAATAGCCAATTCGATCCCAGCTCAGACCAGGTTGGGTGCAGTAGGACCGGTGGGTTACTTTTGCATTTCCCACATGAATAAAATGCTGTACAAATGTAATGTAAATGGTGTAGAAATGTAAAGGCAAATTTTTTATTGCTTTGACTTATTTTTATGTTAATAAGTTTTCAACAAAGTGTAGTGAACATTATGCTTACTTTGTTTACTGTTAGTTGCTTAGTTACAAATACTACAGGCAGATGTTCTAACAACTAACTAGGAACGCACCTTATTTGCATTTTGTGCTTGCCTTTTTTATTCTTTTTGGACACTTCAAATTAGCATTTATTCCTGGGTAGTAATGCTACAGCTCTGTACATCCACAAATTTGAGCTTTTACATCCTATCTAACAAACTCTAACAAACACCAAAACATGGGCTGCGGGTAATGACAGAGACTTCAAAAACACTAATGTTGTCATTTGGTTTCACCTGTCTGTTGATAATACTTCAATAAAACCTTTTAACAGATGCTGCCCTCACATCTTACAGCTGGTTAATGTGGGTCCTAAGTACCTGTGAGCAGATAACATTTGCAACAGTATGCTTTCAAATATCTTACCCGCATTGCTCTGAAAGGGCCTTCATGACTTCTGTGAAAGTGTGATTTTGACCGAGGCAGGTTTTGAGAGCTGCAGTGCTGAGACGGTGAGTGACAGTCTCTTATGAGCGTCTCACAGAGATCGGGTTCCTGGAGCCGCCTGGACATGAAGAGACACATTTGTAGTCTATTAGCCACCAAATCAGAACAAGCCACTATTTTGAACACAAACCTTTGAGCTGTAATCATCAGATGATCAAACATCAGTCAAATGTCATGCAAGTAGTGCACCTTAGCTTCAACTCACGTATCAAGTTGATTTATTTACTTATTTATTTTTACAAATGGTACATTTTCACAACCCTTAGTACTAATATAACAGCAGATTTGCACCTTTTTTCAAGAGATTCATCATACTTTTAATTGTGTTGTTTTCATTTTCACTAAACAAAACAGGTGTTTTGCCTACAGTTGAATTATTAGCCCCTGTATATTTATTTCTCAATTTTTTTTTAATGGAAAGAAGATTTTTAAACACATTTCTGAACATAATGGTTTTAATAACTCATTTCTAATAACTGATTTCTTTTATCTTTGCCATGATGAAAGTACATAATATTTCACTACATATTTTCAGCTTAAAGTGGCATTTAAAGGCTTAACTAAGTTAATTAGTAACTTAACTTGGTAATTAAGCAAATGATTTTTTAACAGTGGTTTGTTTGGTAGACAATCGAAAAAGCATTGCTTAAGGGGGCTAATATTATTGACCATCAAATTGTTTAAAAAAAAAATAAAAACTGCTTTTATTTTAGCCGAAATAAAACCAATAAGATTTTCTCCTGAAGAAAAAATATTATAGGAACTACTGTGAAAAAATCCTTGCGCTGTTAAACATCATTTGGGAAATATTTGAAAAAGAAAAAAAAATTAAATTCAAAGAAGGACTAGTCATTTTGACTTTAACTGTATAAACGCATTTAAACCACACAAGCTGCGTTTCAATAAGTTTTTATTATCGGGTTTGTCTCATTTGGTTTAATACATTTGTCAATTATTTATTTTTTAAGAGTTAGTTCTGCCAAAAATGAAAATCCTATTATTAATTTCTCACTCTCATGTCTTCACAAACCCATTCAGACTTTCATTAATCTTAAGAACACAAATGAAAAAATTTTAGACGAATCCGAGAGCTCTATAAAAAAAACACAAAACGACTTTGTTTGCAATTTCTTCTGGGCAGTGGTGTAAAGTAACAAATTACAAATACAAAAAAAAATACTGAGAATAGTTTTTCTCAGAAATTGTAACTTACTAAGTAGTTTTAAAAATGTGTACTTTTACTTTCATTTGAGTGCATTTTTAGTGCAGTATTTGTACTTTTACTCCACAACTTTCCTTCAACCTGCGGTCACTACTTTATTTTTTCTTGTCTATGGGAATTAGAAAGCGTCCAACCTAAAATCAACCAAATATCAATGTCTAATGATGTTACAGCTTGACGTTGTGTGGACGCTACACTATGACGTCTATCAGACGTTGGATTTTAGTTGCCATACCTATGACTAAATGTCAGTATTTGACTCAATGTCAATATGACGTTGGTTTAAGATGTTGACTCAATGTTGGATTTTGGTCACTTTCCAACACAACCCAAAATCAACCAAATATCAATGTCATTTGATGTCGCTACTGGACATCAAAATAACAATGTCCTTAGAAGCTGACCAGACAATGAATTTTGGTCACCTGACATCACGACCTAAATCTAACCTAATATTAACGTCTTATGATGTTGCATGCCTGCTGAGCAATAATTAAATTACACAATTACACAAATTACATGTAAACACATCAGCTTTTTTACAGTGTAATACTCACTACTCACCACTCTTGAGTACTTTTGAAAGGTCTACTTGTTACTCATACTTTGAGTAATATTTACAACAGATACTTTTATTCTACTTGCACTACATTTTTAGGCAAGTAATGGTAACTTAAGTGTGATTTTTCAGTACTCTTTCCACCACTGCTTCTGGGTCAGATATGGGTGCATGTTTATTACAGACAATATGACACATTGCTATTAGTACGTACTCACACTATGTACAGTTGCGTTGAACCGGGCCAAAGCACGCTTGTCCCCCCTCCCGTCTCCCCAGACGGCCCGCACTCACATTACATTCGGGCCTGGGCACGCTTACGTCATCGATGGCGCGCTGTTCAGTTTAGGAAGAGAAGCGCTCTCGCTCAGCACAGTGGAGATTTCTTTAGTTATATCGTTTAAGTCATTTGATATGCGGTGACACGCAGTCAAATATTTCGCTGAACAGATCAGCCACTTTTGACGCTCATGAAGTCCTCGTGCTGCAGGAATTAGGAGGTTTGCTAAAGGTGCAGCTGTCGTGCAGTGAGGGGTTTGCGTCTTTAATAGGCCAAGTGAACTGTGCTTGAGCCCGATTCAGAGCACTCACACTTCTCAAATGATCCGGGAAACGGGCCTGGGCATAGTGTGAGTACGCCCTAAGAGTCAGCAGCAACAAGTGTTGTATTGCCTGTAGTAAATGTGCACCATAAAAGGTGATTTTATATTTTTTTTGGTGCACAAAATGGTTCTTGGAGCTTTAAATGATTACAGTTGAACCACTGATTTCATATGGTATGCTTTATCAGTGTTTTTGGTACCTTTTCAGGACTACTCAGAAAAAATTGCTGTCTATGGAGGGTCAGAGAGCTCATGGATTTAATCTAAAATACCTTAATTTGAGTTACAAAAATGAGCAAATGTCTTAGGGCAGGCATGTCCAAAGTCCGGCCCGCGGGCCAATCACGGCCCGCAGTCAGATTTCATACGGCCCGCAGATTCCATTTTATAATGCATTATTTATGGCTCGCTAGCTCTGTTAGAATAAATAAACCATACAACTTTAAAAATTAATTCCTCCTTTTACCACTTGATGTCAGCACCATTCTAATGCTATCTGCCTCTGCACCTGTGGCGGGAACTTTTCTCCGCTTATTACCGCCATGGCGACTGCAAAAAAGAAAAGAAAAGCTGACAGTGAGGGCCGCCGCTTTCAGGAGCGGTGGGAATTACAATACTTCTTTACTGAAAATCGAGGCAATTGTGTTTGTCTAATTTGTAAAGAGACGGTTGCCTTGTTTAAGGATTTCAACATTAAGCGGCATTACGAAACTAAACATGCTAAAATATACGACATGCTAACTGGGAGTGAGCGCGCTGAAAAAGTGAAACAACTTCTAGCTGCTCTAGCATCGCAACAGAGATTCTTCACGCGGGCCTGTGAGTCAAACGAAAACATCACCAAAGCCAGCTACGAAGTGGCCATGTTAATAGCTAAACATGGCAAACCTTTTACTGAAGGTACTTTTGTCAAAGACTGTATCATGAAAATGGTGGAGAACATTTGCCCCGAGAGAAAGCAAGAATTTATGAATGTTTGCCTGGCACGAAACACGGTGGCACGGAGAGTTGAGGACTTATCATCAGATATTCTGAGACAGCTAGGGAACAGAGGGGTGGCTTTTGATTATTTCTCATTAGCCTGCGATGAAAGCACTGATGCATCTGACACTGCACAACTGCTGATTTTTTTAAGAGGAGTTGACGACAACATGAACGTGTCAGAGGAGCTGCTTGACCTCAAAAGCCTTAAAGGACAAACCAGAGGAACGGATTTATTTGTTTCTGTTTGTGAAGCTGTCGATGATATGAAACTACCATGGAGTAAAGTTTCTGGGATCATTACCGATGGCGCACCTGCTATGACTGGTGAGCGAAGCGGATTATCCACTCTGATCTGCAATAAAGTCAGCGAAGAAGCAGGTAGCGCTATTAAACTTCACTGTATTATTCACCAGCAGGTTCTCTGCGCCAAACATCTCAAATTTGACGATGTTATGAAACCAGTGGCAAAGGTAATCAACTCTATTCGCTCAAAAGCTCTATACCACCGACAGTTTCAGCAGTTTTTGCGTGACGTCCAGGCTGAATATGGTGACGTAATATATCACAACGATGTGAGGTGGCTAAGTCGGGGGTCCGCACTGCAGCGATTTTTCTCTCTCAAAGAGGAAATAAGACATTTTTTGCAAGAGAAGGGACAACCAATGGAACAACTGTCCGATCCTGTATGGCTGGCAAATCTGGCTTTTTTGGTTGACATAACGAAGCATCTGAATGAGCTAAATGTCAATCTTCAAGGAAAAGATGCAGTTGTAAGCCAGCTATACGCTCACATCAAGGCCTTTGGAATCAAACTGCAACTTTTCCAAAGACACTTGTCCCTAACAGAGCCCTGCACCGCGCACTTCCCAGCTTTGAAAGAGATCATTGAGAGTTTCCCACAGGACAATATCGATGTGCAAATGAAGAGTTATGTAACAGCCATCGCATCTCTTTCTGTGGAATTTAAAAAACGCTTTCAAGACTTTGCAGTTATTGAAAAGGACATGCTGCTTTTCTCTTCTCCTTTATCAGTGGACCCTGATGATGCTCCTCCACGGCTTCAGTTGGAGCTCATTGAGCTGCAGTGTGACGATGAGTGCCGCGGAAAACACCAGCAGTGTTCTCTTGTTGACTTTTACCGGCAGCTAGACAAAGGCAGGTTTCCTGAAATGCGATCATTCGCAAAGAAAATGCTGAGCTTATTCGGCTCCACATATTTGTGTGAGCAAACATTCTCAGTCATGAACTTAAACAAGAACCGATTGAGATCAAAGATGAGTGACTCCCACTTGCGTGACATTTTACGCATCTCAACCACTGCCCTCAAGCCAGACCTCGTCACTTTACTAAAATCTAGATCTCAGTATCACCCTTCTCATTAATGTCACGTGTTCCTTAACAGTAAGCCTAAGGCACACTAATGCAATGCACTAAAGCAAACTTAATTCATTAAACTCTTAAATAAAATTTGGTTATACAGTAACTTGATATAGTTCATAGTTTAGTATATTTACTGTACATAGGTGTTTATTTCTTGTGGTGGCAAGTGATTTTCCCAGTTGTGGGATTTATAAGGTATAATCTTCCTGTAGTTAGCTTCCTGAAACATCTTGTAAAAGACAAGAGCAAAATTCCCTTGTTTTAAATTTTAATGATAACAGAAACAGAAGAGAGAGATAACAGAAATTTTATCTGACTAGATATGAATAAAAGGCAGAATTGAGTGTTTAAGAGTTGTTCATGCCTGCCTGAGTGGCTTATATTTGATTAAATTGCCATTTGAAAAATAAATGCAATTGTGGCAATGAAAATAGTTTTATAACCGTGTGTATTTTTATGTATCTTTTGTGGTGAAAAAAATATTGGCCCCCGGGCATCTTCACTTTATCAAATTTGGCCCTCTTTCCAAAAAGTTTGGACACCCCTGTCTTAGGGGATGTATGAGAGTAAGCAATTAATGACAGAATTTTTAGTTTGGGGTGAATTGTACTAGTTGATCAGTAAAGTTGATTGTAAAAGGGCTCGCAAAATCACTCTGGACGCCTCGCACCCAGCACATTACCTGTTCGAACTGTTACCGTCTGGTCGGCGCTACAGAGCACCAAGCACAAAAACAGCCAGACAAAGGAAAAGTTTCTTTCCTCAGGCCATCTACCTCATGAACAGTTAAATATTCCCCTACTGGGCAATAAACGTGCAATACTTTCTCATACGCACTTGTACAGAGCACCTTATAACAATATATAATGCAATACTTTCTCCATTCGCATTGGTACACAGCACCTTATAACCTGTATATTTACAACATATCTGTACATACAATTCAACATCCAGATCTTTTTGACTAACTGCATCTCTGTTTAATGTTTAATGTCTATCGCCTTTTTTTCTCATGTTTAATTTTGTGTTGTCACTTGTCACTTTATGTACACAGGAAGCTTCTGTAGCCAAAACAAATTCCTTGTGTGTGTGAAGCACACTTGGCAATAAAACTGATTCTGATTCTGATTCTGAAATTATTTGGTACATCTATAGATTTTTGTAGATATACATTTACCTGATTAGGTACACCTGTCCCACTGCGCGTTAACGCAAATTTCTAATCAGCCAATCACATACCAGCGACTCACTGCATTTAGGCATGTAGACATGGTCAAGACTATCTGCTGCAGTTCAAACCGAGCATCAGAATGGGGAAGAAAGGTGATTTTTGAACGTGCCATGGTTGTTGGTGTTAGACTGGCTGGTCTGAGTATTTAAAAAACTGCTGATAAACTGGGATTTTCACGCACAACCATCTAGGATTTATAGAGAATGGTCTGAAAAAGAGAACATATCCAGTGAGCGGCAGTTTTGTGGGCACAAATGCCTTGTTGATGCCAGAGGTCAGAGGAGAATGGCCAGACTGGTTCCAGCTGATAGAAAGGCAACAGTAACTCAAATACCGAGGTATGCAGAAGAACATCTCTGAACGCACAACACGTCCAACCTTGAGACGGATAAACTACAGCAGCAGAAGACCACACCGGGTGCTACTCTTGTCAGCTAAGAAAAGAAAACTGAGGCCACAATTTGCACAGGCTCACCAAAATTGGACAATAGAAAAAAAAAATTTTTAAATGTTGTCTGGTCTGATGAGTCTCAATTTCTTTGGTGACATTCGGATGGTAGGGTCAGAATTTGGCCTACCTGAGTATTGTTGCTGACCACGTAGATTCCTTTATGACCACAGTGTACCCGTCTTCTGATGGCTACTTCCACACGACAATGAGTTCACTGTACTCAAATGGCCTCCGCAGTCACCAGATATCAATCCAACAGAGCACCATTGGGATGTGGTGGAACGGAAGATTCACATCATGGATGTGCAGCCAACAAATCTGCAGCAACTGTGCAATGCTATCATGTCAATATGGACCAAAATCTCTGAGGAATATTTGCAGTATGTTGTTGAATCTATGCCACAAAGGATTAAGGCAGATCTGAAGGCAAAAGGGGGTCCACCCCGGTACTAATAAGGTGTACCTAACAAAGTGGCCGGTAAGTGTATATTCCATACAACTTGTTTGCAATGTCGGAAATGGATAACCAGATAAAAGCTCCAGTTATTTTTTATAGTACCTAACAGCTTGCTATCGTGCTTGTCATTTTTAACTGACTGATTTGTATAGTACAAACCTTTTTACAGTTTACGCTATTGAGTTATTCTTATCCTTACTTTCCTAAACAGCCTAATGAATTGGAAGTCAAGAAGAAAAACATAGTATATGTAAAAACGCAGAATGTTTTTTGTGAGTTTAGGGGTAAGACTAGGGTTAGGAGATAAATATTATTACTTCAGTAATGAATTTGTATTTGTATTTAGATAAACAGATATGCTAATCCTCAAGCAAATTCTTCAATTCAAATGTTTTTGTCTGAATAATTCATTGTTTTGTTTGTAGTTAATGAGTGTGGGAAGTTCAGTCCACCGTGCTGCTTCATATTGCTGGTGGCGTTCTCACCACTGCTTCATGTTCCACAGGAAGTGATCTCATTAGGCAGGCTACTTAATCCTTCAGTGCACTCCTGAGGGAGGCTGCCTTTGACCTCTGCTTCAACACGGGCCACAACTCTCCTCTACTGGAAAGCCCGCTCTTTAGCTGTCACAACTGTTTGTTTTTGCTTTGACAATCTCAGACACTAGTCCATATTGATTTTTACTGTTATTAGAGCTGAAGTTGCAATTACATGATTTCTCACACTCCGAGGAGGCTTAAATGGGCCTATGAGAGAAGCCGTTCCCAGTGTTTAGAGCCTCATAAACCAGAAAAAGGGGGGTTAAAGTAACTTCTGGTTGCAATTTGAAGATGCTTTTTTTAGCCATCCTTAAATGTGGGAAGTCAAAGTCATCAAGCTGGGGGCGTCTGTGGGAAGGAGAGAAGTTTGGAAAGCAGGGAAAAAATTTCCAGGGTTTTCCCGCTTAGAGGGAGAAAGTCAGGCAACATGGATTTATAGAAAGATATGAGGCCTTATTGGCACTATATTGATGCAAGATGTCAGTGTAAAGAAACAAGCTCAGGAAGCAGGACCAGCAAGTCTGTAATGTGGAAACTGTAAAACCACATGATAAGGAAACTGGAACGACACCACTGGAGCACAACCAACGTCTACAGTTTAGCATACCGTACATATTTACCTTACATTTTGAGTATTTTCATGAGCACTATAGTGGATGAGTGCGTATTGCAGTAGTTCTCGAAACTCTTGCGTGTCGAAGGAAAATCGGATGAACGTCATGCTTTAGAGCAGCTGCCCAGAACTGATTAAATAAATGCATACCAACATGCTGCCCATGAGCACTGCTTTGCATTCTGGTGGTGAATTTCAACAAGAATGGTTGAAAAATGAAATCCTTAATGCTCCCCTGCAAAGAAATTACTTCTCTTGGCTCTTGAGAATATCTGTTTCTCAACTAAATGTGCATTTGAGTATTTCTGATAAGTTCAGCCACTAAACAAGAGTTTGTTAGGGGGAAACAAGCACAATCTCACAGCAACTTGTAACTTTTTACTTTAGTGATTAATTCAGATTCATTTGAATGTATGATCTTGAAAGCCCTGGTCAGATCACATGCTTTTTATTGTCGGTTACGAAAATCACTATGTCAGATTCTGCAAATTTTTTTTTTTTTTTTTTTTTTCTTGATAAAATCTTAACTTGTCATGGGTAACAAATGTGCCAGTCTACATGTTACTTCACGATCAGTCATCCCATGGCATCTATGATGAGTGTTATTTTTCAAAGCAGTCACAAGTGTTGCTATAATGATATTTCTTATCTCAATTTCAATTTTTTTTTAATCTTATTTCAATCTCAATAAACACTGATGCTTGCAGACAACTAATAACTACATTATTTAAGGGCATTCCTTATGACATGGATAGGATCAAACTTATGATTCCTTTTTTAATATTAAGATGTTTTTTTTTTTATTTAAATGTATATTTTCCTGCCATGGGTTGCTTATTAAACAATCTCTCACCTGAACTTGACGTGAGTGAGACAAAGAAAATGAAAGCAAAAGCAAAAGCAGAAGCAAGGAAAAATCAGAAGACATAATCTTTAAAATAATGACATATTGAAAAATTTGCAAATGTATAACTGAGGTTGCAACGCAGTGGCGCAGTAGGTAGTGCTGTCGCCTCACAGCAAGAAGGTCGCTGGTTCGAGCCTTGGCTGGGTCAGTTGGCATTTCTGTGTGGAGTTTGCATGTTCTCCCCGTGTTCGCCTGGGTTTCCTCCGGGTGCGCTGGTTTCCCCCACAGTCCAAAGACATGCGATACAGGTGAATTGGGTAGGCTAAATTGTCCGTAGTGTATGTGTGTGAATGAGAGTGTGTGGATGTTTCCCAGTGATGGGTTGCAGCTGGAAGGGCATTCGCTGCATAAAAACATATGCTGGATAGGTTGGCGGTTCATTCCGCTGTGGCGACCCTTGATTAATAAAGGGACTAAGCCGAAAAGAAAATGAATGAATGAATGACTTACTGAGGTTTGTGATACAACCACAGTGAAGCATTCATTAAATCCTTATTTCCTCAGAGTGAAACAAATCATGCACCCGTATAGTTGAGTAGTGGAGGGGCACAAACAAAAATGTATTTGTATATTTTTCTTGGAAAAAATAGCTTTTTGAAATGAATTTCGTTTTGCTATAATTTTTATCTTAATTTTAATGTGTTTTTTGTTGGTCAGTTATCTATAAACAAGAATAACGAATATCATTTGAGGTGAAGCGCTTCAAAACAAGTCCGCTATATGCGCCAAAACACGAATTGCCATGAGATTGTGTTGGTTTGTTAAATAAAATTATAATCTAGCCTAAATAAAATTAAAGTGAAATATTCACAGTTTCAGAGAAGCCTATATTAAACTGTTTTCCCTATCGACAAATTTGAATAAGCAGGAAGTGCTTTTGCAAAGTATTCGCAGCACTGAACAAGTTCCAAGATTACCTCAGAAGAACAAACTCTGTTGGAAAGATGAGAGAACTCAGAAACTCATTGTGAGAATGGAGATGTCTGCATATTTGTGCCATGTCTGTCAGATAAAATTGCTTAAAACACTTTAAAATTTTAGAAAAAATAGTTAAAGTTTGCATAACCAATGATTGATCTTATCCACCCGTGACCCATCCTTAAATAAATATGCAGCCTATTTTTTGACTACCTGACCGGCGCATTAACGGCAGCACCCACTGATATAACCGAGAAATTATGTGCTCCTATATCACAGTGTCACCCACGTGACGGGACTTGGCGTGAAGAACGAGAAAAAAATTAAACATGCTAGACTTTCTGTGACGGTGTTGAGAGGCATCGCAGGCATGGTATTGGTTGTCGTGAACTGTGCCACATTACACGAGAAGTAACGATTGAATCTTGTGTCACAATGCCCATTTGTCGTTTACGAATCCCCACAACACCCTACTGTATGTCAAGGAACAATCATGACAAATTTACAAATTAAGTCAATTTAGTACAATTTACTCATCCCCCAATGAGGGTTAGGATTAGGTGTGGGGTTTTGGGGCAGGCCTCCTTAAAAAAAAAAGAAAAGAAAGAAATCACACATTTTCATACTAATTAAATTGTATGAAATAACAATTAATTAAATTGTTTTCTGCAACCCAGGCTCATTGTGGATATGTACTCAGGTCTACATTTCTGGGCACAGCGAAATATGTAACCGGAGGTACATCTACTCGCAGTTGTTGTTTTTGCAAATTCACCAGAGGTTGCTGTGTGCGCTTTTTGATTCCTCTCGTACGTCCTTTTCACTCAATCTACCAGAGGGTGCTATATACACTTCAGCCAACCAGGGGTGCGTTTCCCAAACAACGACGTAACTCTAGGCTGAACTATCATAGTATGATTCATCGTTTGGGAAAAGAACAATGTAGTGACGAGTGCTCCCCAAAATCGCAGTTACTTTGTCGAAGATCTGATTGATCCATTGTTTAAACCACATTAGTTATAACGTAAAACGTCCATAATGATGCTCTAAATGGGACAAATATTTTTTTGAGAATATTCCATACTCTATTATAAAACATAAAACCACTTAGCTAACAGGTAATCTCATATATAAATCATATATAAATCATTAATGGTTGTAATTTACAGTAGGCTATTTATTAAGAAATGAAAAAAATCCTATCTAAGGACAATAATACTACTACTACTAATAATAATAATAATAATAATAATTATTATTATTATTATTATTATTATTATTATAAGGTAGGATATTGTTTATTTATTTATTTTTTTTTTTTAAAGTACAATTTGACATTCAAACCACTGCAGAAATGTTCTAACCAACAGGCCCATGTCATAGGCCTACAGTACAGAAACATTTCTTAATAAATAACCTACAAATTAAAACCATTAACGTATGCTAAATAATTTAGTTTTCACAAGCTTTGGAGAGGTAAATACCTATAGCTTTCGTCATGAGCCATGGCTGCGTTCAAAATGGCATAAATGATTTCAATGTGCACTGCGAAGGGAACGCTATTGTCAATATGAAGATCACCAAAACAGAACTGTAAAAAAAATTTGAAAGCAAATTACACCTAGGAGAGATGACCTTAAATGTTTGTTTTTTAAATCATTCCAAGTTTAAATGTTAGAATGTTCTAAATGAATAGGGCATAGTGGGGATAACTGGAAATAGAACACAGCTAGGAAATATGCTTCTAACTACAGCTCAAGAGGTGTAGTTGCAAGCGGACAAGTTTGCGACGCAGTTTGCGAATGTTCGTTGGAATGACGGATTTGAGAAACGCCAAATCAACAAACTATGTTTGTAAAGATGGATCTTGCAACCTTAGATGGCTAACGATGTTTTTGGGAAATGCACCCCAGGCCAGCTTGCTGTTGACTGAATGACTGACCCACCACCCCTTCCGTAAACCCAACCAATAGTGTTTTCAAAAGCAATCTAGAAAAAGAAAAGCCATCGTGGCCACGTGATTTCACCATGTTTTCAGCCTGTTGTTTATTTATTTATTTATTTATTTATTTATATGTTTTACCAAGTTTCTGAAACCATTCTTCGCCAGACTCAAACCCCGTTGTCACAGTCACTCTGTGTCTCAAGTCTGACGACGTACACAGCGAGCTACTGGGCAAACTAGATACACCAGAATATCTGTCCATACGAAGGTAAGCAGTCAGCTGGTAGTGCTAAAATAAACAGAAGCCATTGGCTTGCATAATTCGTGCTCTCCAGAAATGTAGACAGGGGTACGTATCCACAATGTTGGTTTTCTGACAACACGAATATTAGTAACATTTCCTTGTGACACAAGGCTTGAGAAAACATGAAAGCTACAGGTGCTGTAGTGTTCAGAGCGAGGCATGGAGTTTCACTTTAGAAATGTGATCTACCATCTGCACAAGGCTTGATGCTGTACATGCTCTGTAGACGTTGTGGTAAATTGTTGTGGGGCGATCTTAAATGTGTATATTAATCTACAATAAGTCCACTTCAAAAACACAATTCCCTCATGTCAGTCACTCAAAGGGGGCGACTACGGAGAAGGAGAACTTAAAAGCTAACATAAAAGACAAATAGCGCACTGTGGCTGATATCGGATAGCCGTACTAAAGGGGTTAAAAGAGTGGGGGGAGTATAGGGGTATACCAATAGAGGATCTAAGAGGCACGGCCGAGAGTTTGAGAGATTTCAGGGAGGCTTTTAGTTGTAAGTGATCTGGCATTTCAGGCCAAGTTCATTTTCACGCATGTTCTGGTCAGTAACAGGTGGCTGGAGTGTAGCCGCAGCTTTGTGCTTTACGCATGTCCTTTGTTCTTCTCCATCCTGGCAGAGGCAGCCCTGAAAATTCTCCTGGCACTCTCAGGGTGTTCACACTTGGCAGGTTTGGCTCGATTAAAGAGGTCATGAACTGAGAATTTCTTTCATATGTTGACGTAAAAGAGGTCATGTTGTTTCAGAATTCAAAACATTCTTGTTAATCTAAAAACGAATTTTATAGTGAACCTGACAAATTAGTAAATGAGACGGAAGTGCAGGTCTATGTAAAAAAAACCTGAATAATAATAAATTTGCTCTAAAGACAAAGAAGATGCTGGGCAGTGCCAAGATGTGGAAAAAAATTGCAATTCTTTCGACATGGGCTTTATTGGAAATACATGCTTCATTTTTAGTAGAATACTATGGCGAAGGAGGCGAGGGCGAGTAAATAAAATGCTCCTACTACTTAAAAGGTACATAAATATGCACAGTTCAACTGCTTGTGAGTTTGCTAGAAAGTCTTTCATTGACACTGAAGAAGGCACAGCACACGAGCCGCTATTTCACTACTAGGGAGAAATGCTATAAAAATCTCTGCCTCTCTCTCACTTTGGACATTTGACCCACTGGCGTGTTTGTGAGGTAACTTTTCCTTTCCTCTTGGCTGTTAAAGCGATACTTGTGGATCCAGACATGAGCCAGACATAAATCTTCACTTTCGCCAATTGGTGAAGATTTTTTATTTATTTTTTTCCTAGGCTGTCGCCTCTGGCTTGCATGGATCGGGATCTGTAGAGCTGCGCATCGATGGAATTGCTCTGCAGTGTTTGGACTCTCAGTAGTAAATTTTACCCCACACTGAACTGAGCTAAACTGAAGTGAACTTAATCTCTGAAAACTGAACTGACACCGTTTCAATTCACTATAATCTTCTATGTTGAAGCTGCTTTGACACAATCTACATTGTATAAGCGCTATACAAATAAAGATGAATTGAATTTAATTGAATTGAGCATGCCTAAGTTTTCTCCACTGTGTCTATTATGGATTACCTGTGATAACCACGTATTATGCACATATAGACTGTAACCGCGGCTGCTTTTCCCGCGTCACTCATTGGTGAACAGCGCTTTCATTTCTAAAGCCAATCGCAGCCCTTTCGGTTGAGCGGGTGAAGACAATGACCAATCATAGGGGTGTAGGACCTCGTTTGACAGCGCTCAAAATGCAAGCAGGATAAGATTTACATTAGTTTATTTGTTATGAATGCTCATGTTGTCTTCTGTGCATGTGTTGGAGTTTTGTTTGATGCATTCAAAAAGAGTGTTTTCTTTGAGCAGGTCAAATTAAAGGTACAGTTCATATATCTTACTGCTTGTATTAAGTATATTACAAATAGTATATAAATATTAATATATATTCATAGATTTTAATAAAAAAAAAATTGTGTTGTGAAGAAAAATTTTAATTATGTATGGAAAGCATCGTCAATGCACGGTGATGCACCGAGATATCGAATTGAACCGAATCGATGGCATGATAATCATAACCGAACCGAACCGTGAAACCAGTGAAGGTTCACACCCCTATTTTTAACTGCAATAGGTAAAATTTAGGTCAAATGAATGGGTATGCTAACAGCTTTTGTTCCTTTTCACACTAATGACATGTATGGGTAAGAATAAAGGATTATTTTTGGCCAGTTCTTTGTACAACATCAAATAAATATCACAAAACAATTTAGCAGTGTCTATGATTTGTAATTGGATGTGTTTGGTAAATCCGAACCGTGCCAGGGTGCGTTAGACCCCCATATCCTGATTCGTTTTGCAAGTGTGAGTGCTTTGTGCAATTCGGTTGGGTCCGAACGTGAAACTAAAGACACATAGTAACTTTGGGAATGGGACTGTTTCATATGAATTCTTTACTCATTCTTAATTTTTAATGAACGCAAACTGTCATAGTTTATCAAAAACGCTGCAGTTCAGCTGCCAACTTCAGCAAATCTCCTAATATGTGCAGCCAGGTACAACAAGGTAATGCACATATTTACTTCCATTTCTTTCCTTCAAATTCCCAGACCACATCAAAGAGAACTTTGTCTTCAGTTTACTTCATTTTACCACTGATTCAATTACAAACATGTGACAATTTGACGCAAGATTTTGAGAAAATCTGAAATTAAAGAAATATGTCAGCTGTTTTGGATGTGTAACACTAGCTATGTTTCCATCCACCTATTTTCATGTGCATTTTAGATTTGCGCATAAAAAAAATCCGTTGATGGAAAAGCCAAGATGCGCATAACTGAGTAAGATAAACGTTTTATTCGATAAGACAAAATGCGCATAAACTACGATGTAAACACTTTTACCGAACAAATTCCAGTATGAGCATTAAAAAAGGTCATGTCATATTGTTATGAGAGATCATTTAATGATGAAAATGTGTGTGAATGGACAAACAAGAGGGTCTGTGCTCTGCGTCTCACACCTTCAAATGCCACCACGTGTTCATTGCGTGCCAGCATCGTCTTCTGAGGGGCAAGTCATTTATTAAATAAAGAAAAGATTTACGCAGCTTCTCCTACCGCAGTAAATTCTGTTTTTACTTTTGATATTTGGCACCAGTTAATCAGGAAGTGACGATTCTGTTCTCTTTGACTCACTGGATGGAAACATTGCTTTTTTCGCACATTTTTTTATGCGATATTCCAGTTTTGTGTACAAATTTAATTCACATTTTTGGATGGAAACATAGCTATTGACTAATGCTTTTTCTGATATTAGAGCTTGTTTGATATGTACTGAGAATTGAAGCATTTTAAGCCCAAATCATAACAGTGTTCATCTATGAATGATGAGTGTGTTCAGACGATGGTGTCAAAACAGGAAAAATAGTTTCATCCAAATTTGATTTCACTATTTAGAGACTTTAAAGAACAATATAAAAAAAAAGAGAAAGTGAACATGTTTGACTACGTATTGAAGCTGCCATTTTAATGTTGGTTGCGCTCCAAACAAGCAAACTAATGCCGAGTTCAGACTGCATGATTTTAGCCCTGATTTTGACTCGTCGACAGGTTTTGAGAAATTGCCGACAAATGCCTGAAATCACTGGCAAATCGGTGCTCATTCACGCAAGTAACAATCACACAGTGTGAACTATCAAAGACGCAATCTGAGAGAATCGCCAATGAGTCACTGACACCCGTAAGATATTTGGCATGCTAAATAATCTAGACCTGTCGCCGATTCAAATCATGCCATGTTAAATGTGTTCTGATTGATAATAACATTGGCGATTAGCTACAGCCAGTAAGAGAGCAGCATCCACTAGTGTGAGTATCTGCAGGGCAGCGGGAGGTTGGGGAGAAGTTAAAAGGGTTTCTTTTCAGTCTATTTGGTCCCAAGAAATGGAGGAAAAACTAGTGTAAATTTGGCAGGAGCACCTGTGTCATCGGAGCAATACCACAACCGGGTCGAAAAAGAAAAAAGTTGAGAAGAAATTGCTAATTCCCTTCAAAGGCCAGCTGAGCAAAATAAGCACATTTTCTGCCCCACTAAGGTTTCTTTCTCATTATGTAGTTAATAACAAAAGATATACTACAGGGCTATTCAATTAGTTTGTCACGGGGGCCAGTTCATGAAAAGCATCCCAAACGAAGGGCCGAAGAGACATGACTTGCAATATAAGTGATGACACAACTGCATATAAGAGCCCATATGTTGTATTTTTGCTCCTTAAGACACCCACATTGTACTTGTCTGCATTAAAATGTTAATATATTGTATTTTGAAACTATGTCACTGCATTGTACAATAAGTTTTTTTTAACAAACATTCAAATGTTGTATTTCACAGCACAACAAAATCAGTGTATTGCTTAAGCAGGCTTCTTCTATTCAGACACATTCATATGTTATGTTTTATATTTGATGTTTTATAGATTTTGGTTGTACGATTATATAGTGTGAAGAATAATCAGGGTTTCACAATTATCACGTCTAATGAAAATTTAAGCTTTATATTAGCTAGATTTAGATCTGGACATCCGTAACTAATATCAAAAAACCTTTAAAAGGCATTTTCATTAGTAATATTTTAATGCTGTAGGTTTTTCTGTGCTTATAGGGCTACACATTTATGTGTGTGTTTATAGAGAGGAAAGGGAGAAAATAATATAATAATAATTGTTATGAAGGTCAGCGCCAATATTTAGATTAACTGTTGTTATCATCTGCGTTCATACATACATAATCATTTTAATAATAGTTCGTCTAACATGTCTTTTGTTTACATTGCACTGAAAGCTAAGCACAACTCTCACCGCTACAGCATGAAGCCTGGTTTATACTTCTGCGTCAAGTGATCGCCGTAACCCACGGCGCAAGCCTCGTGCGTAGCCGTGCATTTATACTTCTGCGCGCTGTTTCTGTTTCTCTGCAATACACTTCCGAAACGCTAGCTGGCAGTAGGTGTTTATGTTCCTCTGTGTCGAGTTTCTTCGCTGGTTTTTTTGTGTTTCCTGAACACTTCCTTAATGTACAAGTGGCTCAAACTCGCTCATTTTGAGGCGGGAACCGTCGGACGTGGAACAACTTTAATCATGAGGTAAACACAAAACAACAGTCTCCATTCGGAGCTCCTTCACGGGACTCCACACTTGTAAACACTCGCTGCATCGGGCGCGCGGCTCTCACCTCCGCCCACACTCGTCAGCGCTACCAAGCCGACCAATCACAGAGCTTGCGTTACGCGTACGCATTACATTTTTTGAGAGGTGCACGTCAACGACGCCGACGACCACGGCGAGGGGCTATGCGTCCACGCGTAGGCTGCGCCGTAGCATACGCGTGCGTTTGACGCAGAAGTATAAATTGGCCTTGAGATGTTTTCTACTGTGTGAGCCCAGACAGCCGCGAGCGCGTTGCTCAGCTTGCGCCGGCATATTGCCATATATTCTTACGACATAACAAACTTGCGCGCAGAAAAGACGTGATATGGGAACGGCCCGCGGCTATAGTTTTTACAGTGTGCGTGCGTATAAGCTTCGGTGGACAAGCTCGGAACTTTAAACTAGCGCACAGTTGGGAACTTGGCTTAACTTTGTTCAGCAGTTTCGTTTCGTGCAGCAGAACAGAAATGCTTGCATAATGCTTGTCTCTTCTATAATGTGGGCGACCAAAAGTTTTCTTGGCCAAAATGGCAAGGAACTATAGCAGAAATGTACTGTACTGAAATGCAGCTGTGGTAATGAAGTAATGACGGTAAAATCGCTGTAATTACAAACATGCAGTGTATTAAAAACATTTTAAACTTGTGAAACTCACATTTGATGATGATTGATGATCACAGAGAGCTGAACAGATCTTTTAATCCCAGTTGCTTTGCACACATTCTGTCTTGTTGATATGATTATACGTGTTACTAGGTAGACATGTTAATATGCGGCTGTCAATCAATTCGGTGGGCGGGGAAATGCACTCCTACGTCATGTTGCGATGGGCATCAAAATGGGAGGGATTTGGATCGCTCCTACTTGGAGTAAATCTTTAATTTTGTGTGTGTAAGTGAAATTGCTGCCGCTTGTGGCCTGTTTCCACTGAGAGGTACAGTACGGTACGGTAGGTGTTGGTACGGGTCACCTGTATCAGGCTTGCATTTCCACTGCCAAAAGGGAAGTTTCAGACAACGTCATTTTTACTCGAGGAAATGTCAGAGTAAAGCACTCACAAAACAGGTGCTTTATACACATAAATACTTGTGTATAAATGTTCATTAATAACCTGTCTATGAACATGATTTGATTATAACTGCAGATCAATGTAATAGCCTACTGTAACGTCTGCAATTATATTAAATAAATAAATAAATAAATGCAACATATATGAACACATACAGACCCTTACAGTCTCCGGTATGTTACCAATCACAGAAAAACTACACACAGCATACATATAGTCCTTATTTGAGTTCAAAAACAACACGCTACATAGCCCACAGTCATAGCAAACCTCTCATCTGTATTTTTAATCTCCACCAGCACATGTAACCTCTTGTTAGACAGTAATTCCATCATTCCGAGTTCATAATAGTCCAAAAGGTGATGATAATAGGTAAACACGGCAGTTTGTTCATGGTTTAGGTTGCTGAAAGAATCATTTGCTGCTTTTTTTTCTGGCTTCTCCTTTGTTTTTTTGCGCTTCACTCTCGCATTTGTCCCTTTCTGAAAGGATTGGATATCAGTGTGCTTCAATAATCATGCGCACATTATTAATATGAGCTCAAATAGTTCGTTATTTCAAATATAGACGCGATCGCGAGCTCTCTGGACAAAGTGATACCGCTCGCACTTTTAGACGACCTCGTAAAACAAAAACAGGACACGGCAGATTTTGTTCTTCTTGGCTTTGTGGCTGTACATCAAGATGACGACAAGGTTTGTTTGAGCTCGAGTCGACCATGGCTTGTTATTATATGTATATATTATTACGGTGTAATGACTCGGCTGTGTTTTTAAAACATGGCTGCTTCTTTATTTTCATTCTCCTGCTTCTGCCAGTGACGTATCTCTGTAAAGCAATAGCGTTCAGCTGCGCGTGTAGCTCCGCCTTATGGTAACCTTTTTTCATGCTAGGTACCCTTTGTAAAGGGTGACCAAAAGTGGTATGGTACGGTTCGCTTTTAGGTACGTTTGACAGTGGAAACGGCCATAAAAGCATACTAAACCGAACCGTACCACTCAGTAAAAACGTGCCATTGGATATTAGTGGCTGCTTTTTTCCAGCACTCTTCACAATACCCTGTTTTGTGCTCAAGTTTAGAACCGTTTATAATAGTAAGTGATGAGGAAATGTTCATTTTGGGCTGAACTATCCCTTTAAGCAATGATTGCAACAGAAATCATTGGGAAATTTAATATGTAAAACATGCATATGCAACACTCATTCTTGTTTTGGGATAGGAGTCGAAGTCCCCCTCCACTTCCTCTCAGTCAGGGTAAATGAAGCAGGCAATGGCTCCATGCTCGAGTGCTTTCACAGCGTGTCCGCAGGGGGATTGCAGTGCACAGGCCTCAGGACCGCTCATGCTGGCTTTCTGCTACTCTGTGGGAAAGTGCTGCTCTCTCTCTTCCACTGCTTATTTGAACCAATCTTTTTTATAAATGGACTTTCGCGGTCCATGCAAGCCTCCAGTCAAATCAGGCTTTATTCCATTCCTATCTCAAGAGGCCGGAGTGAAGATGGAAGAGGTGCCAAAGGGCATGCATTTTTTCCATTCACTACACATGGAAAAAAATCTGGCATGCCTTAGAGTTGACTTTTAACCCCAGATGTTTACGAAAGCTATTAATGAGTGAGACTGTTTGGGGGGGGGGGGGGGGGGGGGGGATTGTTGTGGCCCTCATATCTTTACGGCTGTGTCTGTGTGTGTGTTGTCTGAAGCTGTTAAAGTAGTCCAAGTTGTTGACAGTCATAACAGAACCTTTAAACGCCCGACACTTTTCTTTTCTAGACGACTGTGCTGGCAAAAATCCTCTAAAGCACCATAAATCTCTGACGCCAGACATTATTTAAACACGAAAGATCTTGGGTTCAGCAGACGATTAAATAACTACAGTTCTCCAGTAACACATAACTGAAAATGGCGGTTCATGGTTATTTTAGGTGTGATACCACAGATGGGGTGTGCTTATGAGTGTTATGTTTCTGGCTAGTTCAACATTGGCATATGACATGATCTAACAGGACAGGTGCTAGATACCATAACTGGATCTGGATCTGTGAAGACGTACGCTCACTACACAATCTATGCTTGAATATGTTTGAAAACCCCCGATTACGCTGCCAAATCTCTCTTGATGAGCCGTATAGAAGCTTGAATCTTGAGCTGTTACAGACACTCAGATTTTTTCAAGTATGTTTGATATTAATTGCCAACAATAACATGCTTAAACCAATAAGAACACTGCAAAAATGCTCTAGATGATGAGTCTTTTGTTGAACATACAGACCCTTATAGTCTCCGATATTTTAACAAATACAGAAAAACTACACACAGCATACATTTAGTCCTTATTTGGGTTCAAAAACAACACAACATATAGCCTACAGTCAGTGCAAACATCTCATCTGTATCTTTAATCTTCACCAGCACATGTGACCTCTGTTAGAGAGTAATTCTGTCATTCCGAGTTCATAATTGTCCAGAAGGTGATGATAAGAGTTAAGCATGGCAGTTTGTTCATGCTTTAGGTTGCTGAAAGAATCATTTGCTCCTTTGTTTTTTCGCGTTTGTCTGTTTCACTTTAATAATCATGCGTACGTTATTATCATCAGCTCGCACTTAGACGGCTTTGTCAACAACAACAGGAAACGGCAGATTCTGTTCTTCTTGGCCTTCTGGCTGTTCATCAAGACCACGACAAGGTTTGTTTGAGCTTGGGTCAACCACTGCTCGTTATTATATGTATATATTATTACGGTGTAATGTCTCAGGTGTGTATTTAAAAATGTTGCTTCCTGTGTTTTATTTCTCCTGGCTTGTGCATGCGCTAGTGACGTTTCTCTGCGAACCAATAGCGTTCAGGTGCACGTCTAGCTCCGCCTTTTGGTACTCTTTTGTTGTGCTAGGTACCCTTTGGAATGAGTACCCAAAAAGTGATACGATACAGTTTGCTTTTTGGTACCTTTTGACAGTGGAAACGGACATAAAAGCGTATGGAATCGTACCGTACCACTCAGTGAAAATGGGACATTATTGTTGTTGTATTTGTTCCCAGAGATGGGTTGCGGCTGGAAGGGCATCCGCTGCGTAAAATCGTGCTGGATAAGTTGGCGGTTCATTCCGCTGTGGCGACCCCGCAAGGGACAAAGCCGACAAGAAAATGAATGAATGAATGTTGTTGTATTTTTTATTTAGAGTAAAAATGCAAAACTTTATCAAAAAAGAAAGAAAATGCCAGAAAGGAGGAAGCATGAACAATATATTAGTTATTTCCCTTATTCCTTATTTTAGTGTGCTGCAAGTATCTGCAAGTCTGTTAATAGTAAATAGTTTCAGAAATAAATATGGAGTGGTATTTTATTTTAATAATAATAATAATAATTGTTTAGTCAAACAATTATAACTGCACATTCAAATAGAGAATTCTCTAAACCTCTAAACCCTGACTGAAAATACAGCACAGAGAGTAAAATCCTAATTATACTGTACATTTTCTTATATATACTGGAAATTAAATTATGCAAAATAAATTTACTCAATCAGTTTCAATTGTGCCAGCAATGAAAATCTTGGACAATGTGAAACATGTATTGTTCTCTGATGAGTCCACCTCCACAGTCTTTCCCACATCTGGCAGAGTTAAGATGTTGAGAACCCCCAAAGAAGTATACCACCCATACTGTTGCATGGTCTCCTTTCTCTCACACCTCCAGCCTTCCCCTCCGGAGTCTGGGTGCAATGTGAGAGTGAATCTCTCGCCTCCAGCTCTTCTGCGGGACCCCAGCACTCCCCGGATCAGCACTCTAATGCTGAACTTTCTGAGAGAGTTCAACAGCAAAATTGTGGTCCCACTGAAATCTTTTTAGAGGCTCCTGGGGCATATGGCATCTGCAGCCGCTGTCACGCCGCTCGGATTATTCCGTATGAGACCACTTCAGCACTGGCTTCACGATCAAGTCCCCAGACGCGCATGGCACGTGGGCACACACCGAGTGACTGTCACTGCGCTGTGTCGCCGCGCCCTCAGCCCCTGGAGCGACCCCTTGTTCCTACAGGCCGGAGTAAGTCTCTAGGACAGGCGTCCAGTCATGTTGTCGTTCGACAGATGCTTCCAGCACGGGCGTGGGGGCCGTGTGTTGCGGGCATGCAGCTGCGGGCGTGTGGAAAGGAACCCAGTTGCATTGGCATATCTATCGCCTAGACCTGTTGGCAGTGTTCCTTGCTCTCTGCCGTTTTTCACCGGTGCTGGAGCAACAGCACATGCTGGTCAGGACGGACAGCACGGCGGTGGTAGCAACCGTATGGGGGGTATCCGCTGTCGCCGCATGTCTCAGCTCGCTCACCGTCTGCTCATCTGGAGTCATACGCGGCTGAAACCGATGCGCGCCATTCACATTCCAGGCGAGCTCAACCATGCAGCCGACGCGCTCTCACGGCAGCCTTACATCTAGGAGAACGGAGACTCCATCCCGAGTCAATTCAGCTGATATGGGCGCGATTCGGGGAAGCCCAGGTCGATCTGTTCGCTTACCCTGAGAACGCTCATTGGCAGTGTTTTTTTTCCCTGACCGAGGACTCTCTCGGCATGGATGCACTGGCTCTGCGCAGTCGTGCTCGCGCAGTTACTGTGCAAGGTCAGGGAGGACGAGGAACAGGTCTTGCTAGTTGCGCCTGTCTGGCCCAACCGGACCTGGATGTCAGAACTCTCCCTCCTCGCGACGGCCCTCCCCTGGCGAATCCCTTTGAGAGAAGACCTACTCTCTCAGGGACAGGGCACCATTTGGCACCCTCGCCCAGATCTTTGGAACCCCTACGTGGGGCCCTTAGATGCGAGGAAGACTTAGGTAACCTACCGATGGCGGTGGTTAATACCATCACTCAGGCTAGAGCACCCTCGACGAGGCCTACGCCTTGAAGTAGAGTCTATTCACTGAATGTTGCGTCTCTCACAGAGAAGACCCCCGAACTTGCCAGATCAGTGTTGTGCTATCTTTCTCCAAGAGAAGCTAGAGAGCAGGCTGTCGCCCTCCACACTCAAGGTTTACGTGGCTGCCATCTCTGCTCACCATGACGCGGTGGCTAGCAGCACCGTGGGAAGGCATAACCTCATCATCCGATTCCTCAGAGGTGCTAGGAGGATTAATACACCCCGCCGCCCTCTCATGCCCTCTTGGGATCTCACCCTCGTTCTCACAAGCATGCGTACAGATCCATTCGAACCACTCGACTCAGTATCTTTAAGATTTCTGACCCTGAAGACAGCTCTACTGGTTGCATTGGCTTCTATCAAGAGGGTCGGGACTTTGAGGCATTTTCGGTCAGTGACTCGTGCCTGGAATTCGGGCTGGCTTATTCTCACGTTGTCCTGAGACCCAGCCCTTTCATTACTTTGTCCAGTTCTCGCTTTGCGAATCTATCTGGACTGCACTCAGAGCTTCAGATCCTCTGAGCAGCTCTTCATCTGTTATGGTAGTCGGCAGAAGGGAAGTGCCGTATCTAAACAGAGGTTGGCCCACTGGATAGTGGATGCCATCTCCCTCGCTTACCAAAGCCAAGGCGAGCCGTGTTCCACAGGAGTTCGAGCGCACTCCACTCGGAGCATCGCTCCTCTTGGGCGCGTGCACGCGGCGCCTCTCTAACAGACATCTGTAGAGCTGCGGGCTGAGGGACACCTAACACATTTGCAAGGTTTATAATCTGTGAGTGGAGCCGGTTTCCTCAAGGGTATTAGGTAACCCTTGGTGATTGAGGAAACAACTCGGTGAAGGTGTTGTAACACGCTTGCTGCGCCATTCTCTCGAACACGGAGATATGTGCGTTTATTCACTCTGTCAGTAAGTTCCCCGCTTGGCGAACCCTGCAGATATTCCTCCGAGGCCCCCAACATCTGACTCAGTGGAGGAGTCAGGCGCTGGCCCGTTACGTTGTTGGCATGCCCACCGGTCAGCCCGCATTCTGGGTATAGGTGCCCGCTATGTGCGATCCCCACTAGGCAATCCCATATGCTTATACTGCCACGGTGCAGTCCCCCCTCACAGGTGGACCCGTGTCTTCCCTCACCGCTAACCATCTTATATTCATACGCGTACTCCCCCTTCTCAGGGCTAGTCCATATGCTCTCTCGCCACCAGTCTCCCCACTTGGGTAGCAGGTGGCCTCCGCAGCACCCTCCCTATCGGGACTGCACGCTCCCAACGTACTGTCGTATTAAAATCCTAGAAATTATCTACACGCATTTGCCACTCCCCAAAAAAATATATCTAAATCCGTAAATCTTCTGTTGAAGTGGGATAAGTAAGGGCCAGGGAACACGTTGGAAGAACGCGCCTCTGGTGATGCAGGTGCGCTCATGCTCTTTCTTGCCTGGCAAACCTCTCATCGGGGGCGAAGGTAATTGTGTACTTTTACTTTCCCTTGAGTACATTTTTAGTGCAGTATCGGTACTTTTATTCCACTATTTTCCTTCAACCTGCAGTCACTACTTAATTTTTTTCTTGTCTATAGTGATTGGCTTAAGTTAAAAAATCAGTCCAATTTCTTCCAATTCCTGTCCAATCAAATCGCACATAGAAATAAGGACTTTAATAGAATGTAAATCCCATCATACTGAACAACCTCAAGACATGTGTGCTTTATAAATGCACCAATCTTTTTGGAAGCATTAAAAATGTCCAAAAAAATGTCCAAAATCTTGGTAAAATAGACTGCATGTCACTGTTAGGATGTTAACTGTATGCTGACTGAAATCACCAAACAGCGTTAAACAATCATTAATGGAATGAATGAAGAATGAAGGAAGAGCCGAATGAAGGAAGGACCGAACAAGGAATGGAAGGAAGGACTGAACGAAGAAAGGAAGGACGGAACTAATGAAGGAAAGAAGGACTAAATTAATGAAGAAAGGATTCAAGGAAGGACTGAACAAATGAAGGATGGAAGGAACGAAGGAACAAATGAATGAATGAACAAAGGACCTAATGAAGGAAGGAACAAAAGAATGAAGAAAAAAACAAACAAACGAATGACTGAAGGAAGAACAGAACAAACAAACGAAGGAAAGAAGTAATATAGGAAGATCACTGAATGCAGTACAGAATGTTACGTTTACACATCACTGCACAAACTGCATGTAAATGCATCAACCTTTCACAGTGTAATACTCACTACTCACTACTCATGAGTACTTTTAAAAGGGCTACTTTTTACTCATACTTTAAGTAATATTTACAACAGATACTTTTACTCTACCTGCGCTACATTTTTGGGCAAGTAATTTTACTTAAGTAGGATTTTTAGTACTCTTTCCACCACTGATAGTGTGCCATATGTCACATGGGACCGCTACTTTTGCAATACTTTTGTATCATCTATGGATGAGTGCATGCACTTTTTTATTTCTTCCTTTCTAGTCACCAGGGTGAGTAAGCCATGACTCATTTCTTCTATTTGGCTGAGCTTTCCCTTCAAACCCTAATGCCAATCTGCATCCTAAATGCAAAACACACCACAGCCTCCTAAATCAATCTCTGCTGGAGGAAGATGTCTTCATCCTGTCATCCCTCTCTCTCACTCACTCCACAGGAAACAACATCAGCCACTCTCTTTCATTCCTCCTCTCCTGTCCGGTTCCAGCTATTGGATCTGATCGTTTTATCGCACTGGTTAGTTTCTAATATTTCTCTCGCCATCTTGAAACGATCACATGGAACGAAACGAGAAAGAAAAAGAAAAGAGGCCTCACAATAGACTCTGTTCTTTGTCTCCGTGTTTTTGTGTGTTCTTGGAATCTCGCTCAGACATACCAGCAGCTGTCACTGGCTCACTCTCATTGGTTTGGCCAAGAGCTGCATTACGCTATTAATGACTGATTAGTGTCAAATATCTGGCCTGTGCCGCCTGCTCCCAAAACTGTGGGAAATAAGCATGCGGAGCGCATCTGATCCAGAGCTCAGTTTAGGGTTTCCTCAAGCTAGCCCCGCAAATGAAGAGGAACAGAGAGAACCAGGGGAACTGGGCTTAACTTGAAATAACTACTCAAGAAAATGGCATTTGATGGTGATAATCGCAGTCCCCTTGACAACTGGAAGCGCTCCAGCCAACGTCTGCCAAGTGGGAGAGAACAAAAACGAATAGAAAATCTCTGCTTTTAAATCCTATTCTCAGAGAGCCATTCCAGCTTGGTGCAATAAAGTTCATCGCCGACTGCATGGGGACAGGTGCAGTTACCACAGATGTCTACTATAATATAGGGCTGTATATAGGGCAAATAAAGGATTGATTTTTGACGAGACTAAAATTGGTAAGAGGTTGGCAAACTGATATAGAATGACCTAAATGCTTTAAATGCACCAAAAGTGGAACGAAACAAAGGTTCTTGTGTGAACTGTGTGCTAAATGGATCCTTTATTGACATAGTTTAAAAGAATGCATTTATCTGGACCGGGTTGTAAACATGGCCATTAAACAATGCTGTTTGAGTTCATTACAGAACCTAAATTTAGACTAGTTTAAAGCAAAATGAAACAGCGCTATCATAATCCACAACACTGACACACAAAACAATTCAATTCAATTCACCTTTATTTCTATAGCGCTTTTACAATGTAGATTGTGTCAAAGCAGCTTCACATAGAAGATTATAGTAAATTGAAACAGCGTCAGTTCAGTTTTCAGTGATTAAGTTCAGTTCAGTTTAGCTCAGTTCAGTGTGGTCTAACAATCACTTCTGAGAGTCCAAACACTGAAGAGCAATTCCATCGATGCGCAGCTCCTACAGATCCCGAACCATGCAAGCCAGTGGCGACAGCGGCGAGGGAAAAAACTTCACCAACTGAAACAACTGAAACATTGGGCAACAATGATCAGATTAGAAGGATTATTTGTGTATGAGAGACATTTTGTCTTGAAAATATTAACATATAAACTCCCACTATCCCTATTTGGGGGGATAGTCTGCTGAATCATATTAATTAACAAATAATTAAGCCAATTTTATTATTTTTTGTGGGTTTACTCTAGCTGCCGGCAGCTAGCTCTCTGCAACTCTCACATGGTCGCCCACTGAAGCTAAGCAGGGCTGCGCTTGGTCAGTACCTGGATGGGAGACCACATGGGAAAGCTATGGTTGCTGGCGGAAGTGGTGTTAGTGAGACCAGCAGGGGGCGCTCAACCTGTGGTCTGTGTGGGTCCTAACGCACCAGTATAGTGACGGGGACTCTATACTGCTCAGTGAGCACCGTCTTTCAGATGAGATGTTAAAACGAGGTCCTGACTCTCTGTGGTCGTTAAAAATCCCAGGATGTCCTTCGAAAATAGTAGGGGTTCAACCCCGGCGTCCTGGCCAAATTTGCCCACAGGCCTCTGTCCATCATGGCCTAAAAACCATCATCATATCATAATTGGCTTCATCACTCTGTCTCCTCTCCACCAATCAGCCGGTGTGTGGTGGGCAGTCTGGTGCAATATGGCAGGTGGATGCTACACATTAGTGGTGGATGAGAAGATCAACCCCCCCCCCCCCCCCCCCCCCCCCCCCCCACCATGTGTAAAGTGCTTTGAGTGTCTAGAAATATAAATGTAAGCAACTATTATTAGTATTACTAAGTTCTATAAACAATTGTGAAACATCTATTTTCTGTTTTCCCTGTGCAGAGTTGTGGCTGGAAGGGCATAGGCTGCCTAAAACATATGCTGGATAAGTTGTTGGTTCATTCCGCTGTGGCGACCCCTGATTAATAAAGGGACTAGGCCGAAAAGAAAATGAATGAATGAATGAATCTATTTTCTGCAGTGTTTGTAATTTCAGTATAAGTGTCTGTCCCTGTGTTCTAGTCAACTAGAACTGTTACTGTAATGATTAATGTGGCAACAGAGGTGAGGATCCAAATGCAGCTTTATTGAGAATGGTCAGGCAGGCAAAGGCCAAAACAGGGACAGACAGAAGCATGCAGCTAATCCAAATTGTAATCAAAGTCACAGGCAATTGGTTGGGACAGGCAGCAAGACAACATGAACCAAAAAAAACAAACAAGGGTCAAAACTAGGGATGGCTGACGTGAAACTGATTTTTCGACACAGTGTTGAGATCCCGAAGCGCAAGTGTTTCGAAACACTGCACCAAAGCATGATCCAAAAACAACACATTTATTCACAAAGTGTTCATTCAGATGTCAAACAAATGTTAAAGTAAAACACCTTACAATAACAGAGTATTTAAAAACTAAAGTCCATAACTGCCTCACCCTGGATTCGAACTCATTATCTCTGCAGGCTAGTCAGGAAGTCTCACTCCTTCACTAAATCACATGAAATGCTACTTGTACAATGTGGAGTGTAAATTCTCAATTCGCATAACTGTTTCTTTGCTGAAACTGTTCCAGAGCAATACATAAAAATTGAGACAGGTTTCGAAACATTTTGAAGCTTTGACACATTTGCTTCGACTGTTTCATGAAGCTTCGCTTTGCCCACCCCTAGTCAAAATATGGCTAGACAACGCTTTCTTACTGCTGACAAGACTCAGCAATGTGTGCGTGTGTGTGTGAGTGAGGTGTTTTTATAAGCCTGGTAATCAGTCTTCACAAGCTTCAGCTGTGTGTTTGCAATCAAGGGGGACCGGGGCCAGGTGTGTGAGTGAAGTGCATGATAGGATCTATAGTGCAGTAAAATCTGAGTGTTCTGCAAGAGCAGCACCGCTGGTGATCATAACAGTTACATCATTTATGAAAAGGCATAACAATCTGTAAACATTGAAAGAAAAGTTATGTGACTTGCTCCAAGTGATGTCACTTCCTCTAGTGGGAAACATTGGAAGGCAGTAAGGTGTGTTATTATTCTTTTCTCAATCATTTGTACAAAATGTTTAGGATTAATTATTTGTGAACTCTGTTATTGTGATATTTCGGTGAATATCACTTTTTAAAAGCAATAATATGAGGAAAAATACATAAAATCCTGTTTTAGACATGGTATCTGGTTTGAGATTAGCATCGAGCTAAGAGGGTAAAGGTTTAATACACTCAAAACTTAATTGTTTTATGTTCAATATACTTAAATTGGTAACAAATATTAAGTTAACTTAATTGCTTCAAGTTGTCTCAATACAAATCGATTTTGTGGAACTGAACTTTTTTTTACAGTTCAGGTTAAACAATAATTAGTACCAGAATCAAATTAACAATCAATTTATTTTATTGTCAATTATAAATTTGTCGTACTGTATATTATTGAAATTTAAGGAAAATGAATGAAAAATGTCTGAAATGTTTATGTAAGGGCGGCACGGTGGCTCAGTGGTTAGTACTGTCATCTCACAGTAAGAAGGTCGCAGGTTCGAGCCTCGGCTTGGTCAGGTGCCATTTCTTTGTGGAGTTTGCATGTTCTCCCTGTGTTTGTGTGGGTTTCCTCTGGGTGCTCCGGTTTCCCCCACAGTCCAAACACATGCGGTACAGGTGAATGTGAGAGTGTTTCCCGGTACTGGATTGCGGCTGGAAGTGCATCCGCTGCATGAAACATATGCTGGAATAGTTGGCGGTTCATTCCGCTGTGGCAACATCTGAAATAGAGACTAAGCTGAAGTAAAATGAATGAATAAATGTTTACGTTAATTTAGAATGAGTCTATACTTTTGGTATTACAGCTTTCATACCTTTATGTATTATAAGATTTTGAACAGGAACTCTTTTAAACTGAAGCAATGAATCCAAATGAAGAACGTATGCTTGCTTTTAGCAAGAGCAAAAAATATTGTGCACTTGCTCCAGAGCCAGTTGTTCTGAAATATCAGGAGCCTAAGCCAAACCATAGCTCACATGAGATGGTCAACAAGTGAAACAGCACTTATAAAATTCCTTTCAGTATTCTCTGCCCTCAGAAACGGAGATAAATATGAAGAGAACATTTATTTGAGGACATGTAATTGTAGCTATAAATCAGATTTTGCAAGAAGGAGCTTACAAGTAAAAATGTGTTTATGGAACACTGGTTTTCTTATCGTAATTTCATATTTACAACCAGTTCCAACTGGAAAGGAATGCTTGGACAACTCTGAATTGTTTTACAGACCCGTTAAAAACAGGTTTAAGAAACGATGTGAGAAAATGAAGCAAGAAATAGATAGGTATCATGTGCTGTGCTTGGACACAATACTCATAACGTACGCATGCTGTCTAGATTCAGCACAAAACAAAGAATACCTGTACACACAAATATACAGGAGATTACTTGGCTGCATCTGCATGAAGACATTCCATAGAGATTATGAATACTGTAACACTCACCCAAATCAAAAAAACAAGTGAAGTTAACTGAAAATATTGTTGGAAACCTCTAACCACACTGTAAAAAATATCTGTTAATTAGCAGTTTTTTGTATTTTGTGTTTTCCATTTATTTACGGGTGTAAATTGCATTATGGGATCTTGACCTCTGCTCTGTCGACTTTTGATCTTGAAAATTCAACTCTACAGTTTAACAAAGTGACTTTTATTGACATTTTAGTAGTTTGAAATAATATAATGTATAAGAAATAATATAAAGAGAAATACATCTGTAAAATAACAGAAAATGTGCTGGCAGCTTATTACAAGGTTTTTGTACTGTAATATACAACACCAACCCAGACAACATACCACTTTAAACTATTAAAAATATTCATAAAAGTCACTTTTTCCAACTTTTTAAGGTTTCATAATACCTGTCATGATCACCAGCAATCTAACATCATCCAGAGATTGCTGGTAAACACTCACTTTCACACAAACTACAAATCCGCCATGTTATGGACTACATATTCAGTCATGCAACACACACACCTGCTCCAAGTCTCCTCTGATTAGACTTTCACAGCTGAAGCTGCTCAAGGACTGATTCATGGACTATTTAAACAGCTCAAACACATTCAATGTTGTTGAGTCTTGTTATCTGTTAAAGTGACATTACAACGCGTTTGCTTTGTCTTGCTTTGCTGTGTTTTTGATCCTCGCCTCGTTTATTTGTTTATTCCTGTCTGCTGCCTGTCTCTGACCATCTGCCTGCCTATTGACTACGATTCTGGATTGCCTGTATACATCTGTTTGCCCCTGTGTTGACCATTGATTGCCTGACCATTCTACTAAACCTGCATTTGGATCTGCACCCCTGTTGTCAGCGTCACATCCCTGGTTACAATACCAATTAAAAGCGTAAACAAACAGGAAAATAAAAACACACTGCAAAAAAGGCTTTTCTTACTTGAATATTTTGTCTTGTTTCTAATCCAAATATTTAAACATTCTTATATCATGAAGCATTTTCTAGGCAAGCAAAACATATTGTCGCGTTTTAAGAAATAATAAGCCAATATTAAGTGAGTTTTTCCTTAAAACAAGCAAAATAATCAGCCAATGGGGTACGAAAAATAATCTTGTTTTTTTTTTGGCATACGATTATTTTTCTTCTTACCCCATTGGCAGATTATTTAGCTTGTTTTAAGGAAAACTCACTTCCCTTTGTCTTATTATTTCTTAAAACAGGACAACATGTTTTGCTTGTCTAGAAAATTCTTCTTGATTTAAGAAGTTTTAGATATTTTGACTAGAAACAAGACAAAAATATCTAAATAAGTAAAGCATTTTTTTTGCTGTGCATAAATCACAAAATACAAAAAAACTGCTAATTTACGGATATTTTTTACTGTGCATTGACATCTATAATAAAAAAAACTATAGAAGTCAATGGTTACTGGTTTCCAACACTTTTTAAACATTTCTTACTGTACATTCACCAGAAAAAAAAGAAAGTCATAATGGTTTGGAACCACTTGAAAGTGAGTAAACAGTCAGTTTTAATTTTTGAGTGAACTATCCCTTTAAAGAAAGCAACTTGTATTGACTACGCCACTGAGTACACTTTTTAAATCTGTACTTTTTCCAGTTAAAAATATGGTTGTTTCGATACAGAAACTTCAAGCAAAACATATATTAAAGTTAATGTTAAGCTATTAAACATTCCATGATTTGAGTTAATGTTGATATTTTTTATTATCAATTAAAACTTTTGCATTGTAACGTCTGTCTAAAATATTTTTAAAATATTTTTATCTGTTTTTATTTTATTTTTTACACTTGTCTTTTTTAATTCCTGTTTATGTAAAGCACTTTGAATTGGCACTGTGTATGAAATGTGCTATATCAATAAACTTGCCTTGCCTTGCCTAAAATGTAACTGGCGAGTGTTTCTATAACCGTTTACATAAAATGCATAAAATATAATAAATATCAATAAATGAAGAGTTCAGATGCAAAACCCTCTAAATTCATCAGAGCTCTTTTCTTGTAAATGAGCATTTTCTATCAGGCTCCTCTGATTAGGTTCAGAAGTTTAATTTTATATTTAATGATAAGGTTATTAGCTAGTAAATAAAATACCTTTTTTTTTTCAAAAATATCACTTTAGACAATTCTTTGGTTTTTAACAAGGTAGATTTTCTCTTGCGTCAAAACCAGCTAAATCCACTTGTGCTTTTTTTGCAAAAACCTCTAAATCCACCATTGGAACAAGACAGTGTAATTAGTTGAAAATCACTAAAGATGCAATTAGAAATGATTTTACCAAACATTAAACACAAAATACAAACTACCTAAAATTTAAAATACATAAATCTGTCAAGTAAGTGGCGGTTCATTCTGCTGTGGTAAACCAGGGAAAAAGCAGAAGGAAAATGAATGAATGAAATCTGTCAAGTGCATTAATCAATAACATAAAATAAATTGACATTAATTAAATTTTAACAATGTATTGGCATTTCTGATGTTTGGGATTCAGATTTAAAATGTAAACATTGCAAACATTGTAAGCTTAGCTTGGTAGATTCAAATAATGTAGTGTAAAATTGTGAAACATCAATATCTGTGAATTGTCCATTAATATAAAAAGCTTATCAGACGTATTGGTAATACAAAGTAATATAAATAATGTATAGTTTTATATATTATATTTATCTTTTAAAAAATAGCTTAAATTAGCAAATAAAACACAAGGCTACTGGGCGAAAAGGGGATGTCTCTCTGACACTTCTGTCATTCATTCATTCAATCTCACCATACTCAAGGTCTTGGTCTCTTTTTCGTCTCTTGTTTATCCTTATAGCATCCACGTGGGACAAAAGAAGTGCGTCTTAACTCTGTCTTTTGTGAAACGGTGTTGTTGTTTCATGTAAAGTAAATTGGACTCAATCAAAGTAGCGTCGCTGCGCAAAAAAAAACATGAATGCATGCTATACTTCCGACTGTACAGTAGAGTTTTGAGGTAAGGGACGTTTTCATCTGCCATTCACTGACAGTCGGACAGGCTCATCCAGTTCATCAAACTCCATCTGTTAAAATCTAAATCAGAAATGGAATAAAATGCTCTCCTCATAAAAGCCAGCTTATCAGCGCTCTGTTACATTGAAAACATATGATTCGATCCGCGCCTTCTGATTGGTTCTCGGGATAAAGCGGCTTTTGCTGTCAAAGGCAAGTGGTGATTAGCGGCTTTTGCCAACAAACCATTTTTTCTGAATGAGCAGACGCTGCTATTTAGATGATTTGAAGCAAATCTATTTGTTGATGGTGTACTACGTCCCTAAAGCATTCACTCAATGTCATTATCTCATTTTTGGCAGAAGTGACATTTAGCGGCTTTTGCATCTGAACTCTTCATATATAATAAAATATAAAATGTATGATCAGATATCTGTAAATGTATCATATAATTTAAATGTATAAAACTATTTTTATTAGAGTAAACTGTACTTATGCATTAAGGTGCTCGAAAGCATTATATTTAAATTACACTTAAAGGGATAATTCACCCCAAAATTTATTACCTCATAATTTTTTCTTCATCAAGTGGTTATAAACATGAATTTCTCTGAGTTTCATGAAGTTTCATGAGTTTCTTTCTTTTATTGAACACAAAAGAAGAGATTTTGAAGAAAGATGTAAACTGGTAACCATTGATCTCCATAGTACTTGTTTTTCCAACTATGGAAGTCAATGGTTACCAGTTTTTTTTAGCTTTCATTAAAATATAAAATTAAAAAATTCATAAAGGTTTAAATCCACATGAGGTCCACTAACCCTAACCCAAATGATGAGATAATTTTCATTTTTGGGTGAACATATATATATTAGGGATGCACCGATACCACTTTTTTACAAACCGATACGAGTACGAGTATTTTAATTTGTGTACTCGCCGATACCGAGTACCGATACCGATACTTCATAGATTTGGTTTCAATTAAGTTTATTTGTTCGTTTTTTTGTTTTGTTTTTTGCCTGTAGCAAGGATGAACACAAAAATCTTTAACAGGAGGCTGTTCCAAGCCAAAAATATACACATTGTTGAAAACCCTGCGAACCCAGACCTTATCTATTAACGATTAAGCATGGACATTTAAAGGATGAGATATCCTTGCGCTTACATGCGTGCACGACTTCACACATTACACAAGGTGTGTGCAGTGTACAGTACCTTACAGAGTCACTGTCATTGCATATTGGGGACGCATAAAACCCTGTTTTGCGCCATTCTTTCATATTCATGAGTCCTGCCTTTGATCCGTGGTCAGGTAATCAAAAAGTACTAGATGTTTAAGGGTGGGTTGCGGTTAATAGCCATAAATATGAAACGCATACTCTCATTTTAAAAATCACGCGACCATCATCTCACAATGTTCATTAATAAATAATCTTGTTTTATTAAAATAAAAGTGATTTCGCAATGCCGTGCCACTGACAAAGCCAACTGCAGAAAAACAAAGCAACCATCGTGGCAACCGCAGTGATCTCTTATTCTGAAGATCAGCTGTTCTTTTTTGCACTTGATTATTATGCGTTTAATGTTAAAAAATCAATAATGACTAGACCTCAAAAGTGTATCCTGTGTGTGTGTGTGAGTGTGTGCGTCTTCACTGAAGCCTCTCTCTTCTAAAACCGAAAGTTGCTTATCTCAGGCAATATTTCGACTTTTAATCGAATGAAAAGTTAATTTAGATAAGCCAATATTTAAAAACTGCAGTAAAATAACTGTGACGTGCGGCCACGCATCAAAACTGAGGTCTGTACTGATCTCTCTCTCGCTGTCATCCAGACATTGATACGGAGACGCCGCACAAGTCAAGCCGCAAAACGGAGGCTGGTACCAGTTTACAGAATAGCTGAAGCCTTTGCGAAATCTGTCAATATACAGCACTGAAATAATAGGCATGAATATCTTTGAGCCAAAAAGTCTGTCTGTAGGATATCTGACGCAATCAGAGCCAATGTTAGCCTATGTAGAATTTGTGTAGCCTAATAATTATATTAGCTAATTCTAATAAAAATGAAGACCAAAATCAACAATTCATTGCATATTTCATTTGATAAAAAATATACGGAAACGAAAAAAATCAAAGGGTGACTAGTTTGTATTAATTTGTTTTAATATTAATTAAAATATGCTTAGCCTATTTAAGCTTAACGGTTATTTGCGCTGCCAATATGCAAGCCATTCAAAATATTATTTTACTGTGTACTGAGTTATAATGTATATTTTACAATAAAAACTAAATGTAGCATGCCTCATTTAAAACATGCAATTCATAACACACCAGAGCTGTAGGCCTGTGTATGCAGTGTGTAAACGTACGGGTCAATAGTCATACTGCGCACCCAGGGCCGGCGCGTCCATATAGAGGCGACCTATGCGGCCGCCTAGGTCAGCATAATTAGTGAGGGCGGCAAACGCGACCCCAACGTACTGACTTTCATCCGCAACATCAACACAATCCCCCCTAAATAAAATATACGGGCCCCGTGAAGTTCAGCACTTGTCTTGCCAGTGTAGCCTATGCTGCTGTCTGTCTTGTGTGTATAGCGCCGCAGTGCGTGTCAGCTGCTGCTGGTGAGAGAAAGCGCGCGTGACAGCTCAAAGCAGGTATCGATTTAACCACAAGCAAGATCATATCGTTATAAATATTACATTAACGATACTTATCGAAATATTTTTACATTTACATGGTGTTTGAGATTGTGTGATCTGTATAGGCTGTATGATCTTTACAGAAGCTGTAAACTGACGCGCGCGGTGACCGCAGTGATGTTTAAACTCGTGCGCTTTTATTTAGCCTGTAGTCTTTAGATTTATTTTTACATAATGTTCCATTTCTTAAAATTGATTTCATTTTTTTTATTTATAGTTTATATATAAAATGAGTGCTAGCTTGTTTGAGTGCTTAGCTGTGATCATTAGGCCTATGCAAAGATCATATTTCATATTCGGTTTATTCTTCAGTGGCCTAGGCTGTAGATTCGTTAATAATGTATTTTATAAACTGATTGTTTGAAAGGACTAAGCTATTAATATATAATACATTAGGCTAATTAATACATTAAGACATGAAGTCAGGTAGGGCAACAAATAACATCCATAGTGAATTACTGGTCAGTGGTATCGGTGCGTGGTATCGGCCTTTCATGTCCGATACGAGTACGAGTATTTTAACCAAGTATCGACCCGATACCCGATACTGGTATCGGTATCGGTGCATCCCTAATATATAAGTTGGCGGTTCATTCCGCTGTGGCGACCCCGCAAGGGACAAAGCCGACAAGAAAATGAATGAATGAATATATATATATATATATATATATATATATATATATATATATATATATATATATATATATATATATATATATATATATATATATATAGTTGAAGTTAGAATTATTAGCCCCTCTGAACTATTAGCCGCCCTGTTTATTTTTCCCCCAATTTCTGTTTAACGGAGAGAAGACACATTTCTAAACATAATAGTTTTAATAACTCATTTCTAATAACTGATTTATTTTCAACGATGGTTTGTTCTGTAGACAGTCGGAAAAAAATAGCTTAAAGGGGCTAATAATTTTACAAAAATATACAAAAACAAACTAAAGTGCACTTCATTTGCACAATTACAACCATTTTAATTTCCTTTATACTGCTTTTCATAAAGCGGACACGTACGGGTACATATTTTTCTCCAAAATATGCCACACACACACACACACACACACAAAAACACACAAAGCAGACTACTTAAAAAAAGATATGGATAAAGGCGGCTCTCTTCTCTCGGTTTCCCTGGCTCTGTTCTGCAGGTTGTGCACAGCAGGGCTTGTGAAAGCTGCCATACAACGGCTAAGAGGAATGGATTGAGAAGAGACTGTGAGATGGCTGTGCTGTCTGTGTCCAGACAAAAGGAGGATTTGGCAGTGGGTTTTGCCTGCATCAAAAAGGCCTGTTTATTGGAGCTCTCCTCACACACGCTCGCAGGAGAGCCTAAGAGCTCACAGAGGACAGGAGACCACACAAGATGCACAACTCCAACCACACTTCTGTTTACAGTTTAATGCCACACTGGAGCATTTTGCTTCTTTCTAGTCTACCCTGCGCTTGCATCTTTTCTGTCCCGTTCTCAGATGAGGCTTGTTTGGTTTTTTATGCATCTCTCTCTCTCTCTCTCTCTCTCTCTCTCTCTCTCTCTCTCTCTCTCTCTCTGTAGTGTTCAATGTTTACCTTGGTGTAACAGGCTCACCGTGGGAAACGCTCACATATTTCCCATGCTGTGTACAGACAGTGCGATTGATGCTGTCATGAGGTCAATTTTGTGGATCGTACAAAACGTAGGGCAAAAAAATCACTTGCTTTTTGTGAATATGTTTATGATAAATCTTCGCCAATTTGAATTGCATTCCTGCGATGTAACTTCTTTGAAAGTTCCTGACTCACTGAGCACAATGAAGCAAAGGGCTTGCACACCAGATGCAAAAAAGAAGTTTCAAAATATGTATTCCTGCATGGTAGGTGGTGCAGGCCAAGAATGCATTCTTGTGCATGTATCTCATTGGTTTTTCAGGTCAAGGGGAACAGTTTACAATACATTTCCGTTAGTTAAAGGGGACCTATTATGCAAAAAGCTAATTTATAAGGGGTTTCAACATATTTGTGTGGCAACAGTGTTTAAATATAGCCACATTCTAATGGTAAAAATGTATTAATTCTATTTTTTATAATCACATTTCATAAAAACAGTCTACAAAAACACATTAATTGACATTAATCATCCTTACTTGCTATTAATTGGCAGCTAATTAGTTTTTTATTGAGCTAAAAGTCAATCGTTAATGGTTTGTTGATAGCAAGAATTGTGACTTAAAATAAAGTGTGACCAAAAATTGTATTTATCCAACATTTTTACTTCTTTAAGAGCAATTTAACAAGTAATTCTCTTTGTACATGTCATCAGACTGGAAAAGCTCTGCCCATTAGTGATCTCTCCCTCATTAGCATAAACAGCCCTAAGTGAGAAGCAGCCATCCACCATTAGAGTTTTTACACCATACCTGCCAAAGATGATGCTAGCAACTAAGAGGCATTATAAATGTTGAGTTTTAGGATGCACAAATGCCCCAACCATGAAGTTGAAAAACGGGATCGAGGCAACGAAGGTTGAAGAGTGGAGGGGAATGTTTACTAATGCAGTCAGTCAGTCAAACGCAAACTATAATACATCATATACAGTAGAATTACAGCTGAGTAACAAGTGCTTTGGGCGGCACGGTGGCACAGTGGGTAGTGATGTCACCTCACAGCAAGAAGGTCGCTGATTCGAATTCTGGCTGGGTCAGTTGGCATTTCTGTGTAGAGTTTGCATGTTCGTCGTTCGCCGTGTTGGAGTGGGTTTCCTCCGGGTGCTCAGTTTTCCTCCACAAGTCCACAGACATGCGCTATAGATGAATTGGGTAAACTAAATCGAACCAGCTACATTCTTGCTGTGAGGCAATCGTGCTACTTACTGCACCATCCATTAACTCTGACTTTTAGATTAATAAAAACCTAATTAGCTGCAAATTAATAGCGAGTAAGGAATGAATTAATTGGTCGATTCGGTGGATGGATGATTAATTGGTCAATGGGGGGATGGATGGATGATTAATTGTTCGATGGGTGGATGGATGGATGATTAATTGGTGGATGGGTGGATGGATGGATGAATGGATGATTAATTGGTCAATGGGGGGATGGATGAATGATAAATTGGTCTATAGGTGGATAAATGGATGGATAATTAATTAGTCGATAGGTGGATGGATAGATGATTAATTGGTCAATAGGTGGATAAATGGATGGATAATTATTTAGTCGATAGGTGGATGGATAGATGATTAATTGGTTAATAGGTGGATGGATGGATGGATGGATGATTAATTGGTCAATGGGGGGATGGATGGATGATTAACTGGTCGATGGGTTGATGAATGGATGATTAATTGGTCTATGGGTGGATGGATGGATGATTAATTGGTCGATAGGTGAATGGATGGTTGGATGAACGGATGATTAATTGGTCGATGGGTGGATAGATAGATGATTAATTGGCCGATAGTTGGATGAATTGATGATTAATTGGCTGATAGGTGGATGTATGGATGATTATTTGACCGATAGGTGGATGGATGGATGATTAATTGGTCAATGAATGGATGATTAATTGGCCGATGGGTGGATGAATGGATGATTATGGATGGATAGATGGATTGGATGGATGATTATTGGTCAATGGGTAGATGGAGTGATAATTAATTGGTTGATGCATGAATGAATGGATGGATGGATGGATGGATGGATGGATGGATGGATGGATGGATGGATGGATGACTAATTGGTCGATGGGTGGATGCATGGATGGATGGATGTTTAATTGACCGATGGGTGGATGGATGGATGATTAATTGGTCGATGGATGGATGAATGGATGGATGGATGGATGATTAATTGACCGATGGGTGGATGGATGAATGATTTATTGGTCGATGGGTTGATGAACTGATGATTAATTGATCGATGGGTGGATGGATGGATGATTAATTGGTCAATGAATGGATGATTAATTGGCTGATGGGTGGATGAATGGATGATTAATTGATCGATGGGTGGATAGATGGATGATTAATGGATGGATGATGGATGGATGGATGGATGATTAATTGGTCGATGGGTGGATGGATGGATGGATGGATGGATGATTAATTGGTCGATGGGTGGATGGATGGATGATTAATCGGTGGATGGGTGGATGGATGAATGAATGGATGGATGAATAATTGGTCAATGGGTAGATGGATGGATGATTAATTGGTCAATGGATGAATGGATGGATGGATGATTAATTGGTCAATGGATGGATGGATGATTAATTGGTGGATGGGTGGATTATGGATGATTAATTGGTCGATCGGTGGATGGATGGATGATTGATTGGTTGATGGGTGGATGGATGTATGATTATTGGTTGATAGGAGAATGGATGGATAATTAATTGGTCGATTGGTGGATAGAAGGATGATTAATTGGTCAATGGCTGGATGAATGGATGATTAATTTATCGAAGGGTGGATGGATGGATAATTGATTGGTCGATGGGTAGATGGATGCATGATTAATTGGTCAATGGATGAATGGATGGATGATTAATTGGTGGATGGGTGGATGGATGAATGGATAAATGGATGGATTGATGATTAATTGGTCAACGGGTAGAAGAATGGATGATTAATTGGTCAAAGGATGAATGGATGGGTGGATGGATGATTAATTGGTGGATGGGTTGATTGATGTATGATTAATTGGTCGATGGATGGATGGATGGATGGATGGATGGATGAATAATTGGTGGATGGATGGATGGACGGTTGGCTGATTGGTTGATTAATAAAAATACAGCATGAAAAACCTATGACACATATATCATCATAATCTTATCTCCATTTGGTTTTATGGGTCACCTGTAGAAGCGTTTCACTCAGTGGTTGTATGGAAGTGTACAGGACAGGCAGAAGTTCATTATCATGTAATAATATTATGAAATCCAGGCCAAATGAGCAATCTCTTAATTTAAACACACGCGTAAACTGAAGAAACAAACACATTTGTGCACAGCACACTGTTTCAAGCACTTCAGAATCCATATTTCAGTGGGAAATTATATTCAGTATAATGAAATATGAAGTGAACGTGTGAAAATAAATATGTTGTCAGAGAGAGCTAATGGCAACAGAGATTCGTTCATCCTACTTTTCTTCTGTTTCCACAGGTTTTCAAAACAACAGTCTCACTTTCTTGTGCAACAGCAGCTTTATGGCTTTTCTCACTGCTGGGCAACTAAGTGAAAACCTATACAGGTCCAGAATAAATAAAAAGTAAAACAAAAACTGCCCCTTTATTGTGCCATAATTGATATATTTCAGTGTAACACACAGGTACAAGTCTATATTTTAGAATACAAATACAAAATAACTTTAACTTGATTGCCACAACTGTCTTTTTCATAAAAAAAAACAACAACTTTGGTGTCAACCCAAGCCCCCTAACCTCCCAATCCCTACTCATAATCTCTAATCAAAAATATTACATGCGTGTTCCAACGATTCATCTGTTTCTGAAGGGACACCTGCAAGAGCCAGTGAGAACGAGTAAGCTTCATCAACCAGATGTTGCATGCTTTCATAGCTGTGAAATGGCAGAGCCAGCTGACCACGTCCATCATCCTCCATATTTATTTTTCTTCTAAAGTCATGTTTGATCGCATTCGTTTCTGGCAGATCACATGTCTGTGGAATTGCCACTGTGAAATTGTTATTGCAACTGACAGGTGTGTGGTCTCATGGTCTGCTCGAATCATCTATAACAGGGTTTTTTAAACTGGAGTCAAAGGGGGCCAAGACGGAGTGCTTGGGGGTTAACGGAAATGTTTGGAGAAAAGTCGTTGCACTTTGTTAACATAATAGATTATAAACACAAAACCGATTAAATTAAGATTGAATACATAATCCAAATTTGAAGAAAAAATAAATAAATAAATACATATTACATGTATATATACAGTGCTTAGCATAACGGAGTACACACCATTTTGAAAATGAATATTTTGATCCATTTCTCAGTGAATATAGGCTATGTATTTTGGTGCATTTAAGCAAAACAGATTTATTTAACAAATATATTTATTAAAATTATATTTTAGTCACCAAACATATTTAGAAATTGAAAGATAATACAATTAAATTCAAGCAAAATATTGCAAAAAAAATTACAGGTATACAGATATATGTATACATATATACACAATTATACAGTTATGTTTTACTGTATACACACATATTATACACAAATAAATATATAATAAATATTATATAATTGTTAATAATTATATAATTATTAATGTAAAATTATTTATATATTATATATATAGAAATATTATATAATAAAATTTAAATAATAAATGTAAATAATAAAAACAGTGCTATAATGAGAAGTAAAACACTATAACATGTTCATCCCAAACTAATATTTTCCAAGTAATGTCTTATTTTCACAGTATAAATTCAGCCCTTATACAAGAAACTATCCAGATGTCCCTGGCAAAAGAATTATTATAACAACAATTCAAAAATGACCAAAACAAGGTCCCAACTATGGAAATCAACTGCTATTTCAAAAATATGAAAGTCAACAACTAGAAATTGATCGCTGGACAACAGCATGAAGCCTTACAGAAACAACAACTCAAAACCAATCCAAATCAATACCAGCATAACTCAATTAATAAATCCAAATATTTCAGTAAAAAATATATTGTAATCTAATAAAATAAAATACAGTCTAAACAAGAGCTGTCAAACTCAGAACTGCAGAGTTAAGTTCCAATCTCACTCCAAAACACACATCTGTTTTCAAATATGCCTGAATGACTAGCTGGATCAGGTGTGTTTGATTAAGGTTGAATCCACTGAATCATATTGAAATATTGTTCCAAACTGAATCGCTCAAAACTGGCCACTTCGAAGGGCCCTTCGGAATGAAGGATTTCGAAGGATACAAGTGATGGATGCTTCAGACCCCCATTATCCTTTGTGCTGGGAAAATGTTTGGTGTCACACTACAATAAACAAACACAGCTGATGGTGTTGCGTTTCATCGCCTCACTCATTAGCAGTAAAAATAAAAAACAAATCACAGCATTACTACAGCAGCTGTCAGTGAAAGAACATGTATATACAAAAGGGAAATTCCCCTTAAATTAGCACTCAAACAGTTAACATGTCAGCATGCCCTAAAGAAAAGTTTATATATAAACTAACTTCGAGAGGATCACGTGCGTATGATTGACACGGCTGGCCCTACATTAGCTAACGTATGATTTACCAATCAGACGATTCCTAACTTAATAAAAAATAACTAAAGCATCTTCCCTTAGCCATCTTCGTCTTGAAGAATCCCCCCTTCCACCCCCTCTCCTCCTTTTTTTCCTCTATAGGGCAGCACGGCGGCCCAGTGGCTAGCACTGTTGTCTCACAGCAAGAATGTCTCTGGTTCGGGTCTCTACACGGCCAGTTGACATTTCTGTGTTAAGTTCATGTTCTCCCCATGCTCACGTGGGTTTTCCCCGGGTTCTCCGGTTTCCTCCCACAGTCCAAAACGTGAGACATATGTAAAGTGACTAAACCAAATCAGCATCATACACGAATTTTACCAGCAGCACACCCTTATAGCAATCCTTATGCAGCGTGGTGGAGGGGGGTTCTCGAGATCTACCTGAGCTCAAACTCCCCTCTCGCCCTGCAAACGGGAGGGAGCCCCGGGCTTGAGGATCTTATGAGCTAAGGGCTCTCTCCCAGGACAGCATGCCTAACCAGCTTTATTACCAATCATCAGCTAAGTGTGAACTCTTGAAAAAAGCTTTTTAGATTTCTGTCATAAACACTCTCAGGATTTAGTATGGTAATGAATATGTATATGGCAATGTTGATGTATTTGATCTTGGCGGTATAGATCTGCTACTCTGCTTTGATTATTATGGCAGAGCAAGTACAGAGACTTGCTACTGCCAGTATATGCACAGACATGCCGTCTGAGAATATAACATGCCCCTGCTGCAAAAATAATATATATGTAACCCCCATAGCAGTTCTAAACACAGGTGGAGCTGGGGTGGTGGAGGATCTCTAAAAACACGCCACAGCCTGACAGCGTAAAATGACGCAGAGCATTTAAAGAGCTCCTATAATGGGTTTTTGAAAATGACCTTCCATGTAGTGTGTAACACAGCTCTAAGTGAATGAAAACATCTAGCTGAGGTTTAAATCTGAAAGTGCACCTTGTTTAAAACGATTGATTCTTTAGCGAAATATTTGACTCAGAGTCGAATAAACGAATCGAGTTGGGTTCGGATCTTTTGTTGGATCGCATCGACGTCGATATGGTACATCTCTAAATATGTACTTCCAGTTCCGTTAAAATGTGCACGCGCTTTACCTCCACTCACTAGCAGAGATCACGGGACTGATTATGACGCGAAGATGAAGATCACTGACAGATGGAGATTCGGCTGCGGGCAGGGCAGGAGCAAAATGAACTGGCACTCTAATCAAAAGATGATCATGCCGCCCTCAAACTGAAAGTGAAAACGAGAGACGGGGGTGTGATTGGGCGATGTTGGGTGATTGGGTTGGGCGATGTTGACCAATTTGGCATCGTACGATGTCTAATGTGAACATCGGCGATGAACGATGGTATCGTCGTCGTAGGCGGGGTGGCGGTGGTTGTTGTTAAATATCAATTAATTCATAACGAATTTAATAATTGTATTTCGTTTTCACTACCTGACCCACATGGTCTTTGCTTTACCCATAACCAAACCATAAATAAATAAAGCTATACACGAATTACCACCTGTCAATCACTTTTTTTCCGCGGGACTCTGGCATGAATAAGCAGAGATGGCGGAGACCAGACGAGAGTTCGTTTGGAGTTCACTGTAATTTGTATTGTGATTAATGATAACTTCCTTATATTATTACTATTATTATGAGGAAATAATAACAAGTAATGATGCTAGGGCTCGACTGTTTCGGCGTATGCGCCCGAAATTTTATGCGACCTAAAATATATATTTAAGAGCATTTGTGCTAGTGCATAAATTGTTGTCGTGGGACCTGTTTTCACTGCAAAATCCTCACCGCGTGCGCGGATTTAGGAGACATTTATGCAGGATGCATCTTTGCACCTAAAGACGCCAAACGCAGCGCTCAGGAACAGATTAAAACAGTTGTTATGCGATTGTGAACTTGCTGAAGTAAAAAAAAGCCCGGAATGCTTGCCCCGCCTTTGTGCTCTTCTTATTGGCCCACTGCTCTAGAACTGAACGCGAATGGATTGGTTAATATCAGCTGTCAATCACTCAGTCAATGCCTTCTGCCTTCACATGACAGTAGCTACAACCACGAAAATGTGAAGCGCTGAAGAAGAGAGAATGAAAATAACACTGACAGATTACGTTACTAATAATGGCATATCTTATTAGTGATCATGTGCTGAATGTTAATCCACCATTTACACTTTTCCAAGAGTGGATAAAAGACTTCCAGTGGCTTCAAGTCCGCTATGAAAATGACTAAAGCCATTCACTGTAAAGTCTGTGGGACGGGGTTTGCAGGTAACAGCGTTTGCCACTGAATCTACACATTTTAAGCGCGAGAGGTACTGTATAATCCTCACGATGCTGTCAGCCGTGCAAACGGCAGCTATAAGTAAAATATAACACAGCTCATGAAAAGACCGTTATTGCTATTAAGATGACATGCAAATAATAAGTTATATATCAATAAAAATGTTGGGCGGGGCGATGGATCGCGATGCCGGCTCAGCATCGTGAAGTTTATTGGCCATCCTCTATCGGCCCAACCCTAGTTGTCGCAGACAAAAGTGAGGAGATGTCGCAGACGCCGGTCTCTCTATTCTGCCGCCCTACGCGCCGGCCCTGGCTGCGGGGAATAAAGGGTTAAAGTTAATTTTCACAACAATACCACAGTATAGCTAACCGTGTGCTGTGTTTGTTTTTGTCATTTTTCTGATGATTAATACAATAACCTACGCTGCAACACAGGATTCGCCGGCCGTTTGCTATTGAAGGAGCAGCAGAGACTATGGGACTTTGTCAGACTTTGACAGGGACTTTGTCAGTAACTTTTACAGTTTATATAGACCAGTTTCTTCTTCCTCCGGATCATAACATGTTAGTGTCATTAAAATTGTTGCCTCGTTTTCTGTAGTTTGCAAAATTTGTGTTTAATGGTGTGTTGTAACTTGTAATCACCCTGCGCGGCTTGTAATCGCGTATCTATTATAGATCAGTGCTTGTACTGTATCTCTTAGGTTAAATCTGTATGGGGCTGTTCACATATCGCATCCAAAACCACGTTAAAAACGTGACGCGTGCTTCTTCCTTTTCCGATTTAGATGCGTTTCTGAACTGGCGATCCTCTGCTGTTTGCCTTTGCTATGGCACACACATGCGGCGCGTTCCTACACACTCTCTGGCTGCTATTTCATAGTCGTGGTGGGTTTTTCTCTCTGTCTCCTGCTGAACGCAGTCGACCAATAGCAACAGATTAGCTTCACGCTAAGAAGGGGTTTGGGAACAAATGAATCCCTGAACGATTCATATGGGAGTCGCTGAGATAATTAGGTAAAAACAAATGCATATTATAAGACAATGAGAGTTTTTTTTGACCTTGCACGCATATCAGCCTGTTGTTGGAGACACCTAAAACCAAAATATGACCTTTTAATGCAAAATAGGGGTTCTTTGAACCAGGGGTGCCCAAACTTTTCTTATGAAGAGCCAAAATCCAAGCTTGATTGACAGCTGTGGGCTGAAAGTAAATATAGCAAACTGTATTACATTAAAGTCGCCATGGGTAATTTCCTAATTTATTTTATAATAATTATAAATAAATAGAAAGATGACTTCAAGCGTATTTACTAATGCATTCTAATTTTTTGAAACTGTTTATTATTTTAACGAACTTATAACAATAAAACCATAAAAAAAAAACATTTAAAAGATCCAAACAATGAAGTTCAAGACCGAATACACTAGACATGCTGAATCTGCCTTTGCCTTGATTTGCTCGCTGATGTCTTCTGCTTTGTCCCCTATTTGTTAAGTGACATTATGTAAATTTTTAAAAAATCTGATTTATGTACAACATTTAATTAAAACATTTAATTTCAGTTTGCTTGTTTTGTAGCTCAACAATAAAACAAACAAACAAAAGGTTACATTAAAATAGGAATGAGAATGTCTGTTTAAGGCATTCCCCAGCCATTCCCAATCATTTTTGTTCTGGCGGGCCAAATCAAAGGATACCCCTTCCACCCCCTCTCCTCCTTTTTTTCCTATATAGGGCAGCATGGCGGCCCAGTGGCTAGCACTGTTGTCTCACAGCAAGAATGTCTCTGGTTCGGGTCTCTACCCGGCCAGTTGACATTTCTGTGTTAAGTTCATATTCTCCCCATGCAGTTTGCTTGTTTTGTAGCTCAACAATAAAACAAACAAACAAAAGGTTACATTAAAATAGGAATGAGAATGTCTGTTTAAGGCATTCCCCGGCCATTCCCAATCATTTTTGTTCTGGCGGGGCAAATCAAAGGATACTAAGGGCCAACTTTGGCCCGCAGGCCCTCGTTTGGGCATCTCTTATTTAAACTGATGAGGAGCAAGCTCATTGCAACAACCAATCTCCTGTGCCATGTAGTTAATGATGCAGGAGCAGATTAGGTGACATATCAGACTGCGAATGAATGCATAGAGTTTCACAAATGAAAATCTTCTATGTATAGGTGCAGCATGAAGCTTGTTATTTAGCCTTCACATGAAGAATAGAAGTCTAATTACTTTTTTTGCCCTGCAAAAACTAAATAAATTCACTGCTGATTTCAGCACAATGTCTTTTTTTGGGTTAACTGCTATGTACTTACATAAAAAAATGTTGTGTTCATGCTGCATTGTACAACACTTAGGGCCAGTTTTGGTTGTATGGGTAGGTTTATGGGTGGGTTAGGGTGTTAGAGATGGGTCAATTGCATTTATAAATATAAATACAGAAATTAATTACATCATATATGTAATGATGGCAGCTTAAAGATGACTCTTATGTGGAGAATAAAGTCACGTGCAACATTCAGGTGTGATTTTTTTTTAGACTTCAACCGTGTAAAAATCTTGATGGTTCTGTGGGTTTTGTCAATCCAAACTGTTCTTTAATTTGTATTCTCTATTGGATTTAAGTCAGATGATTGGCTGGGCCATTCTACAGCTTGATTTTCTTTTTCTGAAAACATTTGAGAGTTTCCTTGGCTGTGTTTTGGATCATCATCTTGGTGAAATGTCCACACTAGTTTTATCTTCATCATCCTGCTCATGTAGAAGTTGGACTGAAGCTAATATTAATTTAAAATGACGAAGGGCAGAGGGTTGCTGAAGAACTACTGAGAGATTTCAGCTGCTGTCTGGGCTTTCACTGCCATTTTACACCTCCCTTTCTTCATGTGTTCAATATTTTTTTCCTGTGCCATTTCATTTAATTACACATAACTTAATTTGTAAACTAATTAGATTTGTTTTCTTTTTATATTTCCTCGGTTGTTATCAACATCTGGGTAAAAGTCAACAGCACCTTTAGTTATAAGTTTTCTGACGTGTTTAAATTTACATGTAAGTACATAGAGGTAGTTAAGGTCACTTCAGCAAACTGTGTTACCCTCCATTGATTTAACCCATCATTCAACACCAAAATCTGAGATAAGATCTGATTTAAATCACAAGCAGTTTGCTTTAGCTTCAATTATAGTGCATGAGGAGATGTAAACCCCAAGCTTATTTCACATTTTTTCCACCTCAGCGCTTGAGCAAGGCTTTAATATTTGTTAGAAGTGATATATGAAAGGTTCACGCTGTCAGCTTCCAAATAAGAGGTACCGAGAGAGTTCCCAAAATTCCCAAAGGCGGCACTCCACGTTTTACGCTGTGGGCCACTGAGAAGAACTTGAACTGCTTTGAAGTTATTTCTCTCCCTGTAATGACACATTTTACAGCATGACAGCTGCAGGAGGAGTACATCTCGAAGCAGTGTGAGAAAAAGAAAGATGGCCAAGTCATAATGGGGAAAATGCTGATAGCATCAGGTACAGACAGTTTTCGCTTTCCTCACAATAAAAGCTCAAGCTCTTATCAGGCCGTGCGCATCAAGGATTTAAAAAACATGCGGGTCTCACCAGAGATTACATATTACTACCATTGTGTGACTTTGATTTCAAATCTTGCCTACTACAGAAAAAATCTAAACGCCAAAATCATTTATAAACGCTGCAATAGTTCTGAAATAATGTAAACTACATTGTTAACATTTTGAAAGGATTTAAGTCTTGTCATACATTTTAGTCATACTTTATGAGCAAAACCTGTTTTTACCAAAAAAAAAAGATAAACAAATCACTGTTTATATTTGTGCAAAACAGTGATCCACACTGACCACTGACCAGTGATCCACACTGTTAAAGGGTTAGTTCACCCAAAAATTTACCATTAGCAATCATAGGAGGAAAGACAAATACTATGGAAGTTAATGGTTGCAGGTTTCCAACATTTATAACATTTATATCTTCTTTTGTGTTCAACAGAACAAAAATCTGATATGGAAGAAATGGCTGAGTAAATGATAACAGAATTTTTTGAGTGAACTATCCCTGATGAGCATAACGTTTCCTAAACAAGATCCACAAAAATAAACTCGCTAAAGTGATCTTTGGAGACAGATGTTTACCCTTTTCAGAGCTGAACTGATCGATTATAGCTGCAGTGCTAAACTGATTGACCACTGAGATTCTCCTAAATATCCCACCCTATTATTTGTCTTTTGTGGATAACCAGACTTTTTGGGGAACTGAAATGACTTAAGTGACATGCAATAAAAATGTAATATTCTAGAAATAACAGATTTTAAATGTCCAGCGTCTTTTACAGAGACTGAATGGGTCATTTTAATCTTAATTTGACATCTTAAACTGGACTACAGTTTCAGTCAATAGTCAGTGAAAACTGGAAAGTCAAATAATGTAAAAAAAATTAAGGAATGTACATAGAAAATGTCTTGGCCAGAAGGGACGCTGGACAATTGCGAAGAGGATCCAAGTGCAGTTCCTTAAGCAATTCGTCAGGTAAGCAAACATTAAAAACAGGGACAAACAGGAGCATGCAGGTAATTCAAAGCATAGTCAGAAAAAAACAGGCGAATGGTCGAGACAGGTGACAAAACAACATAAACTATAAACAAAGCAAAGGTCAAAAAGCCCAGCAAGGCAAGACAAGGAAATGCTTTGTAATGCTCAGTTACAGTATAATGCCGTGTTCACACTAGAGTTTGACCATGCAAAATTCTGTCATGCGGCGCTGCAAAAAGGGGCGGGATTAAACATGATTAGACATTTTAAAAAAAGAAAGCAATTGGTCCATATTTTAAATTTCTGTCCAAAGAGGTCATGTTTTGATCTTTGATTGGTCTCATGCAATCACGTGATACGATTTCGCAGGTCAGAGTTCACCAAGCAGCGAACTGCGAAACTTGTAGCACGAGCTTGCATTTCCAGTCTGCCACGATCGCATGCATATGAATGGACGTCTATGGGATGAAAAGTCCAGTGTGACAACGACTTTACACCACTCAGAAATATGTTTGTTTGAGTGAGCTGTATTTACAAGCTTCACAAGCTTCAGCTGTGTGTTTGCAATCAAGGCGGATCTGGACCAGGTGTGTGAGTGCAGGAAAAGATGGGATTTGTAGTTCATTTCAGTGGCAGAATTGTAGTCTGGGTGCATGTTTTCTGGTGCTGGTGATCGTGACAGTAACGTTAATAGCTAGAAGAAGAATTGCTGTAGAATGGAAAACACCAATTCCACCTAATCCGTCATTTTGGTTTAGTGATATAACGTTATTTTTGAAAACAGAAAACAAAAAAAATCAATGAGACCCTTTAATAATCCATATTCAGAATAATGTACTCCTCCAACCATACGTCCCCCCAACATCCCCTACCCCGATAACTTTTATTTTTTTATTTAATTAAATTCTTTTTTTTAATTTCTTTTTCTATAAAACTAAAAGAAAATACCTTTGTTACTGAATACCTTGGTCACACTTTTGTTGACTTTAAGTTACATTGCATCTACATGCCAAATAATAATCATTAGATTATATGTAGCAGGTTGGGGTTAGGGTTAGTGTAAATTGACATGTACTTGCAAAGTTTCTTATAGTCAGTTAAATGACTGTTGAAGGAGCAGTATCAACAGATATTAAGCAGACAGTCTACTAATACTCAAATGGACCATCAAAATAAAGTGTTACCTATACCTTCAATGTAATGTACCTTGTTTTATCAAAAACACAATAAAAATTAAGGAATTTACCGCCAAGATGCCAGATTAACACCAATAACTGTGGGTTTCTGAAAGTGTTCCTTCATTTTAATCATTCTCATTTTTTTAGGTAACGCATATAAAGGGAATGTTCACCCAAAAATTTAAATACTGTCATGATTTACTTACTCTTCCCCTGCTCAAAACCTGTTTGGTTTTCTTTCTACTGTTAAACACAAATGAAGATATATTGAAGAAAGCCGGAAACTTGTATCCATTGACTTTTATAATACAAGTTTTCAGATTTCTTCAATGTCTTCTTAAGTGTTCAACAGAAGAAAGAAACTCATAAAGATTTATAACAACATGAGGGTGAGAAAATTGTCATTTTTGGGTGAACTAGAAGTGCTTTAAATGCTTAAAAAGGCTATTTTTGTCTGGTTCCTTCAAATTAAACTGTACAAAAAAATGTACGTTTTGATCTCCACTGTATATAAATGCCTCAGAGACATTTTGTAAATCTCAGGCCTCCTATATGCCTTGTGTACATCAGTTACAGAGGAAACTCTCCCACATCTCAACTCTGCTCTCAATTCCCACGCTAAACCCACAGACCTGATGGGAACATTTAGATCAGGTCCCTGTAAAGTTCCCAACGGCTTGCGGTGCAGTGTGTACAGAAAGAGCACCCCGGGCACATGGGGAGAGGAAAAAAAACAGTGCTCTCGTACTAGTGACCTTGCTGAGACTCATGTTATGTTGAAATTACAACATGGGAGGAAGTTCTCACACCAAAACAGTTTTCAACCATGCTTGACCAAGGCCACGTCGTGAGCTTATCTCTCCCACATTGATCCCAACCGTGGAGAGGAGCTTTCCCACACTAACACCCCCCTCCAGAAAGGCAAATAAACACGGAGCCTGACATCTGCTCCATGCGCTGCTTCTTTTTCAACCTCAGCCTGCTACTAATTTTCAGAGACCATGGCACAGTGGCAAAACTGCATCCCAGCAAAATCTCCATGACAGAAAAAAAACTTTTGGAAGACAAACACAGAAATCAAGTACTGGCAGTTTGGTCTTGACAACACAGTGAGGAGGATTATCTCAGTTTGGGATTTTGAGTCATGGAAGAGTAGTTGCATTGTTGCAGCTTGTTGTAGGTGCCAGTCGGTTGCTCAAATCTCGAAACTTGTACATGTCCACACAACCCATGTGTTTGTGTCATCGGATGTGTAAAGAAGCTCTTGACATAAGTGCTGCGCCTCTTGGAAAAGCTGTTAGCACTGTAAACAAGCCAGTGTATGAATAGGATAACTCAGCAAAGATGGAAGCAGAGGAGTCTCAGTTGAGAAGATGGTAGATAAGCTAAAACCAAGAGAACAATGTGAAGTTATGACTACTTCAAGCATCGAGTGTTTAATAGAGTGTAGAGTTTATACTGTAAATATTGCAAATATGCCTGACCGCTCTCACATATTCAATTACTATGAGCACTTGTAGTGGGAAGAGTACTAAAAAATCATACTCAAGCAAAAGTACCATTACTTGCCAAAAGATGTAGTGCAAGTTGAGCAAAAATATCTAAACACCACTTAAAGAATGAGTAAAAAGTACTCAAGAGTAGTGAGCAGTGAGTATTTAATGTGAAAATTAGGTAACACTTTACAGTACATGAATAATGATGTGTTAATATGTAAACTAAACGTTACTTTATTATGAACTAATGATGAGTTAATGCACGCGTTAATCATGAACTCACTTTAAATAAAACATGGGCTCATGTATGAACAACGGCTATCTTAATTACTTGTTAGTACATGATTGTTCGTTAATTAATGTATTAATTACCACATTAGTTCATGCTTAATTTAACCATCATGAACTCATGATATGTTAATGTATAATTATATTATGACTTTACTTGGAGAGGCACATCATCATTAACTCATTCTTAACTATTCATGAACTCCTTATGATCGTCCATCTAGTGCGTTTACACTGAACAACAATAGAAAAGTGTTCTGTCAACATCAACATGAACAGTTTAAACCAACGCAATCTCACGGCAATTCGTAACTTTTTGATTTAGTGGCTAATTCGTATGAATTCGTACGATCTAATTCGTACAAATTAGTACGATTTGCTCATTACCCAATGACGGTTGGGGTTAGGGGTGGGGTTAGGTGCCACGCCTCCTTTTTAAAATCGTACATTTTCGTACGACTGAACTCGTACGAATTCGTACGAATTAGCCACTAAACTGACAAAACGTAAAATACTTACGTTTCCTCGTGAGATCAGGCTGGTTTAAACACAGGAGTTCATCAGTAGTTAAGGATGAGTTAATGGTGATGTGCCCCTCCAAATAAAGTCATGACATAATTATACATTAACTGTTCATGATAGTTACATTTAGCTTAAACTTAAATGTTAATTAATACATTAATTAACAACATGTACTAACAAGTAATTAAGGCATCATTATTCCTGTACTGTTATTGTAAAGTGTTACTGAAAATTATTTAATTTCATACCCTCCACTTTAAAACTTGAAAAATCAATCAAATTCAATCAAATCAAATTTAAAAACCATTGTGGCCCAATTGTTAGCAAGATGAACTTGTAACTTAAAGGTTACTGGTTCGATTCTTGGTCCCAGCTGGATTTGAAAATTAAAAATTAAAACTGAATCTTAATAATAATAATAATTCCTTACATTTTTACAGCGCTTTTCTAGACACTCAAAGCATTTTACACATTGAGGGGAATCTCCTCATCCACCACCAGTGTGCAGCATTCACCTGGATGATGCAACGGCAGCCATATTGCACCAGACCGCACACCACACACCAGCTGATTAGTGGAGAGGAGACAGAGTGATGAAGCCAATTATGATATGGGGATGGTTAGCAGGCCATGATGCGGGGGTTAAACCCCTGAGCGTCAGGACCTCGGTTTAATGTCTCATCCGAAAAACGGCACTCACTAAGGAGTATAGAGTCCCCTTCACTATACTGGGGCGTTAGGACCCACACAGACCGCAGGTTGAGCGCCCCCTGCTGGTCTCACTAACACCACTTCCAGCAGCAACCTAGCTTTCCAGCCTGATCTCACGAGGAAACTTAAGTATTTTACGTTTTGTCAGTTTAGTGGCTCAGTCATACGAAAATGTACGATTTTAAAAAGGAGGCGTGGCACCTAACCCCACCCCGAAACCCCAACCGTCATTGGGTAATGAGCAAATCGTACTAATTTGTACGAATTAGATCGTACGAATTCATACGAATTAGCCACTAAATCAAAAAGTGACGAATTGCCGTGAGATTGCGTTGAGCTTTCCTATGCGGCCTACCATCCAGGTACTGACCAGGTGCAGCCCTGCTTAGCTTCAGTGGGCGACCATGTGAGAGTTGCAGAGAGCTAGCTGCCGGCTATCTTAGCTTTATTTGAAGCTGAGGGGAGTGGATCAACCTGTAAGCAAGACACCTAGCAATAGCTGCTCACTACTTCAGGTGTATCCTTACAGTGTGTGTTTGTGTGTATGCTAATCCCTCCACACTCAAAATTGTGTGCATTTGGATGACTTAAAAGCAGAGGAACTATTTTAAGCATGGGTAAAACCATACTCATTTCACTTCATATTAGCCAAAAGAAAGCAGGCTGATGCGCTAACATGCAAAGCAAAATCTGTGTAAATATGAAGCTGTATTAACGCTTGTGTTATTGTGTTAACGCATATCGTTGTATTAATGCGATATGTTAACGCTTAGGTTATGTATGTATAACCCTGACTACCAAGCTATTGTATGAGTGTTCAGTAGTTGGTGCCGCAAACCAAGCTTATGTAGCACTGAAAGAATACTTGAGATTTGTGCATGTATTTGAAAACGTAACATTCTGTAGTGCATTTAGTTACTGTTTAAGGACTATTGGTGTTTCAGTCATCATACAGGCATCCTTCTTCTTCTCTCAGTCGTTACTTGTAATTTTGCATCTTGTTGTCATTTTTAATGCTTCCACTCTGTACACTCTCAGAAATAAAAGTACAAAAGCAATCCCTGAGGTGGTACCTTATCAAAAGATACACTTTTGTAACTCCACATTGGTACCTTTACGGCCCATTTCCACTGAGTGGTACGGTACGGTACGGTTCAGTACGCTTTTATGGTAGTTTCCACTGTCAAAAGGTATCTTATGGTCCACTTCCACTGAGTGGTACGGTATGGTAGGGATTGGTGCGCTTTTATGGCCGTTTCCACTGTCAAAAGGTACCTAAAAGCGAACCGTACCACTTTTTGGGTACCCTTTACAAAGGGTTTGTTCAGAAACGAACAAACCTGAGAGGGAAGCCCGAAAAAACAAAGGAGAAACTGGAAAAAACAAAGGAGCAAATGATTCTTTCAGCAACCTAAAAGATGAATATACTGCCATGTTTAACTATTATCATCACCTTTTGGACTATTATGAACATGTGCTGGTAAAGATTAAAGATACATATGAGAGGTTAGCACTGACTGTGAGCTATATGTTGCGTGATTTTGAAGCCAAATAAGGACTAAATATATGCTGTGTGTAGTTTTTCTGTAATTGGTAACATATCAGAGACTGTAAGGGGCATAAAGTATATGTCGCATTTATAACGTTGATTGTAATTTATAATTGCTGACGTTACAGTAGGCTATTTTTATCATTGATCTGCAGTTATAATCAAATCATGTTCATTGAAAGGTTAGTCATGAACATGTATACACAGTATACACAAGTATTTATGTGTATACAGCCTCTGTTTTGTGAGATTTGCTTCTCATATGATATGTGAACGACCCATACAGCTTTACTTTGACATTTGCTCAAGCGAGAATGACGTCGACTAAAACTTTCTGTCGTACCCCACTCCATCATTGGTACCCTTTTGGCAGTGGAAACACAAGCCTCATAACGGTGACCCGTACCGACCCATACCGTACCATATTGTACCACTCAGTGGAAATGGGCCATTAGAGTACACTTTTGTACCTTTAAAAGTTCACTTTTGTACCTTTAATGTACTATGAGGTACACATCTGTACATTTTAGATATTAATATTAGAGTTGTAAACCTACAGTGGTCTCACGGTTCGGTTCGATTACGATCATCATGCCATCGATTCGGTTCATAGCTCTGTGCATCACGGTGCATTGACGATGCTTTCCATACACAGTTTTATATTTTCACAGCAGTTCTTGTATTAAAATGCATAAAATATTTATATTTATATACTATTTGTAATACAATTTTGTCCTTTAATACAAACAGTCAGATATATAAACTGTACATTTAAACAACACAAGCATTTATAGCAAATAAACAAATATAAATATCCCGCTCGCTTTATGAGCCTTGTCTAGAAAATTCTTTCTTACACCCCTTTGATTGGTCACGCGCTCAACAGAAAGCGCTGCGATTGGCTCTTATGCGCTGGCGCTCTTCACAGATGAGTGACACTGATAACCTGCAGCAGCGATCACAGCTGATCCATGATAGACACAATGGAGAAAACTCTGTAGACATGCGCTCGTGTCTGTATCCAGAAGTATCGCTGTAACAGCCAAGAGGAGAGGAAAAGTTACGCCAGCAGGTCAAATGGGCACAGTGAGAGAGAGAGAAATGGAGTTTACTTTCATTCTCTCAGTCGCAGTGAAATAGGGGCTTCTGCTGTATATCAGTGAAAGACTGTCCAGCAAACACACACAGTGAAATTGTGCAGAGTTCCATACACATCCATACACACTCATTCACACTCATACACTACGGACAATTTAGCCTACCCAATTCACCTGTACCACTGTGGGGGACTGTGGGGGAAACCGGAGCACCCGGAGGAAACCCACGCGAACGCATGGAGAACATGCAAACTCCACACAGAAATGACAACTGACCCAGCTGAGGCTCAAACCAGCGACCTTCTTGCTGTGAGGCGACAGCACTACCTACTGCGCCACCACGTCGCCACAATTAATTTTGACACCCCTAATTAATATGTACCTTTAAGGACCTGTTTGAAACAAAAAAGCCCCTTTTGAAAAGGTAACACCCCAGTGACAGATTTGTACCTTTATTTCTGGGAGTGTACGTTTGCTGCATTTATAAAGCATCAGAGTCTTGAGGTCAGTGACATAATTTTTTCTATTTTCTATATGCAATTTGATTAGACAGAATTATGACTGATGGCTGAAAAATAAAGTATTGACTGCAGGCTGAAGGAAAGTAGTACACATTTATAGTTACACTATACTACTTAGTAAAGTACAAATCCTGAGAAAAACTACTCAATTAAAGGAATTTTAGTTTTTGTAATTTGTTACGTTTAGGCATCGGACGATAACCGTTTTCAAGGTATACTGCGGTTTGGAAAAGTCAAGGTTTTAAAACCGCCAAACCTTTCTGTAATACCGTTCCTAAGGTATGTGTAATGTTACTTTTTTTTTTTAGGACAACAGTATCTCCAGCAAAAAAGATGTTTTTGAAACTAATAAACACAGCAGAAGTCAATGATTCATTTGAATTATTCAGCCTGACATGTTTACTGCTCCAAAATATTTTAAATCTTTCACAAAATAAAATATATTGTGTTCAAAGGGGAAAAAAGTTTTTGTTTTTTACCCAGATATTTAAGAAGAACTTATTTTAGGGTAGTAATCGCAATACCGTGATACCGTGATATTTTTATCCAAGGTTATCATACCATCAAAATCTTATACCGGCCCATGCCTAGTTATGTTACACCACTGCTTGTACATCAATTACTATTAGAAATAGTGTGTGAAATTAAATATAGTATTTCCCTGTGTTGTTCTTGACTTCTTTGACTTTGTGTAGGCAAAAGTTAAAATTACTGTTGAATTCTATTCAATATATAATTTCCTTTCCATAGAAACAAAAAAAAAATCAAATGAATTTGTAACAATTTTGAGAGTTGATTAAATTTTCTGGCGAATTAAACCATTAATCCACCAAAAAAGTAATAAACAAAAAATATATAATTACTACCTACCATGTAACGCACGAAAACAACACTACCATTCAACTTCACAGACCATGTAATACTCCAGGGCAAATTCATGTCTGAACATGTGACTGACCTTTGGCTCTCCGGCTGTCTTCTATAGTCTATAAACTCAACTCATCCAGCAAATTAATTATCTGCTTAATCGGTCAAGAGAAAAAAAAAACATTCAGTCATTTTACAAACTGATTATACAGTTGAAGTCAGAATTGTTAAACCCCCTGAATTATCAACCCCCCTGTTTATTTTTTCCCCAATTTATTTAACAGAGAGAAGATTTTTTTCAACACATTTCTAAACAAAATAGTTTTAATAACTCATTTCTAATAACTGATTTATTTTATCTTTGTCATTTGTCAATAATATTTTACTACATATTTTTAAGACATAGCTTAAAGTGACATTTAAAGGCTTAACTAGGTTAATTAGGTTAACTAGGCAGGTTAGCGGAATTAGGCGAGTTATTGTAAAATAAAAATCTAGCCTAAAGGGGCTAATAATTTTGACCTTAAAATGGCTTTTAAAAAATAAAAAATAAATGCTTTTATTTTAGCCAAAATTAAACAAATAAGACTTTCTCTAGAAGAAAAATATTATCAGATATACTATGAAAATTTCCTTGCTCTGTTAAACATCATTTGGGAAATATTTAAAATGGGGGAAAAAAATCAAAGGAGGTTTAATAATTCTGATTTCAACTGTATGTCCTTAACCATTACCAAATGTTGGATTTCAAAACAAAGGTCGGAACCAAAGTCAAATGTGCAATTCATTTTTTTTTAAATGAATACCAATATTTATTTGTTCTTGATTTCAAAGAAAGCCAGAGCCTCATACTTGTGGCAAGAGCGGTGTGAGGTTGGAGCTCAAAGTGAACCACCACACATGCAGAGAGTTTCCACAATGATCGTCTCCTGTCCTCCAGCTGTGTTTGAACTGGAATTGTTACTGGCAGAAGAAAACCAGACCATGATCGCCCATGAGATGTATCATCCACGGGGCTTTAAAGGCTTTAAACTTACCATGAAATGCTGTTTGCAACCAATTTTACTTCAGTAAGGTCATATAGAAAAACAAGACATTTTACTGACGATTAATGAAAGAAGGCACAGCAGCCCTAATATCCAACCCCATGCATATGGAAGATTAGTTTGCAATGAAGCAGACCCATTGATAATCAGGAGTAGGTGTAACTGCAAAATGGGTTAGGACATGCTTTTTCAGAAGCATGAAAGTCCCACTGAAGTGTACTGGGATGATTCATGTATGTAATTTACACTGGAACATAGAGTTTGGGCAGGATATGTTGAGAGAGTTGTGTTTTATGTTGAAGCCAAAGCTACATTTGAAAGCTTATATCAGCCGACATGGAACAGTGGTCTGCACTGAATCGAACATATGATCCACTCTATGCTCTGTTGTCTCTGTACCAGTGCAGACTGTATGCTCACTGTGGAGATTCATGTTACAATGATGCAAAGTCAGATTTCATTCACCCCAACTGTGAGCATATTTATTTATCCTTTCCCCTGTATACTATATACTATGTGCCAATAGCTATACATTACATGGTAAATGTATGAGCAAGTGAACAATATCAGTCATTGTTTTAGGATCTTTAATAATGGGGAACTTCGGATTCTACTAATCATTTGATTGGTCAGAAGATCCGATGAGAAGTTGAAGTGCACAGTGAAGGCATCAGAATCATTGATCCATACTGACAGAAGTGACATTTAAATTTCTTCATGCTTAAACCTTCTTAATGTATTTTTTTGTTCATTGTTTTGGAATGGGCAGCATGGTGGCGCAAGAAGGTCGTTGGTTTGAGCCTCGGCTGGGTCAGTCGGCATTTCTGTGTGGAGTTTGCATGTTCTCCCCGTGTTCGCGTGAGTCCAAACACATGCGGTATAGGTGAATTAGGTAAGCTAAATTGTCCATAGTGTATGTGTGTGAATGGAAGTGTATGGGTGTTTCCCAGTGTTGGGTTGCAGCTGGAAGGGCATCCGCTGCGTAAAATTTATGCTTGATAAGTTGGCGGTTCATTCCGCTGTGGCGACCCCAGATTAATAAAGGGAATAAGCCGAAAAGAAAACGAATGAATGAATAAATTGTTTTGGAATACACCAGCTTTTGAGCCTGGGACACACCTAGCCAATGACAAATGGACTGTGTTGTCACTTCACATCAGCTTTCTTTTTTTCTTTCTTTTTTTATTTGACAAACAATAAGCGAATACACTTAATTTTTTCAAAAATATATGAAATAAAATTTTAAAACAAAACTTAAATCCATTGTGATCCTTGATGTGAAGTACCAATGCAATCTCACAGCAGTTCGTAACTTTTTGATTTAGTGGCTAATTTGTATGAATTCGATGATCTAATTTGTACAAATTAGTACAGTTTGCTCATCCCCCAATGATGGTTGGGTTAGCATTTCTATGTGAAGTTTGCATGTTCTCCTCTTGTTGTCATGTAAGTTTCTTCCAGGTGCTTTTATGTACATGTGAATGTGAGAGTGTATAGGTGTTAACAGTACTGGGTTGCAGCTGGAAGGACAACCAATGCGTAAAACATATGCTGGAATAGTTGGCAATTCATTCCACTTTGGCAACCCTTGATAAATAAGGGATTAAGCTGAAGGAAAATTAATAAATAAATGAACAAGCACAAATAACCATTAAAACGTACTGTAAAATCAACATACTATTCTGCTTAAAGGGCTATGAAACCCCTCTTTTTCAGTTCAAGTCTACCTCAGAAATGTTTCAAAAAATCCTCCGAGAAGGGCGTGGAGCAGCGCTGTGAGCAGAGGGATGAGTGGGTGTGGCCGACAGTGCAGGGGAAAAAGACTCTGTCAGTTGGCTTACAAAATGAGACACAAACCGTGAGGAGACCCATGATTTTATAGTTTACAAAGTTAAAATGCAAAGAAATAAACAGTAAGTAATTTAATGCCCTGCTACATTTGTTAATCGTAATTTCATATACACATAACCACAATTTGTTCTATCATTATAAAGATAATGATGTTTCTATGAACACTATAAATGAGGACGACTTCTCTCACGACTTCTCTCAATCCCCGGGTCTGAATGCAGACACAGTGGATAGCAATGCAGTCTCTTGCCCTGTCTATTTCAACCATTAACCCTGCCGGTAATCTGGAGGATTTTAAACATGTGCGAACACAGCAACACGAATAAAGGTGATGTGTCTCAATGGTAACCTGATGGTAAGGAACTCCACTGATAAAAGACAAAGTCTGCCATTCTCCAATTCTCGTACAGCTCTCCTGACAAAAATGCTTGCTGCAAACCAACAGCTTTTCTGTATTGGCCCTGACAGAATCACGGGGGAAAACATGCAACAAACTCCGTGGATCATGGAAACAAACACATACGACCCATGTCTCACCCAGTCACTTTTGGGTCTCCCAGCTTGGCAGGTCTGCTTTGCCTTCGGAAAGCACGTGTGCTCATGAATAATTAAGAAGCAGGGTCTTCTCATAGGATAAGAAAAGTCAGCCATGAATAATAATGAGAAACTGACGCGTCATCACTCCACTTGCAGTTTTGCGCTACGTCACCGATTTTGATCCCGCCCAAAAAATTATTTTAAAGCCAGAAGAAAAAATTAGCTGACAAAAGGTCAAAACATTCCCACAATTAAAGCTTACAGGCGCTAACATTGTCCTAACAATGATGCTAAATGATGCTAACTGATGCTCAACACACACAAATCTATCTCAAATAAAGTACTCCAGGGTTTCTTGAACCTTTAAGAGCCAGCTTTTAGATTTTAAACTAAAACTAACTTCATCTAGTCACATCTGGACCAAAAAGCTGTGTGAACACACCAAACGGATGACAGCTGATTGAAACACATGTTCAGATGACGTACCTCTCCAGACCTGCAGGAGGCAGTATCTGTATTGTGATTCTGGAACTGGTGAAACTGGAGCTAGTGCTGCACACATACAAACAGTAATTCAAGCAGCATTTCTGCACCATTTTCAAGGTACTTCTCGCTCTCTAAAGAGGGATTCACTCGTGCAAATATGTTCGATTCATTCTATAGCGCTTTTACAATGTAGATTTTGTAAAAGCAACTTAACATAGAAGTTCTAGTAAACAATGTCAGTCCAGTTTTCAGAGTTGAAGTTCAGTTTAGTTCAGTTCAGTGTGGTTTAAATTTGGTAACACTTTATTTTGATGGTCCATTTGAGTATTAGTAGACTGTCTGCTTAATATCTGTTGATACTGACATTTAACAGTCCTTCAACAGACATTTAACTGACTAGAAGAAACTTTGCAAGTACATGTCAACTTACACTAACCCCAACCCTAACCCCAACCTAACAGTCTACTTATAATCTAATGAGAATTAATTGACATGTAGATGCAATTTAACTTATATTCAACAAACGGACCATCGAAATAAAGTGTGACCTTAAAGGGCACTGCTGAAAGTCCAAACACTGAACAGCAAATCCATCGATGAGCAGCTCCACAAGTCTCAAACCAAAAGGCCAGTGGTGAGAAACAAAACTTCACCAACTGACGAAAGTGAATGAAAAAAAACCTCAAGAGAAACAAGGCTTAGATATGCGTGACCATTTCTCTATTTCGTCCATTGTGGAGAACTGTAGGTGTAAGTAGGTCACCGGAGGGTGATCTGGCTGGCCCACGGGATCAATGCGAAGACCTCCTTTAGTAGACTTTGCTATTCTGAATACTACCAGAAGCCAGAAGTTTTGAGATCTTAAACTCCTGCAAATATGTCTGATAATCAAATAGTCCATATTATTTGCAAATATTTAAGAAACATGATGAAATGACAGTAAATTTTTTTGTGTGTTGACTTGCATCGTTTGCTTAGGTTAATCTCTTCAGTTTTTGTTTTGTTATCGCACTCTGATACAAACTGTTAGTAAATCTGCCCCTGAACAAGAGGAACGGGATTGTTTTGGCTGGTTCTCAAGGCACTATAGGCTAGCAATTGATTTAATTGTGTAAAGAGATTTCTGTATGACAAGTGGTTGAACAACAGGATGAATTATTTGCACTTACAAAACAGTACCTTAAAATAAAAACTCGGCTAACTGTTAATGAAAGAGCAAGCTTAAAAGGATAGTTCAACCAAAAATGGAAATTCGCTCATCATTTACTCACACTCAAGCAGTGGTGTAAAGTAACAAATTACAAATACTCAAATTACTGTAATTGAGTAGTTTTTCTCAGGAATTGTAATTTAATAAGTATTTTTTATAAATGTGTACTTTTACTTTCCCTTGAGTACATTTTTAGTTCAGTATTGGTACTTTTACTCCACTATTTTCCTTCAACCTGCAGTCACTACTTTATTTTTTCTTGTATGGCAATTGGCTAAAGTAGAATAATCAGTCCTGTGATTCCTGTCCAATCAAATCACACATAGAAAGTAAATCCTACCATACTAAACAACCTCAAGTCATGCACGCTTTATAAATGCAGAAAACCGCTTGGCAACATTAAAAGTGTCCAAGAAGATGTCCAAAATCTTTACACCATGACCGAGAGACTGTTGCCTACTGTATAATCGCCAAATGCCTTTAAACAATAACTAAATGCAGTACAGAATGTTACGTTTACACATCCCTGCACAAATTGCATGTAAATGCATCAGACTTTCACAGCATAATACTCACTACTTTTGAGTACTTTTAAAAGGGCTATTTTTTACTCATACTTTAAGTAATATTTACAACAGATACTTTCACTCTACTTGCATTACATTTTTGGGCAAGTATTAGTACTTTTACTTGAGAATGATTTTTCAGTACTCTTTCCACCACTGCACTCAAGTGGTTTTAAACTTTAACCCCCGGTTTCACAAACAAGGTTTAAGGCTAGTCATGGATTAAATTGCATGTTTGAGCTGTCTGAACTGAAAATAACTTGCAGTGAGATGTCTTAAAATATGTCAGTGTCATTTTTTGTCTACAGGTGCACACTAGTAACGTATTTTTCTAAGGATGTTTTTAAAAATGTGGCTTAAATAGCCTAACTTAACTAAGGTCTAGTCCTGGCTTAAGCTAATCCCTGTTTGTGAAAGAGTCTCTTTCTTCTGTTCAGCCACTGAAATCTATAGTAGGAACAAAAAATACTGTATAAGTCAGGGGCTGTTTTTTCCAACATTCTTCTTTATATCTTCTTTTGTGTTCAACCACTCTTAACCTCCTAGGGCCCGAGTGCCCACATACGTGGACAGCACATTTTTAGCTCTTAAGTGGCTATTTAAAATACTTTGAATGTTTTATATTTTGTTACAGACATACAGTGTCATCCTGCAACTGTTTTGCTGCATATGAAATGTCCCAAACCCTATTTTTAACTGTCCAAAATGGGAAAGAAAATTCGTTTTTACTCTCTGATAGTCAAACCAAGTTAAAAATAAATGTCTATGTTAAATATGCACAAAAGAAAATTCGGGAAAAAGTGTTTTATGTCAATTCGGACCACGAGTCCACATATATGGACATAATTTTTCTCTAATAGTATATCATATCAAAAGATAATGCTTAGATTTTTATTCTAATTAGGTTCCAATAAGCCCAAATAGCAAAGAGAAATAAAAAATGCATGTAAAAAAACACCTTGGGCCTTAAGAGGGTAAACGTTTACAATAATTTGAGCGTGAGTGAACGATGAAGAAATTTCCATTTTAAGGTAAACCATCCCTTTAAAATACAAAAAATGTGTTGATGTCAATAGCAGGGGGTTAAACAAATTCTTGTCTAAATATGTTTAAAACATGACTTGTGTATTTACATTTTTCTAAATAATTTAGATTATATAGGTGTTCTCTTTTTAAAGAACTGTGAATGTAGACCAAATTATTCAGCAACTGTTACTGTTTTAGTTTGGGAAGGTCATTTTTGAGAAAATGCCTCTGATAGTGAGGGAAAGAAGGACACTGATATGGTGTCAGAAAACTTTACAGAAATCTCATTTTGCATGCTATTTCATCAAATTTGAAATATAAACTCATGAAACACTTGGCTTTCAACGCATATTTTTTTCTAGGACATTACATTAATGTTTTCCTGTGTTTGTATATGGAAAAGCAAATATTGAACACAGTACAATTCCCCTTTTACCACAGTAAAGCCCAAAGTGTCTTCTTTCCAATGAACAAGAGGAACGGGATTGTATTGACTGGTTCTCAAGGCACTATAGGAATTGATTTAATTGTGTAAAGAGATTTCTGTATGACAGGTGGTTGAACAACAGGATGAATTATTTGCACGTACAAAACAGTACCTTAAAATAAAAACTCGGCTAACTGTTAATGAAAGAGCAAGCTTAAAAGGATAGTTCAACCAAAAATGAAAATTCCCTCATCATTTACTCACACTCAAGCAGTGGTGTAAAGTAACAAATTACTCAAATGACTGTAATTGTGTAGTTTTTCTCAGGAATTGTAATTTAATAAGTATTTTTTATAAATGTGTACTTTTACTTTCCCTTGAGTACATTTTTAGTTCAGTATTGGTACTTTTACTCCACTATTTTCCTTCAACCTGCAGTCACTACTTTATGTTTTTCTTGCCTATATGGCGATTGGCTAAAGTAGAATAATCAGTCCTGTGATTCCCGTCCAATCAAATCACACTATCTTCATCAAAATGAAATATAAACTCATGAAACACTTGGCTTTCAACACATATTTTTTCTAGGACATTACATTAATGTCATCATGTGTTTGTATATGGAAAAGCAAATATTGAACACAGTACAATTCCCCTTTTACCACAGTAAAGCCCAAAATGTCTTCCTTCCAGACAGTATTGGTACTTTTACTCCACTATTTTCCTTCAACCTGCAGTCACTACTTTATGTTTTTCTTGCCTATATGGCGATTGGCTAAAGTAGAATAATCAGTCATGTGATTCCCGTCCAATCAAATCACACTATCTTCATCAAAATGAAATATAAACTCATGAAACACTTGGCTTTCAACACATATTTTTTCTAGGACATTACATTAATGTCATCATGTGTTTGTACATGGAAAAACAAATATTGAACACAGTACAATTCCCCTTTTACCACAGTAAAGCCCAAAATGTCTTCTTTCCAGACAGTATTGGTACTTTTACTCCACTATTTTCCTTCAACCTGCAGTCACTACTTTATGTTTTTCTTGCCTATATGGCGATTGGCTAAAGTAGAATAATCAGTCCTGTGATTCCCGTCCAATCAAATCACACTATCTTCATCAAAATGAAATATAAACTCATGAAACACTTGGCTTTCAACACATATTTTTTCTAGGACATTACATTAATGTTCTCCTGTGTTTGTATATGGAAAAACAAATATTGAACACAGTACAATTCCCCATCACAGTAAAGCCCAAAGTGTCTTCTTTCCAATGATACCTAATTTGTGTTTGTAGCTTACTGGGGTCAAGAACTGTTACTATTTAAAATTAGGTAGGCGTAAATCTCCAAAAGTGAGTGGTGGCTAACAGGTTAACTAATCAAATTTAAATGTCTATTATTTATCAGTAATAACTAAATGGACAACTAGTAAAATGGTTACAAATACTCTCTAAACACAGTAAAACTCTTTGGAATAACAGGAGCAGATGTTGTTCCCAATACGTGCGTATGTGCATTATGAAGACAACTAACGAACGACACAAAAACTTCAATGAGCCACAACCATTGAAATAAAATACACAAAGCTGCACAATGGGGGAAAAAGTCCCGAATGTGCAAAAGGATACAGATGACCCCTTATCTCTATTCTCAGTCCCCTACCGCTACATCCCCTTGGGCCCAGAGTCCCACTGGTACGTCTTCTTTTCCTGCCGGAGCCCCGGGGTTGATCTTATTGTTGGGATATGGGATTTACTACATCTTCCTCTGTTTGTTCATGGTAATAAGGAAGGAGCTGAATTGGTGCAAGCTGCTGAAAAAGCACCAGAAGAAAACAAGTCTGCAGGTCTTGTTCCATTTTTGGTACATTTCACAATGCATGCAATCTGAAACTATAAAACCCTGCCACAAGGATCACGTTCAGAAACCACCGTTGCGGCTTCCAGCGGGGAAAGAAAACAAGAACAAAGTTTAATTATGACATGACCTGCAGAGGGCATGTGAGAGGAGGATTGAGAGAGCAGACAAGGAGAGATAAATCAATCACAGTGCACCTGACCTGAAACACAGTTTGATTCCCACTAATTACGGCCCTGTAGAAGACTTAATGGTGTAATTAACGGTTTTCATGGAACTAAAACCAGACCACATCTGGAATCCTCAAGGGTATGTGTGTCTCAACAAGCCCACCAGAGTGTGAGAAACTGCTCTCTCATGGGTACCTGCAATCGTGAAGGGATCACTATCACTGCGCGTCGCTGAGGTTGTGCAATTTAAGGCTAATGAAATGTTTTTGAATTATGGCAGCTCAAGTAGTAAGAGTAAAATTTGGCAAATGGCTGTTTTGCTGTTTGTAGCTGCGAGCGCATAACTGGGAAGCATCCAATATTGAGAGAAAGTGTTCACTTAAATTCTGAGATAGCACATTGACAAAGGCTGTGTTTCTGATATGATCATAAGTGCATGATCATATCAGAGGAAGGTTAATTTAAAAAATAAAAACTTTGACTAAAACTCACTCACCCACTCACTTTCCCTTAGCTTAGTCCCTGATTTACAGTGGAATGAACCGATAATTACTCTGGCATATATTTTATCCTTTTTAGCCACAACCCAGCACTGAGATTACACTAACTTATGAACCCCCAGTGCTGGGAAACAACCATACTAGCAGAGATGGCAAAAGTACACACATCCTTTACTCAAGTAGAAGTACAGATACTCATGTTTAAAGTGACTATGGTAAAAGCTGAAGTACTGACTACACTTTTGTACTCAAGTAAAAGTAAAGCCTGAATAACTTGTACTTAAAAACATGTAGCATGTAACATTGCCTGAAACATGTATTTAAGTAAAAAGTATTCATTACAACTACTTGTTATATTTTCACAGTGGTAACTACCGCACAACGTGTATACAGTTGAAGTCAGAATTATTACCCCCCTGTTTATTTTTTTCCCCAATTTCTGTTTAACGGAGAGAAGATTTTTTCAACATATTTCTAAACATAATAGTTTTACTAACTCATTTCTAATAACTGATTTATTTTAGCTTTGCCATGATGACAGTAAATAATATTTGACTAGATATTTTTCAAGACACTTCTATACAGCTTAAAGTGACATTGAAAGGCTTAACTATCATAATTAGGTTAACTAGGCAGGTTAGGGTAATTAGGCAAGTTATTATATAACGATGGTTTGTTCTGTAGACTATTGAAAACAAAAATAACTTAAAGGGGCTAATAATTTTGTCCCTAAAATGGTTTTTAAAAAATTAAAAACTGCTTTTATTCAAAGCCTAAATAAAACAAATAAGACTTTCCTAAGAAGAAAAAATATTATCAGACATACTGTGAAGATTTCTTTGCTCTGATTAACATAATTTGGGAAATATTTTAAAAAGAAACAAAATTCAAAGGGGGGCTAATAATTCTGACTTACATCTGTACAAAATAACCTACATTTCTCATTTTTTCAGCAGCAAATTAGCCAAGCAACATCGTTCTACAATATTGTCCAACAACACTGCTCAAAAAGTTGCCCTGTGTGTATCATCACCTGGACACAAAACTTAACTATACTGGGGTGCGTTTCCCAAACAACGACGTAACTCACGGCTGAACTATCATAGCACAATGCATCGTTTGGGAGAAGAATGATGTAGTGACGAGTGTTTCCCAAAACCCGTAGTTTCTCTGTCGCAGATCCATCATTTGAACCACGTTAGTTATAACGTAAAACGCCCATAATGATGCTCTAAACTTGGTGGAGTAACTACTTCTTTGTGGAAAAGCCAATAATTTCTTTATGCAATATATATTGTTTTACACGCACATGCATTAAAAAAATCCAACAATAGTTTTGGTAAAACCATGCACTCGCTTTTCATATTAATTGAAATATATGTAAATGGCACATATAGGGCCTGTGTTTCCTTTACAAATATTATTGAGTACATTACATATTCTATTCTAAAACATTAAATCACTTACAAAAGCCAACACGTATTCTGATGTCATATATAAATCATATAAATAAATAAATAATGAGGCTATTTATCAAGAAATTAAATGTAATATTTATTATTCATTAGGAAATTAAAAAAAATCCTACTTTAATAATAATATTAATAATAATGATGATGATGATGATGATGATGATGATGAAGGTGATTATTTTTATTAAGTAGGATATTGTTTTTTTGTTTTGTTTTGTTTTTAAAGTCTACTTTTACAATTTGACACATGCAAACCACTGCAGAAATGTTCTAACCAACAGGCTCATGTCATATACAGTAGGCTACATTTCTTAATAAATAAACTGCTATAAAATAAAAGCGTTAATGTATGCTATGTTTTTTTTTTTCACAAGCTTTAGAGCAATGACTGTAAATAATACACTAGTTTTAGAGACGTAACAAATTCCGCTCGACAAAATGACATCAATGTTTTCAAAGTGCACTGCGGAGGGAGCGCAATTGTAAACATAAAGATCGCTAAAACTGAACTGTAAACATACTTTGAAAGCAAATTACACCTAATAGAGATGACTTTAATGCTTTATTTTATACTTCCAAGTTTAAATGTTAGAATGTTCGAATAGGGCATAGGGGGGATAACTGGAAATAGAACACAGCCAGGAACTATGTTTCTAACTACAGCTCCAGAGGTGTAGTTGCAAGTGCACAAGTTTGCAATGCAGTTTGCAAATGTTTGTTGGAACGACGGATTTGGGAAACGTCAAATCAATGAACTATGTTTGTAACGACAAAACTTGCGACCTTAATTGGCTAATGATGGTTTTCGGAAACGCACCCCTGAATGGCTGTTAAAAATAACAGTTGCCATACTGGTTCATATACTCTAAAACATAATTCTGTAGGCTGCCTATGTTTTAATAATTAATAAATGTCAAAAATTGAACATTTAATTGTCTCTAAAACATATTTCAGTTTTTTTTTTGTTTTTTTTTTTATAAAATAAAACAAATTGAATATATTTGACTACAATTTGACTTTTATTATGATAAAGCTGCTTCATTTTCTGAAACAGCAACACTCTTGCAGCTCATGATTTCACTGTTTGTTTGTTGTTTTGTTTTGTTTGTTTGTTCTCAGAGTATTCTAGATATTTTATTTAAGAAAAGTCAATGTTGTTAATACATTTTTGCATCATTTTTTTCACATGATAAATTCCTGATCCTTTGCATTATTTTTTTCATAAATCACCCAGTATACATACTTTTGATGTTCTAAAATATTTATCTAAAAATCTAACAAATTTAAACAAGCCTACTTACAGTGCGTGATCAGAGGTTGAAAAAGCCGCACACTGCAGCATGCAGGCGCGTGATGATGAGTAATATATTGATTTAATCAAAAAAGTATTAAAATTGCACAATGACAAAAAATAATATAGATCGCGCCACACATGAAAACAAAAGTAACGAGCCCGATTTAAAAACGTAAGAAGTAGAAAGTACAGATATTTGTGTAAAAATGTAAGGAGTAAAAGTAAAAAATTGTCCGAAAAATAAGTAGTGGAGTAAAGTACTGACACTAGAAACATCTACTTAAGTACAGTAACAAAGTATTTGTGCTTCGCTACATCCCATCACTGCATACTAGGGATGCACAATATACTGTATCGATATCGCAATGTGATCATTCGCAATAGTCATATCGCAGGATATGCAATGTTGAGTTTGTATTATTCATCATTTGCATGTGTTTTTGATGCCTGTGATTGTATAATGATTTACAAGCATTCAGGTATAATAAATTGTACCATTTGTGACCTTAACTATGATTAATTATATTGAATTATTTTTATTTTTATCATTCAGTTACTGTAGTTGAATACCGTTAGACTCGAGGAAATGATAAAAACACTTTATTTTAATTGTTTCTTTTTTTCGATTGCATTTATAGATTGTTATGCATAAAAATGCTCACAACACATGCAAAAACAGAAATGTGTTGGGGGACCCCAAACAGTTTATAGATTGTTTATTACATTTTATGGAGATGCACTCCCACTGTAAAATCATCACAATCAATCTAACCTTATACAGTAAATTCTTTCCAAACAGAGATATTAAGGTCCAATCCCAATTCTATATTTGTACCCCTACCCCTTCCCCTTCCCCCTTGGCCCTTAAAACCGAGGGTGAAGGGGAAGGGCTTTAAAATTTACCCCTAAAAATTAGGACAGCACTACAGCACCTGCACACGTCATCACATGTCATCACGATCTCTTGCTTCATATGAGATCAGACGATCGCGACTGCTGTAGTTATTCCAGTTGTTTGTTTTTTTTTGGTATTTATCTTCAGGAAATCACTGAAGGCATATATTATGTTATCATATTGATACAATGTGGCAATAAGATCCTAATACTGTGCATTTACACCGTGGCCATATTCATCCATGTAAACACACGAAAACAACATTAACATTATAGCAGACACTGTAAAAAGCACATTTCCAGCCACTAGACTTTTCTGACAGGATATTCGAGTGTCAGAATGTTGTAGAACTGCTATACAGGAGTTATGATTATGGATTATAGATCGCGAAATTTAGCTTATTTTTTATAAAATAAGCATGACGGTAAAACATGAACGCGGTTTTGAATATATTAAAACATGTGTTTGTTTGTTGTAAAAATTCATAATAATGACAAAAATACTAATTTGTGGATCTCCTTACTTCCGGGTGCAGCTGTGGCTGGTGTATTCTGGGAAATTTTCTTACCCCTTGGTTTCGATTGTGGTCCTGAAAAATCTTCATTCGAAAGGGTATTCACCCCTTCCCCTTAGCCCTACGCCTTCAAGATAAAGAGAATTGGGACACCTCTTCCCCTTGACCTGAATGCCAAAACGAGGGGTAGGGGTAAGGGGAAGGTCTAAGGCTCGACCCTATTCCTGTCGATCGACCTTCCTGCAGTTTTCAGTTGCAGCCCTTATCAAACACACCTGCCTGTAATTATCAAGTGCTCCTCAGGTTCTAATTAATTGGCTCAGGTGTGTTTGATCAGGGTTGGAGCTGAAATCAGCAGGAAGGTCGATCGCCAGGAATAGGGTTGAGCACCCCTGGTCTAAGGGGTAGAATTGGGATTGGGCCTAAGTCATCTGGAGAAATGTTATTCATATCATAATATATCGCACAATAAAAAATTTCGCTATGTTAGATTTTTCCAATATCGTACACTACAGCCAATTTAGATGATCCAATCCTTATTGGTCGAAAACAAAATTGATTAAAATAGAAAATTCGGAATAAATTACAAATAAAACTAAACAATGGTCACTGAAAAGTGACGGAAATAAAATAATTAGCTTTTTCAGAATCTATAAGCACCCATTCTATAGTAGAAAATCTGACATGGGGTTGTTTAGACAAATAATTGTGCTTTTGCAGCCAAACATATTAGCCAAGTGCATGACATACAGTTGAAGTCAGAATTATCAGCCCCCTTGAATTATTAGCCCCCCTGTTTATTTTTTCCCCAATTTCTGTTTAACGGAGAGAAGATTTTTTTAACACATTTCTAATCATAATAGTTTTAATAACTCATTTCTAATAACAGATTTATTTTATCTTTGTCATGATGACAGTACATAATATTTGACTAGATATTTTTCAAGACCCTTCTATAAAGCTTAAAGTGACATTTAAAGGCTTAACTAGGTTAATTAGGTTAACTGGGCAGGTTAGGGTAATTAGACAAGTTATTGTATAATGATGGTTTGTTCTGTAGACAGTTGAAAGAAAAAATAACAAAGGGGCTAATAATTTTGAGCTTAAAATGGTTTATAAAAAATTAAAAATTGCTTTTATTCTAGCCAAAATAAAACAAATAAGACTTTCTCCAGAAGAAAAAACATTATCAGACATACTGTGAAAATTAGCTTACTCTGTTAAACATCATTTGGGAAATATTTAAAAAAGAAAAAACTCAAAGGGGGGCTAATAAATCTGACTTCAACTGTATATCATTTTTGTGTGTTCTATCTTTTCTTCTTTAGGCATGTACTCTAGTATATATGATCTTTATTATGAAGAGTTTAGAGTTCTAAATTCTTCATAATTTTTACTTTTATCCATTGCATTTGTATGGTGTTGAAATCAGTTTAAACAATTATTTAACATTTTTATTACTAAGCGGTTTGCGCAAAAATAAATATAAGCTGTGCAAACACTAAACTTTGCTTTGGTCTGCACTGGACGCATTCGGTTAACTCTGTTGATCTAGATAGAATTACTAAAACAAAAACCGAAACTAAGATAAATGTAAGTATATGAAAACTAAAGAGAAATGTTTGGACACTATAAAAATGTAACAAAAGCTAACAAAATAATTAATGAAAAGTAACAAACTAAACCGACATAAAAGTAATATTTTTTAAAATAGTATCAAATTAAAAACTAATTTAAAAAAGTGACAGTTTGTTGGCGCCAATAGGCTATTAGTAAAGTGCGCCGACATATAACACCGAGGGCGTACTCACACTATGTACAGTTGCCTTGAACCGTGCCGAAGCACGCTTGTCCCCCCTCCCCTCACCCCCGACGGCCTGCACTCACATTACATCCGTGTCGAAGCACGCTTACGTCATCGATGATACGCTATTCACTTTGACAGAAGAGAAGCGCTCTCGCTCAGCACACTGGAGATTATATTAAGTTATATCATTTTAGTCATTTTTGATGTGCATCGACACACAGCCAAATATTTCGCCAAACAGATCCACCACTTTTGACGCTCATAAATAATCATAAAAGTCCTTATGCTGCAGGTATTAGGCTTGCTGAAGGTCGTGCAGCAAGGGGTTTGCGTCTTTGATAAACTACAACAGTTTGCATTCATTGAAAAGTAAGAATTATTAAGAAATCCATATGAAACAGTCCCTTAAAAGTCACGTCTTGTCTTCAGTTTTGGGCTTAGGCACGCTTTGCACTCACACTACTGAGCCTGATTCAGAGCACTCACACTTCTCAAACGAACTGGAAAACGCGCCTGAGCACAGTTCGCATAGCATAGAGTGAGTGCTCCCTTAACTCCACTATCTTATGTAATAAAGGTGAAAAAAATAATAATTATAATAAAGTGGAAGTTAAAATTTATTGAAAACTCAGAAGTAAGGTGTAACTATAGCAAAAGTTATGCATTTTAAAAATAAAAGTTCTTCCATCCACAATACCCAAGAGTTTTTAGACGCCCAAAAGGGGGAAAAATGAAAACCCTTTTTTTTTTTTTTTTACATCCACCCACATTTTGGATTGTTGATGGAAACGTATGCACATAACTGAGTAGGATAAACTTTTTATTCAGTAAGAAAGATGAGCATAAACTTCGATGGGAACGATGGTTATTATTCTGTTAATAACCTCCAGAACTGTCAAGAGCATCTGTGCTCTGCATCTCATGACTTTAAACATCACCACGCGTTCATTGCCTATCGTTATACTGTCTTCTGTGGCCAAGTCATTTATTAAATAAAGAAAAGATTCACGCAGCTTCTCCTACCGCAGCAAATTCCGTTTTTACTGTTGCCAGTTAATCAAGAAGTGACAATTATGTTCTCTTTGACTCGTTGGATGGAAACGCTGCTTTATTTGCACATATTTTATGCGATATTCCAATTTTGCACATAAAGTTAATTCGCATTTTTGGATAGAAACATAGCTACTGACATGCTCCATCAGATGTTACTGAATAAAATGGCAACATCTGAAAATGAAGGCATGGCTGCCAACATTCGTTCCCTGATTCCGTCTTTTGGGACATTCCTTTCCTTATTCGTAAACCCCCATCACATGACCGTAACGCTACCGGAAGACAACAGACCTGTCCTGACAACCTGTAACAACAACATGGACACAGCAATGGAATCTTTGCATGCATTGTTGTGCATTTTAGCACCCATTGTGCAGTAACCAAATCCAGAGTAAAGCACATACTTGTTTATACTTAAACACGCATGCCCAGTGTGTGTGTGTGTATGCTCATGTGATATACATTTTCAGGGGTATAGTGTGGATGAAGATCATTTCAGAAATGCTAGATAAAACGCCAGAGTGGAAGTATATTATGTTTGTTCTAAAACACCATTTTTAAAGTCTGCATGAGCTGGAAGTTTTATTTCAGTTTGTTGACTTCCAAAAATGGAAGATTGAGTAGGGGGCGGGGCTTTCTTTTGAGAATCATTACCTCATAGCAAACAAACTAAACCTAATAATATACAGTTACTATGGAGCCCCTTAAGCTGACATCCACAGAAGGACTGCCACTCAAGTAATGCTGAGGACTTTTGATAGAAGATTACCAAAAACAAACAGTTTTTTCATTGGATAAACCTGCATAGATACTTTATTCACCTTTAGAATAACAATGTGAGGTAGCAAAATAAACATTGTAAATTTGGATTTCACACAGACTAAACTAAAATGCATTAGTGTATATGGGGCCTACAGTAAGTAAACATTTTAGATCCCATTAACACCTGTATTTAGCGTTGTCTGCTTGTAAGCAGTTTGAAAACATGCATTTTATTACCACACGTCAATGGGGCCAAAGAGAAAAGCTCAATCTGAAAGGACAGCCAGGCTTCCTCCTAATAGTGGCCATCTGTTTTTACTGGCTCTTTCTTCCGACCTGCAATATCGTTACAGTCATCCTGTAATCTTTGCAGTGCTTAACCTGGTGCAGGTGTGGTGTACTTGACATGAGCTGACAGAGATTGAAAAGTGTACTGGTGAGTTAGGACTTTTCTGTGGGTCTGACCTCAGTGCCTTCTTCGCCCCCACCCCTCTTAGCTGGGCTTTGATGGCTGAGGTCTTGCAGAGCCCGACAGCTGCTCCCAAATTAGAGACCAGGAGACGACACGACAGAGCCCTGGAATGCCAGGATCGCCCCATTACTTTCCCACTTCAGAGCTCTGGAAATTAAACACAGTTCTGTGGATGTTAGAGATTCCCTTCAGTGGGAAATATTCCTTCTCATGATGCACCCATACTGAATTAATCTACTTTTAAATGTTTACTCAAAAACACTTATTTACTTGTACTTATTCCTATCAGTCCAAACCGTTATATCCTGAGTAAACAAAAAATAAAACAACTCAAAAAAGCTAGCTTTCATTAGAAAATACATACTTAGAGTTATATAAATCAAAGTGGGCGATGCAGTGGCGCAGTAGGTAGTGCTGTCGCCACACAGCAAGAAGATCCCTGGTTCGAGCCTCGGCTGGGTCAGTTGGCGTTTCTGTGTGGAGTTTGCATGTTCTCCCTGCGTCCACGTGGGTTTCCTCCGGGTGCTCCGGTTTCCCCCACAGTCCAAAGACATGCGGTACAGGTGAATTGGGTAGGCTAAATTGTCCGTAGTGTATGAGTGTGTATGGATATTTCCCAGAGATGGGTTGCAGCTGGAAGGGCATCCGCTGTGTAAAACATGTGCTGGATAAGTTGGCGGTTCATTCCGCTGTGGCGACCCCGGATTAATAAAGGGACTAAGCCAAAAAGAAAATTAATTAATGAATAAATCAAAGTGTTCAACAACAAGATGTTTAAAGAAGTTTAAATGTATTTGCACCTGATTAATGTGTTTACACGGGGCTTTCACACCGGAAATGTTGAGTGGATAGGCTTGACAAAACACAAGGTTAGACTTGACAAACCACCTGTAGAAACACACTCTTTCTCAAAAAACATAAATAAATTCCCTCTCCTTACTCTAGCACTAAATTTTCTGTGCACAAATAGAACAAATAGTTCCTTTGCATAATAAGCACTTCTTGTGTGTTTTGCCAGTCTGATCTCACGAGGAAACCTAAGTATTTTACATTTTGTCAGTTTAGTGGTTAATTCGTACAAATTCGTTCGAGTCGTACAAAAATGTGCGTTTTTAAAAAGGAGGCGTGGCACCCAACCCCACCCCTAAATCCTACCGTCATTGGGTGATGGGCATATCGTACCAAACTGTGCAAAATAGATCATACAAATTCATACGAATTAGCCTCTAAATCAAAAAGTTACGAAGTGCCATAAGATTTCCATTGGTATTGCCTCTTCTTGTTGAATCTTTGAATTCCTCCTCAATTGTTAGACACTTTGGACAAAAGCATCTGCTAAATGTTTAAATGTAAATATAAACAAACCATAAGGCATGGTTTCCTGAGAACCTATTTCCCCCTGGACCATTCTCTTGGATGAATTTGCACCATGACTACACTGTAAAAAACCCAGCAGTCAACTTTATCAAATAAAATGAGTGTAGTTAACTCAAAATGTGCTGAAAGTTAATTCTCCTCATTTGAAAAGAGTTTTGAACTCAGTGTTGAAGGTAATGAGTTAATTAAATACCTCAATACTTCAACTTAAATGGAGTAAGTTCACAGTACTCATGTAAATTAGTTTATCTCAAATGGTTTGTAGCAATCGGTTTCCTCAAACAGTTTGAGTTGCTTTAACTTATTGGGTTTTACAGTACTCAAGTGATTTGAGTTCTCTTCATTTATTGGGCTTTACTGTGCTCAAAATGCTTAATGAACTTAAATGGTTTGTTGCAATTGGTTTACTCAAATGGTTTGAGTTATCTTAACTTTTGGGGTTTTAGGAATGCTGAAATGACAAACCGACAGCGACATAAATTCTGCATTCAACAGAGATGGATGATGCTGTGATCAAACTTTGTCCATTTACTGTGTGTTGCATGTGATAATGAAGATAGAATATAAATAAATTATGCGATTGAAACTGAAATATAGAGGACTAAATCACATATGACAACTTGCAGTGCCAGTTACAGTGGCTAAAAAATTTCATAATGCAACAAAGTCGACAAGGAAATGTCCCTAGCTTTAGCTTTCTAAAAGTGTGTGTCTTGTAATACTTTAAAATATCGTGCTGGTATTTTGAAAGGTCATTTTCACATTTCCTCTACATTTACATAGTAGTATTGTGCTTAATTAATATTCTGCTAATTTAGTTTCTTAAACGGTATTCCAAGAAATAAATATATCCCAGATCCTAGAGCGAACATGACAAAAAAGCAAGAGCCTTTGCCAATTGTTTTAAAAACTGTAAACAAAGACCTTGGTGGATGAAGAATCACTTCATCTGTGTGTTAGTGTAAATTCACAAAAACTGAACTAACCAAATTTCATCTGAACATATATGCACACTGAAGACTGACAAACATCTTGTTTGCGTTAAATTTTTAAGCTGAATCAAATTAACCTTATGGGTCCATTGAACTTATATTATGTTAAACTGACTTAAAACTGCTTAAATAAACGTAATAAAATTACACTGTAAAAAATGTCCGTAAATTTAACGGTGAGATACCGTATAAATGCTACGGAATAAATCTGTATTCCTCATAATATTTGAGCTACAACCGCAATTAGCTTTACAGAGCAAGACCCTAAATTTAACAGTTAAACACATGAAAATATTATGGTTTATGGCAGTAAAATTAACTATATACTGTATTATCCCTTACAGAAAAGATATTTTAGGCAGATTAAACATTTACAATCTCAGTCAGACCACACTGTAAAAATAAATGCTGAGCTCCAAACAAAATCACAAATTCTGTTCCCAACACAAATTGAATAAGTTAGCTTAATCATTTATACAAATTTATTTGTATAATTCGTACGAATTAGCCACTTGACAAAACGTGAAATACTTAAGTTTCCTCGTGAGATCAGGTTGAAAAAATGTAAGAATTGTGTCTTAACGCATTTTAAATTATTAGCTTGAACAAGCAGCAAAGGTAAATTTTTGAGTGCATATAATTCATACACTAAAAAAAATGCAGGGTTCCACACAATTTATTCATGTTGTACCAACACAAATTGATTAAGTTAGCTTAATCATTTATACAAATTTATGTGGATTGGACATAAAACAATGAAGTTGTCCCCCCAAAAAGACGTAAGAATTGTGTTGTTTCAACTCATTTTAAATAAGTAGTTTGAACAAGCAGCAAAGTAAATTTTTTTAAGCGTAAAAAATTCATACACTAAAAAATGCAGGGTTCCACACAATTCAATCATGTTTTTCCAACACAAATCGATTAAGTTAGCTTAATCATTTACACAAATTTATGTGGACTGAACATAAAACAATGAAGTTGCCCCCCCCCAAAAAAAAAAAATCTAAGAATTATGTTGTCTCAACTCATTTTAAATGATTAGCTTGAACAAGAAGCAAAGGTAATTTTTTGGATGCAAATAATTCATACACGGTAAAAAATGCAGGGTTCCATACAATTTGTTCATGTTGTCCCAACACAGATTAATTAAGTTAGCTTAATCATTTATACAAATGTATGTGGATTTAACATAAAACAATGAAGTTGTCCCCCATAAAAAAAGACACAAGAATTGTGTTGTTTCAACTCATTTTAAAGAAGTAGTTTGAACAAGCAGCAAAGTAAATTAAGTGTAAAAAATTCATACACTGTAATAAATGCAGGGTTCCACACAATGCGTTCATTTTTTCCCAACACAAATTGATTAAGTTAGCCTAATCAATTATACATATTTAAGTGATTGAACATAAAATAATAAAGTTGTCCACAAAAAAAACGTAGGAATTGTGTTGTTTCAACTCATTTTATATAAGTAGTTTGAACAAGCAGCAAAGGTAATTTTCTGAGTGCGAATAATTTATACGCTGCAAAAAATGCAGGGTTCCACATAATTCTATTAAATTAACGTAACAAATTTAAGTTGATTAAATGTAAACCAAAAAAAAAAAAATTCCCCAAAAACATCTGTTGATTCAGCTCACTTTAAGTAAGTAGTTTGAACAAGCAGCAAAAACAATTATTTTGAGTGTATATTATTTGGTCTGCCCCCAGATCTAAACCTTTAAAATCACAAGGACTGTTGCCCTGTCAGAAATGTTCATTTGTTGTCAGTAAATGATTGAACAGGGATCTGAGAGCTATGGTGAAAAGCTGCTTTCTCTTGCATTATCGGCTCTCTAATTAGCCGGTGTCTACGGACGCACACAGACCAGGTCATAAAGGTCAGTGTGGCCAAAGGCAGGGTTATTTAATCACCCTGACAAAGAGGAGGGCCAGGATACCAGCGATTGTGTATTGTAGATGGTCAGTGGAATGTGATTCCTTAGTCGTGGCCTGCGAACCACACCCAGCGCAATAACCCTCACCTGAGGCAGTGGGCTTTTGTATTCGCTGAGAAAGAAACATAATGAGCAAGGAAATGAAGGCTTGAAAGAGCGAGGCCTTAAAACAGAGCGCTTGACACTCAAAGAGTAATCAGATAGGAGTTTCTGGGACTACAATTACTGGACTTTTAAAGTATTAACCAAATCGGTGAAGCTGCACAAATAGGGAGCTGAAGAGATCACGAAAAAGGAGGAGGATGTTAAGTTTACAACCAGAGACTTAAGAATCTTGGGAAAGAAGCCTGTCATGCCGACTTTTTTTTTTTTTCTTTGGCTCACCAGCAGTGCAACTTGTTGTTTTCCTTCAATATATTTTTAATAAAAGTGGTCTTAGAGCCTCCCCCGCCTGGCCCTCAGGCTAACGTGAAATGTCTGCCTCTTCATCCCTCCTGCTGATGCAGAAAAATTGAGCAAACTTAGATCACGCACTTGAGCATATGTGGAATAAGACCCTACAATTAGATTGCGTATATTTCCCGCACGTCACATTATGAGTTTCAAAAAGATCCAGAGGCCCATTTAAACATTGCCAGAAACACAGACCACGAGATGCCCTGTTATGAGGACAAACAATGCTAACGCTACTATTCTTCTCTGTGTTCGATATATCTCAATGAATAAATCCTGTATGGCTTGTTTTGGCAAGAGCGTATTTGCAGGGAGCTGAGATCCTTCACAATATTCTTCTGTTCAAGATGGCTATCCTTAAAGCTTAAGGTATGCCAGTTATTCCATCCCCGCTCCTGTTACACGCTACTCCATTCTCTGGCTCTCAAACTGCTTAGGCAGCTTCCTTCCTCAACAATAGGCCTGGGTCACTTGAATATGATTTAAAGCTAAAGGTTCAGTGGAATCCGTGGATAAATTGCTTGCCACCTTCTGCATTTCCTTCTTTTTCCTCTCTCTCTATCTGGAAATAATCCCCTTGTGGGTTCTGTAAAGCCAGCCAAGTGGCCAGTCTGTCAAGAACTTCCACTCCATGTTGAAGTGAAACAGCAGCTGCCCCCCAGTGTGTGATGATAACATCCTGAACAATCCTGCTGCTGATGAAGAGGAGGATGAGTGTGGTAACACTAAAAAATGGGTCAAATACAATGAGCAGTTTTGCTCTCTGCGTAAAAATGAATTTGTGAAAGGGATTTTATACACTTAAGAATAAACTAATGTTGGCTTTTGAGTGTATTAAAAGGATAGTTCACCCAAACTTAAAATGAAACTTCTTCTAAACCGGTTTGAGTTTCTTTTTTCTGTTCAACTCAAAGACAGATATACCGAAGAATGTTGTGAAGAAACAGCTATCGACTTCCATAGTATTTTTGTTCCTACTACAATGGCTCCCTTTTCCCAACATTTATTAAAATATCTGAAATACATTCATAAAAATTTAGACTTGAAGTCACCACTTGAGTGTGACTAAATAATGAGGAAATTATAATTTTGGGGTGAACTATCCCTTTAATTGCAATGTTTCAAATCATGTTTGTGAAAATAAATTATTATATATATTGTTCAGCTGTCATAGGTAACAGAGACACATATAAAATCTTATTCTGACATGAAATTGTCAAATATTTTAAAGAATAAGGGATACGTTTTTATTTTAAACATTTACGTTTTATTTCTGAACACGGAGTAAAACCCAGAGGTTTGAAGGGTAGTGGTATAATATAATATTAAATTTACTAAACTTTTTGTGACTGCACTGGGATTTATTTTAAAGGGATAGTTCACCCAAAAATCAAAACATACGCATGTACTCACTCCAAAGTGGCTCCTAACATTTATGGTTTTCTTACTTCTGTTGAACACGAAGGAAGATATTTTAAAGAAAGCTGAAAACCTGTAACCATTGACATCCATAGAAGGAAAAAGAAATGCTATAGAAAACAACGGTTACAGGTTTCCAGCTTTTTTCAAAATACACTCACCGGCCACTTTATTAGGTACACCTGTCCAACTGCTCATTAACGCAAATTTCTAATCAGTTAATCGCATGGCAGCAACTCATTGCATTTAGGCATGCAGATATAGTTCAAGACGATCGGCTGCAGTTCAAACCGAGCATCAGAAGGGGGAAGAAAAGTGATTTAACTGACTTTTGAATGTGGCATAGTTGCTGGTGTCAGGCGGGCTAGTCTGTGTATTTCAGAAACTGCTGATCTACTGAGAATTTCACACACAACCATCTCTAGGGTTCACAGAGAATGGTCTGGAAAAAAAAGAAAATATCCAGTGAGCGGCAGTTCTGTGGGCAAAAATGTCTTGTTGATGCCAGAGGTCAGAGGAGAATGGCCAGACTGGTTTGAGCTGATATAAAGGCAACAGTAACTCAAATAACCACTCGTTACAACCGAGGTATGCAGAAGAGCATATTTGAATGCACAACACGACCAACCTTGAAGCGGATGGGCTACAGCAGCAGAAGACCACACCGGGTGCTACTCCTGTCAACTAAGAACAGGAAACTGAGGCTACAATTCACACATGCTTACCAGAATTAAACAACAGAAGACTGGAAAAACGTTGCCTGGTCTGATGAGTCTCAATTTCTGCTGAGACATTCGGATGGTAAGCTCAGAATTTGGCGTCAATAACATGAAAGCAGCATGGATCCTCCTGCCTTCTATCAACAGTTTAGGATGGTGGTGGTGGTGTAATGGTGTGGGGGATATTTTCTTGGCACACTTTGGGCCCATTATTAGTACCAATTGAGCATCATGTCAACACCACAGCCTACCTGAGTATTGCTGCTGACCAGGTCCATCGCTTTATGACCACAGTGTGCCCATCTTCTGATGGCTACCTTCAGCAGGATAACACACCATGTCACAAAACGTGAATCATCTCAGACTGGTTTCTTGAACTTGAACAGTTCACCGTACTCAAATGGACTCCACAGTCACCAGAACTCAATCCAATAGAGCACCTTTGGGATGTGGTGGAACGAGAGATTCGCATCATGGATGTGCAGCTGACATATCTGCAGCAACTGCTTGATGCTATCATGTGAATATGGACCAAAATCTCTAAGGATTATTTCCAGTATCTTGTTGAATCTATGCCACGAAGGATTAAGGCAGTTTTAAAGGCAAAAGTGGGTCCAACACATTACTAGTAAGGTGTACCTAATAAAGTGGCCGGTGAGTGTGTCTTCTTTTGTGTATAACAAAAAAAAACAAAGTGGGAAAAAGGGTGAGTAAATAACCTATTTTCCAGATTTGGATGAACTATCCCTTTAAATAGTCTTTTAATGTGGTGTAAAATAAACCCTTATTACTCTTTTACAGTCTTGAAGGGTGAAAAACACTTTTTTGTCTTTGACCAAGATTTAACCAACAGAGAAGGTGATAAATTGTATGATCAAAGCTGTCGACAGACCGCTGGCATTAGCAGCAAAGTACACAGTAGGCTTTTGCGATAGCTGTCTGTATCCACCCATTGTAGCATTTGAAACCAACAAAAAAAAAATAGCATAACAAGTTTACACATCAAGGCACTAATATTCCTAAAACCTACGTATAGGGCAGAAAATAACACCTCTCTACCAAGCCGGTTTATATCAGACTTAACTGATCTATCTCTGCCAGGGAGGTCTACCAGAGAACCTCTATTGCCATGTTTGTAATAATTATACACCTTTTGTAGGGGAGCTCTGCCATTGTGATCTTCTAGCTGATATTATTGCTGTACTCATGCCAATTTGTTGTCTTCTTTACGTTTCTAGGAGAAAAAAACAACACTGATGATGGTTTGGCCGAAGCTAAAGGGCTGTGCTGAGACAGGCACGTACAGGTGAAGTTGTGGGTGTAGTTTCACTCACCTCTGTGAGGAGGCGTGGGAACCAGCGATCTGCCACTAGTGCATGAGTAACAAGAGCCTGAGGGAGTGTGGCGTAATCTCAACTACCACTTTTCTTTTCTCTTTTCCTTCATCACTTACACGCACAAAGATACACACGTAAACAGAGCGATGCTTTCAATCATTTTGAGATTATCAATCTGTGCGTGAACTTTCTGACACCGTCTTTTGTGCTTTTCCCCATATTCCCTCTTTTAGCGTGTTCATAATCCATGATGGAGTTAGACTTGACGCTCATGCTGAGATTTTAGTTTCTCTTACCTTTCCATTACCTTTTGTAGGCAATCACACAAAGGCTATGATTAAGCTAATGCTGGTGGATTAATGTGAAAAGAGATGCATGTTGTAAACAGACAAAGAGCACAAAAAAATGACAGACAGGTAGGCGTGCCATCGGTCTAAATCACAGTTATCTGCAATAACATACTGACGGGATATGAACATTTAGTAAATTTCATATAAAAACTGGAATTTAGCTACCATTTACTCATTCTTGAGTGCCTCAAGTTCTTTATTAATGTCTTTTTTTTTCTGTTGATCATAAAAAAGCTATTAGGAAAATACTACTGAGTTCAATGGAAGAGAAAATTACTACACTGTAAAAAATATTGGGTTCCACATAATTCCTTCATGTTGTCCCAACACAAATTGATTAAGTTAACTTAAGTTAAGTAAAATTAACATAAAACAATAAGGTTGACCCTAAAGAAACTCAGGAATTGTGCTGATTCCGCTTATTTTAAATAAGAACAAGCAGCAAAAATATTTATGTATGTGTATGTAAGTTAATGACAGCTGGATTCCAAATTTCTTTAAAATATTACTGTTTGTGTTCAAGAAGAGAAGAAACTCATACAGGTTTGGAAGAAGTGTAGGGTGAGTAAACAATTACTGAATTTTCATATCGGAGTGAACATGCACTACCTGACAAAAGTCTTGTCGTCGATCCCAGTTGTTAGAGCAACAAATAAAAGCTTGACTTCTAGTTGATCATTTGGAGAAGTGGCAAAAGGTAGATTTTTCTGATGAATCATGTGTTGAACTGCATCCCAATCATCACAAATACTGCAGAAGACCTATTGTAACCCCCATATACCCAAGATTCTCATAGAAATCAGTCAAGTTTGGTGAAGGAAAAATCATGGTTTGGGGTTAAATTCAGTTTGAGGGCGTGCAACAGATCTGCAGGGTGGATGGCAACATCAACAGCCTGAGGTATCAAGACATTTGTGCTGCCCATTACATTACAAACCACAGGAGAGGGCAAATTCTTCAGCAGAATAGCGCTCCTTCTCATACTTCAGCCTCCACATCAAAGTTCCTGAAAGCAAAGAAGGTCAAGGTGCTCCAGTATTGGCCAGCCCAGTCACCCGACATGAACATTAATGAATATGTTTGGGGTAAAATAGAGGAGGCATTGAAGATGATTCTAAAGAATCTTGATGAACTCTGGGAGTCCTGCAAGAACACTTTCTTTGCCGTTCCAGATATCTTTATCAATAAGTTATCCGAGTCATTGCAGAGATGTATGGATGCAGTCCTCAAAGGTCATAGGAGTCATACACAATATTAATTCTTTTTCCACTGCACCATGACTTCATATTCTATACTGTACACTATTTCTGTTAAGTGACACGACATTTGTTTAAGCTAAGTCAGACCTTACTGTCCTAATCCAAAAATTTAAAATCAAGGCATGATCATATTTTATTTTGGTAAAATAATCGTAATCTAGGGGCCTTTACCTTTAAACTTGGATAGGCGACAATACTTTTGTCAGGTAGTGTGCAAATGCAATGTTTCCAGTACCTTTTATAAAGCAATCATAATATAAAGTTTAAGACCTTATTTTAAAACAGTTTGGAAGATTTGGAGTTGTGCTTACTTTATACAATTTTCCTAATGAAATATATTTAGGTCTGAAATCAAGCCATGTTTAAATTAGCATTGGGTATTTTAACGCAGATTACAATTATGCAGCAATTAAATTGCAATGACAGCATCTAACCTTTGCACTTAATAAGCTGGCTGACTATTAGCTAATGTTAAAATGCAAACGCACCAACAGATTTTGCAGCAGTAAAGTGGCATGTGTAAGTGACTTAAGTAAGTTAAGTACATAAGCCCTGGCCTCCCTAAAGAAGCTGAAAAAGAATGACAATAGATTAAAGATATAATGCATATCATAGTCTGGACCGAGTGTGTGTGGGTGCCGGGGGACGGTGGGCTGGCAGCTGTCGTTGCCGTTCAGGGGCCCACAGGTCCCGGCCTACCTCTAATGACCAGACCAGCTGTCGGAGTTGTGACTGTGGGGATGTGGGGCTGTGCGAGGCGGGGAGGGCATGAGAACTACCACCCCCCTGTCCTGAGGGGCGTGTCCCCACCCTGTCTCCCCCCCTCTGAAAGAGGGTGATTGATGGTGCAGGGTTGACACCAGGCTTCAGGAACAATTGACTCGGGAGGAACGGAGCCTAACAGAGGCCTAGGGTTGCCTCGAACTCTTTTTCTTCTCTTTTTTTCAGAGGCAAATGCAGGATCAATTGAAGTTGTAATTCAGTCATTTTTCTCAATATGTCTCTTTCTGACATTTTAGGTTGAACATATGCCACTCTTAACACCCTTCAAAGACCTTTTAACCAGTGCCAAGGGAACGAGACATTCCATCACTTATTTGTTTAGTGATTATTTGTCAGATTAGTCAAACGTGGCCTCATTCGTGACGACTGACTAAATGGCCAGACCTTCCGCCAGTCTCTGCACATGGACGCCATGGCAGGGATTTGATCGAGCCCTGCATGCGATGTTAACCCTTAGCCCTCATAGGTGTGGTTTAGTAATTCAACCTCTGGAGGGAAGAACAGAAAGATGAGCAACCTTGTAGCCTTAGGCACACGATGGGTTATCAGTGAGTATCGGCATTTGAGCTCCAGCTTCAGGGCCTTTAACACAGCCTCTGACCCCGAGCACTAAACCTCAGGAGCCCTTTTCAACAAGTCGCCATTACCTCCTGTCCTCGAGCCAGATTTACAGCCCTAGGGAGGAGGCAGACGCGGAGGGGGCACTGTCCTGCAGCTGTCCACAGCGGACTTAAGCAGTTATTTCACACGAAAACACAGCAATGGCATTCAGAATTCCACCAGCTGGCTCTCGTCCAGCCCTCCTCTGAAATATAGTTCCTGACACTGAGCAGCCAGCTTCTGCACACTCGACTAGTTCCTGCACACAAACATGAACGTCAGCAAAAGACACTGTGAACTGATGGCTGATGACTTGTTAAAAGGGACCGGGTAGTTTGGACTGGAGATGGGACTTGGGTCTTTCTCATGACTTCAACATTCTGAGCTTGGACCCTCGAGACTTGCATTTAAACCCACTAAATGGACACAAATCACTTCTGCCTTGATCCAACACACTCAAGATGAAGAAAAAACAGAACATGAGTGGGAAATGCGCCAAAAAATAAATGAACCCTTGATCCCTAAACATAAACATTCCTTCGCTCCCACACATCTACAGCCACTGTAACACAGCAGAGTTTCACACAACCTAATGATAATTTAGCGAGCTGGTGTGAAAATCAAACACCTTGTCTCACAATGCAGGCAGTGATCTATCTCACTTATTTGCCCAGGATAACAACCTCTTTGTGTAATGCCTGTTTGTGTGTGTGCGAATATGAGAGAGAAATTAGATAAAGGCAAGTGGCGAAATGTGGTAGGAAAGGTCAAACTGAGGAGAATGTTTTAAGTTGTAATAAAGACTGATTTATTTCCCAAACTTTAGAGCCTGAAATAGCACAGCGAACCGCTGTCATCCTCATATACCCAGTGCTTGTGTAATGGAAAGTTTTACTTGATCTGTATATTTATTTTGTGGGAAAAACACAAAGAGGCAGTTCAAAAATACAATATTTTGCCATTCAATATAACAAATGCTATGGAGTCTGTGGTCTGTGGGCTTTCTCAGAATATGAAACACATTTGTAACTTTTCAGATATTTATCTACTTGGGAAATGCAGAGGTGTAACTAGGACATAGGTCTCAAACTCGATTCCTAAAAAGGTCGCAGCTCTGCACAGTTTTGCTTCAACCCTAATCAAACACAGCTGATCCAACTAATCAAGATGTTCAAAACTACTAGAGACTATTAAGCAGGTGTGAATTGGAGCTAAACTATGCAGGGTTGCGGCACTCCAGTTTGACACCACTGAACTAGGAGATGTCCCTCATTTTTTCAACCCCACCAGCATGAAAACAGGACTTACTTCTTATTAAGCAAGGGACAGAAAGAGTGTAGAATGTAGGTGTGAGAATGTATGACCATGGAGGAAAGACTAGGAAATGATTACAAGAAAAAAATGGTGATATCACCATTAAACGTGCCTATAAATGGACAAGTCCAAATCTTTAGTACAGCTTTGTACGGTACTTCAGAGAAAAATAAAGATAACAAAACGTCTATGATCAATACCCAAGCCATAGGCAGTTGTACAATCTCAAAACTTTGATTATGAAGAGAATGTAAGCAAATGTAATATAGACAGTGGTCACAAAAGCAACTCCCTGATTGGCCATGACGTTTCCTAGTAGGGGGTCTGCGTTGCTGATTGGCCATGACCAGTTTTGTGGAGGGGGCTCTAATCCTCTCCACACTCTCTGCAGGCGCTCGGTGGAGTTTTCCCACATAAATCACACTGCACTGGGGTGGTAAAATCATTATTGTCTTTTCAGGCCTCGTAGCTTGCTAGCACTTAAAGGCCAAGTAGTATGTTAGCTCAAAGAGTTCACACACATCCTCCTCTTGCAAAAAGGGCATGCGGCATTTAAACAGTCACAGTTCGCGTAATGTTTTTTCACTCAAAGTATACTTTAAAAGCCCGTTGCCACAAACATCAATACAAAGAACTACAATAAGCTGTTTCATCAGGCGTATAGGATAAGCCTACAGATCATTGGTTTCCAATTTTCAAATACACTAGCTTCAGAGTATCTACGTTTAATATTAAAAACAGCTTTATTTATGCAATTTATTAAAAGAAATAGGAAAAATATGTTAAAGAAACTAGCTAATCTAATGGTTTTGATATGGTGTGTGACAATCGGTTTGATCAAACAATGAAAGACTGAAGGAAAACTATATGAAAAAAATGTGTGGTGCTCTGTGGAGCCAAATATAACCTACCAAGAAATCGTTAAACAGGGTTGGTGAGTTTTGATATTAATGATTATGTAAGCCATTCTGCTAATCTATTAACCCTCCTTTCTAGTTCGCAGCTTTCAATTCCTTCCTCTATACCTTGCCAATAATTTTTGAGATTTATTTGTATGTATCCACGTGTAGTTATCAGCAGTTTCCCCTGGGAAGTTTGGGTTGGGGGTTAAGTGGGTGAAGAGAGAGGAACAGGGATGTTTGGCTTTGCTTCCCACAGGGTGGTCCAACTTCACAAAGTAGATTCACCATCCCACTTTCATTTACAACGAGGCAAACATACAGTACCATTCAATCTGCACAAAGAACAGAAAAGAGTAGAACAACAGAAAAAAGCAGACTGGATTACAAAGCACTGCTACCTCACAATAGAACTCAAAAATGTGGTGACGTTTGATGCACATCAACATAGTAAGTCAGAGTTTACAGCTGAGCAAATGATAGCCGTCACTCGTTTGGAAATACCACATCAATGGGATGTTCAACTAATCAGAAACTAGGTGAATTTTAGCATGCACCCAGGTGCTGAAGGCAAGCGCTTGTCTTCGTTAGCAGTAACTAGGACAGTAAATCACAACGTACGACACCTTCTTGTTTGTCTGATGGTGGAACCCCTCAGAGCTCCGCGAGAAACTCATCACCTTTCTTTCCCATCATTTTCACTTTGCTTTCTACAAACACACCTCTGCAACTTCACACACTGTTGACATAAACTAACAAGTAATTATGTGCGTAATGTACGTAGCACCTTCTTTTGACTGAAATTATTTACTCTTTTAGTTTCATTATTGTGTTATTATTTACTCTTTTTTATTGTATATTTTATTGTAAAAAGGACATGATTCAAAAAGCCTTAAAAGCACTTTTTTGTGGTAAAGAAGCACAGAAGATCTATTAGAGATATTGATCAAATTAAAACACAGCTTGTTTAGAACTGTGGCTTTAAACTTTTTTTGGCAGATTTAAAATAAAATGTTTCAGTAAATACATTTCACAACAAATTTGACATTTTCAAAATCAATTTTGAATATTTTTGTAAATTTCTAAAAAATAATAAATGTTAACCGTTGTAGACTGTTCAAATTTACTACCTTTTTGTTATGTTAGGGATGAAAACATCCACTGAATTAAACTGCTGTAAAAATGCATCAGATAATTTTATTTATTATTTATTTATTTTTTTGCAGAAATCAATCCCAGTCTTAATCAAAACTACTAAATTGTTTAGAAAATTACAGGGTTTTAACTCTTTAATTGCCAAGTTCACAATTGCTGTCACTGATTTGGTGAAAAAAACACACAAAATGACGTATTTTGAATATAAAAAGTAATTGTGGACTGGATTTTATCACAGTCTTGAACATGTGAATGATTAGTATCAACATTGGCTTTGATGCATTGTTAGATTTTCCTTTTTTCTCCCTAATTTACTGCTGGTGGATGTTTTTGCCCTATTGACTTCCATTATAAGCACATTTGATGGTGCATAAATACACAGTCTTCGTTTTGTTTACTCCATGTAGTTCAGAGATACGCCATGTAGTTATTTTTGCATAAGAGCTTAGATGCATATTTTTTTTTTTTCAGACACATCAAAGTAAGTGCATAAAGGTCACTCTCACACTTTAACACACTCACATACACACACTTTATTTTGCTGCTATACTTCATATATAATCCAGAAACTAAGCTTTTTTTTTTTTTTTTTGCACAGGCCTATCTAAAGGGTTAACGGTGCCAACAGGTGATCAACAGTAAAAATTAATAACAGGGAAAACCACCAACAATCAAAAATGCATGATTATATGGTGTCATGGTTTTGTAATCAAAGAAATGGTTATAATGGAAGTCAACGAGGCAGAAATAGCCACCAACAGTAAATTAGGGAGAAATAAATGAAAATTAAGCAAAAACAATGCATCAAAGGCAATGTTGTTTCACATGTCCAAGACTTTGATAAAAAGTTTTTTTTTTTTTTTAAATCCAGTCCACAATTACTTTTTATATTGAAAATACATCATTTTGTGTTTTTTTACCAAATCAGTGACATCATTTATGAATTTGGCAATTAAAGAGTTAACATTTTCTAAACAATTTTGTAGTTTTGATCAGGACTGAGGTTGATTAACAGATTTTTGCAAAAAAAAAACAAATGTGAAAAAAATATTTATCTGATGCATGTTTACAGCAGTTTAACTCAGTGGATGTTTTCATCCCGAACATAACAAAAGGGTAGTAAATTTGCTCAGAGTGTATTGTTGGGTTTTTTAAAAAAGCATTTTCTCAAAATATGTGTCAAAATAAGATTTGTCAACAAAAATCATTCTGCTAGCTAAAACAGAAAAAGTTGTGGCCAAATTAAGACTCAAAATCACCCCAGAGTGTATGAAAACATCCCCAACAGCACATAAAGGGTTAAATAAATGTATATTTGTTTGATATGTTTTTATTTATTACATTTTTTAACTTTTTTTTGACTATATTCTGCCAAGTGTCTTATTTACAAAGTCTTTAAGTCTGCCTCAAAGCAAATCTTAAGATTTACGACAGTTTACATTAAAATTTAAATTTTCACATCCATGTTTTAAAAAATGGTTAAAAGGTCATCAATATTAATTTATAGAATTCCCTAAAAAATGTACATATTAAATTAAGATAAAGGCTTATATACATCTAATATTACTTATATAGTGTATTAATTTCATTATAATATGATAATTGTGCCTTTAAAAATATGCTCATTAAGGCAGTTCTTTGTATCAAAAGTAATCTTTGTATCGTCATAAATTTATGGCCTGAGGCATGTTAATAACACTAAATATATCTGATAATCTAACATGATGCTTTGAAAGTTTCATGGTATGCAGTTTGCGCTTCAGTTGATTCCTTCAAAACAATTTTTCCCTGCTCTAAAAACACCATTAATCATGATGATTTTCTCTCATATTTGAACTAAAATGAACTCAAATTACTCTCGCTGTCATCACAACACTGTGACAGCAGAGCCATTAATATGGATCTTTGCCAAGTCATCTGCCATCCATAACCCCAGCGTGACAAGCAAACAAAAAAAATGGCCTCCCCTTAAATACAGCATGAGTGGATATTGCGCATGAATTAACCTCATACACAGCAAAACAATAAACAAAACAGCGTCCCAAAACACAACGGGTAAGAATGCCTTCTGTTACCGCTCCAAGTCTTCAAAACAATTTCAGACAACTGTTGCTTAACATTCTCCAACTATCAAGCAAAACCAGAAGAGAGCGCTGATAATTTGAAGTACACACTCAAAGAAATATAAATACTTTAGCGGAGCGCTTGATTAAAACACAAAAATCTTAATTGAATTAAATAAATAGGATGCCATTTGAACCATTTAATAAGAGCAGGTATTAAATCCTTTAAATTCTTAAATTTCTCAGTTTAAAAACAATTAGAATTATATGACATTACGTAGCCCTAACTGCATGACAGCCTGTTGGCTTTGGCCATTTTTAATACTGTTAAACACGGGCAACATAAAGTGGGGGAAATAAGTATTCATTTGTCATGTTTTTTCTAGGAAATACTATTTCTAAAGGAGCTGTTGACATGGAATTGAACCAGATTTTGGTAAAAACTCAAACAATACAAACATAAAAATAAATGTTATGTATAATAACAATGGAATGACAGAAGGAGAAAGTACTGCATACCTGCCAACACTCCTGTTTTTCCCGGGAGTCTCCTGTATTTCAGACCCATCTCCCACCACCCTCCCATTTTGTTATTTCTTCCGGAAAACTCCCATAACTTCACCACCCCCACTCCCCCCGGTCCTCAGCTTTTTGGTAACACCCCCGGGTTGCCAACTTTGGTATAGTATTCGATTGCAGCGACGCCCAAAGCCCGCTCCATAATACAGTTAGTAATACAGTACAGTTATTAACCTGCCTGGCTCGCAACAGTGTTATTCAGACACCTCACTCCCGAACAGAACTCCCGAATGAAGTCACATGAATTGCTCAGGTGTGAGTTTTTCACAGACCTCAACATCGTTGAGTTGACCTCAACAGATCTTGATGGTTCTCTGGGTCTCGTTTATCAAATCTGATCTTTATTTTGTATTTTCTATTGGGTTCAAGTCAGGGGATTGGCTGGGCCATTCTACAGCTTGATTTTCTTTCTCTGAAACCATTTGAGAGTTTTCTTGGCTATGTTTTGGATCATTGTCCTGCTGAAATGTCCACCCTGGTTTAATCTTCATCATCCTGCTAATGTAGATGTTGGACTGAAGCGGTTAATATTAATTTACGCCGACGATGAATAATTACTGAGAGATTTCAGCTGCTGTCTGGGCTTTTACTGCCTTTCTACAGCTCCCTATCTTTATGTGTTCAATACTTTTTTCCTGTGTAATTTCATTTTATCACACATAACTTAATTTCTAAACTGATTAGATTTGTTTTCTTTGCATATATGGATTTCTTTGGTTGTTACCAACATCCGGTGAAAATTTCAAGTCAACAGCACCTTTAGAAATATGTTTTCTAAAAGAAATGGTGAAGTGTTGAGTACTTATTTCCCCCACTGTATATATAGTGTTATTGGTGTGTATATATATTGGTGTTCCTAATATTGATTATCTGATAAAATTATTTAACAATGTTATTTCATTAGATTGACTTAGAGATATGATATAAAAAGTAGCTACATATCCAATATCAACCTGCTATACATGACAAAATCTCTAATATAGGCCAATAATCTCCATACTTTTATTTTTTTAATCAAACTTCACCTGCTAGATGGCCTCTCTAACGAACCTATTATTTTTGTGAGCTTGTTAGATTCCATAACCATTGCTTGCACTAATTTATTCAGTGATTTGGGGGGGACAAACCACATCCCTAAATGTTAGTGTTTTGTTCCCTCCCCCCTCCTGCACCCCCCACTGAGAGAAACTGTGTCATAATGCAGTAGCTCCTTTCTTATTCAAATTGCTACCATTGTCTCTATAAGCAACCAGCTCTGCTATGTGCCACAGAACAACCGACTCTCTATATGTCGTAGAAAATGCGTACACCGGGGCAGGGTGTAGCGGAGAAGCTTCAATCAATATCCATACTGCTTCTAGAGAAACGAGGGAGGGTCTGCTCCCATTTCCATCTAGCAAACACAGTTCATATTCATATTCTTCAAACAAGTGGCCATAACCATAGATGCTGTCCTATATGAGAGACTGCAGGCCCCTTCTATGGCTCTTTGTAGAGCTCAAGGACAGACTACCAAATATTCAGATCTAAATCCCAAACTTTAAAGTGAATGTTTGGGGATTTTTGTTTGCATGGCCAAATTAATAATAATAATCGTCATCATCATCAGAATAATTTCTAACCTAAAGCATTTAGGTTGTTGCTTTGCTAGCCACTGGGTCAGACTAGTTCACTTAGCATGGTTTTTAGATTCTCTTAAGGTAAAGTCTAGATAGGATACAGCTGCGGATACACACATAAATATAGCATCATTTTTGTGATGCTGTATAACAGTAATTAACCTTACTGTGATGGTTGGGTTTGGGGTTGGGGTAGAGGTAGACATTATTAAAATACAATTAATGGGAAATTTAATAAATAACATAAATAATACTCGGTACAACTACTGTTTTTACATTACTGGGATGGTTGGGTTTAAGGTTAGGGTAGGGGTAGACGTTAAAAAAAATACAATTAATGGGAAATTTATTAAATAATATTAATAATTCTTGTCAACTTCCGTTGACAATCCTATCTGATCTGCCCACCGAAATCTAATATACGGGCAATACAAATTACACATAAGACATCTAATTCATCTTTTAGATTTCACAGATATAAAATTTGTCATAGAGGCAACATATATACAATAACAAAGTATAGCAAAAAAAATGGCTGGGTTTTTTTTTTTAACCATTGAAATTAAATATATAAATTGTTTTAATATTTTAAATATATGTTGCATATGACATTTTATATATGTGAAATCCAAATATGAACTTGTATGTCATATATGTAAAATGCATATTTTGCCATATATCAGATTTCTATATGGGTGATCTTGACAAAGCACAAATGGGGTTTATGCACACAGATTTTTAATTTCAGTCAGCCAGCCCCAGAGCTTCCGGTTAATTGTCTACCCATACAAAATCACTGCATTTAAGATCTGATTTCTTTAAAAAAAATAAATAAAAAAAAAACACTGCCTGGCTGAGATAAGATATAAATTGCGTATCAGACCAAACAAGAAGCACTGCATTCAATTATATTTTTCCGCAACATGTCTTTAAAATAAGGAAATTAATTTAACTCCAGTATTTTCGATGGAATTTCTGTGCTAGCCTGCTACTAATGACGGTGTCTGTGTTTTGTAGCTTTTTATGCTTTAACAACCAAATGAATGCTTAAGTCTATTTAACTGAATGTGTTTGAATTACATTACAACACTGATGCTGTAAAAGAAACGTTATGACATTGAAAACAGTCACATAAAGCTTTCACCGGAAGTTCGTCATCGGCTGATAATCACTAGCTGTGCATTTAGCCCACTCACCTCAGCTTTGCTGTCTGCTCATACACTCTAAAAACTAGTTATTAAACTAAATTATTAAATGTTCATTGTGTTGTCCTGTTCACCCTTACTGTTTATCATCATTAAAAATCTTCATTATACTTAAAACATCATTCCTCACTCTTCTCATTTTATTTGTTTACCTATGGATTTGTGTGATATACAAAACGCAAACTTTACTTTGAGTTTTAAACCTTTACCTAACCCTTTTTCCAAAGAGAAAAATAAAGCTTTCTCTAAGCAAGCCCCTGATGAATCCGCACTATTCCGCCAAGCGGAGAGGCGAACAACACCCTTAAGTGAACGCAGGCTTGAGCAGGGGGCGGAGGGATACGAAGCCAGCCGATGGACTCCGATCTGAAGTGAAGTAGAGAAACTTTTTCAAAAGTTCCTGGAGGTATTTCGAGACGCACGGCAGCCGAGTCCGAGCTGCAGAAGGAAATACTGAACTGGACTATATCGAAACGCTTAATTTCTATGAAATTCACTAAAAAGAACTGTATGACGCTACTTCATCCTAATGTGATTGCCTGGAGCTTCAATCACCGTTTCATTTCTTAAAGGATGTATTTTTGCTAACATTTTCAAAAAAAGGAGTAGGATCGAGTTTCCACAAAAATATGGGGAATTACAGTCTTTGGATATTTTTGTCAATTTTATATCTGGTGCACAACAGCGAAGGTAAGATGACTGATCCTTTTCTTCCTTTTTGACTAGGGTTATCCGAGTTTGGGACATGTATGGACATACAACCTGTTCCATTAGAAGCAATGAAACATCATCACGTCCTGTCTTCGATTTAATCATTTATTTTACGAGGTCCAGAATTATCTCATTTTGTGAGTTTACACGAAGCGTCAGTTTGTTGTAAGATGTGCCATGAATCGATCAGTTCTCATAAACGAGCTCGTTTCAATAATCACAAAATAAATAAACATTTAAATGTAAAGTAAGCTGTCTTTTATTTGCGATAAACAGTTACGCGTTTAATTAAGCATCGACTACTGTTGTGAGCATCGCCTCAAGAACATTACGCACGAATATTCACTGATGATGGGATTTAAAGTCTTCAAAGCATCCACTATTGCACATGGGGACACTTTCTCTTTGTTGCTGAGGCATGCATTCGCTAATTGTTTGTTGTGCGGATAAATTCTGAGTTTGAGTTTAGTTCTTCTGGATAATATCAGTAGTTTTAGAGGGGACTGCATTGCTTTGGTCTGCATGTAGTGTATAATTGTGTAATTACAGCTGAACCGTGAGAAAAAAAGTGAATGTCCGCTTCGCTGCACTGCTAGCCCAGAGAAGCGATTAATGTGCATAGTAATTGAAATTGCCTATCAGTTAAATCACTGGCCTAGATAATCTTTGAGTCTTATGTTTTACATTTTTGAGATTGGGTTTTTGTGTTCACAAACTTTATGGATGAAATTATGAAAGAGTTTTGAAGAGTAGATGAAGAGGTTATATTGTGTCGATGTCTTTATCAAACAAAAAGCAATTAAGAATTTAACTTTGTTTTTGTTTTGGGCATGAAATTGTGGTAATGAGCAAAAATATAAATGTTTGAGATTTTTTTTATTACTATGCAATTCTGAAACACCTGATTGCTTGACTGAGATGTGCTGATTGAGAGTTCATTCAACCTATTTAACGTACACAGATATGGAAAATACAATATTCTGAAATAAAAAAGAATTTGCAACCTGTTGAAGATAAACATCTACCAATACAGGATGCAATCTGCAGCTCTATCTCAATAGCTAACAGAATTGGAGCGATAAAGTACTATTGGTTTGTTGAATTATTACAATTTTATCGGAAATCATACTGATTTAGCCTCTTCTCATAACTGATCAAGAGTTCACGTGGCGAATTCTATTGTCATTCAAACAAAGCGCGAGTCTGTGAGAGAATCTGAATGTTATCTCGCGGCACTCTTTAACAGATAAGACGCAATGTATATTTACAAAAGTGAAGCATAATCAAACCTACAGCTGTGAGCCAATGTCTTTATACTGGAATAAGCGGGATATGTATGTTGTTTATGGTTCAAGTGAAATAAATAATATACAATGTCACTTATTTCTAGTTTGTTAAAAATAAAAGGGTATTTGCTTTTGTTGGTGAATGTGATGTGGTCTCTGCCTCATTGTCCCCTCTCTTTCTACAGGATTGCTCTGCGTGGATACACACAGGCCGTGCGAAAATGGAGGAATGTGCATTGATTCAAGATGCTTGTAAGCACAGAGCTGTCATTTTTATTACAAATACACTTTTATTTGTACATTTACATCAATCTCAAATGTGTTTGCTGAAATCACCTGTTTCTTAGCGCATTATATTCTCAGTGGTGTGTTCCAGACTGTTAGTACTTATTTACTGGATGACTATTGCTGTTATTCAGTCTTGGTTATCAGTTCTACATAGAGATTCAATAACTTTTTCACTATGTGCAAACAGGAAATGGAGTGGCAAACCACAGAGAAATGTTTTAATGTCATGCGGGAGATCTTATGCATTTTGAAATGTGTTTTAGTGTGAAAATCTGAATCATTCACCAGATTCAGCGACTCATAGTTCACCCAAGGTGATCATATATTTTTGTGCTAACAATAAATGCTTTGAGCCACACTATAACAGCCCATAATATTTCACGTAAAATGTTTGACTGGGCTTCTGATAGTCAATTTATGTGTGCTCTTTTGCTCATATCATGTGGTGTTCAGAACACATAGCGTTCCTTCACACAGGCTTTGTCTTTGTTTATGCTAATACAAAGTGATTGTTATCACATGAAAGCCTGGGGCTGTTGTTTTATGTTTCCCGCCTGATTTGGAAAATTGTGTCTGTGCACTCTAGCTTTCATTCATGGTGATTAGTGGTTTTTTTTTTCCAAGAGGCACTGATACGTGGGAACCACTCTCTGTGGTTATATGTGATGGCCAAATCAGTAGCATTATAAAACTAAAAGCAGTCATTTTATTTTTCAATAGCTGTTTAAAGCAGTTATTATTTAGTTATATCATTATATAGTTTAAATCATTATTATTATTCATTTATTAGAAAATGAAAAAAATATTTAAATGACTAATATTTAATTGTATGCAACCAATACTGCTTCACTTAAGAAACATATTTCAAAGCCTATAAAACTGCCCCAAGAGCTAGTGTTTCCCTCTAAGAAAACCCTTTTAAAATGTATATAATTTGTGATAATTTTGTTATTTACACATCTTTAAGTTGCTTTTTGTGCCCTATACACTGTTAAACCCAAAAAGTTAGGGTAACTCAAACCATTTGAGGAAACCAATTGCAACAAACCATTTAAGCTCAAAACCTAATCATAATGAGTACTGTGAACTTAATCTATTTGAGTAAAAGAAGCAATTTGAGCACAGTAAAACCCAAAATATGAAAAGAACTCAAACCAACTGAGTACTGTAAAACTCAATAAGTTAAGGCAACTCAAACCGTTTGAGAAAACCGATTGCTACAAACTATTTGAGTTTTAAAAAAAATAATCTATATGATTACTGTGAACTTACTCCGTTTAAGTAATGAGGTATTTAATTAACTCAATAAGTTAAGGCAACTCAAACCGTTTGAGAAAACCGATTGCTACAAACTATTTGAGTTTTAAAAAACTAATCTATATGATTACTGTGAACTTACTCCGTTTAAGTAATGAGGTATTTAAATAACTCAATACCTTCAACACTGAGTTCAAAACTCTTTTCAAATAAGTAGAATTAACTTTCAGTACATTTTGAGTTAACTACACTCATTTTATTTGATAAAGTTGACGGTTGGGTTTTACAGTGTAGCAATAATCTACCTACTTAAATTGCCTTACCATTAACCAAAGAATGTTATACCCAAGGCAAGCCATTTTTACCTGCCCACTGACCAGGTATCCTGGATAAAGCCCTGTTGAACTTTAACCTGAAATTGTAATGCAAACTCACACCAAAGGAAATGGTGGCTTGTTATGGGGTGAAAACAGGGAATTAGGTCCTAACTGATTGATGATTGTTAAAGCAAACTGAAGCCCTTTTGTGGTAGGCCATAGATAAAAGGCGTTAACTTGATTCCTGTAAGTTGGTGTGTAAATATAATTCCTCATAAAACCAAGGATTTAGACATCAAGGTGGTACCGCAATTCCTTTTGTGTCAGTATCACATTATTTAATCATTACCCAGCACACCTCAAGCCAGATTATAAACCCAATGTGTTAGTAAATGTGTAACGGTAGTAAAAAGTGCTTTGTTCTTCCTGTTTCCAGAGGGTTTATTTGGACATTTTTGTTGACAGAATGCTATATAGGTTAGTTTTAAGGTTTCAATGTTGTTAAATAGGTGTAGAAACAGCTCAGATCTGTTGTGTAAGTGAAAAAAATTAATATATATATTTTTTTTTTAAAAGAGAAAAGTAAATGTCATGCCACATAACACTGTAATATAACCACCGGGAATGGCCAGTCACAAGAGAGTGGTCTGACCAGTCTTTGCGCTATGGGGACAGTAGACCCACTCCAGCCCCCTCCCTAGAGATTCTGATGAAACCAGAGATCCAAAACTACAGAAAGGAACCTTTATTCCTCCAGATACCAACCGGTAACCCAGCACCACTAGAGAGACCAGAGTGAGTAGAAGGAGGAGGACTAGAGAAGAAAGGGCATATAAGAGTGGATAATGGCACCTTTAGCAAACAAAGGTTGAACTAGACGTAGTAAAGAGTACTGGATTGACATCATGATTTCACAAGAACAGCTCTGAGATTTCTAGGCAATCTGGTCTCTGAGAAAAAGATTTGCAAAAAGTCTTCACCTGTTCATCCCAATTACATGTTTTCCTTCCTTAGTGTTAGAGCTAGTGTGCCTAGAGGAAGTTAACTGTCCTATTTTGTGTAGTATCATTGCAATAAAGATCTCTAGTGACTGTAATATCATGCCAATATGCCCCTTAGGACTGTAACTGTTACCAGCTCAGTTATTAGCCTGTTATGTTGACTGTTGTTTAACTTGTACCATGGTCTGGTTGCGGTATATCCTCAGCCCTAGTTCTTGTTTGGCTCAGATGTCATGTCATGGTCTCCTGCGCTGAGAGCTTCAGTGGCTGGTGCAGTCCATGACAGATTACAGAAGTAATCCCTCTCTAACTCTCTCTACTGAGTGCTTCTTCACAATGGGCCACAATCCAATCCTTCTTGGGTAACTTTCATGAGCTGGCACAGCGTTAATGTGGAATATTCAAACAACCTGTTTGGTTTCTTTGCTGTGGCACAGGTGTGTTAAACATATCTGACAATCCCTGTAATGGGTTTAATATGTCAAACGTACACTGGAATTGTGACACCAAGGGATAAAGTTGGAATACCGAAGGATATACAACCAATACTGCTCTGTGTATCAGCCTATTAAATTTTGGTCTGTTGCTATATGAATCCTTCTTCAATAGCAAAAGCAAGGCATGGAGGAGCAGTGCACTTGTTGTGAAGAGTCCAAGAATGTCACTCTAGGTGAAGAGTCAGGAAACTCTGTTAAAGTGTCATCATGCCTCTGATGTCATCCCCCCAGCATGGAATGCATGCAAGCAAGTGCAGCCACGGTGTGGGATAAAGTCTCGTCTGAGGCAAAGAGATAATTAGGCAGATTGTGAGAGTGTCATTCAGAGAGGGTCCAGCTGGAAGAATAAGGCGGGGGTAGGGATATGTGTTGGAGAGAGGGGGTGTGGAGGGACAGCTGGTGGATGTTGTGATGGTAATCCAGTGAAGTCAGACTCTTACAAAGGGGGAGCGGAGGGCCAGGTGCTGCCATTGAGCGGCCTGCCGCCCCATGCCGAGACAGACAGGCCTATGGAGGAGAGGAGCCGGCGGCCCACGGGCCTCCTAACACATGCTCTCACACACGCAGCGAAGTGATATGGCATTTCTCCATTGTCTCTACAAGCCCAGGACACTGTCACTTTCAGAGCGCAAGCATTGGAAATGATCGTGTGTAGCAGATATGAAAACAAGTAGAAACCTTTATGTTTACACTTTCCCACTCATTTGTTCAGAAAGGAAGAGGATACAGTGGAGCTGTGTTCATTATTGATGGTGTCACCTTGACCCTACTAGCAAAGTGTGTCTATAAATTGTGAGTGTTTAGTGACCCATGGAAGTTCTCTGCCTCTTAAGAAATGATGTATGAGGACATGAAGCAGTCTCTGCTTTTACAGGCCTTATGTCAACTAAAAACTGTAGTGTATTTACATACAATAATTAAGATTGACAAACGAAAGAAAATAATTTAGCAGTTTATACCCAAAATTTACTTTATGGATCATCTATCGTTATGGTTGTGCTTATATTGTAAGGGATGGAACACTGTTTAGCACTTAAGAGTTTAGCTCTGTTGATTTCCTTTAATATATAGCAGTTTAGGGTGGAATTGCTTTGTAAGATTCTTTCTCTACCACCACTGAACGGTCTGCTGTCTCTACCTCCTATCTATTCAGGACTGTGGATATTCAAGGAATGTTTTGAGGGACTGTCTAAGGTGATGTTTACTGGGTGAATTGAGACATCCACCTGTACGTATGCAGATTGTGTAGAGAACCCTATGCATTTAATGGGACTGGAGAGTTGTTGGGGTGTAATTGAATTTGACAGTATGGTGAATGGAGTGACGAAGGGCTGTATGGTGTGATGCTGCAAGCAGGGAGTCCTAGTTCCCAGGCCCTGTCACAGGAAGTGCTGACTCCTGACCTCTCTACTCTACTCACATCCTGTCTATCAAGACAGCTGAGGAAATCTTATGCCCTCTCTCATCTTCTGACTCCTTTTGTGGCCTATCAAATATCCCATCATCATAAATAAAATACATTTAGTGTCTGTAAGATTCACTTACTGGGGTCCATAGAGACTAAATCCACCATTAACAAGTTTTTGATTTAAACATTTGCTAATCACTTTGATTGAATTAAGTTTAATATGATCACATACTCCAGCCTGATCTCACGAGGAAACGTAAGTATTTTACGTTTTGCCAGTTTAGTGGCTAATTCGTACGAATTCGTATGAGTTCAGTCGTACGAAAATGTACGATTTTAAAAAGGAGGCGTGGCACCTAACCCCATCCCTAACCCCAACCGTCATTGGGTGATGGGCAAATCATACTAATTTGTACGAATTAGATCGTACGAATTCATACGAATTAGCCACTAATCAAAAAGTTACGAATTGGCCGTGAGATAGCGTTGCATACTCATATACTGTACTGCAGGTCTCCAGATTTAATAATCTAAGGAGGAATGTTATGGTTTCTTTTGCTATTTACTGCTAAAGGGCAAGATAAGAGCAAGGACCAGAGTAGTTTATTGGTGACAGAGCTATAGATAAGAGGCTTTCTTTGGCCTCTACCTGAGTGCTCTCTTTCAAGTCTTATCAGGCACTCTGGTGTTCTGTTTTCTGATCACAGCCACATTAAAACTTTCCAAAGTGTTTCTAAATTTGATGTAGAGACAATCTGTGAGTTTCATTTTATTTGCATGTTTTGTGATTTATGAAATAGTAGGGTTGTTAAAACTACTGACTTCTGTACCATTTGGTACTAAAATGTCAAATATGCAATGGTCCTGCTTGCATATTGAGTGCTGTTGAGGGGATGTTTGTGCCATTATGTTCACTTGCTCAACAGATATATCTATACTTGGCTACAATGATCATTGCTTCATTTGCAAACACGGATGTGATCATTGCTTCATTTGCAAACACGGAATGATCATTGCTTCAAGTGCAAACACAGATGTGTGAATTAATGATCATTGGAGCATATTACAGTTATATCTGTTTAACACTTCCACGCCACTTTTAAATTTTACATTTCAGTATAGACTAGTACTGAATACTAGTTGGCAGAATTTGAAGAATGGTCTTCGTGTCACAAAATGAGTCCAATTTTAAATTCCCAGGGAGATTTCCCAATCCACAAACAGGTTATGCCTATTTTTGAAAAACAAAGCTTTTTCAGTCTATTTTTTTAATCATGTTAGTGTAACAGAATCAATAAGAAAAGACTGTTTCTTTTGGAGTTCCAAGAGATCTGGATTGGTTTAGGCCCTGGGCTGGGCTGGGCTTTTGTGGTGAAGAACATTGAAGAATGTTTTGGAAGACCTCAAGCCTGGGGTTCTTGCAGTGCAGATATTGTTGGCTTTTTCATTTCTCTACACAAATATATTTAAAATTTATTTAATTGTTAATCCTATTTGGCCCTTGGTTTAACTTTTAGACCTTAAAGGGAAATTGTAATGTTTTAGTCTTCCAGTCAGTCTAATGTGGTTGATGCAACACAGTGGGACACTGGGTTAGCACTCTACATTACTACCGTTTAGAAATTTCCGTAGGTTATTTGTTTACATTAGGCAAAATTCATACTATCCACATAAAAACTATATCCCCAATTCTATATTTTCAAAACAGATTAAATGTGCCTAAGACTGAAATTATTACCAGAGATTAAAGAATGTTTGTTTTCAAGTCTGGAAGATTCAGTTTCTGTGAAAGTTTTATCCTCACAAACCCCCACTCTCTCAGCTCTCGTCTCAGCCATGGGTTACTGTTGCCAGGCTACAGCAGAGGCCTGTTGGTTCGTTTGAGCGCAGGCCTGAAAGCTTGGTTGTTTGGGCCACTGCTCCCCCGTCCTCAAACAATAGGGTTCTGACTACTTTAGCTCTTTTATTTGGCCCACAAAATGCTCCCCTACCCCCACTTTGGTTCCTCTTTGAGAAGATGGGGACGTGGGAGGGGGGAGTTGGGGGAAGGGTACAAGCTCTAGTTGGCAGTGTGGTGTCAGTATGGGCTCTTCACAATGGAATGGAGCGGCTGTATGCCAGACCCTTCCACAGACTATTTTTTTTCTTTGGGGACTTTTGGAATTTTGATACCCTGGAAGTAGCTTCAAACCTAAGATGTTCATTGTTTTCAAAGCAAACAAACAGGGTTTAGTTTCAGTGACCTATCCTCAGCTCACTCTAACTTCCTACTAAAGACAAAGTTATGAAATGCATAGTTATTGTCTTTTACCTGAGTGTGGGAAGGAGGGCTTCAAGTAACAGAGAGATTGGAATCCTGTTGGGAACTCTAATGTTTGGTGCTTCCTGGACCATGACTGGCCAGATGAAGCTCTTTCAGGGAGATGCTGTGTGTTTTTGCTTCTCGTTCACAGGTGACCTTAGACTGCTAGATGATTGTATGGTATTGTGCTAAAAAATAGTGTCAGGTGACACTGCCATAATGACTTTAAGATCAGGAAACACGGTGTTGGGTTTCAAAAACGAGCAGGGATGTCAAGCTTTACAAACATTAATCATTCTAACAGCACCCAAAAAAAACCTGTGTACATACATATATGTTTCACAAGGAGTAAAACTCCCAGGTCCGATGAAATTCTTTTTTATGTGGTATGTGGATGCACCTATACAGTTTTTATTATATTATTATGTTTTTTTATACATCTGATGTTTTTTCTTGTTTCTCAGCTTCCTAAGGGAGGAATATACTTGTGAGTCATACTGCGTGATTGAGTGTGCATGTGAGGTATTTGTGGTGGAGTTTGACTGCATCAGTGCCCTGAGTTGTTTGTCTTTCTCTCAGTTAGGAGTCACTGCTTAATTGTCAACCTGTCCAGCTGCATCATTAACCTACTTCCAACATCATCAGGGACAAAGTGCTGTGAATTTGCTACTATACATGTGCATGTGATCTAACAGCCTGAAGTGTTTTGTGTGTGTGTGTGTGTGCGTGTGCGTGTGCGTGTGTGTGTGTGTGCACATCTGTTTGGAGGTTGACAGACAGAATAGTGCCATTGTTTTGGGTATAATCCTTTAAAGAAGCAGAGCAAAGGCAGACAGCCAAAGATGTGCTGACAGATGTGAACAGTTGTTTGGTGCTATTTGCAGCTGGCATGAGCCATCAGTGGTGTTGTGACATTGGAGGATTATCGTCTCTGCCTTCTTCCCATCTCACCCTTGTATATTCTGACATTTAGGGGCCAGGGGTCAGGTCTTGGTACATTTGTACATGTAAATGGTGAGTAACATTCCACAACTGGCTAAGAAATTTCCATTCATATGACATTCAGAATTGCCCAAATTCTTCTTTGTTGTACATCCTTGCTCACAGTAGAGTTCCTACCAGGATGAAGACCTTGTACAATAAGTTCACTCTGAAAGCTCTGATTGGAAAGTTCTTGGCTGTATGTTTTTAGACGACTGATAGGCACAGCCAAGACCCAGACAAAAGAATGTGTGTTTTGGCTACAGAATACTGTGCGAGGACAAATATCTTAACCCCCCCTGCTGCTACTTGACCAATTTCTACACATTCACACACACTTTAACCAAGGTTTTCATGATGCAATAAGTAAGAAGCTCCAGCATGGATACACAGAGAGAGAGAGAGAGAGAGAGAGAGAAAGAGGTGGAATGCATTCCAAAACTCACACACATGCACGTTATCATGTTTTGCAGGCCAGAGGCTCCCTTTCTTTGTGTGTGGAAATAGTTCTTGTCAACACATCCACAATTCCTCATAGTCGAGTAAGTTTAAAATCCAAGCACAAGCAGTTCAGCAGTGATTCAGCAGACCATTGAGGTCTATCAAAAAAAGTTTCACTGTTTGTGAACTAAAGGTTTGTTTTTGTTACATAGTTCTGGTTACCCCAGCATCTGAGCAGTTTAGCACACATTCCTTACTGTTCATGTACACATTCACTCTCTCTGACATTTACATAGTTTCCTAAAGTCAAAGACAGGCAAACAACAAATTGTAAAGTAATCCACGTCTAGGCGTTCTGTGGTGTTTAAAGGCCCATTGCCGAGAATGTGTACTTTTATAAGGGGTTTGAGTGTCAGACTGCATGCTAGTTGAACCTTGATGCGGGTCTCCTCCCTGTCCCCTCAAAACTCTTTTAATGCCGCAACTCCCAGTTAAATTTTTTTTCAGTGACCCTAAAGATTCCAGACATAGTTAATTTGCCTCTAAATAAACCCAGCCAAGCCATGACAAATAGCCAAGGGGATGAAGGGTAGGGGGTGATTGGTGGGGTGTCAGGCTTGCTCGGTCGTCTGTGAGGTTGCCACAGCAACAGGGATCTGGGATTCAGAAAGAGTGCGAATGTTTTCAGAGCAGGAGACCAGGGATTACAGGAAATATGACATGACATGACTCTCCGTACCGGACTCTTCCCCCATCCCACTCACCGAAAGACATTCTCTCCCTAACAGACGCCCCCAGAAGCCCCTCCCCAACACACACACACACACTACACTGGCTGACATTATCATCACAATCAGACTACTGACCTCTGACATTTGACCTCTCAGCATGTGAAGGGTTCATAAGGAAAAGCAGTGTGCAGCAATGGGGGCTTCTGGAGATGGAGGAGTAGCCCTTAGTATTCATTAGAAATTCTTTCTTACTTATTGCTGATCTGTTTCTTCCTTGAGCAAAACTATCCAGAAACTTACAGCCTAATGCCAATTTTTACGTATTTATCCATGTTGAGAAAATAATATTAACAGACATAAGATGTCACCCCCTCAATTTGGTCCAGTTGCGCTCTTTTAGTTCAAATTAAGGCTTGAAAAAAACAACCATGACCTGACAAACACTTGTGTAGTTAAGTTAACAGTATTGTTATGATATATTGCAGGCATAACCAATGAACAATATGAGGATTTCTTTTTCAGCCTTAGCCACTGAATTTTATCCTTTAGTAAGAGACATTTATCTCTTTAATCATAAGACTTGTAACAGCATAAGGCTGTAATCTTAAGGTTGGCTCCCTTATAACTGTTTTTTGGTTGAAGTTTACTTTCCAGAATAAAATTACTGCTAATTAAATTTTCTGTAGGTGCGTCTACCAAACACCAGAACTCTGTGAAATTATCCTGTCTTTTGCAGATATCACGACAGTACCTGTCGTTTGGTGGTTGGAATGTACTGTATTGGCCATGAAATGTAAAAGATTTTGCCTATGATACAGGAAACTGTCCAAAACTGCCCCCCCTACAGGCCAACTCTTCTTCGAGGCCACCCTCTGAGGTCAGAAAGAAACTGCTTCAAATAAGTGTGGGGGAGGAGATGCCAGCCACAAAGGAAAAATAACAAAGAGAGAGATAGCTCAGTGTAAAAAGTGGTCATCCTGTAACAGAAAGAGGAGGAAAAGCCATTGTTGTCTCTGCCCAGGGGTTGTTTTACAGTGAAAAGAGAGAGAGGGCCTAAGGGGGACATAGAGAGAACAAACCATCCTAGTGCTTGTCATCAGCTTCAAACGGTCTATTTGATGTGGGAGTTCATCCTGTGGCAGGGCTCCCTGTGTGGGTGTAGGGTTACCCAACACACACTGGATTCTCAAGCCTAGCTTACTAAAGGCCCCAGAGCCCATGAGAGAGAACCTTTTTTAGAGAAAAAAGTTGTTTATTTTATCTTACCTGTTCAGTTTCAGGTCCCACTCAATTGTCCATCAAGATAACCTTCCTGTACTGAAAAGAATAGAAAAAACTGTATTCAGCTGCCACAAAGTGGCTTGACCAGCATATCATGCCTATGGTTTGTTGTCTTCTGTCTTTTGAGTGGTCTCCATTGTGAAGGTAACGCTGTATACAGTTTGCACGGTCTCATGGGTGAATACCGGTAGTTGTGTTATTTGTAACCATGTTTTACTATTGAATGCAGTGAAGAAACAGAAAAAAATCAGTAATGATCCTACAATGCAATGTGGTATAAAAAAGCATGATTTCCAGAGCATGAAAAAAAAATGTGTTTTGCTGTTAAAGTCAAGACAGCTGGTAAATGAATATTTTTTTTTCTTTCTGTGTTTGTATTTACCTATTTGTTAACTTCATTTTATAATAATCATAGTATGTTTGTTAGGTGTTCTGTGCATGGATTGAGTGAGAAACCTGACCTAAGTTGTTGATAAAAGTTGATGTCTTACTACAATACTTTGACACTCATGTTCTAAATTTGTGCATTTTGATAGATGCCGGCCTGGTTATATTGGTTCACTCTGTCAGCATCTGGATCCCTGTCACCGTTCGCCTTGTCTAAATGGAGCAGCTTGCAAGAGCCAAGTGGCTAATACTATCCCACAGTACACCTGTGTGTGTCAGCGAGGCTTTAGAGGTAAGCTTAGTGAAGCCTTCACACCTTCATGGTACATTTTGAGGAAATTATAGCAGGTTTGTAAATGATGTTTCCTCTCTTTACAGGTCAGGATTGTTCCCTGATTGATGCCTGTGCCACAAGTCCTTGTGCCAATGGTGCTCGTTGTACCAATTGGAATAATCACTACAACTGCTCATGCCCACCTGGCTATCAGGGAAAGAACTGTCGCAATGATATTGATGAGTGCCGCAAACCCGGAAAGTGTCTTAATGGTGGCATCTGCATGAATACACATGGCTCATTTCGCTGTGAGTGCCTTACAGGGTACAGCGGGCGTACATGCGAGGTACCCACCCAGCCCTGTGCCCCGTCACAATGTCTCAATGGGGGAACCTGCCATCAGACCGGTGACCACACCTACGAATGTGCTTGTTTGCCAGGTATGAACATACACTAACATTTTCATACTTATGCCATCCCTTGGATTCGGGATTTCCCTTTCCAGGCAGTGATATCTCATGCTTGCTATTAATAGCTCAGACTGAGCAAGAGAAGGATACACAGGAGAATGTGTAAGACAGTCAAAGTGTAGAAGACAGAAATTGAGTAGGCTGCTGGGCAAGAATTTACTTTATGGCCTTTTTGCTCCCTCTGGGGAGCAAGCAGGAAATGTCTTTCGCCAGAGAGGAAGTCATTGAAACCGTGAGAGATTATAAAACAAGCAAACATGGCAGGGAGTATGGCCCTCTGGAGCAAAACTCTGTCAGGTCCTGGCTTTGCCGCTGTGGGAACCACCGTGAGAATATGTAAACACTCAACACCCACTGAACCTTTTTTACTGCTCACTTTACTCTCATCATCAATTTGTCATTGGTTATGGAGCAGGATTAACTACTGAAAGTTATGTGTTTTGAGGAACAGATTAGAATTGAATTGTATCCATTTTACCCCATTTCCTCCGTCATGTCATTTCTCCACCCAGGCTTCAGGGGACACAATTGTGAGGAAAATGTTGATGACTGCCCTGGACACAAGTGCATGAATAATGGGATCTGCGTAGATGGCGTCAACACGTATAATTGCCAGTGCCCTCCTGAGTGGACAGGTAAATGTAAAATATGTTTCCCCATTAAATTTAATGTTAACTTGTTAACTTGTAAAATAACTTGATATCTTTTTCTTTCCCTAGGCCAGTACTGTGCTGAGGATGTCAACGAGTGTCTCATGCAGCCAAATGCTTGTCACAATGGTGGTACATGCTTCAACACTATTGGAGGGCACACCTGTGTATGCGTTAATGGCTGGACTGGGGATGACTGCAGTGAAAACATTGATGACTGTGCCACAGCTGTCTGCTTCAACGGGGCCACGTGTCATGACCGTGTGGCCTCTTTTTTCTGCGAATGCCCTGTGGGCAAAACTGGTACAACTATCTTACTTATCCCTATTTAGTTTAAGATATTGTTTGTTGTTTTAAAATTCATTTAGTGATATTTTCCTGTCTTTACAGGTTTACTCTGTCATCTGGATGATGCTTGTGTCAGTAACCCCTGTAATGAGGGTGCGGTATGTGACACTAACCCACTGAATGGCCGGGCAATCTGCACCTGCCCTGCTGGCTTTGTTGGTGGTGCCTGCAACCAAGACATGGATGAATGTTCCATTGGTAAATATACCACAATGTCTCCCCTGCTCATTGATTATTTCTGTCTGTCTCTCCTCTTTGTCTCTCTTGGTAGAGAGAAAGTGTTAACTTTTTCCACTGTCTCTTTGTCATGCCAGGTGCCAACCCCTGTGAGCATTTTGGAAAGTGTGTAAACACTGAAGGCTCATTCCAGTGCCAGTGTGGACGGGGCTACACTGGCCCTCGCTGTGAGATTGATATCAACGAGTGTCTGTCCATGCCCTGCCAGAACGATGCCACCTGCCTGGATCGCATTGGCGAGTTCACATGCATCTGTATGCCTGGTACGTCAGTGCAATTGACCTTTTAGTTCTCATTAAATTTGCCTATAATCACTGTGGACTTGCAAACTTTGACCAAACAGATCTCCTTTGCAAAAGTTTTGAAAAGTAAGATTTGTGATGTAACTTACCACATAGTGATCATTTGAGCAGGAGTATTTCAGTTGGAACAGGCCAGTGTTGTCTATGTGTCTTCAGCACACATGTTTGGTGAAAACTTGTACCCTGCACTACATGCATCTTTAGATTTTTGGGGGAACCATACAAATCGGCGATGGGAGCGGGGTGTATTGGGCAATCTGGAAGAGAGGGGGAGGAGTGTGCAGTGAATTATAATGAGATCTTGAGTGGTGGGAATGAAGTGGAACAATGGGGCCCCTCTGTGCTCCGTTCCTCGCCCTTCGCACATAGAGAGAGAGCAAACTTTTTCCCAGCACTCTCATCCCCTCCCCCACTTCTGCTTGTACCCCTTTCATTTCCACAGACACCTCTTCTTCCCTACCCTCCTCATCATCGCCAGCTTGGCCCTGGCTCACGTGGAGGGGCCAATTCTTTCTGATTCTATGCCGCCGTCAGTGCTCTGGCCCCAGCCCACACTCTGTTTCACCTGAATGGGGCAACACAAGAGCAGCACTCTGCTGATTATAGGACATGTGTGATCTCAATGGAAAGATGACCACAGGGCATCCTGCGGACAGTAGGGTGTGGTGCTTCTAGTCAAAGCAGGGGCCCCAGTTTGCAAAGACAGAGTGATTCTCCATTTCCTCTGAGACATGAACTTGCTGTAGGGTGCAGTGCGCAGAACATTAAGAGTGTATCTGTGGGCCCCTGTGTTGTGAGAAACTGCAGTCTGAGATGTGCATTCAGTGCATTGAGAGTTAGAAATCCGTTTCATTTGGGCTGTTTATTTTCCAGGCTATCAGGGGAAGTACTGTGAGGTGGACATTGATGAATGCGAGAGCAACCCCTGTGTAAATGATGGCATCTGTCGGGATATGGTCAATGGCTTCACCTGCACCTGTCAGCCAGGTATGAAACATGTAACTTATAACATATATATATATATATAGCAAAACTCATTTGTGTTGCCACTTAATAGACAATCTTGATTCATTCTAATATCAGGCTAAATCTATTATGTCCCCCTAGCTTGATAGAGTTTTGTGTAATTACTCATTAGAGTGAGGTCTCAAGCACTATGCAACTGCGTGCCTGAACAAAGACACCATTGTGGCCTCTCTACACAAGCACCCCTCCTCTACCCAACTTGTCCATAGAGAAGGGACAGCAGTCTCACCCGTCTCACTCTGCATAGAGGTGTGGGGGAGAACAGCAGCCCTGCTAATGAGATTCTTTTCCATGTCCGCAATTTACATCTGGGGCAGACAACCCCACACCCCCCATTTAGCTATTGAGCCGGTAGCATTTGCGCATGGAAAGGGGGAGGGCCATTGGCCTTGAAGAAAACAATTCTAGCATCTCCCCCTTCTAACCTTCTGCCCTAGGCATCAACATAGATCCCATCATAACACTGTTAATCAACACAACACCCTCTAAAGATGCAGAAATGAACATTTCTGTGGGACACTAGGCTTTTTTTGTACTTACTAGCATGTTTTCACAGACAGGGTTTAAGGTCTCTACACAAGTGCACATTTTTCAGATAATGTAATTTAATTAATGGCAGAAATGTATGAAAACCTAATTAGCATCCAAAAATGGCCAGTTAATATTCAAACAAAAGTCATATTTTTATATATTTCTATGCTATAATATACAGATTGACTCTAGAATGTAATGACTTCAAAAAAATACTTTTTCTCTAAGCCAATTTGATATATTTGATTTATGAATGTATATGGGGAATGATGGACATTCATCAGGTCATAAACTTAAATTGAGATTAATCAAGTTCAAATCTATTTTAGATTTGGAGAAAGCAAGGTGCAGACATCTTCTCCTAGGCCAAGCCCTACTGCCCCTAAAGCTGAACCTAATGACCCAACCAGTGTGAGGAGCTCACCTCCGCTGCCTTAGACTGACCCCTAACCTCTATGTTTGCCTGTCCCAGGGTTTACTGGCACCATGTGTCAAATCGACATTGATGAGTGCGCCAGCACTCCTTGCCAGAATGGAGCCAAGTGCATTGACCGACCTAATGGATACGAATGCCGCTGCGCTGAAGGTAAGTTTTTAAATCAATATATGCATCCAATTGTGTGTTTAAGGATCTATCCAAGATTCGAAAGCATCAAAAATTACTTGCATGATCTCAGAATCAGGCTCTACGTATTCTGGGGCAGACTGTCGAGAAATTCCAGATCCCCCTCTTCTGCTGCCAATGTCACAGGGTCACCAATGCTGGCAGCTGCTGACGAGGGGGGTTATGCTCGGTCATCACCCCGACATCTGTTCATCTGTAACCCACAATGCATACCCACACAGCACCGTATGGCACAACTGAAACTCCCAGCATTTACTTTCACAAAGTTTTACCTGTATGAATAGCTGGTTACTGTTTTTTTATTTATTTAATTAGCCCCAACTTGTATGGTACAATTTTGGGGTACAATACAGTACATACTGCATGTACTGCTAGGCTTTTAGAAAGCACAGACATGGAGTTTGTGTATTGTCTGAAGCAGCCTGCTGTTTGGTATTCTCCGTGCTCCAGTTCCCCTCTGCTGAGCTGTCCCGTTAGCTGGGACGCAGGGTATTGTCCTGCTGCTTGATGGAACAAAAGCAGGTCTGTGAGGCCTGTGAAGGGCTCACTCTCTTTCTCTCTCACCGCTGCAGCCCAGCCCTGCGCTGCTACTCGCAAGGCTAGTGCCTTGACAGCCTGTCGGCATGGAAACCACAGAAACAGTGCCTCCAAACTGTAGAACCTTTCAGAAAAGACAGAAAAAAGGAAACGGAGGTAGCAGACAGAAAGAGAGAAAAAACGAGAGAGACTAGGCATTTTTAGACCAAAAAAAAGCTGGGGGAGGGGGGGGGTCAGTTAAAGGGGTGCTGGATAAGAAGGATAAAGGTTGCAAGTGAAACTGAGGAAGTATTTACATCCCAGACAAAAACACAAATAAAGGGCACTGAATCACTCATGCACAGTTTGTGAGCAACAGTGGCTATATGAGCAGATGGTAGGAATATGTAAATTCTATGAACAAGAACAATGCAGTTTCACATGGATTTGCTTTCGAAGTAATGGGCCACAGCAGAAAAAATCTTTACAATCAGTGAAGAACCACAAATGCAGAAACTTGTAGAGCTGCAAAGACTTTTTGTAAATCTGTTAAATCTCTCCTCACACAATCTTACTCAGCTCTTGAGAAGTTGGGCTAACTTGGAATTACCATTCTCTGCTTATTTACTTTTACACATCTTTTCTTTGTCCTCAGGTTTTGAAGGAAGACTATGTGAGAGCAACATTGATAATTGCAAGCCTGACCCATGCCACCATGGTACTTGCGTAGATGGCATTGCCAGTTATACTTGCAATTGTGAGCCCGGCTACACTGGTTACCGCTGCGAAAACCAGCTCAATGAGTGCCATAGCAACCCCTGCCAGAATGGTGGCAAATGTGTGGACCTCGTCAATAAATACATCTGCCAGTGTCAACATGGCACTTCAGGTAAGGAATTATGTATTACAGATTCATCTGCAATGGCTATATTGTTTTATCTCCATTTCTTAATAACACTGTTTGATTCTCACAAAGGTACCAACTGTGAAATCAACTTTGACGACTGTGCCAGCAACCCTTGTGACTACGGAATTTGCAAAGATGGCATAAATCGCTATGAATGTGTCTGCAAACCTGGCTTTACCGGTGAGATGGGTGGAACTGGAACACCCACCTTAATAATTTTAAACAATCACAAGAGTTGGCAAATTCACAAATGCATAAGAGAAATCACATTTTGACCATGCCTCCCTTTCAGGACCTCAATGTAAGGATGAGATAGATGAGTGCCAGTCAAATCCCTGTCGCAATGGAGGGACCTGTGTAGATGATGAGAATGGCTTCCACTGTCAGTGCCCTGAAGGGTTCCATGATCCCTACTGCTATTCACAAGTGGATGAGTGTGCCAGCAATCCATGTTTAAAGGGGACCTGCAGGGATGACCCTAATGGGTACAGCTCCATAACAACATTTAAAAAGAAGAAGAAAGAAAAAAAGAACTTGTTTTCACTGTTACTCTTGTTTATACTGCTCCTACAGCTATCGGTGTGACTGTGAGCCTGGATGGGTGGGTAAGAACTGTGACCTAAACCGAAACGACTGTTTGCCCAGCCCCTGCCAGAATGCAGGCACCTGCTTTGACCAGCTCAATGGTTTCATCTGCAAGTGTCGGCAAGGTTTTAGAGGTGAGATATACATTACAATAGTAATATGCTCATTGTGCATACTACAATAATAAACAACAAAAATATATTTAATTACACAATATCCATCTGAGAATAACAGACAGTCTTGTGTTTTAGTTCAACCTGAAAAGGGTATAATGTTTTCCAAATTAAGATTTTGAAATTACCTATTTTGTATATTCTTAGGAATTTCACAGAAATAGCTACATTCTTATAGCTGTTTTGCTCCCCTCCCCAGGTAACTTATGTCAGGTGAACATCAATGAGTGTGCCTCCAGCCCATGTCTAAATCAGGGCACCTGTGTGGATGGAGTTGCCAGTTTCACCTGTCTCTGTGAACCACCTTATAGTGGACCCACCTGTGCAGAACGGCTCACACCTTGCTCTCCCAACCCCTGTGCCAACCATGCTTCCTGTGTGCACACACCTGACTACCTAGGCTACCAGTGTAACTGCCAACCTGGCTGGCAGGGTAAGTTATAATATTCATATATTGGTTCATGTTCAAAAGAATTGGGTTGCCTTTAGTATGTCTAACTCTACGTGCACTTTAAACCACAGGCCACTTGTGCAACAATGACATCAATGAATGCACCTCTAACCCGTGTAAGAACCGTGGGACTTGCACAAATACCCTGGGAGGCTATGTGTGCTCCTGCCGGGCTGGCTACACTGGACCCAATTGTGAAACTGATATCAATGACTGCTCACCAAGTGAGTCTCATTTAAAACAAACCAAGCTTTTAATGTGGATCATGCATATACAAATGTCAAAAATAATACAATTTCAGTGGTCTTATGTTGTTCTTTAATTTTGCCAGACCCCTGTCTCAATGGTGGATCCTGTACTGATGGAGTGAACTCATTCCGCTGCAGTTGTCTGCCAGGCTTCACGGGAGCACACTGTGCTACTGAGTTGAATGAATGTCAGAGTGTACCCTGCAAGAATGGTGGTACCTGCACTGATTATGTCAACAGCTATACTTGTACCTGTAAACCAGGCTTCACGGGCCTTCTCTGTGAGACCAACGTACCAGACTGCACTGAGAGGTAAGACTGTGGATTTGGTCATAACATGTAAAAGAAACACTGCAGCCAATTGTATCTTTTAACCTTCTCACCTATTTGTTTTAGCTCCTGTTTTAACGGGGGAACCTGCACTGATGGGATCAATGGTTTCAAATGCACCTGCCGCACAGGATTCACTGGAGATTACTGCCAGTATGAAGTTAACGAGTGTGACTCTCAGCCATGCCTCAATGGTGGAATTTGTCAAGATGCCATGGAGTCATATCGCTGCTCGTGTCCAAAAGGCTACACTGGCCCACGTTGCCAGGTATTATTACTTTAATATGCCATAACCAAAACATGCCTGGATAACATAAAGCAAGCATTCAAATGAATCAAATATGAATCTAAGTGGAATCAACACAATCCTTTATATGAACATTACAGAGCTTTTTTTGTTCTCTGTTAGTATCCAGTTGATTGGTGCAGACCTTCTAACCCATGCAAGAACGGTGGTCGCTGCAGACAAAAAGATGCCTCCTTCACATGTGACTGTTTGGGTGGCTGGTCAGGTCGTTATTGTGATATCCCAGGAGTGTCCTGTGAAGTTGCAGCCAGACAAAGAGGTATATAAAATGGCATGTGATTGTTTAAACACAGTTTCTCTGTGATCTTCTTGTCAACGGTCCACATACTCTCTCACATAGGCCGCCAGACAGATGAGCTTTGCCTCCACGGTGGACACTGTGTCAATACTGGCAACACGCACTACTGCAAATGTCCTGCAGACTACACAGGCAGTTACTGCGAGTCTCAGTTTGACCACTGTGAGGACAAACCTTGCCTCAATGGCGCTACCTGCAGGAGCTACATGGGAGGATTTACTTGTGACGTGAGTAATCTTTCCACAGCTACTAATACCATATACCTTTTTTATAAAAGTATAAATGACAAATTACCTACATAGTCTGAAGATCTAAAGACTTTAGAGTAGATGTTAAACTGGCATGTTTATTTCTCTAGTGTATGCCTGGTTATGAGGGGAACAACTGTGAGAGAGAGGTCAATGAGTGCCAGTCTCACCCATGTCAGAATGGAGGAACCTGCATTGACTTGGTGGGACATTACATCTGCTCCTGCCCTCCAGGAACACTAGGTAAGATTTTTCAAATTTATAAAATGCAAAAAAAATTTAATCAAATTTACTTATCTGTTGTACTAGTATTTATTACTGTTAGGTTTACCTGTTTAATTCAACGTTTTTATGTTTACTGGCTGCAAACATTTGAGCAGTATTACACATAGGTCACACATAGGAATGAAGTACTTATTATTATTATTTTTTACCTTTTCTTAGGGGTACTCTGTGAGATAAATGAGGATGATTGTGCAACTCCCTCATGGCCTCGGGGAATGCCCAAATGTCAAAATAATGGCACATGTGTGGACAGAGTTGGAGGGTACAGGTGTAACTGTCCTCCAGGCTTCACTGGAGAACGCTGCGAGGGAGACATCAACGAATGTCTTTCCAACCCCTGCAACCCCTCAAACAGCTTGGACTGCATACAGTTGCCAAATGATTACCAATGTGTGTGCAAACCTGGCTTTACAGGTGAGGGATGTCTGAAATATAAAAGTGTGTCTGTGTAGTACACAAGCAGGATTTTGTTGTGTGTCTAAATAAAGTTCATTGTGTCTCCAGGACGAGGGTGTCAAAGTAGATTCAGCGTGTGCGAGTCTCAGCCCTGTAAAAATGGAGGAGTATGCTCCTTGTCTGGCAGCTCCCCACCAGGATACTCTTGCACTTGTCAGCTTGTGAGTATCCTGGCTTAAAATTAGATAATGTAACATTATGTTCTTACCACTTTCCTCTAGACTTCAAAAGCAATAACTTAAATCCTTATTGTCTCTTTTTTAGGGGTACGCAGGTTCTAACTGTGAGAGGAGCATGAACTGCAAAGAGCTGCCTTGCTACAATGGAGGCAGTTGCACTCTCACCTCACGAGGGGCACGCTGTATTTGCATTCAGGGCTTTGGTGGGCCATTGTGTCAGCACCGCAGCAATGATGGCTGCTCCTCCAAGCCATGCCACAATGGAGGCTTATGTACAGAGGAAACCAGCTTTCCATTTTTTCACTGCCAGTGCGCCAATGGCTGGAAAGGCAAACGATGTGAACAGAAAACTGGGTCATTAGCTCCACTTCCTTCTCCTTGCCCAATTGCTGACTGCTTCAGCAAGGCCAATGACGGTGTGTGTGACAAAGAATGTAACTCCTTGGACTGCCGCTGGGATGGAGGTGACTGCTCTCTTGCTGTAAACCCCTGGGCACGCTGTGCAGACCCTCGCTGCTGGCGGCTTTTTAACAACAGCCAATGTGACGAGTTTTGCAATAACGCAGAGTGCCTATTAGATAATTTCGACTGCAAGAACAAAGAGAAAGTCTGCAAGTAAGTTCTGTATTCATTTTTTTCATGCGTTATATAACAGTTTATGAAGTTCTCTTCCTAATACACTTTCTCTTCCCTCAGTCCCATCTATGAAACATACTGTACTGACCATTATGCAGATGGACTCTGTGATCAAGGATGCAATACTGAAGAATGTGGCTGGGATGGACTGGATTGTGCAGGGAAGATTCCAGAAGACCTTGCTGAAGATGTGCTTGTCATTGTAGTCCTATTGCCCCCAGAGGAGCTTCTAAGGACACAAACAGCTTTTCTGCAGAAACTAAGTGCCATCCTCCACACCACGTTGCGCTTCCGCCTCGATCAAAATGGTGAATACATGATCCGACCTTACACAGGCCGTGAGACGCGCATTAAACGGGAGCTTAATCCTCAGCAGGAGGTCATTGGGTGAGTTGCAGAAAAAAATATTTCATATACTCTTTCATATTGTCAAAAATCTACAGAATCACCTAAATGATCAGGAATTGTGTTCTCTGCGAAGATTATCACATCGAATAAAATACTTTGCAAGTTTTACACTTTTACTCTTTGGCTTCTCTGCAGGTCCATTGTATATTTGGAGATAGACAACAGGCTGTGCTCCCAGGGCTCAGATGACTGCTTCCGCAATGCTGACCGTGCTGCTGAATACCTTGGTGCTCTGTCTGCTCGGGAGATGTTGCGCTTCCCATACCCATTAAAGAAGTGGGCAGTACGTATCAGCAATTATATCTGGCTTACTGCTGCCTTGCATAGGTCCCATTGTTCCCAAATGAAAATGATCAATTACCAATCCTTTTTCAGGTGAAAGAATTATACCCCCCATTGAGATACCTGAATGGGGTAAGCTACTGCTAGTAAGTGTAGCTTCTCTCTTCTTGTTGGTAATCTTGATGGTTGGCATGTTGATTGCCCGCCGCAAGCGTGAACACAGCACACTCTGGTTCCCTGAGGGCTTCTTCCTCAAGAAGGAAACAAGCAGTAACAAGAACCGCAGAGAACCTGTGGGCCAAGATTCACTGGGCATGAAGTGAGTTGGTCATGCAGTATTTTGATTATAGCTTTTATCAGTATGGTTCACTGAAACTTCAAAGGCACTAACTAGCAGTTAATACTCTTTACAGACACATGCCAAAGACAGTGGAAGAGTCTCTACTGGCTGATCACAGTGACCAGTGGATAGATTCAGACTGCCCAGAGGCTAAGCGACTTAAGGTGACTCAGAAAAATTCCGCTGATGTACATTTATGAGCATCAGTGAGATAGTTATATATGTAAATTAACAGCCTAACTAACGCCCACATTTTATGTGCAGGTGGAAGAGCCAAGCATTCTGTCAGATGGTGAGGATGCAGTTGACAGCAGACAGTGGACACAGCATCACTTGGCAGCGGCAGATATCCGCATGCCACCTTCCATGGCACTCACACCTCCACAAGGAGAGTTTGACAGTGACTGCATGGATGTTAATGTCAGAGGCCCTGGTATGATATGTTTGTCTACTTTTTTAAGTCCAACTGTCCCTTCTTCTTGGATATTTCAGAAAGAAGAATTGCAAATGAACTTAAAACATTTGCCAACTTTTATTTTACTATAGATGGCTTCACACCACTGATGCTGGCATCTTTCTGTGGAGGAGGGCTTGAGCCAGAGGTGACCGAAGATGATGACTCAGAAGAATCCTCAGCCAACATCATATCCGACCTCATTTACCAGGGAGCATCACTTGCAGCACAAACTGACCGCACTGGAGAGACTGCTCTGCACCTGGCTGCTCGCTATGCACGAGCAGATGCAGCTAAAAGACTCCTGGATGCTGGGGCTGATGCAAATGCACAGGATAACACAGGCCGCACACCTTTGCATGCAGCTGTGGCAGCTGATGCACAGGGAGTTTTCCAGGTAAAGTCATGGCCTTAAGAAAAACTTTTTTTTTAAATAGACTACTGTAAATAGTAGTATGGTATTTTTGAATGTTACTAGTGTTATAAGGTGATGTATCCTGATGTATCCCATGTTCTTGCATCTTCAGATTTTGATCAGGAACCGTGCCACAGACTTGGACGCACGCATGTATGATGGCTCCACTGCTCTAATACTTGCAGCGCGTTTGGCAGTAGAGGGCATGGTGGAAGAGCTGATCACCTGCCATGCTGATGTTAATGCTGTTGATGAAATCGGTAAGTACAAAAGAAAAAATATATAGTTCCTGCTTTAGACAATAATATCCAGCTGCAGACCCACAGACATTGCACACAATCCTGGCCACATGATCCAGGCATCCAAGTAGGTAGGACATAAGTAGGTTTATTACGGCTAGAAGTGTTAGAGCTGTGGCTACTAAGAATGTGCACATAAATATAGCATTGTTGGTTGGTTAGGGTTAGTGTAGATCTTAATAAAAACAATAGGTTGAACAAACAAACGTAATATCTCATCATAACCTACTGTCAAAAATTGTATGGTTTATTATTATTGATTAAAATGCATCATTATATTGGAACTTTGTGAACTTTATGTCCTAAAACCTAGGTAGGTCTGTGAGTCTGGATATATCTCACTCCAGATGTGAAGCTACACTAGTTCTTATGGGTTCATAACTTGGATTTCTTTTCACAGGAAAGTCAGCTTTGCACTGGGCAGCAGCAGTCAATAACATTGAAGCTACTGTTGCCTTGTTGAAGAATGGTGCCAATAAAGATATGCAAGACCTCAAGGTATGCAGTCATATACTTTTGAGAGTTTTGAAGTTGTTACTTATGTCTACGTATACTATGTTGGTAATTTTTTCCATCTTTGATCTTCAGGAGGAGACTCCGCTGTTCTTGGCTGCCAGGGAAGGCAGCTGTGAGGCAGTGAAGGTGTTGTTGGCTCACTTTGCCAATAGGGAAATAACAGATCACATGGACAGACTCCCTCGAGATATTGCCCAGGAGCGCATGCATCATGACATTGTGCAGCTACTGGATGAATATAACACTGTACGAAGTCCACAGGGTCATGCAGGGGCAGGTCACCACCTCTCTGGTAGCCACACGCTCTCACCGCTCATGTGCCCTCCCAGCAATTTCCTCCAAGGGCTGAAAAGTACCCCTCAGGGTAAGAAGAACCGTCGCCCAGGAGCTAAAGGCATTGGTGGACAGCATGCTTCCGGCCTGAAAGATTCAGCCAAAGGACGCAACAAACGGCTGACTCTAGACATGCAGAGTGCTTTGTTGGAGAGCTCTGTCACGCTCTCCCCTGTTGACTCACTGGATTCGCCGCGTGGAGGCGCCAGTAACGCTGGCTATGTCACCAATCCAACCTCACCAGCTGCCATGCCCTCTCCCGGCCTTTTCCACTCCTCTATGTCTGTCCCTACAACCCCCATGGTGCACAGCAGTATCCTGGACAGCACCAGCCCTTTTGCAGTCTCCCTGGCACAGTTGAGTGACCTGGGTGACGGTGGGCTCTCAATGCAGGGGCGTGTGGGCATGCAAGGAGGGGGTGTCAACCCAGGCCCCCATAACTACGTGATGAATGCCGGTCAAATGAGCCTTAGTATGGGCATGGTAAGTCCAGTAAGCGTGCCGTTTGACTGGCACAGCCGCATGCCTCCATCTTCTCAGTGCAGTCAGTCTATGATCAACATGGTGCATCCAGTAAGTAGTCAAGCAGGCATGCTCCCACAAAACACCAACCCTGCAGCAAAGCAGCATGCTATTACACCAGCAGGTGTTCCGTAATGCCCAGCAGCCCATCCTGCAGCCAACACCTGTCTCCAACACACCGTCTATTAGTCCAGTAAAACTGCCTCCCATTGCGGAGCAGCAGCCACAGCAACTTCACAGCCACACCCTCACCAACCCCAACCTCTCCCGTATGGCCACCTCCACTCCCCCAACTCCACAGCAGGCACAACCTCCTCCAGCTTTCTACCAACCACAACAGCCACAGGCTCAGCCGCCGCAGGCCCTGACAGCCCCTCAGGCCACGCAAGCACAAGCTATCCCATCTCAGGCACCCCCAGCACAGGTGAGCGGCAGCACTGCAGGGCCAGAGGATTACCCCACACCACCTTCCCAGCACAGCTACAGCTCAGCCATGGATGCAACGCCTAAGCATTATCTGCATGTGCCCAATGAACATCCTTACCTGACCCCTTCTCCAGAGTCTCCAGAGCCCTGGTCCAGCCCTTCCCCTCACTGTGTGTCTGATTGGTCTGACTCCACACCCAGCCCAGCTGTCACAGCTCCTTCTCAAACCCAGATTTCACATGTCCAGGAGTCCAATGGGAAGATGCAGGTGTTTGCTTGAGCAGCCCAACCTACCTTAAATGTTTGTGACTTTGAAAGTTTAGAGCTGACAATCGTCACTCTAGGGCTTGTGTTTTTAACTTGCCTGTCAGCCCATTTCCAAGATTTTAATTGGATTAGGATTGACTGTTTTGCGTCAAGAAGACCATCTGCCGGTATCCGCAGAAAGAAAGTTAAAGGGAAATTTGTGTTGTCTTAAAAAGAAAAGACAATTTAATGAAGTAAGACATTCTGTCACAGATGGACTTGTTTTTTAATTATTAAAAAAAAGTATATGAAGAATGCCACGTCTTTCATTTCAAAGACTTGGGGACACTCCTGAAACTAACAAACTTTAAAAAAAATAGATTGAGTGAAAAGTGAAATGTTGAAGGAAATTCCTTTCGTTTTATTTATTGTCTTATGTTTTTCAAACTGCCTTGTGGGTGTTTTCACCCTCTGTCTGTTTCTGTTGTTTTTAGTGGCCCCGTTAACAAATGCCTTACTTCTCCCCAATATATTACATGGGACTCGTGAGGTCTCCTCAGGTTCCATGTTACTACTGTTACAAGAGAAGCAGCTCATGTTCCACCCCTGGTTTCATCAGCAGCAACCGATACAGATGGAATGTGTACACCAGCCTTTTGAGTGACACACACACACCATGAGATTAGACGTTTTACAAATTTTAGTGATATTTATTTAGTCTAGCAGAAACACTTCATTGGCACATAAAATCAGAGCTATATAGAGACCAACACAAGTGAAATATTCTGATTTAAAATTATTTTATACGTTTTATATAAAAGTATTTGTATGAATGTAGAGGGGCATCTGTGAAGCACTTCAAGGGAAAAAGCTTGAGAGAGATGGTAAGAAAAAAAATCCTGAAATCCAAGTTCAGCATTTACTACAGCCATGCATAAGCGCCTCGCGAAAACAGGCCAGTGTTTAGAATGTTCTTCAGTGTTGTGTTGTATCAGTGGATATGATTTTACTGAACATAGTTTCTTCAGTGACCTCACCGACTTACAAAGGCCAGAGCTGGCCCACGCTCCTACCAGTTCGCTCTCAAAATCCCTGCCAGTCACTGCCTTATAGTCTTGCCTTTTGTAAATTTGTTTTATTTTCTTTTATTCTTTTTTATAAACACATTTTTGGAACCACAGTTACCTGTGAAACATTGATGTATTAAGCTGTGTTATTAGGCTGCTGCTCTGCGTCACTTCTTCAGTGACATTCAACTTCCTTTACGCTAACATTCCTGATCGCAACCCATCCACCGGCCTCGTGGAGCTGCTGTGGAAGAGATCCCATTGTGTTCCCGATCCCTCACAAGCACTTCATTTCAGTACTGAACAGCTGCAGTGGTTACTTGACCACTAGAAGTCTTCCTCTGGGGCTTTTACGAAGCCAAGGCATTGTGGGTGATTTATTTGAATGAAATTTGATCCCTCAGGTCCAGCATTTTCATGTGGTCTAATCATATTCTGGCTCCTTTTGGTTTGGATAGCGAGCATATGTGTTGTGTGTTGGGTACGTGGCTAACGGGGTTGCTAATGGTCTGCTAGTGCTCTGTCACTCCTCAGGGAGGTGTTATATAGCATGCAGTTTTGTCTGCATCTTTAGCAGTTCCCACCCCATCAGCCAAGACGATGACATCTGTCGTGTCTGATCAGAAGGCGTGAGATGGGAAACGCTACTATGTAGTGATGCCCTGGGCTTTCTGCAACATGTCCTTATGTTCATCCCCCTAAACATTCCCAACTGTAAAACCTGCATTTGATTGCACTGACAAATGTTTTTCGATTTGTATTGCTATCGCCAAGAGGAACATGTCCATTTCACTTAACCATGATACACTAACATTGATTTCTGCCATACAATATTTTTCTAAAGAAAAAAAAATTGTATTTGTGCCTGATATTTTTCAGATCTATGTGTTGCGTGTACAGTGCATGATTTTTTCAAACCCATTTGATGAGTGTACAGCAATGTTAAATCTTCATGTACAATATATCAATGCTTGTGGTTGTTTTGGAGCACATTCTGGACCTCTTTGTTATCCTTCAAGTACTACTAAGCTTAGCTAACCCAGCATAAGTCTTTCTGTCGTTCATAACCTTTCACTACTCATGATACAGTTCTTAAGATATTTTTGAAATTCCAGTACCTTTCTGTAAATATGTTTCACCTGGTTTAGGTCTACTTGTTTATGAGAAGTCTTATGTTTCTAAAATGATTATGTACTAAAAAGAGCAAAAAGTAAATAAATGTACTTTTTATTAGCATTATTAAGGTGAGGATGTGACCGTGTGTCGGTCTTTCATAACTAGAACAGCCATAGATATTTTCTATCGTCATTATTAATTTCCTGTACTTGTTTAAATGTAGTTTAAATCATTGTATATAAACAGCTTTTCACAGTTTCTTTCTACAGACAAAGTTGTAAGATATGTTACTTCTAATAAAGCAGTAGAAACTACATTTCACTGATGTCTTATTATTTGTCTCAATTCACATTTTGAGTTTTTAGATCACAAAAAACAGTGGACATGCAGATGGGTGTACAACAACAAATGTACTTGAGACTATTATAGATCGGAAAATAAAATGATTGAGGTAAGTTGGTTTTATATTGGCATTCAGACATTCTGCTTAATAATATTATTTCAGAAAAAAAGTTTTTCTAATTCGAAATAGTGAAATCATATTAGCAGCCAATGAATATCAAAGTACAACACTGTTCACAGTCAACTAAATAGTGCTAATGTTGATTTGAAGCCTACTTGCATGTGATTTCAAACCCAATATTCAAAGTAGTGTGGTAAACACAGTGACCGTGTCACAAGTTGTCACTGAACGAATGTGCGACTATAAAACCAACTTTATCCAATCTGAAAATAAATATCGAGATGGTAACGATATGTGCTGTGCTCTATTCTCTCAATAACAAATAATAACATACAATCGGTCATTATCACGCTATAAATTGTCCCAAGGAAGGAATACAAAATTCCTGTCAGAATTTACATCTTGAAAAATGACTTAATAACATTGTCCACACAATGTGGATGTGATTGGAAGGTGAGACATTTAATAAACACGTCAAACGTCAATCCAAAACATCTATTCTACGATGTTCATGATGAAAATATACTTACTGGAATTCGTGATGTTTATGAACAACTTCATTCGGGAGGAGTGTGGCCTTCGCAGACTGCTCGACATGACACAAAATCCTCGCGCCCTCTGTCGGATTTCAGGTTTAGTACATTTCCTCTTGATATTTTAGGTGGGTATTAGGAAATATCACTTATTTATAGATATAACTAACTTTAAAAGAGTAAACAACTGCAGCTTTTAGAATATTATCGTCACATTGAGTATAACTGCCGCCAATTTTTGCCTTCAAGGTATTTATCTGCCTAATTGAATCAAATGAATGCATCCACTGCAGAATAGCCATACACATTTTGTGGGCTCCAAATAGCATGTAGCTTTGATGTTTTGCACACAGCATAAATGTTAATGTTATTAATTGCCACACACATCTCAACTACCAAGTAGATAAATGGCACAATGCGGTTTTAATGCCACATGATGTGACCCACAAAACTTGTCTTAGCTATGTTGCACAGGTAAAAAGTTTTCATGCAGAGATTTTGTAAATTTCACACCATAAAAATATCAAAACATTGTTTTTGCTTAGTAATGTATTGCTAAGCACTTAATTTTGACAACTTTAAAAGTGATTTTCTCAATTTTTAGTTTTTTTTTTTTTTTTTTTTTTAAGATTTGTTCCTCAGCCAAATAATTTAATATCGTAACACACATCAATGGAAAGCTTCTTCATTCAGCATTCAGATACATATGTAAATCTGATTTATCACGGACCAGAGTCACATTTATAGTTTCTGTATTCTATATGTTAATATTTCTTATTATTTTCTTAATTTAGATACCCTGCTGAAAAATCAAGCCAACCAGCTTAGGCTGGTTTTAGCTGGTCGACCAGCCTGGTTTTAGAGGGGTTTTGGCCATTTCCAGGCTGGTTTCCAGCCATTTCCAGCCTGGTCTTAGCTGGTCAGGCTGGAGTTTACCAGCTAAAACCAGCTTGACCAGCCAAAACCAATTATGTCCAGCTTAAACCAGGCTGGCCAAGCTGGTTTTAGCTGGTTTAAGCTGGTCATTTTCCAGCCTGACCAGCTAAGACCAGGCTGGAAATGGCTGGAAACCAGCCTGAAAATGGACAAAACCCCTCTAAAACCAGGCTGGTCGACCAGCTAAAACCAGCCAACCAGCTTAGGCTGGTTTAAGCTGTTTTTTTCAGCAGGGTATACTGAAAATAAACATCGAGATGGATCATGCTAACTGTAAGATTATATGCTGTGCTCTATTCTTTTAATAACAACCACACCACACTAGTACTGCACTAAAATGCAGTATTTATCTCATAATTAAATAGAAAATGAGGCGAATAACTGCAAAAAGGTCCCCTTTTTGAGAATAAAGAACCACCATTTTCACCAGGCTGGCTAAGGGCCTGAAAAATCAACTACACATAATTAGAAAATATGGAATATTACAATGCTCATAATCAGATTACAGGTACAATTTTATAGATTAAGTGATTATTTAAATAGTATTTATATATTTGAGAGATGTATTTAAAAGTTCTGCAATTCACCTGCATCATCTCCAAAGGTCATGTAATTAAAATGACACTGTTATGGTTGAATGTAAAGTATATTTGAGACTAACAGGATATATAAATTTACCCCTTTTATTTTACATGACAAATTTCATTTTCCCCATTATCTTGAACCCTGCAGTTCCCTGTTTTCAGATTGAGATTCAGTCCTCCATGTAATCAATCAGGCAATGTCTCCTTTTTAAAGGTTTGTAACACTGGCCATATAGAATACATGGAAAAAATCTTAATCATAAAGTCTCTTTAAGTTCGAGCCCCGGCTGGGTTAGTTGGCATTTCTTTGTGGAGTTTGCATGCTCTCCCCATGTTCCTGTGGGTTTCCTCCAGGTGCTCCGGTTTCCCCACAGTCCAAAGATATGTGTTGTAGGTGAATTGGGTAAGCTAAATTGTCCGTAGTATATGTGTGTATGTCCTGGTCCTCCAGATTGGTGGTTGAGCATTGGGCTAACGACTCACCTCATAAAAACTAGATGTTAAGAAACACCAATATGGTGGAGCTAAATATCAATTTCAATATTAATGACCCTGGGATTTAGTAATTTATTTGCATTGGGTAAATATCACAAATGACACTTTCTTTGGGGGCAAACCTGACCCTGAAATGCTATAGGTGTCATGAAACAGATGACTTTATGAATGTGAAACCTCTTTGTTCAGACTCTAAGGGCGTACTCAGACTATGTACAGTTGCTTTGAACCGGGCCAAAGCACGCTTGTCCCCCCTCCCGTCTCCCCTGATGGCCCGCACTCACATTACATTCGGGCCTGGGCACGCTTACGTCATCGATGATGCGCTGTTCAGTAAGCGCTCTCGCTCAGCACAGTGGAGATTTCTTTAGTTATATCATTTAAGTCGTTTGATATGCGGTGACACACAGTCAAATATTTCGCCAAACAGATCAGCCACTTTTGACGCTAATAAACAATCATAAAGTCCTTGTGCTGCAGGAATTAGGTTTGCTGACGGTGCAGCTGTCGTGCAGTGAGGGGTTTGCGTCTGTAATAAACTACAACAGTTTGCGTTCATTGAACAGTATGTATGATTAATTAATCCATATCAAACAGTCCCTTAAAAGTCACGTCTCGCTTTCAGTTTCGGGCTCAGGTGCGTTTTGCACTCACATACAAGCGTACCGCACCAAAGCCCAAGTAAACCGCGCTTTGGCACACCTCTTCCAACCGGGCCAGGGCCGGCCAAGTGAACCGTGCCTGAGCCCGATTCGGAGCACTCACACTTCTCAAACAATCCGGGAAACGGGCCTGTGCACGGTTCGGATAGCATAGTGTGAGTACACCCTCAAATGATCCGGGGAAACGGGCCTGGGCACGGTTCGAATAGCATAGTGTGAGTACGCCCTCAAACGATCCGGGAAACGGGCCTGGGCACGGTTCGGATAGCATAGTGTGAGTACGCCCTAAGTGTGTTTTAGGCAGCACTTTTACCCATTTTTCTGTTAAGTATGCGCATAATATTTAGACTAGCACTGAAGATGCGGTCATGCTGGAAGATCATTTTATAAAACGCATCTATGGGTAGTCGTCCAGTTGGATCAGCGTGTTTCATGGCAGTCAATGGCATGTACAAACGATTGGTCTGATGCCGAAATGGAGGATTCTTAGACAAAACCAGCCGGATAGTTTGCTGTAAGACAGAAAAGACAGTTTTATGTCACTTATTTAAATAGGGACTCATAATGACCAAAAAACAACCCATTTGCAGTGTACTCCTACCTCTGCAACCTCTTCAGGCGTCTGTCCGATTGAATGAAAAACTCTGCGGGAATATGGCAGGTAAATCTGTCGGAAGATTTGAGCTGTCTCCTCATCGGTCTCAGACAGATCCATCGTCTCTGCCTCCTCATATACTTTCCTCTCAAACTCGGTAACAACTGGGCCTGGCTCCACTAAAGTCATCCTGTGGGAGATGTACTGTATATAAGCCACGATTACAATGCATGAATGGTTTTGCATATATAACAGAATATCAAACCAATTGTAGTGCATATTAAAGAAAGATATACCACTGCCCAAAGTAATCTCCAGCCCTAAATTCACAAATAGTGATGTTAGATTGATGTACATTTTCTAAACATAGTAGTTTTGGTCAATAACTAATTAATTTATTGTCTATACTATGTTTCTATGAGAGAGTGTGTGTGGTGAAGGGGGTGCTGGTTGGGAGGGGGATGCTCAAATAAAACATACACTCTATTTAATTAAAATTATAATTTTAATATTGTATAAATATGACGTAATTTGTCTTACTTTACTATAATGTTTCATTAATTTATTTACTATTATAAACTAATACTGAAGAATACTTGTACATCATTTATTAACAATAGTTCAACAATTGCATTATTAAAATACAAATTTGTGCTAGTGAACATTAGTTAATGCACTCTGAGTTAACATGAACTAAACTTGAAAGACTTTATTTCCACTAACAAACGTTAACAGAGAATGTATAAATACAGTAATCCATGTATTGCGCATTGTTTGTTCATGTTAGTAAATACATAAACTAATACAACCTTATTGCAAAGTATTACTGTAATTTGTACAATGAAACAAAACAGGCCTGTGAGCAGGGGGGTCAGGAAGTTCGAAAGACCCACGTCTTCACTGACAAAGGTTCAGAATTTGTCCCATACATGAGCTCATTTGTCTTATTTTGACTGCAATGCCACCATAAATTGTGAATATAACTCATCAAAAAAGGCTTTAAGACCAAGCCGAATACTTTGTTGACTGTCCCTTCGGCGTGACTTCAGCTAACCAGTTTTAACCAATGCAAAGTGCAATGCAATTTTTAGTCCAACATCCAGCTGTGCAAGAAAAAGTCAACTTTCACTACTGACCTAATGTATTGTTTTGAAATAGAGAAAACATTTTACAGTTAACTTTTATTCAAAATCTTGAACCTTATTCTTGAAAGACCACAAGTGTGAAGCACCACAAGCAGCCCATATTAAAAATAATTAAAAACTAATTTGGCAATAGTTGTTTTCCATGAACTTTTAAATGTAAAATCATGACGCTCTACATTATTATTATTATTATTATTATTATTATTATTATTATTATTTGCCAAATAAATGACAATAGGCTACAGTTTTTAATTTAAAATTTTAACAGATTCCTATTTTTTCTTTTCTAATGATATAATATGTGATTTGTATTTTAAAGTATTTATTCATATTTCTTTATTCTAAATCTTCAGGAAATATTTTTGGTACATCAGTAAGTGTGGTTATGATGAATAATTAAGCTAAAAAAAGGTGTTAAAATGTCACTAAAATGCAGTATTTATCTGATAATTAAATAGAAAATTAGGCGAATAACTGCAAAAATGTCCACTTTTTGAGAATAAAGAACCACACTCTTCACCAGGCTGGCTACGGGCCTGAAAAATCAACTACATATAATTAGAAAATATGGAATATTACAATGCTCATAATCAGATTACAGGTACAATTTTATAGATTAAGTGATTACATAATGTTCCCATAAAAGCAGTAGTAATTATTAATCATCTATTGACAAATTTATTCTATAAAAAAACACTTAGATTTAGAATATTCTTTTTTTTTCTACTAAAAATTAGTAATTATTAGTTTTTTATCCACTCAAAAACTCACTGCAGATTTTACAATAAGCCAAGTTGAGGATGTGTAATGTAATTTCTAATGCATTTTTTATATAAAAATGTAACTTACTCTTTGCTTTTTAAGTCAATATGGACAGTAATTAATGCGACCACTGGTTTGCTTGGTTTTGGGACTTGTGAAGCTACGCATCGATGGATTTGCTCTTCAGTGTTTGGACTTTCAGCAATGAAAATTAAACTACACTGAACTGAACTAAACTAAACTCTGAAAACTGGACTTACAGAGTTTCAATTTACTATAATCTTCTATGTTAAGCTGCTTTGACACAATCTACATTGTAATAGCGCTATAGAAATAAACATGAATTTAATTTAATTGAATATGCTTAAAAAAATAAGATGTAATCTAAAAATATCGCTAATTTTACACTTTTAATAGTACATAAGCAATGCTAATAAGTGTAAAATGTGGTTAAATGCATGCACAACAATAACCCAGGGTTAAGTGTAATGTGAAACGTTAACTCAGCACTTAGTTAATTTACATTACCTCATAATTTATTCTCCCTCCAATAGTTTTATACTTATTTGAGTTTTCTTTCTTTCTTTCTTATTTTGAAGAATGCTTGCTGTGGCACCCATTGACTTTGATAGTAGGAAAAAAACTTCAGAATATCTACTTTTAGGTTCAACAGAAAAGAGAAACTTTGAAATAGGTTTGGGTGGCATGGTGGCTCAGTAGTTAAACATGCCAGAATAGTTGGCGGTTCATTGTGCTTGGCGACTCCTAAATAAGGGACTAAGCTGAAAGAAAATGAACGAACGGACAGACGAACGAACAGACGAACAAACAAACCAAGTAGGTTTTAAATAAGTATAGGGTGAGTAAATTGTAAAATAATTTTTATTTTTGTGTGAACTATCCCTTTAAATCAGTAAATTATTCATATGTATTATGAACTCACTTGACATTGAACTTCATAGCTTGTACAGCAAGACTCTCACAAAAGCCTTCTACAGCAAATTTGGAAGCAGCATACAAATCATTGAAGAGTAGCCCTGGGGGGAAAGGTAAAATATTCAGTATTCAACTATTTTTTTGAAGCTTCTAATAAATTAGCTGTTTTTTTTTTTACCCTGTATGCCCAGAACGCTGCTCATCACTATGATGTGTCCACTCTGACGTTTCTTCATTTGGGGCAGCAGTTCTTTGACCAGTCTCACCAGACCAAAGAAATTCGTATTGAAGAGATCCTGCATTGAGCTCATACTCTGACACTCCAAAGGACCAATCATACCCACACCGGCATTATTCACTACAAAACAATCAAAAAGGATGTAAGAGAATACTCAAAATGGAGCATAAGTTTAAAAGTACAGTTCAACCATAAATGGGGAGGAAACATTTGTCACACTTCCATGCAATTTCAATCATTTATGTGTCTTTGTCGAACATGAATGAAGATATTTTGAAAAATGTCTTTTGTTGAGGGTTTAATTCAATTGAGCACAAATCAATTTTATCCTGATCTGTTTGGTTGCAGACAAAAGGGAATCATATAAACTCAAAATGATATATGAAAAACATTTTTTTTAAATGTCTCTAAAACAGTGCTTGAGCATTCCAAGGTAAATTTGACATATAATGTATATTTGAAAATATATAATTAGTATAATATTATCTTCATTCATTCATTCATTTTCTTGTCAGCTTTGTCCCTTGCGGGGTCGCCACAGTGGAATATACCACCAACTTATCCAGCACGATTTTACGCAGCGGATGCCCTTCCAGCCGCAACCCATCTCTGTGAATTTCCACACACACACATTCACACTCATACACTACGGACAATTTAGCTTACCCAATTCACCTGTACTGCATGTCTTTGGACTGTGGGGGAAACCGGAGCACCCGGAGGAAACCCACGCGAACGCAGGGAGAACATGCAAACTCCACACAGAAACGCCAGCTGACCCAGCCCAGCTGAGGTTCGAACCTGCGAACCTGCGACCCAGCGACGTTCTTGCTGTGAGGCAACAGCACTACCTACTGCGCCACTGCGTTGCCCTATAATATTATCTTGTACTATCTTATTATCTATTACTGTATATTATCTTATAATATTATACATAAAATATTTATCTTATTTAATACTTTAGAATAGTTGAAGTCAGTAATTAGGAACCACGAACTCTAAATCTTGTGAAAATAGGCTGTCAAGTACATATTTCATACTGTAAATTGTAAGAATGGTGCTACAAATGATTACACAAATAATCTAACGTCTATTAAAAGAAATTTCTGTTATGACATTTCACATTTTACAGAAATTCATCATCAAAAGCCACTATTCCTGAATGCATGAACACGCACCAGACAACATCACTGCAATATATCATGTAACATTCACTACACTCTCAGAAATAAAGGTACACGAGCTTTCACATTTGTACTTAAAGGGTCCATATTGGTACCTCAAAAGTATAAATTAGTACCTAAAAATTTTAAGAGAAACACTTTTGTACTTTTTAGGTATTAATATGTACCTTTGAGATATTAATATGGACCTTTTAGGTACAAATTTGTCCCTTTTAAAAAGGTACCACCCCAGTGACAGCTCACGTACCTTTATTTCTGAGAGTGAGAGAAAACATTATAGTACAGTTAATTAAAATACCAAACTTTAAAAAGAAGGTTGGTTGTTACTGCTTGCTGTTATTCTCTGTCTAAACCTGTCTGAACTGTCTATGATAATACAGGCATGTAGACAGGGGGTGTTTGGGTGTTTTGAAAGACCCACCCCTCACTGACAAAGGTCCAAAATTTGTCCCATACATGAGCTCATTTGTCCTACTTTGACTGCTATGCCATAATAGATTGTGAAAATAACCCATCGAAGAAGGCTTTAACACCAAGCGTAATGCTCTGTTGGCTGTCACTTCAGTGACTGAGGAAAATTGAATGTGCTGGCCAGTTGTTATTTAAATTAATAATATTTAAATCACAATATGCTAGTTTTTAATTTAAAACTTTAACAGATTCCTATTTTTTTTATGATATATGATGTAAATTTGTAATTAAAATTAAGTATTCTTCTCATATTTCTATATTCTAAATCTTTAAGAAACGTTTTTGGTACATCAAAAAGTGTAGTTATGATGACCAGTCAACCAGCTTATCCACCAAAAAAATAGTGCCTAAAATGTCACTAAAATGCAACCTATTAAAACTAATTAAATAAAAAATGAATTACTGCAAAAAGAACCACCCCTATCACCAGGCTGGCTACAGGCCTGTAATATAAGATTTACAAACTTTGACAGGCAAATAGGACATCCAATCATATTGTTTGGACCAAACATTTTGATCGGACAAACTTTTCTTGGTCCTACACCTTCCAAAGAATAATAAAATACATTTATATACATTTGGAGCACTTAATTTAACTGAAAGGATGTGACTTTCAACCAGTTTAACAAAAAATGTTTCTGAAAACAATCACCTTTTGCACCTTTAAAGGTGTAGTATGTAAGTTTGACACCCAGTGGTTGAACTAGGTATTGCATTCCTGGATCAAAACAAATGCAAACGCAGGTTGCCAGATTGACAACCAACAGCGAGTCTGACTATCGAGCCTAAAGACTGATTTAAATCATGTTCTAAATAAAAAAAGCAACGACACGCGATAGTAGGAATATTCTCCATATTAAAAGGAGTTTTTGTTCTAAATAACACATGAAATTGATATATTAAAAATCGTTTCTATTATTTGCAGCTGAACAACAGAAAACTATGACAATGATCACCTCAGGTACACCTTTATTGAGTGTTAAATGCTAATGTAAGTTTGAATGCCATTTTACATGACATTTATTGCCATATACTGAAAGAAGCCGCAGATAGTTTACTGCAGATCTTGAAAATAAAACAAACTGTTTAAAAGAACAGTGACTAAAGCCAACACATAGTGATTTAGCATGTAAATTTAATAATGCTTGAGGTTTAATATGCATTAATTAGATTATAAACTTTACCATTTTGTTGGAATGCAGTGAGTGCACTATTCGGTGCTTCTGAATGTTTTCGTCTGGTGCAAACAGCCCAATTGTTTATCACTGCAAATTTCGTCATGTAGCGTGTTGTTAGGACACAGGGTTACAATGTAACCTGCTCACCTAATGTTTACGCTCTTAATATTTTTAGTATTTACTAATTAATAGCTTTATTTGTAGCTCTGAATCTGCGTCTCATTTCGGAGTCTGCTACTGTCCACTGGAGTTTATTTTGGTCATGGATGCATGCTTTGACAGTCTTCCTGACTGAATGAATGAAATATGTGGTTTTCCACCAAGGCAACCTGGGGTGCTGAAATATAATTGGCTAAACTGGGATTGGCCGGGTTAAAAGAACCAAAACAAAGACAGACGTTCACGTAACACACATTTTCAAAGCAGAATATCTTACTTTAGCATTGTTTTTCAGATAAAAACGTATGTGCACTTGGTATGTTTCTTAAATATCTGTGAACGTATTGTGGTATTTTATGCTTTAGAAGAGTCAAAAACTTACATACAGCACCTTTAATCTAAAAAGCTAGTAGTATTCATATTGAAATACCAATAAAAGCTAAGCAGATAACTGTTTTTTTGGTAAACCTGTTATAGATTAAATGCTATGGAAAAAGAACTACTGAACTGCTAGTCACATCACTTTGAGTTGCAGTGAATAAAGGCAGTATTTGACTTAACGGAAACGGTCAGTTTCACCTAACACATCCACCTGTCGATCTGGCAGGCTGCTCACACAGTCTCTGATGGAGTGCTCACAGGTGGCGTCGAGCTGCCGGATCTCCAGAGATCTGTTAAGCGTTTCTCCAGCTGCTCTCTCCAGGGCTTCTCTCCTGTCCAGATCCCTCATGGTGGCCACAACTAACACACAATCAATAACAACACTTCAAATAACATTATTACAGTATATAATTATTACAAAACCCTTACTTGATCATTTGGTGATGCATATAAAGTTGAAGTCAAAAGTATTAGTATTTTTTTTTCTTTTTCAAATATTTCCCAAATGATGTTTAACAAAGGAATTTTTCACAGTATTTCCTATTATATTTTTTCTTCTGGAGAAAATCTTATTTGTTTAATTTATTTTTTTTATTTTAAAAAAATTGATTTTTTTTAATTAATTTAATTTTGTTTTTAGTTAAAAAAAATTTAAACCATTTTAAAGTCAATATTATTAGCCCCCTTAAGCAATATTTTTTTTCCAAAGGTTTACAGAACAAACCATCATTATACAATGATTTCCCTCATTACCCTAACTTGCCTAAATAACCTAGTTGACCCTATAAACATCACTTTAAACTTTTATCACCGTTAAAATAACAGTACAAACCGTAATAGTAATTTCTCATTTTTACAGTAAACAACCGTATTTCATTAATTTAAAGAGGTAATATGTCTGTATTTTTAATTACTGACGTCTACATCACATCTTTTGTTACACAGATATACTTGTTAACACAGCCATATGCAGGTGCTGACGAGAAAGTTACATAATGAACCAATGCTCATCACAAACAACTTTTCCCACAAACAGATAAGTGTATCAGTGTAACAAAGGTGCTCAGTGTCATTCACACAGCTACTAAACACTAGTATGGTAACATGCATAAAAGTCATGAAATAAACATTGTTTATAAACATTAGATGTAATATAAATCTCAAATGTACATAACTGATGGGGAAACAACTAAAAGATTGATAGTAATGTCAACAAAAAGCATAAAAAGTGATGTGCCATGCAGGGAATTCTGGGAAAGTCAATTTACGGTTATTCGCCGTATATATTAAGGAAACGTACTTTTAACCAGGTTACGGATTTTTACTGTAGAATTTTTACAGTTTTATACCATTGTAATCACGACCATTTTTTACAGTGTATGTAACATTATGCAACTTTAATTCAAATATGTACACTGGTCGCTTTATTAGGTACACCTTGATGATGTGAATCTCTTGATGGTGTTTGTTGAATTTACGGAGCCCCTTCATACACCTGGCCCAATGCGGCACCAGGCACAATGCAAGGTTTTTTTTGGTGGTTTCAGATATTCACATTCTACATCACGCTGATTAAAAAAAAAATGTATTTGCACCCTTTGTGCACCAATGAGTGTGAAAAGGAGGTGTGTATAGACGCATTGTTGGCACATTGCTATTTTCAGGCATCTAAAATAGACCACAGCATTGACCAACATGCTGGTCTAAAGTCAATGGCACACATTTTTCTTTATATATTTAAAGAGTGCGTTAGTGATAGGCGGCTCCAAAACGTGTACATACAGGGATGTGCAGCAGCACAGAAATATGTTTAAATGTGAAAAATTAAAGGGTTAAAATTCATTCATTCATTCATTTTCTTTTCGGCGTAGTCCCTTTATTAATCAGGGGTCGCCACAGCGGAATAAATAGCCAACTTATCCAGCATCTGTCTTACACAGCGGATGCCCTTCCAGCCGCAACCCATCACTGAGAAACATGCATAGATACACACTCATTCACACACATACACAACGGCCAATTTAGCCTACCCAATTCACCTATACCACATGTCTTTTCACTTGTGGGGAAAACTGGAGCACCAGGAGGAAACCCACGTGAACACGGAGAGAACATGCAAAAAGGGTTAAGATCCAAAAAATTATTATTGTTGTCTGAATACATTTATAAAAAATGCTACCTCCTCCCATGCCTTGTTCACCTCAGGGGGCTTTGGTGTATTTCGCCTTGTTCTGTAGATAGTCTGATCGCACACTTTAACCTCGAGCAGGAGCAGATCCATTTTCTCACTAGTGAAGCATTCAGTTTTTTTCATTGAGATGCAATGTCAGACACAATGTACTCAATGGAGCTAGTGACGGGTAAGGTTAGGTGAGCCCATTCAAAAGCATTGCATGCAGCTCAGATTCCATCTGCACCGAGTCTGCAGCCAGACCCCTCTCAGTTTGCCAGGTCTGCCATGCATGAAAATAATGAATGTGCCATTGCATGACTGCAACTCGCTCTTAAATGAAACTCTGATTGATTTACTGTGTTGCAATGCACATTACGCCCAAAACACGTCTAGAACTCTTTAAGAGCTCTTCTAGACCATGCACCAGTTGCAGTAACTTTTTTCCCACTTCTAAAAAGTGGATTTATACACAACCTAAGTGCAATTGTCCCATATGTTTTAGACCATGAGCTTAGATTGTTAAAATAAAGACCACTGTTGTATTCAAGAAACCAGTCTGAGATGATTTGAGCATTGTTCCTGCTGGAAGTAGACCTCACAAGATGGACACACTGTGGTCATAAAGTGATGGAGATAGTAAACAGCAACACTCAGATAAGCTTTGATGTTGAAACGATGGAGATACTAAGATGCCCAAATGTGCCAAGAAACTCTCCTACACACCATCACACCCCTAGCAGCCTGAACCGTCTAAACCAGGGGTGCTCAAACCTGTTCCTGGCGATCGACCTTCCAGCTGATTTCAGCTCCAACCCTGATCAAACACACCTGAACCAATTATTTAGAACGTGAGGAGCACTTGATAATTACAGGCAGGTGTGTTTGATAAGGGCTGCAACTGAAAACTGCAGGAAGGTCGATCGTCAGGAATAGGGTTGAGCACCCCTGGTCTAAACCATGGCTGCGTCCGAAACCGCATACTTCCATACTATACAGTACGCTAAAATCAGTATGCGAGCCGAGTAGTATGTCCGAATTCATAGAATTCGAAAATCAGTATGCGAGAAGTACCCGGATGACTTACTACTTCCGGCGAGATTCTGAAGTGCGCATCCCATGGACGCTGCGCTATCCCATGATGCCCCGCGAGAGAATTCATGAATGGAAGTAAAGCGACGCAACTGACGCAGGTAGGTCACGTGACCATGACAAAATGGCGGATGTAGTACGTCCGAATTCCATTCATAGTGCTCACATTCATACTGTATAGAACGTACTTTTCTAACGGCCGAGTAGTACGTTTAAATTCAAATGTAGTACCTACTGAGTAGTAGGCGGTTTCGGACGCAGCCCATAGGTCTCAAACTCAAGGAGGGTTGCAGATCTGCACAGTTTTGCTCCAAGCCTAATCAAACACAGCTGATCCAACTAATTAAGGTGTTTAAGACTACTAGAGACTATTAAGCAGTTATGGGTTGGAGCTAAACTATGCAGAGCTGCGGCCCTCCGGGAATTGAGTTTGAAACCACTGGTCTATACAAAGCAGGATGGATCCATGCTTTCATGTTTTTATACCAAATTTTGACCCTGTCATGAATGTGTTAGCGGATACTCAGACTTATCAGACCAGCCAACCTCTTTCACGTCATCTGTTGTCCAGTTTGTGATTTGTAATTTGTGTTGTTATTGTTATTATTAATGTCTTATGTTGCATGAGTATATTTTTGGAAACAGCCAAATTGACTCATACTGTATGCCAAAATTATTGAGTTTTTCTTTTGTGCACAAAATCATTAAAAGTTTAAGAAAAAAAATCCTGTTCCATTAAGACATTTTGAAAGATTATCAGCAGATCTTCTTGATCATGTCTACATACCTAAATGCACTGAGTTACATCTATTTTATTGGTTTATTTGATTAATGAGCTTTTGTGGACCTAATAAAATTACAATCATAATTCTTTAACCTGAGACATAAAATAATGATGACAAAATAATGACAAACATTCAACATTCAATACTATTAGTTACCTTTGAAGCGCCTTAAATCATCTTTGGCCAGACGGACAGCCACCGCCAACCCAATTCCAGAGGAGCAGCCTGTCACCAGAACTTTTCTTGTCCCCATAACTTCAGCATAAAGGTGAATGGATATCCTTTGGTAAGAATTCATATGCCAATACAAATAATAAACATATGGTAACATGACTATTTGAAACAGCAGCGCCAAGCTTGAAAATTAACCATGGTTTTAAAATTTAAAACAAAAAACAAACGTTGTACACTGAAAAAAATAATTCATTGGATTTACTCAATATTTTTAAAGTAAGTGGTTGCAAAATATTTTATATGGGCTGAACTTCATTCATTCATTTTCTTTTCGGCTTAGTCCCTTTATTAATCCAGGGTCGCCACAGCGGAATGAACCGCCAACTTATCCAGCACGTTTTTTACGCAGCGGATGCCCTTCCAGCCGCAACCCATCACTGGGAAACATCCATACACACTCATACACTACGGACAATTTAGCCTACCCAATTCACCTGTACTGCATGTCTTTGGACTGTGAGGGTAAACGGAGCACCCAGAGGAAACCCACGCGAATGCAGGGAGAACATGCAAACTCCACACAGAAACGCCAACTGACCCAGCCGAGGATCGAACCAGCAACCTTCTTGCTGTGAGGCGACAGCACTACCTACTGCGCCACTGTGTCCCCCTTAAACAAATCAAAGTTATCAATGTTCATCTTAATTTGAATTTAAACTTAAAGCCTATACAAATAGTTTTCTACCACTTACCCTAAAAATATTGAGTAAATTCTAATTAATATTTTTTCAGTGTAGTTAATTAAACATAATCCTGCTATATTAGCCATAATTCGACTATGTTATTTGTTGTAAATCTGTAATTATACAAATGGTAATCAATACACACAAACCCTAACACACACACAATACACACCTAACACACACACACACAAACAAAATCACGGTTGCTAAACTTCTACTTCAATAAAAGTGATTAATTTCATATGGCCGTAAAATAAGGCAAACTATTACAGTTATAGTCACTGTAATGGTTAAATGAGGAAGGGCACGTTTTATACGGTAAACGTTTAAAAGTGCAATAACTCTACGCAGCACACTACACTGAAGTGTTTCTGGACTACAGATTAAATCCTAATCAGATTATCTCAGCACGAGAGCGCGCCTCGTGTGCGCGCTTTAAACTCAATTTAATAAGGGTTTCGCGCAATTTCAGATGTAAAACCGTATGACAAGTGCTATTTTTCATTTTGTTGTCACGTTGTAATGTTAAGCATTTAAAACCATCACTGAAAGTTATTTTTACCGCGTGCAAAGCAAAACAAAGATACAAAAGCTTATAATAGTGGTGAGGAAACCGGTTTGGAGTGTTCTGAGACATGCACTTACTGAATGCGAGTAAACCGTGTGTTTGTTAGCAGGTACAGACCCGTGTCCCGCTGACAGAGCTGCTCTTGTCACCCACAGACACCTGTTCTGCTCTGCTCGAGCGCCTCTGAGAAAAAAAAACAAGTCATGTTGCAGAGCTCACGCTGCTCCTCAGACAGAGATCCCTGGGAGTTGAAGTCATTATTTGGCTGTACAGGAAATCTGACATAATAATAATAATAATAATAATAATAATAATAATAATAATAATAATAATAATAAACTTATAATAATAATAATTATAATTATTATATTAATTAATCATTAATAATATTTAAAAATAATAATATTTATCTATTTAATGTAAAGGTAAACAAAAATGATTAATCCTATAATTTGATTTGGGATGAATAATTAATTTAAATAATAAGATTTGGAAAGACATATTATAAAATGTTGATTCAATGCTAAAAAAATATGTATTATAATGGGTGTTTGTGCTCAAAAAATTTTAATTCACTGACAGCATAGCAAAGCTTACATATTAATAATAATAATAATATTAATATTAATAATAATAATAATAAACAATAATGGTTGTAATTTGTTTCATTATATTATATTATATTATATTTTATATATCTGCACAGTTAGATATTATGCATAATTATATATTTTAATTATAACAATTTAAATGTCAAATTATATTATTTTCTTTAATTATATAATTTGAATATTTATTGAACAAAAAGAAAATGTGCATGAAAATGCACATTTGTGTTAATTTTTTTTAGTAATATCAACATTAATAATAATAAAAATTATAATTATTATTATTATATTTTATTAATTAATCATTAATAGGGCAATGCAGTGGCGCAGTAGGTAGTGCTGTTGCCTCACAGCAAGAACGTCGCTGGGTCGCAGGTTCGAACCTTGGCTGGGCTGGGTCAGTTGGCGTTTCTGTGTGGAGTTTGCATGTTCTCCCTGCGTTTGCGTGGGTTTCCTCCGGGTGCTCCGGTTTCCCCCACAGTCCAAAGACATGCGGTACAGGTGAATTGGGTAAGCTAAATTGTCCATAGTGTATGAGTGTGAATGTGTGTGTGGAAGTTCCCAGAGATGGGTTGCGGCTGGAAGGGCATCTGCTGCGTAAAATCGTGCTGGATAAGTTTGCGGTTCATTCCGCTGTGGCGACCCCGTAAGGGACAAAGCCGACAAGAAAATGAATGAATGAATAATCATTAATAATGTTGAAAAATAATAATATTTATTTATTTAATATTAAGGTAAACAAAAATGATGATGATAATAATGTTGTTAGGCTATATATAATTATATAATTATACATAATTATGAAGAATTGTCAAATTCATTAAATTTGGTAGACATTCATTTTGGTTCATTCCTCTGTGGCGACCCCTGATGAATAAAAGGCCTAAGCCAAAGGAAAATGAATGACAGATAATTTTGGTATACATTTCCAAATTCATAACTAATATAACATTTTAAATGTCAATAAGACGACTATTTTATTATATACAATTTATGCAAAATGTTGGTTCATGGCTAGGCTATAAACAAACGTGAAATAACTACAATACAAACTGGATTTTATTGGATTATTTGGGAGTATCTACCATAGTGCCATACAAAATTAAAATGACACAAGGAAGGGCATCAAACTCTCTGAAACAAGAATCAGACCTCCTTCGTGCATATTCAGTCGATATGTTCTTAGTAAAATACAGAACAGATACCAATACAAACTGTTCCTTTTGTAAGCAACACCCAGAGTCTCTAGTTTATTTATTCTGGCAATGCATTTATTCTAATTTGTGTTGGAAAGACTTTTCCTTTTTTGTAATTAAGAACATTGATTAAAAATTTTCCTTACTGTGGGAAAATGTTTTGTTTGGTGTTGGTAATTGGAAAACAGAGCCTTTACATAAAAATAAATGTCTTTTCTTAATCTTCAAAACAAAATTGTATATAAATAATGGTATTTTTCTAACTCTATTACAACAAAAGGCTTTAAAAACAGAAAATGAAATTTGTAAATGACAATCCGTTGTATAATAATATAACCCTTGTGTATATATTATTATTATTTTATTTATTCATTCATTCATTCATTTTCTTTTCGGCTTAGTCCCTTTATTAATCTGGGGTCGCCACAGCGGAATGAACCACCAACTTATCCAGCATATGTTTTATGCAGCGGATGCCCTTCCAGCTGCAACCCATCACTAGGAAACACCCATACACTCTCATTCTCACACACATACACTATGGACAATTTAGCATACCCAATTCACCTACACCGCACATCTTTGGACTTGTGGGAGAAATCAGAGCACCCGGAGGAACCCACAGAAACACAGGGAGAACATGCAAACTCCACACAGAAATGCCAACAGACCCAGCCGAGGCTCGAACCAGCGACCTACTTGCTGTGAGGCGACAGCGCTACCCACTGCGCCACCCCTTATTTAATTATATACTTTTTATTTATTCTATACTGTACTGTGATTATATATTCTTGTATTGTTCATAAAAAAACAAAAGACAATCCAACTGATTCTTTTTAGTGAACAAAGAGTCAAATCCCTGCGATGAATCTTCTTATAGTCAAGAGTGCTCTTGTTTTGTACAAGGTTTGTGGTCTGTCGACCTCTAGTGGTCATGTTGTGGCATTCCTGGTCAAACTGAAAGTAATATTCCCCCCTAAAACGCTAAGGAAACGGTACAGCACCAAAGGAGCTCTAGCGTTTTTGTATTTGACACCAAAACAGAAGCATAGGCCTGAGAAATGAGTCGAATAAACGAAGAAGTGGAGGTACAGTATTTATTACTCTGGTAAACATACAGCTGAATGGCGTACGCTATTTGATATGAAATGCTATCAAAGGAAGTACAGTGCGGTAACTTCCTTAACAGTCCTATATTTGATACAGGCTAAAAACAGATTGACAGCTTTGCTGTTAGATATCTAATTTCTATTTATTTGAGATATCTACAGGGCGACAGACAGTATTCAAAGGAGAATTATATAACGAAGCTGATTTTCCAAATAAACATAAATACATGTTAATTGTGTTTGTTGTCTTGATTTAGTTGGAAAAAAGTGTGAGGCGACTGAGAGAGAAGTTTCATGGATTAATAGAAATCGACACGGCTGTGCTGCTCATGCGACGATATGTGAAAAACCATCGTATGGTTGCAATGTGGATCGCCCTGATGGCAGATAATGACAGGGGTAAAGTGCAACCTTTTTATCTTAACAAAACATGCTGTATAAGTCTGTTTTCTTTTTCATGTCAATGCCTTTTCCATTTATTCGTGTGATTCTGCACTTTTAACTGCTATATCTTTTATATGTAGAGCTGGATGAGGAAGACCAGGCAGCTTTGAATAATGACCCTGTAGCTAAGGTGGTATATTATTATTATTCAGGTGACAGAAAGCACTATATGCAAATTTTGGGAAAAGACACACCTTAAATGCTTGATTCTTATTTGATGATATGGAATTCATACATTTTAAATGATCACTGCTTGTATTGGACTGTTTGATGAACTAATTTTCCGCTTTCATACAGAACGTGATTATGAAACTCAAAGCTGAAGAACAACAACAGGTAATGTCCTAACACTCTCTTAAAGAGACAGTTCACTCAAAGATTTTATTTTTGTTTTCACACCCTCAGGACATTTTAACAAGTAGGGGAGAGCGGGGCACAAAGTAACACTTTTTGGTTGTGGCCAAATAGTGAACAAAGTACTGGGGTTAGACAAACCATATTTTTTTTACCAACAACACACAAGCCGGTCCTATACATAAGCACTGAAAGTATGATCGCCAGACCTATGGTTTCTGTGCAGTATTGCCAAAAGTGCCAGGAGTAAAAATTTTACTATTTACCCCACCTGCAAGGGCAAGTTGTAACAGACAGAGGGTTAGTTGTAACACATGCACTCTCAGAAAAAATGGTACAATATAGAGAAGGTACAAACCCTTGTCACTGGGGCAGTACCTTTTTATGGAACAGAATTGTACCTTAAAACAAAGAAACAATTTTGTACCGTTGCAGTTTGTACCTTTAAGGACATGTTTTGTACCATGGAAAACTAAAATGTACCTTTAATTTTTAAACCTGCAGATACAATATTGTACCTTCATCAAAGGCATACCTGCCAACACTCCCGTTTTTCCCGGGAGTCTCCCGTATTTCAGACCCATCTCCCGTATTGTTCTGTCTCCCGGTAAACTCCCGGAATTCCCCCGCCCCCCCCGCTCCTCAGCATTTTGGTATAGTCCGGGCTGAAACTTGGTGCTTGTGCTTTTCCGGTCGCGCGCTACAGTTCGCGCGCCCCCATCTCCTCAAACCTCTCACTCCTCCCGCTCCCCACTCTTCAGTTTGTGCCAGTGTTGCCAACTTAGCGTCAAATTTTCAAAAAAGCGACTAGCGACAAATCTAGCGACTTTTTTGTGGGTTACTGGCGATTTTTATAGACTGTCGTTTGTCCATTACTGTACCATCCCTACTCTTCTCAACGAGCTGCGGGTGATGCCGCCGGCCCCTCCCCTGCAGCCTGAGAGCAGAGCACCTCTCTGCGTACCGACGGCAAATGATTTAGAACAGGTGGCAGTTTGAAGGTATCTCCCTTGTACATTTAACCGGATCTGCTTCTCCTTTATTTTAACAGTTTAATTTGACCGTTTATTCTTGTTGCACAATCAGAGATGTTTTAAGTGAGAGTTTCAGAACTTGTCTGAGTATATTACGTCTGAGAGATTACTGCAAATTCCCTACATATCTATAATGATATACTGTATTCAAACAGCAATACATTTAGTTAAATTGACAAGCTTACATAAAGCATAGTGCGAATATAAAATACCCCATTTATTTACCATAGGCTGTTAAACAAACAGAAAAGGTAGAACGCGATGACGTCAGTAATATGCAAATTAGCGTATGACGTAACCCGGAATTTACAAACCAAATGTTGGCAGGTATGATCAAAGGTACAAATCTGATCCATGAAGGTTACCACTACAGTGACAGGACACTTTGTACCTTAACAGTGTCAAATGTGTTCGTTTAAGAATTATTTTGCAAAAATGTTACAGAAATACTTCTCCCATGTATAATATAAAACTTTTTTTTTTCTCCAATTTTCCCACAATACCTTTTTAATAATCTAATTTGATTTCCGTTATTTTAAAATAGATATAGAATTATGCAAAAGTATTGCAACGAGATATGCACAATGTTTGATTACTTTTACAATACTTAATACTTTACAATATGCAGGACTTTTGCCAGGTCATGTGCGTAGTGGAAAGCAAATGCCAAAAGGTGCAGATATCAATAATGATACTATTTATCAGAAAATGCTTACCAAATGTTTATTTAAAATGCCTTAAATGTTTAGTTTACAATACTGATAGTTATGTTTTACCTGTTGTTTTGTATTATTGTATTATAGAACTTAAAAATTTAAGTTTTTGAGTTTCTTTAAACATATGCTTTTAAATGATGATTCAAGTTTTAATATGGAAATAAAAAAAAAACATGTTAAAAAAACATGTTTTATATAAAAAGTTCTCAACATTACACTCAAAATGTAACAATTATATTGTTTGTTTAACTAGTGTCCAAGAGTGTGTGGCTTATTTGTAACACCCTGTTACAACTAACCCCGCTGTGTCATGTTTTCCTCAAAACTGGCTAGCAGTCAATGTATTTTTTATATCTTATAAATTGGTTCCATCTTTTAGCCAAGAAGACAGTAATAATTACAACTAGGTATGCAATGATTATAGATTTTTGTTGTATGATTATAGTCCACAGGTGTCAAATCCAGTTCCTGGAGGGCCGCAGCTCTGCACAGTTTAGCTTTAACCCTCATTAAACACACCTGATCAAACTAATTGAGTCCTTCAGGCTTGTTTGAAACCTGCAGGTGATGGCGCGGTCACACTCGAGTTTGAGCATGCGAAATTCTGTCATACGGTGCTGCGAACAGGGGCGGGATTAAACACGATGATTAGACATTTTAAAAAGCGAGCGATTGGTCCATATTTAAAATTTCTGCACAGAGAGGTCATGTTTTGATCTTCGATTGGTCTCACGCCAATGTCACGTCATGTGATGCGATTTCGCAGGTCAGAGTTCACCAAGCTTGAACTTTGCACCGCAGCAAACTGCGAAACTGATGATGAAGTCTATAGGGAGAAAAGTCCAGTGTGACCGCGGCTTAAGTGTGTTTAATTAGGGTTGGAACTAAACTGTGCAGAGCTGCGGCCCTCCAGGAACTGTATTTGACACCTGTGTTAAAGTCTGAGAATTAATCACGGTTATCATAATTATTATGCATTCATTCATTTCTAAATAATTATTAAAACAAACAACAATCCATTTCTCTTAGGACTTAAAAATAAGTGAAAAAACATTTTTGACATTTAAAGATAAGTAATAATTTTTCACTGAAAATAAACGACAGAACAATGAATAAATAAATAAAAATAAGAATAAATAATAAATTGTGTTTGTCTAATGTAAATCTAAGCATCATATTAGCTAAGTATTTTCTTTTAAAGAGAACAAATGTAGTCAAAGTCTGCTAAACCTCTGTCTGAAAGGCACTTTTGATCAACTATATTTTGAACTTGTTTGGTATTTTTTATTTTGTATTTTTTTACAAATGTGTATATTGCATACAAAGTATAAAGCTAATTGGTCAGTTCTTGTCATGTGACCCGCGGTGCGCTCCAATATGTGGGCAAATCGCATGCTTACATTAGAAATAACGAATTTGCGCACGCAAAAGACGCAATATGTGATTGCTTAGTTTATAGTCTCAGCCATAGTTAATCCAGTGTGTATTAGCCTCGGTGTACAAGCTCGGAACTTCAAACTAGCGCAAAGTTGGTGTAATTTGTTAAGTTGCAGCAGTTTTCTTCCATGCAGAAACAGTGTTGAAGAGCCTTTATGATTAATTAACCGTGATGAATTAAATTGCGGTTAATAGTGAAATCGATTAATCGTTGCATCCCTAATCACAACAAACAAGTCATTACGTTCATACTTTCACAGATTTTTTTAAATAAAAAAATATAGAGTATAATAAAAAATACTTTTATGCTGCATAATATTTCTCCTGTGTTTCTCATCCAAATTTTTTCAATAGTTGGCAGGACAGCTGTATGACACCCAAAAGTTTACATTCTTAATCACCTGTTTCTAAATGGTCCGTCTCTAAAAGTGAGGGGGACATATCCCCCTGTCCTCCCGGTTGCTACGCCCCTGGCCATGTTTAACTCTGAGCAAATACCCTAAAACTTTGTTACATTTTACCCCACGTTACTTTGTGACCTGCGCTCCCATAGGTGAGCTTTTTTCCTTCCAGAAGCTGGCATTTTCTACATTTTAATCTTTCTCACATGTTGCCTGTACATAACATTTTATCCATAGGTTATAATCAGTGTGCAAATTATACATTGACGATTGGGGGGGGGTCAACTGTTTTTCAGTAGTAGTTTGGTAATACATGCTTCAATGAATTAAATTTATGGATGTATTTAAATTACTTCTAATTTATTAATAAAATGGGTGGTTCGGTGACACAGTGGTTAGCGCTGTCACCTCACAACAAGAAGGCCGCTGGTTCGAGCCTCAGCTGGGTCAATTGACATTTCTTTGTGGAGTTTGCATGTTCTCCCTGTGCTCCGGTTTCTCCCACAAGTCCAAAGACATGAGCTGTAGGTGAATTGGGTAAGCTAAATTGTCCGTAGTGTATGTGTGGGTGTGAGAGTGTATGGGTGTTTCCCAGTGATGGGTTGCAGCTGGAAAGTCATCCACCGTGTAGAACATATGCTGGATAAGTTGACGGTTCATTCTGCTGTGGCGACCCCTGATTAATAAATGGACTAAGCCAAAAAGAAAATGAATGAATGGCATTTTCTACATTTTAATCTCTAACATGTTGCCTGTACTTTAAATTAACCCTTTAACAGGCATCATAACCACGTGGTTGACCTTTTATCCATATGTTATTATCTGTGTGCGGATTATTCATTGACGATCGCGGGGGTCATCTGTTTTTCGGTAGTAGTTTAGTAATACATGCTGCAGTGAATCAAATTTATGAATGTATTAAACTTACATCTAATTTATTAATAAAATGGGTGGCATGGTGGCGCAGTGGGTAGTGCTGTCTCCTCACAGCAAGAAGATCGCTGGTTCGAGGCTCGGCTGGGTCAGTTGGCACTTTCGTGTGGAGTTTGCATGTTCTCCCCATGTTCACGTGGGTTTCCTCCGGGTGCTCCGGTTTCCCCCACAATTCCAAAGACATGCGCTATGAATTGAATAAACTAAATTGGCCGTAGCGTATATGTGTGAATGGGAGTGTATGGGTGTTTCCCAGTAATGGGTTGCAGCTGGAAGGTCATCCGTTGTGTAAAACATATGCTGGATAAGTTGGCGGGTTATTCCACTGTGGCAACCCCAGATTAATAAAGGGACTAACCCGAAAAGAAAATGAACGAATGAATGAATGGATCCCACTTTATTTTAAAGAACAGTTCTCGCAATCTCCCAAATTTTATCCTCCTTACACTGGCTGCCTGTTAAGTTCTGTATTGATTATAAAATATTGCATATATATATATATATATAATAAGTTTTCAGTATTTTGAGGGATATTTAGTGACCATTTTAGAAGTTACTGTAAGTCAATCTATACAAATTATGTGTCTAATTTTTCTTTTTTTTTAGGCTACATGCAGATATAAACATCTATTTTACAAGAAACATGTTTTGTGAACACTTAAGATGTCTATCAGTGCTCTAGAACTGCCAGTTTCAGACTGTTGAATATTTTTCCTAGCATTGATTGGCGCGATTATGCATTCACAATGGTATAAACTGTTATAGCGGGGGTCAAATGTATATTTATTCATTCATTCATTCATTTTCTTTTCGGCTTAGTCCCTTTATTCAACAGGGGTGCCACAGCGGAATGAACCGCCAACTTATCCAGCACATGTTTTACGCAGCGGATGCCCTTCCAGCTGCAACCCATCTCTAGGAAACATCCATACACACTCATTCACACTCATACAGAACAATTTAGCCTACCCAATTCACCTGTACCGCATGTCTTTGAACTGTGGGGGAAACCAGAGCACCTGGCGGAAACCCACGCGAACGCAGGGAAAACATGCAAACTCCACACAGAAACGACAGCTGATCCAGCCGAGGCTTTAACCAGCGACCTTCTTGCTGTGAGCCGACAGCACTATCTACTGTGCCACTGCGTCGCCATGTATATTTATATTCTACATTTTTAATTATTTAATAATATTTAAGATATAGATCAGAGAAAGCTATTTCTTACTATTAAAGAACTGACCCCACCATACATTTTGTTTTGATGCCCTTTAGGGGGGATCAAGTGTTAATTACACCCTGGTTATCATTATTTTAATTGATTATTACTATTTATCAGAGTTGTGTCAGTATATTATTCAATCCAAGATGTGGGCCAAAAATGTGTATTCAAGGAGTGCATCTTAAAGGGATAGTTCACAAAAAAGGAAAATTCTGCCTTCTTTGACACAGACTCCAAAAATTAAGTCTGCTGCTTGTTCAAACTACCTAGCCTATTTAAAGTGAGCTGAAACAACACAATTCCTAAAGAGGTGGTCCAGAGTGTATTTTTAAGTCTTGGTTGTGTTTATAAGATGCAAAGCAATGTGTGCTCATGCTTTACTTGTAGAAAATCATGTTATTTTTTCATATATCTTTGATTTGATACAGCTACTCAGCTAAAATGAAAACGACTGTGATATTTCTATTTCCTCTGAAAAATCTAATGAGCTCTCTAAAATAAAATCTGACAACTGTCTTTCACATATATTCGGTATAAGCATGTGTAAGTAATACGTCTTACAGGCAGTGCAGAATTATTAGGCAAATTAGTATTTTGACCACATCATCCTCTTTATGCATGTTGTCTTATTTCAAGCTGTATAGGCTCGAAAGCCTACTACCAATTAAGCATATTAGGTAATGTGCATCTCTGTTATGAGAAGGGGTGTGGTCTAATGACATCAACACCCTATTTCAGGTTTGCATAATTATTAGGCAACTTCCTTTCCTTTGGCAAAATGGGTCAAAAGAAGGACTTGACAGGCTCCGAAAAGTCAAAAATAGTGAGATATCTTGCAGAGGGATGCAGCACTCTTAAAATTGCCAAGCTTCTGAAGCATGATCATCAAACAATCAAGCGTTTCATTCAAAATAGTCAACAGGGTCGCAAGAAGCGTGTGGAAAAACCAAGGCGCAAAATAACTGCCCATGAACTGAGAAAAGTCAAGCGTGCAGCTGCCAAGATGCCACTTGCCACCAGTTTTGCCATATTTCAGAGCTGCAACATCACTGGAGTTCCCAAAAGCACAAGGTGTGCAATACTCAGAGACATGGCCAAGGTAAGAAAGGCTGAAAAATGACCACCACTGAACAAGACACACAAGCTGAAACGTCAAGACTGGGTCAAGAAATATCTCAAGACTGATTTTTCTAAGGTTTTATGGACTGATGAAATGAGAGTGAGTCTTTATGGGCCCGTGGCTGGATCGGTAAAGGGCAGAGAGCTCCAGTCTGACTCAGACGCCAGCAGGGTGGAGGTGGAGTACTGGTTTGGGCTGGTATCATCAAAGATGAGCTTGTGGGGCCTTTTTGGGTTGAGAATGGAGTCAAGCTCAACTCCCAGTCCTACTGCCAGTTTCTGGAAGACACCTTCAAGCAGTGGTACGGGAAGAAGTCTGCATCCTTCAAGAAAAACATGATTTTCATGCAGGACAATGCTCCATCACACGCGTCCAAGTACTCCACAGCGTGGCTGGCAAGAAAGGGTCTAAAAGAAGAAAAACTAATGACATGGCCTCCTTGTTCACCTGAGCTGAACCCCATAGAGAACCTGTGGTCTATCATCAAATGTGAGATTTACAAGGAGGGAAAACAGTACACCTCTCTGAACAATGTCTGGGAGGCTGTTGTTGCTGCTACACGCAATGTTAATAGTGAACAGATCAAAACACTGACAGAATCCATGGATGGCAGGTTTTTAAGGTGTTCTTGCAAAGAAAGGTGGCTATATTGGTCACTGATTTGTTTTTGTTTTGTTTTTGAATGTCAGAAATGTATATTTGTGAATGTTGAGATGTTATATTGGTTTCACTGGTGAAAATAAATAATTGAAATGGGTATATATTTGTTTTTTGTTAAGTTGCCTAATAATTATGCACAGTAATAGTCACCTGCACACACAGATATCCTCCTAAAATAGCTCAAACTAAAAACAAACTAAAAACTACTTTCAAAAATATTCAGCTTTGATATTAATGACTTTTTTGGGTTCATTGAGAACATGGTTGTTGTTCAATAATAAAATTAATCCTCAAAAGTACAACTTGCCTAATAATTCTGCACTCCCTGTATATACATATCTTTAGGAAGTTTGTCATTTGAGATGTAGAACGTACAGAAAGCGGCCACATATAGAGACACTGCAGCGCTGCTGAAGCTTATGGGTGTTCACTGGTTTGACTGATAATAATGAATTTGTAGCTAAATTGTTAGCGGTGTCAAACAGCATGTCTTGTTGTTTACATCCTTGTTTATGTCCTCGCTACAACACACTGTTAATGCTAAAAAGTATGCATGTAATAGATTAATTTTAACAAATAAAAATACTTACAGGTTGTGGCTCACTATCCACAGCTTCGTCGGTTGGAGGAGTTTTTAGCTGAATGCAGCACTGAACTGAAAGAGATTCTGGAAGCTGTCCCTTGTCAGATGCTAGCTATATATTTTTATAATTTTCTGAAATATAATTAAAATTAAATTGTAAGTACTTTGTACTTTGTACTTCTCTTTGTGTCGTGTCCTTTGGAAGCCCAAAACAGAATGAGCTCTGTGGAAATAGCAGCGTTTGGAATCATTTTACCTTTCTCTGCTATAACATTACAGCACCTCTGGCCATGCCCCGTTGCTGTGCGGAGTGTATGCGTGTGGTTAATGCATGTAACCTGAAGTGTTTGTGATCTCATTAGCCTAGATGTATTTTTTTGTATTCTCTAAACTTCGTTCTCTGTAGGTTTTCTAAGCTAACTGTAAAAGCCAATGTCTCCCTTTGCATTGAACTTTGAGCGTATTACATTCAGAGATGTTGTTTATGTTCACGCAGCTACATTACACATCAACTAAAGTTTAAAATATGAAATTGTAGTGAACCACCCCTTTTAGGTGTTTTTGGGGACAACTTAATTGTTTTATGTTCAATCCACTTAAATTTGTAAAAACTAACAAGTTAACTTAATTTCTTCATGTTGTCTCAACACAAATCGTTTGTGTGGAACCCAGCATTTTTACAGTGCATCCTTCTCTGTTTGTCCCAAACCAGTTTTTTTGTTCTGTTGAACACAAAAGAAGACATTATGATGAATGTTGGAAATCAGTAATCACTGGCTTGTATAATACGTGTTTTTCTTACCATGAAGGTAAATGGTTTCCGACATTCTTCATTCTTCTAATCTTGTTTTGTGTTCAACAGAAACTCAAACAGGTTTGGAACAAGTGAAGGGTGAGTAAATAATGACAGAATTTTCATTTTTTGAGTGAACTATCCCTTTGTAAGTGTAAATATCCTTATGTCCTGTTACATGATTTCTGAAAACAGAAGTAGAAGGTATTGCTGTTTACCTTACAGTTTTTAATTGTATAATGGTGATAGTCAAGATGTGGTCATCAAAAATTTATAGGAGGAGAAACATGCCAAGTCATCGTCCTCTGGATCCAGTGGTGCAGGTCCATCCGCAAAAGTAAGATTCTGTTTTCCATGTATGAATGTCTACAGGATGAATAAATCATTGCATTACATTGTAGTCTTTGTATGACTCATATTCTCCTTCTTTCTCAGGCAAGGAAACAACCAACTGATGACGAGGATATAGCGGTTAGTTGCTTTGCATTATTTTCTTCATGTATAAACCCTACCAAAGTTAATATCGCAGTACTGTATGAGCATTGTGGACTAACATGCACAGACATGCTTGCAGGAGCTTGGGACGCGTCTACGAGTTCTGCCATTAACAGTGGAGAACAAGCGAATGTTTGACCAGGCTCAGGCAAACCAGATCCCGTCAGACATACATCAGTTTGCCTGTGAGTCATGTGACAGGGATTGGTGGCGACGTGTGCCTCAGAGGAAAAGGGTAAGATGTTGGACCACACCTTTAAAAACTCAAATCAGGCTCAGTTAAATCAAGGGCTGTGCTGGTGAATGTTAGAGTTCACAAATGGTTTAAAATGGGACGGTAAATAAATGAGAATCTGCTGTCAGTTACTTTAGGCCATCAAAAATGGGGGTCTTTTTTGTCTTCAGTAAAACGTTAAAGATCTCATGAAATCTAAAAGAAATTTGGTATGAGGTGGGATTAAGGCATAGGGACATAGGGATGAGCCCTTCTGAATAAAAACAACTGTTCAACACCAAACAACTCAAAGTGCCCAAAGTGTCTATCAGTTGTACCTTTCGAAATCCTTCTTTCTGAGGGGCTTATCGCCAGTTTTAGGCACTTCGATTTGTAACGACACTTTATTATGGCGGCCATGATATATCCTGTTTGGAATGCATTGCCAGTTTGCTGTAAGATTGTCTAAAATTAGCATTTAGAAAATATATGCATTCAAAACTTGCACTCTCTCACTTGTTCCAATATGGATCTACCATTATGATGACCTCACAATGCAGCTTCTCTTGAAATTGTCTGCCCAATCAAATGGCCTCTATAATTTGAAGTGACTCTCTCCTACTGCAAACAAATGCTAAAACTGCAGTTCAAATGGACCACAGAACTTATTGGACCCACAATTTTGGACTCTCAATTTTACACAGAATGCTAATGATCATGAAGGTGACTTTTTTCTTCAGTAGAACAATAAAGAAGATATTTGGCTACATCTGTGGTCCTTGGTGATTCATATTATCCAAGTCAACCCACCAAACAACTTTGTGTTTATTAGACATCTAATATACAGGGGTTTGGTCAATGAAACTAATACACTGGCCAATTTAGTGTTGGATGTTTCATGGCTAAATTTGACCAGCCTGTGACTAAGGGCGCACTCACACTATGCTATCCGAACCGTGCCCAGGCCCGTTTCCCGGATCATTTGAAAAGTGTGAGTGCTTTGAATCGGGCTCAGGCACGGTTACCGTTGGCCGGCCCTGGCCCGGTTGGAAGAGGTGTGCCAGAGCGTGGTTCACTTGGGCTCAAGTGCGCCTGACCCCGAAACTGAAGATGAGATGTGACTTTAAGGGACTGTTTCATATGGATTTATTAATCATTTTTACTGTTCCATGAACGCAAACTGTCATAGATTATTAAAGACGCAAACCCCTCACTGCACGACAGCTGCACCTTTAGAAAACCTCATAATTCCTGCAGCACGAGGACTTCTTGATTGTTTATGAGCGTCAAAATTTGCTGATCTGTTCGGCAAAATATTTGACTGCATGTCACACTGCATCTCAAACGACTGAAACGCTATAACGATATAAAGAAATTTTCACTGTGCTGAGCAAGAGCACTTCTTAAACTGAACAGCGCATCATCGATGATGTAAGCGTCCTCAGGCCTGAATGCAATGTGAGTGCGGGCCGTCGGGGGAGACGGGAGGGGGGACAAGGCAACTGTACATAGTGTGAGTATGCCCTAAGACAGCAAGTGTTGGTGATGTATTAAGAGCTACAATATCCAGAGAAATGTCAGCAAGCCACCAAGAAGGATGAATCACATCCAACAGGAGTAACTGGACAAAAGAGGAATCTGTCTGAAAGGGATTGTATTCAAAAAACATAAAACCACAGCGGCTAACTTCCAACTCACTGCAGATTTAAATGTGCACCTCAACTTTACTGTTTCCACCAAAACTGTTCATTGGGAGCTCCACAGGGTCAATATACACGGTTGCTTGCTATAGCCAAACCTTTGGTCATTTGTGACAATGCCAAGTTTCAGTGGTGCCAGCAGTGAAAACCTTGGGCTGTGGACATTGTGAAACATGTATTGCTCTGTGATGAGTCCACCTTCACAGTCAGTCTCACATCTGGGAGAGTTACATTGTGGAGAAGCCCCAAAGAAGTGCACCATACAGAGTGTTGCATGCACAGAGTGAAGCATGAGGGTGGATTAGTGATGGTTTGGGCTGCTATATCATGGCATTTCCTAGGCCCAGTGCTAGATGGGTGCATTACTGCCAAGGACTACTAAACCATACTGGGGGACCATGTGCTCGCAATGGTTCAGACATTGTATCCTGAAGCAAAACAGGGAAACTGGTGATAGAGTGGTTTAATAAACTTGAAGGTCAAGTTGAACATCTCCAGTGGCCTGCACAGTCACCAGAACCAAATATTTTTGAGCCACTTTGGGGTGTTTTTGTGGAGTAAGTTAGAAAGCGTCTCATCCACCAGCATCATGTAGTGACCTAGTCACTATTCTGAAAGAAGAACAGCCCAAGTCCCTCTGGCCACAGTGCAGGACACTGTGCAGCACCAATTCATATTCCAAGATGAATTGGCTCTGCATTGGCCACAAAAGAATGCAGATAAAAATCTTTAATGTTCTACTAAATAAAAAAAGACCTAAGGGAGTGTAAATTAACAGCAAATTTAAACGGTCAATGTCAGGTGAACTATCCCATTAAATTAAATTGGAAAGCAATACAAAATGTTCAGTTTTCTTCTGTGTGACCTGTTGTTAGGTGTCACGCTGTCATAGATGCAAAAAGAAGTACGACCCTGTGCCACCTGACAGAATGTGGGGTATAGCAGAGTTTACCTGCCCAAACTGCACTCGGAACTTCAAGTAAGACTTTACATTTAATTGTGGAATAATGTATAGCAGTGGTCAGAAAAGCAGCCCATCAGCAATAATATTAGATTATTTTGATAGCGATACACAGACACTTATTTTGATACCGGTACAGTTGCTTTTCATCCACAAAAATAGGTAGAACAAATGCATATTGTGTTTCCATTCTTCTTTGTATGACTACTTTTCATTGTCAATTTCCTCTTTGAATTTTTTTTCTTCTTCTTACCAGCTATGGGTTCATAAATATTGGGATATCAAAACAAATCTAACATTTTTGACTTTATACACCAACACAATGAATTTGAAATGAAACAAATGTGCTTTAACTGCAGACTGCCAGCTTTAATTTGAGGTTATTTACATCCAAGTCAGGTGAACGGTGTGGGAATTACAACAGTTTTCATATGTGCCTCCCAAAGATAATGGGACAATTGGCTTCTCAGCTGTTCCATGGCCAGGTGTGTGTTATTCCCTCATAATCCCAATAACAATGAGCAGATAAAAGGTCCAGAGTTAATTTCAAGTGTGCTATTTGCAATTTGGAATCTGTTACTGTCAACTCTCAAGATGAGATCCAAAGAGCTGTCACTATCAGTCAAGCAAGCCATCATTAGGCTGAAAAAACAAAACAAACCCATCAGAGAGATAACAAAAACATTAGGCGTGCCCAAAACAACTGTTTGAAACATTCTTAAAAAGAAAGAATGCACCAGGGAGCTCATCAAAGCCAAAAGGCCCAGAAGACCATAGAAACAACTGTGGTGGATGACCAAATAATTTTTTCCCTGGTGAACAAAACACCCTTCACAACAGTTGGCCAGATCAAGAACACTCTCCAGGAGGTAGGTGTATGTGTGTCAAAGTCAACAGTCAAGAGAAGACTTTACTAAAGTGAACATAGAGGGTTCACCACAAGATGTAAGCCATTGGTGAGCCTCAAAAACAGGAAGGCCAGATTAGAGTTTCAAAAAAGCCTTCACAGTTCTGGAACAACATCCTATGGACAAATGATCTTGGTCAATCAACTTGTACTAGAGCGATGGGAAGAGAAGAGTATGAAGAAGGAAAGGAACTGCTCATGATCCTAAGCAGTGAAGCATGTTGGTGGTAGTGTCATGGCGTGGACATGTATGGCTGTCAATGGAACTGGTTTTCTTGCATTTATTGATGATGTGACTGCTGACAAACACAGCTGAATGAATTCTGAAGTGTTTCGGGCAACATTATCTGCTCATATTCAGCCAGATGCTTCAGAACTCATTGAACTTGATCCTGGAGGGCCGGTGTCCTGAATAGTTTAGCTCCAACTCTAATCAAAAACACCTGAACATGCTAATCAGTGTCTTCAAGATCACTAGAAATCTATAAGCAGGTGTGTTTGATTAGAGTTGGAGCTAAACTGTGCAGGACACCGGCCCTCCAGGACCGAAATTGCCCACCCCTGGTCTAGCAGCTGGGAATGAGCTTTTTACATTATCTGGGATAATGTTAATGCTGTTTTGGTGTGTTTACATCGATGAATATGGCCACGGTGTAAATGCACAGTACAGTTACGATCTTATTACCTCATTAGATCGTTATGACAACATGATATATGCCTTCAGTGATTTACTGAAGATAAATAGCAAAAAAATAACACAACTGGAATAACTACAGCAGTCGCGATCGTCTGATCTCATATGAAGCAAGAGACCGTGATAACTTATGATGAAGTGTGCAGGTGCTGTAGTGCTGTCCTAATTTTTAGGGGTACATTTTGAAGCCCTTCCCCTTCACCCTTGGTTTTAAGGGCCAAGGGGAAGGGGTAGGGGTACAAAAATAGAATTGGGATTGGGCCTATATCTAAAAGACTAACATCACTCTTCATACCATGTGATAGCATACCTTCAGCATGCAAACAATTTTTTAAAATGCATTTTAGTGTGTGATGATGCCAAGGAATTATTCTGTGTAAAAAAGTAGCCTACTGAGCGTAATGCAATAGAGTGTGAAAGTAGCCTACGTCAAAATAGATTAGTAACATGTTAATTTAAATGATACATTATGATACATTTATGATCTATTATTCACAATATGGAAAGAGGAAAGAAAAGTTTTTTTATAAGCATAACTCAAGGATGCTATTTGTTAGCTCATTCAAGTTTTAGGAAGGTGGTCTGTATTGCAAGTTGGTGAATGAAGACACTTGACAGTTTAGGTGTCTCTATGCTGTTTTATTAATCTTTCCAGTGTTGAAGCTATACACCGCCATGTGGCTTTTGGTTAATGACTGTCCTACTAGGAGTAATAGCTCACTTCAAGTTACAAAAGACAATGTAACAGTCCGTCACAGGGAATTCTAGTTGAATTTTTCAAAGCAACGTCATGTAACTTTTTTGCTTGTGTCTCCCCCTTGTGGTTGACATAATTGTCTCCTACCAGTGAAAGCTTACACGTAAGTTTGCTGACTTTAAGCTAAATTCAGAAGCCTTGTTTGAAAACCATGACCACTGCCCAGATAAAGGAGCCTGTGTTACAGATAATATCCTTATAGCCTTTATATATAAAGTTGTAAAGTAACTGATCCTCTTTATTTGAGTTACCATTCAGATGCGACAGAGTGTAAGACAAGGTCGTCTGATATTGTTCTTGTTTGGGCTCGGTTCTCTCTGGTTTCTTTGTTTTGGTTTCTGACTCAGTCATGTCAATGGTTTTGAAAATAGCATGTATAAGCATTTAGCTTATAATTAGCTGTTGGCTAACTCCACCTAAGCCACAAGCAAAATATGTGACAAATGCCGTAAAAAAGATGTCACTGTTCCACTCGTGTTGTTCACTCTTAATATATATATATATATATATATATATATATATATATATATATATATATGGTTTACACTGGCTGGGGATGGGGATTGGGCAAGGGTGGTAGTTGTGTGTGTGGTGACCCGAGTATTCAAAGTTGCAAGTGTAGTTTTTGGCAACAAGAGGCTGGTCTGGGTAGCATCTAATAGCATCTAGGTAATTTTAGAGTCATTATTTTATGTATGTTATTTTATTTCATTATATATATATTAGAGCTGTCAAAATTAGCTCGTTAACGCACACGATTAATTTGAAATATTTCGCGCGTTAAAAAATTACCGCAATTAACGCAGTTGCAGTTTTTTTATTTCCTGTTGTGGCCCAAAGTGTGTTTAAGACAAAGGAAGCGCTTTTAGAAGGAAAGTTTCAGTATAAAACAATTAATGTCGCCAGGCTATCCAGCGTTTCCTCCAGAGTTTCATGCAATTTCGGGTGTTTCATTTTTAATCTTTAGACTTTAACTGCAATTCAGCAGTTCACTTTCATTCAGCAACATCTTGTTCATGCCTCGTGACAATTATTGGATGAAAATATGAAGTAAGGACTGCTGCTTTAATGGAATTTGATACAGCATGGTGAACGGAAAGAAAAACCTCCGCATTTCGGGACTCAGGTGGTCCTTTAAGGTAATCAAAAAATGCTGCTTACATGGTAGACTCTTAATCAGAGTATTATCTTAATCATAAATGCCGAGTATTGGTGTCCATGTTAAATGTACTCAGTGAAAGTGCCAGATGATGTCGCAAGCTGTCAAAGCCAATTCCACTGCCTTTAATTTAATTTCATACGCCCTCAAATGTTTCATTAAGTTTGACGTGTTTCCCCGCTACACGCAACTTTTGTAAAGCGTCTGCTTCACGTTGCTGTGTCAGAATCCTTGCTTGCTTTAGAATGCTTAGTTTAAACAAATTTGATGATTGCGAACGTGCGTGTTGATGAATCTGAAGTTAGTCGCTCACGGGGTGCACTGTACTGTGCGCGTTGTCTGTCTGTCCGTCCGTCCGTCCGTCTGTGTGTGTGTGTTTCCTAGCAACAAGAGCAAACGCCTGACATCGCTGACTGCCCAAAGTCTCTTCAAGGCATTCTATATGTATTCTATAGTCTTTGTGGTGTCTGTATCCCTCAAAGCTGTTTAGAATTAAATGTTTAGAGATGGTGTGACCAAAGTCCATGTAAGACATTTATAGTCTTTGGTATGTGCCTTTGATGTACCTCTTGGCCACATTGTCCCCCGATAATGTCAATAGACTGGACTGTCTTAGCAACTGTAATGTTAAGGAAGACTAAGCAAAATTGTTTCTACTTTATAATTAATGTTCTCAGCTCGCAATACAACTTTACAATGAGCACAATTGTTTGCATTCAATACTTTATTATTATTATAATTTTCCATTTTCCATATTTGCAATGCCTGTATTTTGGATTTTCTTTTTGTAGTCCACTTAGAATCCAACATGGAAATCATTTTTGTTTGTTATTGGCATTGATTGTTTTCAAATTCAAATGGCACTTACATGCCTTTGTTTTTATTTCTGTAATAAATATGGCTTTTCGTGATTAATCACAAAAAAAGTCTGATTAATTAGTTAATTTTTTTTATCAATTGACAGCCCTAATATATATATATATATATATATATATATATATATATATATATATATATATATATATATATGCTAAATCAATTCTGACTCCTGATGTACAGTGTTTTTATTCAGTTTAAATGGCAGTTATGACAATGTTTTTTTTTCCTACTGCATATGTAGGGGGCATTGTGTGATCATGTTATGTTTCTGTTAGGGGTTTTGGACGGATGGATGGACGATCCCCTTGTTATGGCTGTCGCTCAGCCATTTATCCAATGAAGATTCTACCACCGAGAAGGAAGAACATGATGCCTGGGCCAAGACAAAGAAACCAGCACAGCTGCTTCGCTGAAGACTGTTATAATCGAATGGGTAATATGATGCTGTTCATCACAATGCCCACTAGAGGTCTACTAGAAACACATTGTTTTACCTAGTTTCTTAACGTCGTCAGATCCTAAAAAAAATTAATGTTTTGTGGACCTGCTAACTTCATGGGCAATACTTCAAAATGTAGCACAGTTGTGTGTCTCTCTGAGGTTTGTGTACTCTCAGGGCTGGTTTGTGGCTGGAAGGGCATCCGCCACATAAAACATATGCAAGAGTAATTGGTGGTTCATTCCGCTGTGGCGACCCCTGATAAAGCAGGGAATAAGCAGAAGGAAAATGCATGAATGAAAGCGCATGAGATTTTTCTGGAAGGGTTTCTTGTTTTATTGAACGAAAGAGAGACTCTCAGTAGTTCACATAAACGACACATACTTTTGGCTTTCCTGGTAAAAACATTCCGATTGTACTGGGAAAGTCTTGTTCATAAGATTTTCACATGTTGTAAATATAAAAAAAAAAATGGCAAAACATAAGCATTCTTACATGCAGCATCTGAGTCTACAGGGAAAGTTTTGTTGGTTTCGTGGACCTGCTAACTTTATGGGCAATACTTCAAAATGTAGCACAGTTGTGTGTCTGCGAGGTTCAATGAGTTAGTGTACTTTCAGTGCTGTGTTGTGGCTGGAAGGGCATTCACCACGTAAACCATATGCAGGAGTAACTGGCGGTTCATTCCGCTGTGGCAACCCCCGTTGAAGCAGGGAATAAGCTGAAGGAGTGTAAAGCTCATGTGTTTTTTACTGTAAGTCAATAGCAGTTTTTTTTATAATGGAAGTCTATGGGACAGTTGCTAGGGTGCTGTAAGTGGTTGCTAGGGTGTGGCTAGTAAGTTGAAAGGTCATCAGTGATTGGCAGATTGCTAGTCTGAGTTAAATGAACCCAACCTTAAGTCTGTATGACAGTCTGGTGGAAAGTTACAAGGTCACAAAATTTTGTCCAATTTTTAGTCAATGGGAGTCGGATCAGTTGGAAAAGATATGGCAATCTGAGTCAGACCAAGAGGTTTGGAGTAAGTTTGGTGGTTGTAGTATGAACGATCTAGGAGGAGATGCATATAAAAAATTAGGGCGTACTCACACAATGTACAGTTGCCTTGAACCGGGCCAAAGCATTCTTGTCCCCCCTCCTGTCTCCCCCGACGGCCCGCACTCACATTACATTCGGCCCTGGGAACTCTTACGTCATCGATGATGCGGTGTTTAGTAAGCGCTCTCGCTCAGCACAGTGGAGATTTCTTTAGTTATATCGTTTAAGTCGTTTAATATGCGGTGACACGCAGTCAAATATTTCGCCGAACAGATCAGCCACTTTTGACGCTCATAAACATCATAAAGTCCTCATGCTGCAGGAATTAGGAGGTTTGCTGAAGGTGCAGCTGTTGTGCAGTGAGGGGTTTGCGTCTTTAATAAACTATGTCAGTTTGCGTTCATTGAACAGTACGAATGATTAATTCATCCATATCAAACAGTCCCTTAAAAGTCACGTCTCGCTTTCAGTTTCGGGCTTAGGCACGCTTGCACTCACACTGCAAGCATACCGCGCCTGAGCCCAAGTGAACCGCGCTTAGGCCCCCTCTTCCAACCGGGCGAGGGCCGCCAAAGTGAACCGTGCCTGAGCCCGATTCAGAGCACTCACACTTCTCAAGCGATCCGGGAAACAGGCCTGGGCACGGTTCGGATAGCATAGTGTGAGTACGCCCTAAGGGTTTCTTATTTAAGAGTTTCTTGTTTCTTGTCTGATGGAAGAGAGACTCTCAGGAGTGCATGTAAACATCACATACCTTTGACGTTCCTGGTAAAAACATCCAGAGCCTACAGGGAAATTGTTGTTCTACAAGTTTCATAACAAGCTTTTCACATGTTGTAAATGTTAAAAAATGGCAAAACAAACATTCTTACATACAGCATCTTGACCAGCTGCATGTTCATCTTCCCCAGAGCCCCATGTTCCTGGCACCGAATGCGTTCACCCACACAGCAGACAGAAGAACAGGAAGCCTCGTGTGGTTCACCCCAGTCCTGCTCACATCAGCAGCGGATCCACCGTCAACACCTGTCTGAGTCAGGGCAGTCTGATAGAAAGCATCAATGAGCTGATTCTAGATGACATTGAAGAAGAGTCCGAGGACGACTCTGACAGCAGCAGCTGATTCCACCACAGCAGAAAGAAATCAGGGTAAAACCACTGACCTCAGTGCGGCTGCTGCTGTGAATGATGGCTTTTTGGTATGATTTCGAATGAACAGGTAACTAAAGCGTACAGGTGTAAGCGGTCAGAATATCGACATATTTAATGCACTGCAGGTTGTATGTGTTTGTATTATAGTCAAAAATTCAGATAGTAAATGATGACAATAAACAGCTGAATTATGGATGGATTAATGCACAGGCTGAGTAATGGTGAAGCTGCCACAACATGACGCCGGGTGTGTGGGAGAGAGAGTGTAACGTGCTCAGCAATTGCAAAAATTCAGCCAACAATAAAGATTCTGTCATCATTTACTCACCCTCAATTGCTTCCATAACAACAAAAAAAGAACAAAAAAGAAGATATTTTGAATAATGTTGGAAACCTGTAGCCATTGACATCCATAGTCTTATTTTTCTATTATGAGTAGCTATTTTTCAAAATACTTTTTGTGTTCAACAGAAAAAGTGACTCATTAAGGTTGGAACCTTAATGTATATATATATATATATATATATATATATATATATATATATATATATATATATATATATATATATATATATATATATATATATATATACAGGGAGTGCAGAATTATTAGGCAAGTTGTATTTTCCCTCCTTGTAAATCTCACATTTGATGATGGACCACAGGTTCTCTATGGGGTTCAGCTCAGGTGAACAAGGACGCCATGTCAATTGTTTTTCTTCTTTTAGACCCTTTCTTGCCAGCCACGCTGTGGAGTACTTGGACGCGTGTGATGGAGCATTGTCCTGCATGAAAATCATGTTTTTCTTGAAGGATGCAGACTTCTTCCTGTACCACTGCTTGAAGGTGTCTTCCAGAAACTGGCAGTAGGACTGGAGTTGAGCTTGACTCCATCCTCAACCCGAAAAGGCCCCACAAGCTCATCTTTGATGATACCAGCCCAAACCAGTACTCCACCTCCACCCTGCTGGCGTCTGAGTCGGACTGGAGCTCTCTGCCCTTTACCGATCCAGCCACGGGCCCATCAAGACTCACTCTCATTTCATCAGTCCATAAAACCTTAGAAAAATCAGTCTTGAGATATTTCTTGGCCCAGTCTTGACGTTTCAGCTTGTGTGTCTTGTTCAGTGGTGGTCGTTTTTTTTATTGCACACCTTGTGCTTTTGGGCACTCCAGTGATGTTGCAGTTCTGAAATATGGCAAAACTGGTGGCAAGTGGCATCTTGGCAGCTGCACGCTTGACTTTTCTCAGTTCATGGGCAGTTATTTTACGCCTTGGTTTTTTCCACACGCTTCTTGCGACCCTGTTGACTATTTTGAATGAAACGCTTGATTGTTGGATGATCACGCTTCAGAAGCTTGGCAATTTTAAGAGTGCTGCATCCCTCTGCAAGATATCTCACTATTTTTGACTTTTCGGAGCCTGTCAAGTCCTTTTTTTGACCCATTTTGCCAAAGGAAAGGAAGTTGCCTAATAATTATGCACACCTGATATAGGGTGTTGATATCATTAGACCACACCCCTTCTCATTACAGAGATGCACATCACCTAATATGCTTAATTGGTAGTAGGCTTTCGAGCCTATACAGCTTGGAGTAAGACAACATGCATAAAGAGGATGATGTGGTCAAAATACTCATTTGTCTAATAATTCTGCACTGCCTGTATATATATATATATATATGTGTGTGTGTGTGTGTGTCTCTCACCGGCCACTTTCTTAGGTACACCTTACTAGTACTGGGTTGGGCCCTCTTTTGCCTTCCGAACTGCCTTAAAGGGCACCTAGGTTACCCCTTTTTCCAGATTTAAGTCTTTTGTGTCCCCAGAATGTGTCTGTAAAGTTTAAGCTCAAAACACTCATCAGATTATTGATTTTAGCTTTCACTAGTTTGTATTTTATAGCTCTCGACAGCTTTTTGCTGTTTTTGTGTACTGCGCCTTTAAGGCTAGTCCTCCCCGCCCACCGTTCCCACGTGCCTGTGAGCGTGCCTCAGTCTCTGCCCTCAGCTGCCTCAGACAACTGACAGACATAAAGGAAGCAGATCTCATGTAAGGTTTGTGAGGAAAAACTACAGTAAGAGCTTTACCAATGATTATTTGATGCATTTGTTGTGGAGCTGCAACGTTGAGTCTCACACAATGTCGTTACAAAGTTCACGCACACACACAGACACACACACACACATACAGCACGCGCATTTAGCTTTGCACTGTCTTTGCACTCAAATGTGACAGGATACAGGTTAATATCCACTGCTGTATGGATATCTGTTACGTTAATGTACAAAATAAACCTGATTTAACGTCCACAAACCGGGATTGAAGCGTCTTCTTGTATAATTGTTCTGACACGCGGCTGTGCTGATGAAGTAAAGCTGAAGTAAATCGCTGTAATTTATTACACACATGCACTGTTTTAAAAGATTTTAAACTTGTAAAACTCACTCTTGATCACATCTGATGATGATTGATGATCCTAGCAAACTGAACAGACCTTTTATTCCCGGTTGCTTTGTGCATGTCCTGGCTTGTTGATAGGATTATAAACGTTACTACGGAGACATGTTAATATGCAGCTGTCAATCAATTTGGTGGGTGGGGGGACCGCACTCCTACATCAAGTTATGGTCGGTCTCAAAATTGCTCCAATTGGTCCACTGTTTTTATGTTGTTAAATTGAAAAAAAAAGGACTGGGTGTGTTTATATCACCCCAATATGACGGTATATACACTATACCTACACATATGTCTGTCCAAACAGCTTGAAAAGTAGTATGCCCTTTGTGGCATAGATTTAACAAGATACTGGAAATAAAAGATTTTGGTCCATATTGACATGATAGCATCTGGCAGTTGTTGCAGATTTGTCGGCTGCACATCCATGATGCGAATCTCCCTTTTCACCACATTTCAAAGGTGCTCTATTGGATTGAGTTCTGATGACTGTGGAGGCCATTTGAGTACAGTGAACTCATTGTCATGTTCATGAAACCAATCTGAGATGATTCACGCTTTATGACATGGAAGCAACCATCAGAAGATGAGCACACTGTGGTCATAAAGGAATGGACAAGGTCAGCAACAATACTCAGCTAGGCTGTGGTGTGGACACGATGCTCAATTGGTACTAATGGGCCCAAAGTGTGCCAAGAAAATATCCCCCACACCATTACACTACCACCACCAGCCTGAACCGTTGATAACGAGTTTTTTTTTATTGTTGCATTTCTATCAGCTGGAACCAGCCTGGCCATTCTCCTCTGACATCAACAAGGCATTTGCGCCCACTGAATTGCCGCTCACTGGATATTTTCTCTTTTTCAGACCATTCTCTGTAAACCCTAGAGATGGTTGTGCATGAAAATCCCAGTAGATCATCAGTTTCTGAAATACTCAGACCAGCCTGTCTGGCACCAACAACCATGCCACATTCAAAGTCACTTAAATCAGCTTTCTTCCCCGTTCTGATGCTCGGTTTGAACTGCAGCAGATCGTCTTAACCATGTCTATGCCTAAATGCATTGAGCTGCTGCCATGCGAAATTTACGTTAACGAGCAGTTGGACAGGTGTACCTAATAAAGTGGCCGGTGAGTGTGTGTATGTATATTATTTAATACGTTAATAAAGTTGCGACATTACAAGAATGTGGAAATTAAACTTCTTATAATTTTGAAAACGAATGTTTATTAAACTTATAATATTTTCTTTATTGTTAGATGAAGTAGAATTTTACCAAAGCATCCGCATCCATTTTATGCAAAACAGAAAAAGATTTCTCGCAATTCTGTTATTTTTCTGAAAATATTGTTTATAATAAAAGTTTATTCTCAGGATATTTGAACTTTATTCTTGTAATATTATACTTAATCCTCACAATTTTGACTTAACTCTCATATTTCCCTTTTTCTTGTAATTTCAACTTTATTCTCAAAATATTATGACTTTAATCTTGTATTCTTAGATTTTTATTTAGATTATTATTTTTATACATGGCACTAAAACGCTGTCATAAGGGAGAGTAAATGACGACCAGTTTCTTAAATTGTAAATTGTATCCATTGGCATGACAATCAATGTCAACCAATCAGAATCTGGCAATCTGCACTGTGCTATAATACTAAGTTTATGTTTTGTTAAGTCACACATGAATGGCAGAAGGTCTAAACATATTTCATTGAATAAGGAGCAGCCGAGTGTCTCTTTTCTTGAGTGCAGCATTTAAGGGTGTAAAAATGAATGTCTCTATAATAATAGACTATCATGTAAGACTCATGGACAGATTTTAATCCTTGTGAATCCTTATAATTATTATTTTTTTAATTATTATTATTATTATTGAATTTTTGTAATAATTTTGCCCGTCTTAATGCATTCATTTCATCTTTCATAAATCCATTTCACAAAGCAGTACCAGTACACTCAGGACCTTCAGGATGAAAAGTTCTCCACTAAAATAATTTAGTTTCATCAATAAAATATTGAGTTTACTTTGTACAACTTAAATTTAGTTGAGTAACTTATTAAAATAAAGTAACATTTGCCTTTTTGACATTTCATTTAGTGTAACGTTTTGGGGCGACACAGAGGCTCAGTGGTTAGCACTGTCGCCTCACAGCAAAAAGGTCACTGGTTTGAGTCTCGGCTGGGTCAGTTGGCATTTCTGTGTAGAGTTTGCATGTTCTCCCCGTGCTTGCGGGGGTTTTCTTAGGGTGCTTCAGTTTCCCCCAGACTCCAAAGACATTCGCTATAGGTGAATTGAAATAGATAAATTGGCCGCAGTGTATAAGTGTGAATGAGAGTGTATAGGTGTTTCCCAGTACTGGGTTGCAGCTGGAAGGGCATTCGCCGTGTAAAACATATGCTGGATAAGTTGGTGGTTCATTCCGCTTTGGCGACCCCTGATTAATAAAGGGACTAAGCTGAAGGAAAATGAATGAATGATTGTACCATACATTCATGTAAAATCCATCCAATGATATAATAACTTTCAAGCTCCTGCAACTGTTTCCAATTTTATGTGTCCCGGCAGGCATGACATCTGAAATCCTGTGTTTTGAGTTTACACTTTACGCAACTAACAAAACACATGAACTCAAGAAAGAAAAAAAGCAGACCTCTGCAAACATTCACTGTTATGTCAGCTTTACGTAACACACGTGTCATTGGTACATAAATGTAGCATGATGACCTCTAATATTTCCCCAATGTAAAGTTCAGAGACGAAACCAAAGACAAACTGTGTTAAACCTTCTATTTATATGGCAAAATAAAAATGATGTATATAGATTTCATGAGCTGATCTTTTTTTTCTTCTTCTTCTTCTTGCTTTTACATCATAACTTTGCGTAATCTTGCCTTTGCATAACTGCCTCAGCAGATAATCATAACAGAGGTGAAATGAATTTTTGGTAAAACTTTAATTCAAGTAATTTCCACTTTTAACTGCTGGCTTATTATCTGCTCAATATTAAGATATAATTGGCAGTTTATTAGTAGTCATTATATAGTACTTACACTCACTGGCCACTTTATTAGGTACACCCGTCCAACTGCTCGTTAACGCACATTTCTAATCAGCCAATCACATGGCAGCAGCTCAATGCATTTAGGCGTGTAGACATGGTTAAGACGATCTGCTGCAGTTCAAACAAAGCATCAGAATGAGGAAGAAAGGTGATTTAAGTGACTTTGAATGTGGCATGGTTGTTGGTGCCGGACGGGCTGGTCTGAGTATTTCAGAAACTGCTGATCTACTAGGATTTTCATGCACAACCATCTCTAGGGTTTACAGGGAATGGTCTGAAAAAGAAAAAATATCCAGTGAGTGGCAGATCTATGAGTGCAAATGTCTTGTTGATGCCAGAGGTCAGAGGAGATTGGCCAGACTGGTTCCAGCTGATAGAAAGGCAACAGTAACTCAAATAACCACTCATTACACCCGTGGTATGCAGAAGAACAAAGCACAACATGTCCAACCTTGAGACGGATGGGCTACAGCAGCAGAAGACCACACCGGGTGCCACTCCAGTCAGCTAAGAACAGGAAACTGAGGCTACAATTCACACAGACTCACCAAAATAGGACAATAGAAGATTGGAAAAACGTTGCCTGATCTGATGAGTTGGGGTTTCTGCTGTTACATTTGGATGGTAGGGTCAGAATTTGATGTCAACAACATGAAAGCATGGATCCATCCTGCCTTGTATCAACGGTTCAGGCTGGTGGTGGTTATGTAATGGTGTGGGGGATATTTTCTCGGCACACTTTGGGCCCATTAGTACCAATAGAGCATTGTGTAAGCGCCACAACCTACCCGAGTATTGTTGCTGACCTTGTACATCCTTTTATGACCACAGTGTGCTCATCTTCTGATGGCTATTTCCAGCAGCATAACGCACCATATCAAAGCGCAAATCATCTCAGACTGTTTTTTTTTTAAACATGACAATGAGTTCACTGTACTCAAGTGGCCTCCACAGTCACTAGGTCTCAATCCAATAGAGCACCTTTGGGATGTGATAGAATGGGAGATTCACATCATGGATGTGCAGCCGACAAATCTGCAACAACTGTGTGATGCTGTCATGTCAATATTGACCAAAATCTCTGAGGAATATTTCTAGTATCTTGCTGAATCTATGCCATAATGGATTACGGCAGTTCTGAAGGCAAAAGGGAGTCCAACCCGGTACTAGTAAGGTGTACCCTATTAAAGTGGCCGGTGAGTGTATATGATCTTATATGATGATCTTACCCAATACCAAAACCCAATTATTACGTTGCTGACTATCAATAAGCAGCTAATTAGTTTTTTATTGAGCTATAAGTCTTAGTTATTAGTATGTTAATAGCAGGAATTACCTTAAAATAAAGTGTGACTGAAATTTGTGGCGTATGATTGTTGTATAACTCTGTACAATTGATGAAACGAGAGACCAGGCAACACCCAACACTTTTTAAACCATCACAAAGCCCAGAAGAAATTATCTTGGATAGCATCAAGGACAAACTGGACACAAACAATAGTGTCCCAAGATCTCAATCTTTGTCTGATGTCTGAATTAATGCGTTTTCACAACTATTTCCTCAAATAAATCTCGATTGAATATTATTTTGGGCTAAGTACCTGGACTATGTTTTTAATTTAGAATCAATGTTTGTGGTCAATAAAATAATACAACTCAGAGAGGATTAAAGCAACTATACTACTGTACATTTCGTTTTTATAACTGTATTTGGGCTATAAATTTAGTAGAAAAGGAATAAAGATGTAGTTTTCCACCTGAAAAAATAACCCTCATCTACTCCAAGAAGTTAAGGAATGTTGACATTTAGCCTACTTAAACATCTGGATGACCGTCAAGTTCAGCTATCAACAACGCTGTGGTCAGTCTGTAGTCAACAGCTTGCTTTACATGAATGCTTTAATATATTTCAAAGCAATGCTAACCATATCAATTATATTTTACGCAACACATGAACATTTTATAAATAAACAAGATTTTCAGTCACACAAATTAAACATTAGATATTCTGACTAATATTTTTCATTCTTAAAAAAACAAAAAAAAAACAAAATCCCAATTAAATACTACCACATATATATATATATATGTATATACACAAGTATATGTACATACATATACACTCACCGGCCACTTTATTAGGTACACCTGTCCGTTAACGCAAATTTCTAATCAGCCAATCACATTGCAGCAACTCAATGCATTTAGGCATGTAGACATGGTTAAGACGATCTGCTGCAGTTCAAACAGAGCATCAGAATAGGGACGAAAGGTGATTTAAGTGACTTTGAATGTAGCATGGTTATTGGTGCCGGACGTGCTGGTCTGAGTATTTCAGAAATTGCTGATCTACTGGGATTTTCATGCTCAACCATCTCTAGGGTTTAAAGAGAATGGTCTGAAAAAGAGAAAATATCCAGTGAGTGGCAGATCTGTGAGTGCAAATTTCTTGTTGATGCCAGAGGTCAGAGGACAATGGCCAGACTGGTTCCAGCTGATAGAAAAGCAACAGTAACTCAAATAACCACTCATTACACCCGAGGTATGCAGAAGAGCATCTCTGAAGGGACAACAAGTCCAACCTTGAGACAGATGGGCTACAGCAGCAGAAGACCACACCGGGTGCCACTCCTGTCAGCTAAGAACAGGAAACTGAGGCTACAATTCACACAGACTCACCAAAATTGGACAACAGAAGACTGGAAAAACGTTACCTGCTCTGATGAGTCATGATTTCTGCTGCGACATTTGGATGGTAGAGTCAGAATTTGCCATCAACAACATGAAAGCATAGATCCATCCTGCCTTGTATCAATGGTTCAGGCTGGGGGTGGTGGTGTAATGGTGTGGGGGATATTTTCTTGGCACACTTTGGGCCCATTAGTACCAATTGAGCATCGTGTCAACACCACAGCCTACCTGAGTATTGTTGCTGACCTTGTCCATCGCTTTATGACCACAGTGTACTCATCTTCTAATGGCTACTTCCAACAGGATAACATGCCATGTCATAAAGCGCAAATCATCTCAGACTGGTTTCATGAACATGACAATGTGTTTACTGTATTTAAATGGCCTGTACAGTCACCAGAACTCACATCATGGATGTGCAGCCGACAAATCTGCAGCAACTGCGTGATGCTATCATGTCAATATGGACCAAAATCTCTGAGGAATATTTCCAGTACCTTGTTGAATCTATGCCACGAAGGATTAAGGCAGTTCTGAAGGCAAAAGGGGGTCCAAGCCGGTACCGGTAAGGTGCACCTAATAAAGTGGCCAGTGAGTGTGTCTGTGTACACACATCATATATATATATATATATATATATATATATATATATATATATATATATATATATATATATATATATATATATATACATACAGTTGAAGTCAGAATTATTAGCCCCCCTGAATTATTAGCACTCCTGTTTATTTTTTTCCCCAGTTTCTGTTTAGCGGAGAGATTATTTTTTTTCAACACATTTCTAAACATAATAGTTTTAATAACTCATTTCTACTAACTTTATTTATTTTATTCTACTTGATTTATTTTATCTTTGCCATGATGACAGTAAATAATATTTGACTAGATATTTTTCAAGACACTTCTATACAGCTTAAAGTGACAATTTAAAGGCTTAACTGGGTTAATCAGGTTAACTAGGCAGGTTAGGGTAATTAGGCAAGTTATTGTATAACGATGGTTTGTTCTGTAGACTATCGAAAAAAAAAAAAGCTTAAAGAGGCTAATAATTTTGACCTTAAAATGGTTTTTAAAAAATTTAAAACTGCTTTTATCCTAGTCGAGATAAAACAAATAAGACTTTCCCTAGAAGAAAAAATATCAGACATATTGTGAAAATGTTCTTGCTCTGTTAAACATAATTTGGGAAATATTTAAAGAAGAAAAAAAATTCAAAGGGTGGCTAATAATTCTGACTTCAACTGTATATTAACATTAGACATTAAAGTCAAACCCATAGCTACAGTAATATCTGTAAGTAAAAATAAGTTATATTAGTAAAAATAATCTGTAGATGTACAGTAACTGACTGATTCAACAAATAATTTTAAAATGATCTCTTAATTTTTTTCATAGCTTTAAGTATACAGTTTGGTTCCTGAAGTTGTGTTATAACGTTATTAAAACCCGTTTCACCATTAAAAATTACGTTTATATTTTCAAAGTAGATAATTACCATATAAAAATGTGAGTAATGCTAATTTGTCATTTAATATACATATAAAAAGTGATTGATTTCTTTTGTTACAAAACTTCATATACAACAAGGATTTAAAAAAAAAGAAAGAAAGAAATACTGCCCCTAGTGGTTAGAAAACTCTTACTTAACCTGCTTACATGACAGCAGAGCTGGGGTGTTTTGTAGGCGGGAGCAGATTTCATAACATGACATGTACAGTATAAGTAACAGCCTGCAGGCACACATGCACACATTTCCTCTCTGCTCAGCCTGAAGCCACAACATTCTGCAACATGTAAGTACAGAAGTTTTACTTTCTTGCACTGCTGTAAAAACACCATTAAAAGGACTTCAAACAAGCTGGAGTGTCCTAAATGTGAGCTCATTCTTTCTGCTTTTCTGTTTTTAAGGATTTGCTTGACAGGGGTGGTCGTGCTGCTCATTGCAGTGACTGTAGATGGAAGAATTGGGTGAGATTCATTTTTTTTCTTTGCTCCATGTTCGTCTACACCAAACCCTGTTCCTGGAGGCACACCAGCAGTACATACTGTATTTTGCAAGGCTCCCTTATCTGACCAATTAATATTAGGTTTTGGAGTCTCTTCTAATGTTCTGATGAGCTGATTTAGGTCTGTTTAATTAGGAAGAGGTTGAAAATGTGTTCTGTTGGTGTGTCTTCAGGAACAGGGTTGGGAAACACCGCTCTACACTACATGTATGTGATGATAAATGTGATGTATTTGCATTTCTCAGAGATTCCACTAGTGAATCCAGTTACTGCTCCGAGACGAAAGAGTGCTTGCTGTTTGACTTGGTTTGTGCAGGAAGTGATTATGAGGTACAAGATACAACAAGAATAAATAGAAATTAAATGATGGGGTCAAACACAGAGGGGTGATGGTAATGAGAAATGTGCTTCTGCAGGTACGCCACTATGATGCTGCCAAGTGGGTGACCACAGAAGCTGAATCTTATGTCATGGAAGTTGCGGTTTCAAGAGCATTCAGGAAACTTTTTAAGTACATCACCGGAGAAAATGAGGCTGGTGAGTCTGCATGGGGGTCAGATTTTGCCTGTTAGGGGGGGGCAAATGTTTATCTAAGGATACTTTGTTAAAACCAGAAACTAATGAAGTGTTATAATCATATCAAACTGTAAGTTCTACATTAAATCTAGAAACAATCACAGGGATGGGCTGCAATATTATGACAAAAAACAACACTGTTGTTGATTATTGCTGGTGAGACTGTACTAGTGATTATTAAAGGGCACCTATAATGAAAATCATCTTTTGTAAGCTGTTTGGACAGAACTGTGTGTAGATATAGTGTGTCCACAGTCATATTGGGGTGATATTAAGACAATAAGCCCCTTTTTTTTAATTTCCTGATATTAAAATAGGATCCAAATCCCTCCCATTTTGAGACCGACCGCAATGTGACGTAGAAGTGCGGTTTCTCCGCCCACCAAATTGATTGACAGCTGCTTATTAACATGTCTCCGTAGTAACGCGTATAATCGTTTCAACAAGACAGGATGTGCGCAAAGCAACTGGGATTAAAAGATCTGTTCAGCTCTCTGTGATCATCAGTCATCATCAAATGAAATCAAGAATGAGTGTTATAAGTTTAAAATGTTTTTAAAACAGTGCATGTTTGTAATTACAGCGATTTTACCGTTTTTATCACCACAGCTGCATGTCAGTACAATTATAAAAGAAGAGGCTTCAATCCCGGTTTGTGGACGTTAAATCAGCTTTATTTTGTATACTAAAATAACGGATATCCATACAGCAGTGGATATTAAGTGCATCCAGTCACATTTGCCGTGCAAAAATGTGCATGCTGTGTATGTGTGACTGTGTGCATGAACTTTGTAACGACATCGTGTGTGACTCATCATTGCAGAAAGGCTTGAATTAACTCCACAATAAATACATCAAATAATCATTAGGAAAGTTCTTACTGTAGTATTTCTCTCAAACGTTACATGAGATCTGCTTCCTTCATGTCTGTCACTGTGCTGTCTATCTGATGCTGCCAAGGCGGAGATTGAGGCACACTCTGACAGGCACATGGGAATGGTGGGCGGGGAGAACTAGCATTAAAGGCACAGACCACAAAAACAGCTACAATGTGTCCAGAGCAGAAAATCACAGTATTCTGAAAGGTATAATAAATAATCTGATGGGTGCTTTGAGCTGAAACTCTACTGACACATTCTGTAGACAACAAAGACTTATCTTAAATCTTGAAAAAGGGGTAAAATAGGGCCCTTTAAGTAAGGGGTGATGTACTTTACATCCTGTTGGTTGTTTATTTCATAATAAGGCCCAATTGTATTCTGCAATAACAACTGGGTGGATGTACATCATAACTCTACTTTTTAACTCTTAACTAAACAATTTGACACAAAACATTGATCTGAGCAGTAATAATCTACTAGCTCTTTAATTAAAGCTTGCAGAGTGATTTATTTATTTATTTTAGCTCCTCCTCTCAACTTTTACTGGCAGCAAACATATGGTTGGAGGGGCGTGGCTAAGCAGATTTCACCCAAGTCATCAAACGGAAATCATCAGATTTTTTTTTTTGCCTTTAGTAAGGTAAGACGTGCAATAAAGTTAGAAAGCAAAAAGAGAAGACATAACTAGGAAATGTCAGGACTCGTACTGACACTGTCCACGTTACATTTCAATGGAATTTTTATCACTTTTATCACCTTAACCCTTATGTGCTGTTGGGGATGTTTTCATCCACTCTGGGGAGATTTTGAGTCTTAATTTGGCCACAACTTTCTCTGTTTCAACTAGCAGAATGATTTTTGGTGACAAATCTTATTTTGACACATATTAAATTTATTTGAGAAATTAAATATATTTGAGAAAATGCTTTGAATATTTGAAAAACTCAATACACTTTGGGCAAATTCACTGCCCTTATGTTATGTTAGGGATGAAAACCTCCACTGAATTAAACTGCTGTAAAAATGCATCAGATAATTTATTGTATATTATTTATTTGCATAAATCTGTTAATCAACCTCAGCCCTGATCAAAATTACTAAATTACAGGATTTATCTCTTTATTGCCAAGTTCACAAATGATGTCACTGATTTGGTTAAAAAACACACAAACTGACGTATTTTCAATATAAAAAGTAATTGTGGATTGGATTTCTTTTTACCTTTTATCAAAGTCTTCGAAATGTGAAACAACATTGGCTTTGATGCATTGTTTTTGATTAATTTTAATTTTTTCTCTCCCTAATTTACTGTTGGTGGCTGTTTTTGCTCCATTGGCTTCCATTATAACCACATTTTTTTGATTACAAAACCATGACCACATATAATCCTGCATTTTGATTGTTGGTGGTTTTCCCTGTTGAGAAGAGTTCAAATTTGTAATGTTTCCTGTTGATCATCAGTTGGCACCATTAACCCTTTAGATAGGCCTGTGCAAAAAAAAAAAAGCTTTGTTTCTGGATTTCATATGGAGTATAATAAATAAAGCGTGTGTCTGTGAGTGATTGCAAGTGACCTTTACGCACTTACCTTGATGTGTCTGAGAAAATCAAAGTATGCATCTCAGCTCTCAGAACTACATGGAGTAAACAAAAACAAAGACTGTGTATTTATGCACCATTAAATGTGGTTATAATGGAAGTCAATGGGGCAAAAACAGCCACCATATGAAAATCTAACAATGCATCAAAGCCAATGTTGTTACTAATCATTCACATGTTCAAGACTGTGATAAAACGTTAAAAAATCCAGTCCACAATTACTTTTTATATTGAAAATACGTCTTTTTGTATGTTTTTTTTCACCAAATCAGTGACATCATTTGTGGTCACTTGGCGATTAAAGAGTTAAAACCCTGTAATTTTCTAAACAATTTAGTAGTTTTGATCAGGACTGAGGTTGATTAACAGATTTATGCAAAGAAATGTGAAAAAAAACTATCTGATGCATTTTTACAGCAGTTTAATTCAGTGGATGTTTTCATCCCGAACATAACGAAAGGATAGTCAATTTAAACAGTGCACAAGGGTTATCACTAGGCCCACACAGAAACTGCCCACGCAGAATTCCGCAGATTTTCCACAGAATTCGGCAAATTTCCGCAGATTTTTAGCCCATCATTAATTCTGTTTATTTACTTGAGTAAATGTGTGTAAATCTAAATTTATTCTGTTTTTAAATTAATTACAGTAATATTATTGACCAATATGAAAATGTTCATCTGATTTATGTACAATGCAGTTTGTAAAGTAATATTTTTAGTCTTTTGGTAGATATACAGTATTATATGAGAGACTTGCTTTGTTTACCAAAAAAAAAAAAAAAGAATCGAATTGGATTTGCATTTTAACCATTAAATAAAAGTTAAAAGGTATTATTTTTTATTTCACACATTAAGGTTTTAGTTATGAGACTCCCAAAATAATTCAGCAGAAATCCGCAGATTTTTACCAAAATTCTCAGCAGAAATTGCAAAAAACATCCGCAGATTCCGTCTGGCCCTAGTTATCTCTAGCACTGCATGCTGGAAAAATAGTTATTGCGAATTTTGCTTTCATGGGAACTTTAAAATGTGCATATGTGACATGCACATACAGTAAACGCATGTAAAGATTTAAAACCCTACACTTCACTTTAAACACCAGAGTCACCATACATTGATATGAATTTTGTCATCATAAGAGTATGTGTATGTAAGACATGTGCACTTTATTTTTCTTGCAGTCAACCGAGATTCACTTTAGTAAACTAACTATATACTCTTGTTTTCTAGGTGCTAAGATTGACATGACTGCACCAGTCACCATCAAAGTCAACGGAAGCTCGAACATGTGGCAGTCGTCAGTATATGTGCTCAGCTTCCTCCTGCCCTCCAACTACCAGAGCAAACCACCCAGACCGACTGATCCATCTGTAAGTCATTCTCCGACCCTCTCTGTAGTGTTTATGGCAAACTAATGCTTTTGACTTCTATTTATTCAAAGCATATGAGCTCTTGATATCAACAGTTCAGAGTTCTCCAGTTGAAATGCTAATTGCTGATATCAGGGTTATAGTTTTACTTGTAGAAATGGCTCGTTTTAAGTATTAAAACTAATGTGAATTCTATGACTAAAACCTAGAATAACTGGCGTGAATAATGACAATCGCTGAAAGAAATCAAATTCTTATTATGAGAATCAGAAAATAATTAGGAATGAGTATTAATTAGGAGATCAGTATCAGTAAACTAGTAAAAAATATGATTCTTTATATTAAGAATTGGCAACCCAGTGGCGCAGTAGGTAGTGCTGTTGCCTCACAGCAAGAACGTCGCTGGGTCGCAGGTTCAAACCTCGGCTGGGCTGGGTCAGTTGGCGTTTCTGTGTGGAGTTTGCATGTTCTCCCTGGGTTCGCGTGGGTTTCCTCCGGGTGCTCCGGTTTCCCCCACAGTCCAAAGACATGCAGTACAGGTGAATTGGGTAAGCTAAATTGTCCATAGTGTATGAGTGTGAATGTGTGTGTGGAAGTTCCCAGAGATGGGTTGCGGCTGGAAGGGCATCCGCTGCGTAAAATCGTGCTGTATAAGTTGGCGGTTCATTCCGCTGTGGCGACCCCGCAAGGGACAAAGCCAACAAGAAAATGAATAAATGAATGAATAATAAGAATTGAATTTTCACAGGTTAAATGTTACCATAGGCTGCTATTCAGATTCAACTGATGATATTGAATTGATTTCAATTATAGGATTGATTTATTTCCAGTTTCTTACAATATTTGCTTAAAAAAATTGATTTTTAAATTATCTTTAGTAATTGCATGGTTATTAGTGCATTTGTCTCTTCTTGAAATCAGCAATTAAACTGATACCAGTCAAAATGTTTATTTAAGATAACATTACATTATGACTATAGTGCCAGTGTTATGATAGCTATAAATACAGTACCAAATTTAAATCCAAAACACATTTTCAGATATTACAAATGCCAAATAAGTCATGTTGAAAAACATATTAAGAACTAACCTTTCAATAGCTATGTTTCCATCCACCTATTTTTATGCGCATTTTGGAGATGCGCATAAAAAAACGGTTGATGGAAACGCCAAGATGCGCATAAATTTTGAAAATGCGCATAAAAAACATATGCGCATGACTGAGTAGGATAAACTTTTTATCCGATAAGAAAAGATGCGCATAAACTATGATGGAAACACTTTTACCGCACAAATTCCAGTGTGTGCATTAAAAAAGGTCATGTGATTTTGTTATATGAGATCATGTGATGATGAAAATGTGTGTAAATGGACAAACCAGCAGGCTGCACATTATAAACCATCTGAAATGTTGTTTTTGTCATTTTAATGACATCCAGAATCAAGAGTGTCTGTGCTCCGTGTCTGACACCTTCAAACGCCACCGCGCGTTCACTGCATGTCAGGATTGCCTTCTGAGGCGCAAGTCATTTATTATATAAAGAAAAGATTGACGCAGCTTCTCCTACTGCAGAAAATTCAATTTTTACTGTTGATATTTGGCGCCAGATAATCAGGAAGTGACAATTTTGTTCGCTTTGACTCGTTGGATGGAAACGCAGCTTTATTCGCACGCCTTTTGTGCGATAATCCAGTTTTGCGCATAAAGTTCATTCGCATTTTTGGATGGAAACATAGCTAATGAGTGACAACTGAATTCTTGATGTCTAAAATGTACATAATTTTACAACACTCAAATATTTTGCTGCTCATTTAAACTACTCATTTAAAATGAGCTGAAACAACACACTTCTTGAGAATTTGTTGAGGCAACTTAATTGTTTTATGGCCAATCCACTTACATTTGTTAAGTTGAAATAATCAGTAGTATACTGTAAAGTAGTACACTGATTAAGTTAACTTAATAGTTTTTACAATTTTAAATTGATTGAACATAAATTAAGCTGTCCCAAAACTCAAGAATTGTGTTTCAGCTCATTTTAAATAAGTAATTTGAATGAGCAGCAAAATATTTTTGAGTGTAACAAAATATTTATTAATCTCAAAAATTATATTTTTATTAGGATAAATTTAATTATTGATATCAACAACTCAATTCAATGTTGGTCTATACAGTATGGTGACATTAAACTTGAGAAAATACCATTCTTGATATCAAAAATATATTTTGGCTATATAAAAGTCTGTTATCATATCATCCCTATAATACTTTTGCATATTAAGAATGGTGGGAGGCTGAAATGCAGGTAGAGATTACACAAGAAAACTGGATTGATATATGCTCAGAAGCCCATAGAGTCACAAACTCAAATGTATGGAGAGAATTTAAGTGGAAAATCATTACAAGATATTTCCTCGCCCTACAAATGGTAGCAAAGATAAGAATAGGCTCATCTGACAGATGCTGTAGAGAATGTGGTGATCATTTAGGGAACCACTCTCATATCTTTTGGTATTGCCCAAAACTGCAGCAATTCTGGAATGATATCTATAAGGTGCTTGGAGACATATTCTGTATTGATATGCCCTTTGACCCAACTGTGGCAGTTCTAGGTATGGTACCTGATAGCATGGGGGAAAGAAGTATTTATTTATTTATTTCAAATACTGCTCTCTGCAGCACTAAAATGTATTACGTCAGATCAGACCCACCTACGTATGATCGATGGATTAAAAAAATTAGAGAAATTTATGAAATGGAAAGAATAACTCATTGCCTTAGACTCCAGATGAATATATTTGAAGCAAGATGGAACCCAATTCTCACAATTATACATGACTAACTTTAAACATAAAACATAGATTTAATAAACAGCTACATTACATACAAGATTAGTATATGAGACATCTCCCAATTGCCTCCCTCTTTTTTTTTTTTTTCTTTATATATATTGTTTTAAAATAAAACTGTGCAAATGTCCCCTTTCTTTCTTTGTTTGTTTCTTTCTCTTTTAAGTATCCATCTGTATCCTTAATGACTATTTCTAATGTATCTCTGATTTTGTGTTCCATTCTAATAAAAAAAAGAATTTTCTATTAAAAAAAAAATATATATATATGTGTGTGTATGTATATATATATATAATTTTTTTTTTTTTTTTTATCTAATTGTTGTTATTAAGACTTTAGTTAAGACTTTAGTTCAGTGAGTCATTAGTTGATATAAAGACAGCAACTAGTGACATTTAGGTAAGACTTTATGTGGATGGTCCTTATTGCACATTTTGTTGACTAAAAGTTGCATTGCAACTACATGCCAATTATTTCTCATTTGAGTATTAGTAGACTGTCTGCTTAATATCTGCTTATACTGCTCCTTCAACAGACATTTAACTGACTGTAAGAAACTTTACATGTACATGTCAACTTACACCAACCCTAACAGTCTACTTATAATCTAATGAGAATCAGTTGGCGTGTAGATGCAATGTAACTTCAATTCACCATAATGTGCTACAGTGACCATCAAAAAAAAAGTGATACTAACGTTTTCACTCCTTAATATTTAATGTAACAAAAACTGTCATTGTTACTATTGTACATGTCTAATTCCTGATATGTGAAAGTGAACATTGAATTGTTGACATCAGGAACTCTGAGAGTGAATAAAAGACTAAATGTCTTGCCTAAAGGACTGAACTGAACTTTTTTTGTATATCGTAGCTAATGATACTGAATTGAATTTATCTGCAGATATACTTCACAGACAGTCCAGATATGAAAGTGTACGTCAAAAGCTTTGGCGGCTGGATGTTTTCAGTTGTGTCCAAATATCAGACTCAGAGTCTGAAGACAGCGCTGGACAATGCACAGGCTACATATGAGACAGACTACCACTATAATGTGGGCTATAACAGGTGTGTGTGTGTGTGTGTGTGTGTGTGTGTGTGTGTGTGTGTGTGTGTGTGTCTATGTGTGTATTCAGACAGTTATATTCTCTAACTCTCTTCAAATCTGACGTTTAATCTGTTCTCCGGTGTTTCAGCCCAATGAAGATTCTGAACAGGCACAATGAAGTGTGGTATATTGTGAAGGGTGAGCCTGTGTGTCCTATGAGTGAATAACTTCAACTATTTGAGAGGTAAATAAGAAGTCTGATTAATGAAAATTTGAAGAACTATGTTTAATGACTGACAGAGATTCATTTGGGTTTCAGAGCTACAGAGAACAGCAGTGCATCACCTTCCGCTACAGTCCCTGAAAACTAACCTTCCTCTTTTTATACATTTTTTAAATGTTTTTTTTATACAGGATTAATGGGATTTTATACTATCAATACTTACAATTTTAAAGGGGTCACCCCCAAAAAATGAATTTACATACCATTTACTAAAACTAAAACTAAAAAAGGCAAGTGGTTCAAAATGTGAAGATATTTTGAAGAATGTTGGAAAGCCATTAGGAAAATAAATACTAAAGAAGTCAATAGATTTCCAACATTCTTCGAAGTATCTTATTTTGGGTTCAACAGACGAACAATTACAGAGTTTTCATTTATGGGTGAACTATCCCTTTAGGTCAGGGGTGTCCAAACTCGGTCCTGGAGGGCCGGTGTCCTGCAAAGTTTAGTTCCAACCCCAATCAGACACACCTGGGCTAGCTAATCAAGCTCTTACTAGGCTTTCTAGAAACATCCTTTCAGGTGAGTCGAGGCAAGTTGGAGCTAAAATCTGCAGGACACCGGCCCTCCAGAACAGAGTTTGGACACCCCTGCTTTAGGTCAAATGGTTGTCAAATAAAATGTCAAACAACAAGTGATGGCATTCTGTCTGTAAGCATGTGTTATAAATAAAATAAAAACAACTGTAAACATTTTGTATAATTATTGGAATTATTACGTTATTTATGTGTCGTGTTTATTTAGATTTGTGTGTATATTACACTCTTGGAAATAAAGGTACAAGAGCTGTCACTGGGGTGGTACCTTTTTAAAAGATACACATTTGTACTTGAAGGGTCTATATTGCTACCAAAAGCTTATATTTGTACCTAAACATTTTAAGAGGTACACTTTTGTACTTTTTAGGTATTAATATGTACGGTGGCCGAGAGACTTAACGCGCTGCAATTTAAGAAAGCACATGCAATAACAAAAAACACCAGCAAATTAAGAAACGATCTTCATCAATTTGACAGACACCTGTTGCAAATTGATCACAACACAAAGAAAGAAACGCGCTGCAAATTGATCACAACACAAAGAAAGAAACGCGCTGCAAATTGATCACAACACAAAGAAAGAAACGCGCTGCAAATTGGTCAAAACACAAACAACTGAAGAAACGCGCTGCAAATTGATCACAACACAAAGGAAGAAACGCGCAGCAAATTGGCCAAAACACTTGCAAACATCCACATAACACAACGGAAGTCAAACGAAAAACAACTCACCTTTCAAAGAACACCAATCACTTCACTGAACAACAGTCACGGTACAATCCCTGCTGAAAAATCCAGCTTAAACCAGCCTAAGCTGGTTGGCTGGTTTTAGCTGGTCAACCAGCCTGGTTTTAGAGGGGTTTTGGCCATTTCCTGGCTGGTTTCCAGCCATTTCCAGCCTGGTCTTAGCTGGTCAGTCTGGGAACTGACCAGCTAAAACCAGCTGACCAGCCAAAACCAGCTATGTGTAGCTTAAACCAGGCTGGTCAAGCTGGTTTTAGCTGGTTTAAGCTGGTCATTTTTCAGCCTGACCAGCTAAGATCAGGCTGGAAATGGCTGGAAACCAGCCTAGAAATGGCCAAAACCCCTCTAAAACCAGGCTGGTCGACCAGCTAAAACCAGCCAACCTGCTTAGGCTGGTTTAAGCTGGATTTTTCAGCAGGGATAACACCTCCGTATCTCTCAGCTGGGTCCGTCATGTTTTTGGGTCCTCTTGAAACATTTCCGTTGTTATGTGGATGTTTGCAAGTGTTTTGACTAATTTGCTGCGCGTTTCTTCAGTTGTTTGTGTTTTGACTAATTTGCAGCGCGTTTCTTCCTTTGTGTTGTGATCAATTTGCAACAGGTATCTGTCAAATTGATGAAGATCGTTTCTTAATTTGCTGGTGTTTTTTGTTATTGCATGTGCTTTCTTAAATTGCAGCGCGTTAACCTCTCTCGGCCACCGTAAATATGTACCCTTGAGGTATTATTAGGGACCCTTTAAATACAAATGTGTAGCTTTTAAAAAGGTACCACCCTAGTGACAGCTCTCGTACCTTTATTTCTGATCACAGAACAGATACACATTGGGAAAAGGCCACAGTTGCTACATTTGACAGACTTAAGGCTATGGACACACAGTTGATGTCTGTTGCACTGATTATAATGATTCTGTGATGATGTAAACCAGGGGTGTCCAAACTTGGTCCTGGAGGGCCGGTGTCCTGGAGGGTTTAATCAAACACACCTAAACCAGCTAATGAAGCTCTGAAGCTGCGGTCACACTAGAGTTTGATAATGCGCAATTCTGTCGTGTGGCGCTGCGAAAAGGGGCGGGATTAAACAAGATGATTAAACATTAAAAAAAAGTGAGCGATTGCTTCATGTTTTACATTTCTGTCCAGAGAGGTCATGTTTTGATCTTTAATTCGTCTCACGCAGTCAAGTGAAGCGATTTCACCAAGCTTGAACTTTGCACTGCAGCGACCTGCGAAACTCGACGCATGACCTTGCGTTTCCGGTCTGACGCATTCGCGTGCTTATGAATGGAAGTCTGTGGGGAGAAAAGTCCAGTGTGACCGCAGCTTTACTCGATATACTAGAAACTTCCAAACAGGTGTGTTGAAGCAAGTTGGAGCTAAACTCAGCAGGACATCGGCCCTCCAGAACAGAGTTTGGACACCCCTGATGTAAACAAACGCTACAGAAAAAAACAACTAATATAATTTAAATATTACATTTAATTAACAAGAAAAAATATATAAAGTAATACTATATGTAACAGAGGCCAGCTAGCGCAGTGCTGTGCAGGTAAACCCCACTCCTTTGACCTCTAAAGGTGCTCTAGCAACAGACTCTAGAGGCCATAGTCTTTAGTCTCCTTGTTAGAGCAACCGACTCCCATGCAAAGAATCGCCGGTTCAATCCCAGCTCAGATCGAATTGGGTGCAGTAGGACCGGTGGGTTACATGTGGGGGCTCGTCCGGAGTGAGGTTTAGGGGTGAGTGTAACGGAAGCCAGCTAGCTAAGTGCTATGCAGGTAAACCTCACTTCTCTGACCTCTAAAAGTGCTCCAGCAACAGACTCTAGAGGCCATGGTCTTTAGTCTCCTTGTTAGAGCAACCGACTCCCATGCAAAGAATCGCCGGTTCAATCCCAGCTCAGATCGAATTGGGTGCAGTAGGACCGGTGGGTTACATGTGGGGGCTCGTCCGGAGTGAGGTTTAGGGGTGAGTGTAACGGAAGCCAGCTAGCTAAGTGCTATGCAGGTAAACCTCACTTCTCTGACCTCTAAAAGTGCTCCAGCAACAGAGGCTAGAGGCCATGGTCTTTAGCCTCCTTGTTAGAGCAACCGACTCCCATGGGTTACATATAGTAGTACTCAATTCAAGTATCTAGACATTAAAGTATGTTGTACTTTGTTGTGTAATGTTGTTTGTTATGTTTACAAGTCGTCACCTTGGAATTATAAGGTTCTATCTGCGTTCTGAATGATTTTGAGATATTGAGCTTCAAAGTTATTGCATTCCATAGCAAACAGTGTGTGTAACATTTGTTTTTTTAATAAAAAGTCTTAAAATGTAAACAACTTCTAAAAAAACATGCCATGATGTAAGTAAGTTGTCATTTAATAAGAATATGCCAATAACTCAATTTTGACAAAAATGTCAGATAGAACTTTATAATTCTTTTTTTTTTTTTTTAGGGGTTTTTCACCTTTATTACGACAGGACAGTGGAGATTTCAGACAGGAAAGTATTGGGAGTGGAGAGAGGGGAAGGGTCGGCAAAGGACCTCGAGCCGGGAATCGAACTCGGGTCGCCGTGAGCATCATGGTGCTATATGTCGGCGCACTTTACCACTAGGCTATTGGCGCCGACAGAACTTTATAATTCTAAGGTGACGAAGTGTTGTGTGAGGTAATATTAAAGTAATTATATTAAAGGTGCAGTATGTAAGTTTGACACCCAGTGGTTGAACTAGGTATTGCACTCCTAGATCAAAATAAACGCACGCGTGGGATGCCAGATTGAGTACAGGAGCGAGTGATTTAAACCTGTGTTCTAAATAAAATCAACGACACGCGATAGAGGGAATATTTTCCATATTAAAAGGAGTTTTAGTTTAACCAACACCTCGAATTGAGATATTAGAAACAGTTTCATTTTTTCACAGCTCAACATGTGAAACCTATGACAGTGCACCTCAGGTAAGCCTCGTGTGTTTTATGAATGGATTCTAAACCTTACCGTTTCGTGAGTGAGTGCATATTCTGTGCTTCTGAATGGCTGTATTTACATTTCTATCATGTTTCGTCTGGTGCAAACAGCTAAACTGCTGTTTGCGTGTTGTTAGGACACGAGATTACAATGTAACCTGCTCACCTAATGTTTACGTTCGTAATGTTTATATCATTTGCTAAGTAATAACCTCATGTGGAACTGAATCTGTCTCATTTCGACGTCTGATACTGTCCATTTCGGTCACGCTGTTTTCCAACAAGGCAACCCGGAGTGCTGAAATATAATTGGCTAAACTGGCATTCTGCAGGCTAAACAAAGACAGCGTTCCGGCACGGAAAAACCATTTTCAAAGCAGAATATCTGACTTCAGCATTGTTTTTCAGTTAAACAAGTATGTTCACTTGGGATGTTTCTTAAATACCTGCAAACATATTATGGTATTTTTATGCTTTAGTAGAGTCACAAACTTACATACAGCACCTTTAAGTCAAAGTTTATTCAGAAAGTAGTGGCGATTCCCATCATGCGCTAGAGCATTTCTCACTGCTTTCCAGTTGTATTTACACCATTTTATCATTGCATAACTTGCTGTTTTATGACATCTGGAGTCCATCTTCTACTCAAAATAACTCATTCCTACTTCACTAATATGAACAAACACTGAACAATACGTTTATTACAATATTTATTCATCTTTGTTAATGTTAGTTATGAAAATAAAAGTTGTTCATTGTTCTTGTCAACTCACAGTACATTAACAAAGGTTAACGAGCACTACTTTGAATTTCAATAATGCATTAGTAAATTGAAATTCATTCATTCATTCATTGTCTTTTCGGCTTAGTCCCTTTATTAATCTGGGGTCGCCACAGCGGAATGAACCGCCAACTTATCCAGCATTTGTTTTACGCAGCGGATGCCCTTCCAGCCGCAACCCATCACTGGGAAACATTCATGCACACTCATACACTACGGACAATTTAGCCAACCCAATTCACCTGTACCGCATGTCTTTGGACTGTGGGGGAAACCGAAGCACCCGGAGGAAACCCACGCAAACGCAGGGAGTGAATTGAAATTGACATCAAGTATTATTGATAAAAGCTGATTGTTTATTGTTGATTTGTAGCATGATCAGGTTCACTTGTGCAGATACTGTACATTTTGAAACTGTAATATAAAGTGCCAGCAGACACTGCACCACCTTGTGGCCATTTCTTACAAAATGCAGTACAAATCTGTTAAAGGGGTAGTTCACCAAAAAACTGAACATTTACTGACCATTTACTTTCCCTCAAGTGGTTTCAAACCTTTATGAGTTTATTTTTTCTATTAAACACAAAATAAGGTTTTTAGAAAAATGTTAGAAATGTAACCATTGGCTTCCATTGTAGGAAAAACAATTTGTGTTCAACAGAACAAAAACTCTCACAGGCTTGTGACAAGTGAATAATGGGTACATAATGATGAAATTTTAGGTTTTGGCTATTAATATTTGCACATCATGATTGCGTCAAGTACAATGTGATCCTGGATTAACATCTATGTTGATCCTGGAACCATACCTGCCAACACTCCCGTTTTTCCCGGGAGTCTCCCGTATTTCAGACCCGTCTCCCGTATTGGTCTGTCTCCCGGTAAACTCCCGGAATTCCCCCGCCCCTCGCTCCTCAGCATTTTGGTACAGTCCGGGCTGAAACTTGGCGCTTGTGCTCTTCCGGTGACGGTCGCGCGCTACAGTTCGCGCGCCCCCATCTCCCTAAACCTCTTACTCCAAATCTAGACAAATCTAGCGACTTTTTTGTGTGTTACTGGTGATTTTTATAGACTGTCGTTTGTCCATTACTGTACCGTCCCTACTCTTCTCAACGAGCCTCCGCTGCAGCCTGAGAGCAGAGCACCTCTCTGCGTACTGACGGCAAATGATTTAGAACAGGTGGCAGTTTGAAGGTATTTCCCTTGTACAGTCAACCCGATCTGCTTCTCCTTTATTTTAACAATTTAATTTGACCATTTATTCTTGTTGCACAATCAGAGATGTTTTAAGGGAGAGTTTCAGAACTTGTCTGAGTATATTACGTCTGAGAGATTACTGCAAATTCCCTACTTATCTATAACGATATACTGTATACAAACAGCAATAAATTTAGTTAAATTGACAAGCTTACATAAAGCGTAGTGCGAATATAAAATACCCCATTTATTTACCATAGGCTGTTAAACAAACAGAAATGGTAGAACGCGATGACGTCAGTAATATGCAAATTAGCGTATGACGTAATTACACCCCCCCCCCCCCCACCCCCCTCCCGGAATTTACGAACCAAATGTTGGCAGGTATGCCTGGAACATCATTTTTTGTTTGAGAATGTAATCCATACCTATTCCCTACCCCTAAACCCAACCATAACTGTAAAATATTCCCAAAATCATGTAGAAGTCATGTAGAAGTGCACAAACGTAACCGAAAGCCCAACTTAACATAAAGGGTAAACATATCCCTTCATTCTGATTGGTGAATCGGAATGTTGTCCCAGGATCAAAGGATGTTAATTCATGAGCATGGCCCACTTGGTGAAATCAAGTTGATGTTAATATTTCAGGATAAACATTTAATCTACTGAGAGAACTATTACTTTATTATTCATACCCACATATGTGTATCAGATAAGTCAGAATTATTAGCCCCCCTTTAATTTTTTTCTTTTTTAAGTATTTCCCAAATGATGTTTAACAGATTGAGGAAATTTTCACAGTATGTCTGATAACATTTTTTCTTCTGGAGAAAGTCTTATTTGTTTTATTTCGGCTAGAATAAAAGCAGTTTTTCATTTTTTAAACACTATTTTAGGGACAAAATTATTAGCCCCTTTAAGCTATATTTTTTCTCGATAGTCTACAGAACAAATCATCATTATACAATAACTTGCCTAATTACCCTAACCTGCATAGTTAAACTAATTAACCTAGTTAAGCCTTTAAATGTCACTTTAAGCTGTATAGAAGTGTCTTAAAAAATATCTAGTTAAATATTATTTACTGTCATCATGGCAAAGATAAAATAAATCAGTTATTAGAGATGAGTTATTAAAACTATTATGTTTAGAAATGTGTTGAAATAATCTGCTCTTCGTTAGACAGAAATTGGGGAAAAAATAAACAAGTGGTCTAATAATTCAGGGGGGCTAATAATTCTGACTTCAACTGTGTATATATATATATATATATATATATATATATATATATATATATATATATATATATATACACATACATACACACACACAGTTGAAGCCAGAATTATTAGCCCCCTTGCTCTGGTTTCCCCGACAAGTCCAAAGACATGCTGTACAGGTGAATTGGGTGAGCTAAAATTCTCCGTAGTGTATGTTTGTAAATGAGAGTGTATGAGTGTTTCCCATGGATGGGTTGCAGCTGGAAGGGCATCCGCTGCGTAAAACGTGCTGGATAATTTGGCGGTTCATTCCGCTGTGGCGACCCCAGATTAATAAAAAGACTAAGTCAAAAAGAAAATGAAGGAATGAATGAATATATATACTGTATATATAGGTCTATGTCTTAATTTTTAAACTAGGCAGCTAAAAAAGTGATAGCACTTTAAAGATTAGTTTGATGTTATATTTATTCTCTTGTTAAGTAAAGAGTTTTCTGTTTTATATAAAGCATCACGTGACTTTAATGGCTGTTTTGTTGCCATCTTATTGGCATTTGACAGTGATTACATGAATCTCGGTGCATTTCAGAAAATGTTCCTGTTTGTTTCAGCATAGTACTGTATAATGTTCATTCATGTATTTATCTTGATATAAACAAGTTAATCATAGGCATAAATCCCAGGGGTTTAGGAATGTTTTCTCATACTGTATTTATTCATTCATTCATTCATTCATTCATTCATTCATTCATTCATTTTCTTTGATAACTAGTATATATTTGGACTGTTAGACAACTATTCATTCATTGATTTTCTTTTCGGCTTAGTCCCTTTATTAATCTGGGGTCACCACAGCGGAATGAACTGCCAACTTATCCAGCATATGTTTTACGCAGCGGATGCCCTTCCAGTTGCAACTTATCACTGGAAAACCGTACTGTATACAAAAAGCTGGATAATGTCATATTTTTCAGGCAGAAATCTGTAGTGTAGCAGTATTGAGATGTGTGAAATTAAATTAAAACTTTAAAGTAGGCTGTGCAAAAGTTATAGGATAATTCACCAACATGAATTAGAAGAAGAATGCTCTCAAGGTGGTTTAAAGCCTCTATCTCTACAGTCAGAAATATAGCAAGAAAATGGAAGGCCACAGAAACAGTTCTTGTGAAGGAAAGATGTGGTAGACCAAGAAAAATGTCTAAAAGGCAAAGAATGGTTAGAATAGTCACAGACAAACCACAAACCACCTTCAAAGAGCTCCAGGAGCGTCTTGCTACTGATAATGTCATTGTACATTGTTTACATTTCCACAGTTTTCAGCAAAAGGTGGCTTTACAAAATATTGATGCCATTATTCTGTATCCCGTATCTATCCAATCTATACCTCTCTGTTTTTGTTAAGACTTAAATTGCATTGCATCTGTTGATTACATAAATGTTATGTCTGAACTGAAATATTGCTTTATCCCTAGGGTATAAAGTATATCCAAATGCAATTGCTGATTTAAAAGCCCAGCAGCCTACGACTTTAAATTATGATAATTATATCAGGGGTGCCCAAAACCTTTGCATAAAACTGTACAGGCAGACGAGGTGAGGCATTAACTGACAGCGGCACACCTTCCAGCAGTGCACCAGAACTAGCGGGACATCAGGTCACCATAATATTAACATTGAAATGAATGAACTTTGCTGTTGCACCGAATTCGTGAACAGTCAAGATAGTACCTCTAATTTGACATTTGATTTTTTTTTCCATTACTCCGGTTAATCAATCACCCTTGAATGCTTTAAAGCCTTTGACGTCAGAACCCACATCCCTGAACTTACTTGCTCCCTTCATTGTTATTAGACTCATGTTTTGCAATTGATTCCAAAGGTGCTGGAAGTCGCTCACTGATAAACAATACATCAGCTAGCAAAACAATATGATGCACACATGTCCTTAAGAATAATCAGATTTATAAATAAAAGGGGGATAACACTTTATTTTGATGGTCTATTTGAGTATTAGTAGACTCTCTGCTTAATATCTGTTGATACTGCTCCTTCAACAGACATTTAACTGACTATAGGAAACTTTGCAAGTACATGTCAACTTACACTAACCCTAACCTCAACCCTAACAGTCTACTTATAATCTAATGAGAATTAGTTGGCATGTAGATGCAATGTAATTTAAATTCAACAAACAGACCATCAAAATAAAGTGGGGACTGTAAAATTCAGTGCTGTTCCGCTTGGAATTTAGAACTAATAGATGTATAGAGGTATTTAAACTTTATATTTAGATCCAATTTTGTGCTTAATGTCTTGTGGTGAGTGGGTTCCTTCACATATGCAGCTTCTGCTAAGCTTCTGCTAAGCTTATTTTCAGCAAGAGTAAGGTCTTGCTGGTTGGGAAGGTGTGACAGACTCAGGTTTATTACCCTCAACATGGAGCAAAGTCCAACTGAGGGCCTTTACACGGCACCATCTCAGAGACAGCCTGTGCCTGTTTTCCTCCCTGTCCTGCCCTGAGTCCCGGAGGCCCACACAGGTATGAATGACAGCTTACGGTGACCCACGCCGCCCCTTCTCCTATGGACCATGAACAGCTCAAACTATCCCCTGGATCCCCCCCAGCCCTCGGCTCTTCAGGCGGCCGAATATACACAAGACCTTGCGTCACAAGAGGGACCGTCAACATGTAAGTAGAACTTCAGATTTTAGACATTTGGCGAAATTCAGAATGAAAGTTGAGGATAGTAAATGATAAACGTTTAAAGTCCTTGAGAATAAAATGTTTAGAGGAATCATTTAGTTTGATTGGTGTTTAGTTGTGTTCGGGACAGCTTAACCATTTAAGAAAAGATTTGTTATGTCTAGATGCCTAAATAAATGCTTCAGCAAATAAAAAAAAAAGTACATTTTTAGTATATAGCAGTTTATTTATCTTACGAAAACTGAATGTTCAACTTTAAGGATTATGTAAGCCCCATATCTCCAGATTTCATCAATCTAGTGATAAGACTATTTGAGATATAATAGACTGCTCCGTGTGATTATCAGACAGACCAGTCATAAAACTGTTCAGCCCACCTCTAGACAATCATCTCTTTGATTTTGAGTGGCTGTTTCCAGACTTGCGTTGACTTTAAAGTAGACAAAAGAACTATTAACGCTTCCATTTGTGCAATAATTCTGATATCCCATAGCTCAGGAGTTAAAGCCAGACCCAGAGAGTAGTGCGACTCAAGAAGAGGGCTGTCCTGTGTGTGGCGACAGGGTGTCCGGATATCACTATGGTCTACTTACTTGTGAGAGTTGCAAGGTACGTGTCAAAGCAAGACAGAGACAAGTATGCAGCGGTAGCTTTCAGGTAATAAACTCTACAAACATTCCCTCCAGGGCTTTTTTAAGCGGTCTGTGCAGAACAACAAGCGCTATACCTGTGCAGAGGCACAGAACTGCCCCATGGACCCGGCACAGAGGAAGCGATGCCCTTACTGCCGCTTCCAGAAATGTCTAGCTGTCGGCATGAAGAAAGAAGGTACAGCTGCAAACTCACACAGTGATTATGAAGTTTGGTAGATTACTTGTTCTTTAGGTTAAGACAATGTGCTATGAAAACCGAGTTATTGTCTTAGAGATATGGGGAGATATTAATGGCTAGCTATCCAAGATAGCTCAGATACTGTTTCCACTTATCTTTAAAACCATAAACCACTGCAGAAGCAATATTTGATGACCCAGTAAAGTTACAATTGTAACGTGCACTCAAGCAAAATAAAAGTGCCATTATACAACTTTTACAGGTCAGCATCTTTATGTAATGTCAATATATATACAGTAGATATATACAGTAGATATATACAGCAGATATATATATATATACAGCAGATATATATATATATATATATACAGCAGATATATATATATATATACAGCAGATATATATATATATATATATATATATATATATATATATATATATATATATATATATATATATATATATATATATATATATATATATATATATATATACACACACAGTAGAAAATTGGAACTAAACTCAGCAGATATATATATATATATATCTGCTGAGTTTAGTTCCAATTTTCTTCAACATACCTGCCAGGAAGTTTCTAGTATGTCTAGTAAGAGCTTGAATAGCTGGTTCAGATGTGTTTAATTAGGGTTGAAGCTAAACTCACCAGGACACCAGTCCTCCAGGACTGAGTTTGGACACTGTTTTAGAACAATGTTTCCCAATCTTTTTCCTGAAAGCACTCCAACAGTACTAATTTTTAATATATACCATATCTGATTTCATCACTTCTGGTTTAGGAACCTCTAATAGATGAAGAGCTGAGCTATGTTTGTTTATTTAGGAACCGTTTTAAAAATGGACCACAAGTTTGTAAGTTTTTGTGACAGTATGATACAGTTTGGGTCACACTTTATTTTGATGTCCATTTGTTGAATTGAAGTTACATTGCTTCTACATACCAACTGATTCTCATTAGATTATAAGTAGATTGTTAGGTTGGGGTTAGGGTCAAGGTTAGTGTAAGTTGACATGTACTTGCAAAGTTTCTTACAGTCAGTTAAATGTCTGTTGAAGGAGCAGTATCAGCAGATATTAAGCAGACAGTCTACTAATACTCAAATGGACCATCAAAATAGAGTGTTACCACAGTTTGTGACTTTTTGAGTATTTGAAAAGTTTAAGTTAAGACAACAACATTTTCAAAATGACCCGTTCACACAAATTAGCAAAAACAAATCTACTGTACTGTACACTTTGTAAAGAAAAACTATAAATTAATGGCAAAAAATAAAACATCTTGCCAGGCTAATCAGATTAGGCAACTGGGGATTGAATGGATATGCTGTAGTCAATTGATGTTGGCAGTGGCCAGGTATTGTCAGACTGCCTGCAAGTTCAAAGTTCAGAGTTACTGACCACTACAACTTTACATTTAGAAACTTAATTCCACACCACAACAACTGGGAATTAATGCAGATTTTTAAAACACTATGGACCTGCACGCATACAGCCACTCCCGTAGTTTGCCATTGCTGTTTTGGTTAAGTACTCATGCATGTATATAGACTGAAAATGTATAATAGTTTTGACAAAACTGCATTTTTGCTGTCAAATTATTTTCTCACCACAAACAATTCCAAAAGTTAGTTTTCAAATGGTTCCAAGACTGCCTCATTCAGGTTAACTCTGGCAAATTGCTTTGGGGAAGGTCCAATCATGATTGCCATGTTCAAATATACCTAAACCAGGAATGTCCAATCCTGTTCCTGGAGGGCCACTGTCCTGCATATTTTTGCATATTAATTTCACATACCTTAATGAGCCAGACCATGATTCATGACAAGCATATTGAGGCAAGTTGGAGCGAAACTTTCTGAGACAGTTAAAAACCACTGGCATAAACAAACATACATGAATACATGCAAGGTTCTGAAATAAACTGACAGGTGTGATAGGAGTGTTTTGCCTCCAGAATTAGGATTGGGGAACTTGTTTGGGGACTGAGGAATTGTCTAAAAGTTTATCCTGAGTTTATGAACATCACAATGTGTGATTCACTTTTTTATGAAATCATGTGTCACAGCTGTACGAGCAGACAGGATGAGAGGTGGGAGAAACAAGTTTGGACCTTTATACCGACGGGACAGGCAACTGAAACAGCAAAGAGGAACTTATCACCAGGCAAACATTGCCCCCTACAGAGTCAAAATTGAGGGACCACAACAGTTGGTGCCTGCTTTGCCTCATGATTTTCATGTCCTCAACCCTTCCCCTGCTTCTCTTGGCACTGACCATTACCACCAAACCCAGCCCTTTCACCCTAATATGAGCCAGTCTGAATTTCCAATGCTGCTGGACTGCACCATGCCCAGAGACCGGACATATTCAGATCCATCCCTACCTTTTCACACACTGTGCTATCCAGGCATCCACGGATACCCTCCTGACAAAAGAGAGATCCCATTCAACTACAGCCCTGCTTCTGTGACGCCCTCGGGTCCAGTGTCTCCTACAGTTCTCTCCACACCTGCATCTACACTCACGCCAGCCTCAACTCCGAGTTCCACCCCTACTCCATTACAGAGCTTGACCCCCACCTCAACCCCAGCACCTAGTTCATGTTTCCTAACCAGCTCCTGCAAGCCGAGCCAGATGAGAAGCAACTCTGCATGCGGGTGTTAGCAAGCCTCCAGAGAGAGCAGGCCTGCAGAGGAAAACATGACCGCCTCAACACCTTCAGCATCATGTGCAAAATGGCTGACCAGACTTTGTTTGGATTGGTGGAGTGGGCAAGGAACTGTGCCTTATTTAAGGAGCTTAAGGTAGAAGACTTTACATATAATCACATATACATAACCCAAAAATCTAATTAAAAAGGATGCGTTGTGTTATGTGCTGGTGTAACGTTTTGGTAGAACTCTACCCCTAAAAGCTGATTTATACTTCCAAATTACTATTCCGGTCCGGTGCAGCCTTCGCACAGTCGTCGCATACCCCGCGCCATGGCTGACACTAATCCTGATGCGCACCAATCAAAAAATGTAACTACACGTCGCAATGATGCATATTGCAAGCTCTGTGGTTGGCTTGGTATCGTTGACGAGTGCGGGCAAGGCCAAGAGCCACAGGAGAGGAACAAGCCTGTAGGAGTGCCCGTAACAAGTGGTGGATGAGCTCCATACAGAAACTTTTGTTAGCGTTTACTTTATGATTAAAGTTGTTGCACGTCCGGTGATTTCCAGCTCTGAATTTTAGCTACTTGTACATTAGGTAGCTATACAGGTATTTCCCGTGTAAACAAAACACCCACCAAGAAACTTGACAGAGCAACAAAAACCTTCTGCCAGCTAGCGTTTCAGAAGTGTTATTACAAAGCAACACAAATAGAATGCAGTAGTATGAATGCATACTTATGCGCTAGACATGCGCCATAGGTTATATACGCAGAAGTATAATTCAGTCTTAACCTCAACACTAATCATGTAATAATCTCGTTACATAAAATCACAGGGAAATTTCAATTTGACAGGACATTATGTAAAGCCAGGCTTAACACTGTGGTTTTTAATAAATCTTTATGATTCTTGCTTGTTAGAGTGTACGAAGATGATCCCCGTGTCCACTGTAAGATCTTAGTTGTCATAATGTCAGTCTGAACAACAATCTAGACGTCCCAAACACAAACACACAAGACGACTCATCTGGAGTTTGACGTTATCCATCCATGACACATTCACTAACAAACAAACAATCTGTAGTATTACACTTGCTCATAACATGCCTTGATAATAAAACCACGTAATTCAATGTCTTGTTTTGACATTTCCCTATGGTTTGAAGTTGTTGTGTTGAGTGGGTAATCAGCTTCAGTGCTCCTACTGGTTCTTGATTTGACAGTTGTCATAAGTGAAGGGAAAGCCTCCAGGTAAGCATCGCAAATCTACAGACACAGACAGAATTTCATAGGAGGGAAATTCTGATTGCAACTGACATTAATTTACAGTCACTGAACCCGTCAACAAACTAGCAAATACCACAGATTTTAGCCTGGAATTATAATAATATTTTGGTTTTCTCAGAGAAACAAATATTGGCCCAAATTGCACAGTCTGAACTGGTCTTAAGTCTCTTACCCAAAACTGGACAGATCTGGCCCTGGGGATCCCCTGTCTTGTAGAGTCCAACTCCCACTCTGACCTACATCTTTTGTAGTTGTACATGTATTCTAATCAGAGTAATTAGCATGATCTAGTGTATTTAATTAGAGTTCCAGATAAACCCTGCAAGAAAGTAGATTTTGAGGGCCATACCCCTTCTCTAACACAACTTTATGGGGTTGTTCCAGAATAAACAAAAATGTTGTAGGCACTTTACCCTTTTGAATTAAATAACTCATGGTCACTGATCTAACCTAGTTTCAGATCATTTGAGCTGGTCAGATGTTGCTCTAAGCATGTGGTTCTCAATTCCAGTCCTCCAGGCCTCCCCACCCAGCACATTTTGTATGTCTTTCTTACTTAACACATGATTCAGATCATCAGCTTGTTAATAGAGAGATCCATGAACTGATCCTAGTGTCAAATGTCTGAGAACCAGAATTGAGAACCACTGCTCCAACTTTAATACTATATTAATACTGCTCTAAGTTTACACTTACACTAGAATTTTGTATAACAGCAAATCTTTTCTGGTAAGAATCATCAACAAGACCTGTCTTTCATGCTGAAACTATCTGACCAATAAATCTCATGGTTTTAAAGGCCTAGAAGGAACACCAGCTTACCATGCTTGGTAGTACTATGCAATGTTTTTTCAAACCTAGTACTTGAAAACCACTGTTAAAGGGTCCAGAAAAAAACATACCTTCTTGCATTTTCAGCAGAGATGAGGTTCATTGTTGTTCATGTTTTCACAAGGAAATTTTACAAATTTTAAATTTACACATATTATAAATGCATAACCAGGGTACCTGATCTTGTGCAGGTGGATGATCAAATGGTGTTATTGCAGAGCTGTTGGAGTGAGCTTCTTGTCCTTGATCACTTGTGCAGGCAAGTGGCTTATGGGAGAGATGGCAGCATCTGTCTGATTACAGGACAACAGGTAACATTCCTATCTCACTACACCAGTGTTTTCCTACCCTGTTGCTGGAGCTACACCAACATTTAGACATCTCCCTCATCAGACCGACACTACCTTACAAAAGATTTGTCGCCTATCCAAGTTTTACGAACAACAAATAATAACTTCTAGTTGATGATTTGGTATCAGAAGAGGCTTTTATAAAAGGCAAATGCCTCCAGATTACGCTTATTTTATCAAAATAAAAAGTGATCATGCCTTGATTTTTAATTATTTAATTAGAACAGTAAGGTCTGACTTTGCTTAGACAAAAGTCTTGTCACTTAACAGAAATAATGTACAGTATAGAATATAAAGTCATGCTGCAGTGGAAAAAGAATTAATATTGTGTATGACTCCCATGAGCTTGGACGACTGCATCCATAATGACTCAAATAACTTATTAATAAAAAATATCTGGAATGGCAAAGAAAGGACTCCCAGAGTTCATCAAGATTCTTTGGATTCATCTTCAATGCCTCCACCTCTATCTTACCCCAGACATGCTTAATGTCTCACTCATCACTCATGTCTGGTGACTGGGCTGGCCAATCCTGGTGCACCTTAACCTTCTTTGCTTTCAGGAACTTTGATGTGGATGATGAAGTATGAGAAGGTGCGCTATCCTGCTGAAGAATTTGCCCTCTCCTGTGGTTTGTAATGTAATGGGCAGCCCAAATGTCTTGATACCTCAGGCTGTTGATGTTGCCATCCACTCAGATCTCTCGCACGCCCTCATACAGAATGTAACCCCAAACCATGATTTTTCCTTCATCAAACTTGACTGATTTCTGTGAATCTTGGGTCCATGCAAGTTCCAATAGGTCTTCCGCAGTATTTGTGATGATTGGGATGCAGTTCAACAGATGATTCATCTGAAAAAAATCTACCTTCTGCCACTTTTCCAAATGATCAACTAGAAGTCAAGTTATTATGTGTTGCTCTTACAACTGGGATCGACGACAAGACTTTTGTCAGGTAGTGCATATATTTCAGGATAGCATGGCTGATGAGTTCAATCAGGAAAAATGAAAAGTGTGCATCCAGGAACAGGGTTGTCAAACCTTACAACACCTCTAATAGAGATCCAAACATAGACATCTTGGCTAAAACAAGGCTACATTTGAGTAGTCAGTAAACATCTTATAGATGTCTAACAACTGTCCAAAAATAGACTAGTCATTATATACACAGGAATGAATGTCTACACACATGAAGTCTGTCTCTAATCTGTTGATAACTAGTATATATTTGGACTGTTAGACAACTATTCATTCATTCATTTTCTTTTCGGCTTAGTCCCTTTATTAATCTGGGGTCACCACAGCAGAATGAACTGCCAACTTATTACGCAGCGGATGCCCTTCCAGCTCCAACCCATCTTTGCGAAACACCCATACACACTCATACACTACGGATAATTTAGCCTACCCAATTCACCTGTACCGCATGTCTTTGGAATGTGGGGGAAAACGGAGCACCCGTAGGAAACCCAAGCAAACGCAGGGAGAACATGCAAACTCCACACAGAAACGCCAACTGACCCAGCCGAGGCTCAAACCAGCAACCTTCTTGCTGTGAGGCGACAGCACTACCTTCTGTGCCACTCTGTCGCCTTGTTAGACAACTATTAGATTTTTAATGCAGCATAAAATTTAGCCTTGTTTTAGCCAAGAAACTTATCTTTGGACCTCTATTAGATGTCTTAATTGCTTGGGACCCACTTTAGGATTCCTTTAAATTTTCTTTGACTTGTTTTTAACTTACCAGATTGAAGCATCAACCATTCTCAGTCAGGCTGGAGTAACCCTCAGTAGTCTGGTGTCTAGAGCCCAGGACCTTGTCTCCAAGCTTAAATCACTACAGCTGGACAGAGAGGAGTTTGTGTGTCTAAAATATCTGGTTCTCTTCAATCCAGGTGGGTTTCCTTTCAGGCTCAAATGCTTAAAATACTCCCGTTCAAGTTCATGTTTCAAGATTCTGTTTTGTTTTGTTAACAGATGTTAAATCAGTACAGAGCCGAAGGCAGGTAGAACAAACACAAGAGCGTGTAAACAAGGCTCTGATGGACCACACTATGCAAACCCACCCAGGTCACTCTGACAAATTCGGACAGCTGCTGCTCCGTCTGCCAGAGGTGCGCAGCATCAGCCTGCAGGTGGAGGAATACCTGTATCAGCGCCACCTGCTGGGAGATCTTCCCTGCAACTCACTGCTGACTGAAATGCTTCATGCAAAGCACACATGAGATACAATCAATGCAAGGCCTGTTATTGGAAATGCTTTTGTATATTTGACCTTGGGATCTAATCTTTTTGAGCTTAGAACAAGTAGCTCATTTCATCGCTGATTGGCAGAGGTAGTCCAAACAAGAGGAACAATATCTACAGTAGTTTTAGGTATTACTCATGTATGAGATGTAAAGCACATATGCATACTCATGTAACTACTCATCACTTACAGATCACATCTGGTCAATAAGAATGTGTCGTTTAAACTTCGCCACTTCTATAAAAACACACATTTCTAACCTCTAAATCACAGATGCTCATCTCATATCATTAATGTCAAATTGTTTACAGGATTAAAGTTGAAATTAAAGTGTCCCTGTATACATATCTGTGGTCTAATATGTTTCTTATGTCAAGAATGTAGCTACAGGAACCCATTAAGGTAACATTTCACTCCAAAAATATATTTTACTTAAAGAAAATGAATGTTTTTTTTATGATATTCAAGCATCCAGAACTACTTCATTACATATGACTCAATTTATATTGATCATTTCAAGATACTGTTAATTTTGATAGTTTTTCCACAATTGTTTTTAACATCTGTTTAAGATTTCTTTTTATTCCTGACCTGTTGAAATTCTGTCTGGAATACTCACTTCTGATTGGTCAGTCGCGATATTCCAAGGTATGTTACCCCCGAAGTTAACAACCTCTAAATAACACAGGCTCATCCAGAAACTTCGAATCCCCTTAACCGTCAGTGAACATATTCAAATCCATATACTTACCTTCACATTCACATATATCTGCTTGTCTGTCACACCGTACTTTTCAACTCTTTGGTGCCGTCTTGAGGATGAATAATAGGTAGGTAGTCTGTGCTTTATTCAGCCAGTTTCATTTCTGTAAACCAAAACATCACAGAATGCAGCTTTTTTTCACCCTGTAGGCTAACATTAGCATGCTTCCAAAGTTAAAATACTGATTTGGTGATTATATATGAGATTCGATGGGATACATGACATTTCAGTAAGTTCTACTGTTTGTTTCAATGTACCCCACTGGTCTTAAACTCAATTCCTGAAGGGCCACAGCTCTGCTTAGTTTAGGTCCAACCAGCTCCAACTCACACCTGCTTAATAGTCTAGTAGTCTTGAACACCTTGATTGGTTGGATCAGCTGTGTTTAATTAGGGTTGGAGCAGAGTGTGCAGAGCTGTGGCCCTCCAGGAATCCAGTTTGAGACCTATGATGTACCTTATAACGTTTATTCATGTTTTTAACTTGATACAAGCATTAAATACTCACACTTTTGACTGGTCCCTGTTTTCTCGAGGTCTGGCTGCATAGCAGGTGCAGTTGTCAGCTGAGCTGCATGCAATGTTTTTAATGCGCACATCTAACCCAGCCCCTACCGCTCACAGTGACGTCACTAGGCCCATTGAGTGCATTGTGTCTTGATGTTGCATCTCTGAGACATGCAATCTCGACTTGCATATGCTATTGTCCCTCTTTCACTGACACCGGACGGCCAGGATCCCACCTTTACTAACCACAAGTCAGTCAATATTGAAATAGGACTGAATGGTAGTTTTGTTTGTTAAAATACTAGGACAATAAATTAGGCCGCTTGCGCATAACAGAAGACTACTTCAAGCTATAGTATTAAAGAAAGCTAAACATTTAGGCAATAAGAAGTCAGACAATAAAAAGAGATGAAACACAGAACTGGCCCTGGTGAAAACCCTGTACTAAGAAACCAAAGATATGAATATGAAAAATTATTAAGCTGCGTCCGAAATTGCATACTTCACATACTAAAAACAGTATGCGAGCCGAGTAGTATGTCTGTATTCATAGAACTCAAAAAACAGTATGTTGCTGCGTTCCAATTCACATATTTATACTACGCCCTAAAAGTATGTACTTTTTCGTGAAGGAAAAATATATACTTTTGAGTGTGTAACAGAAGAGTATGCAAGTTTGGGACACACTACTTCCTCGTTAACGCATTGTTGTGTTGCTTAGTTACAAGCCCTGTCAATCATTCACACAATCCACAATTCTGTCATATTTAATTTCCTACCTTATTGGAAAAGCAGCAGCAGGATAATCTCCCATTCACAAATCTTTCATGCAGAGAAATCTCCTCAGGTCTTTGGATAATTCTGCATTCAGACTGTAATGTCCAAACACGTCTTTATATAAGTTCAGTATTGTTGTTGCAGATGAAATATAACACAGAAAACATGATTTAAATATTTTCCAGTTGGCTAGATATTAATTAACAGTCATAGAAACATCTTTACTGAAACCTCTTTACTTGACGGTTGGTCTCAAGCATTCATCAGGTTTGTAGTTTATTTACACTTTTCACCCACGTTTATAGTTCTAATCGGATTCACGTCCAACGCGCAATGTACTGTGGGCAATATCAGCGGTTAGAGTATGGACGGTTCTACACTTAAAATTTTTAACGGAACTAGTAAACCATCCGAGAACCTTTTGGCATACTCTTTTCAACATACTATGATTTGGGACATACTAATTCTATTTTCAAATACTATTTAGGACGGATAGTATGCAAATTGGGACGCAGCATGTGAGAAGTATTCAAATGAATATCCCATGCTATCCCATGATGCACCATAAGAGAATTCACGAATGGGAGTGAATCGACGGAACTGAAGCAGGTAGGTCACGTGATGACAAAATGGCGGATGTAGTACGTCCAAAGTCCCTTCAAGTCATTTCACTCGGTGCCCATCTTTGAAACACCTCTCGGCAGTATGCTCGGGCATTCTGTCTGAATGGGGAAAAAATCAAATTCTCCAAAATTGCTTGCCAAGCTTACGATTATGTTACATATTAGGAATCACCAATAAAGTTAAACAACATCTGTCCCTTTAGTTTCATTTCTAAACTTCTGTATCACACAAAATCTGCAGAAACTGACGTCTGGTCCAAGCCCCTCCCTCGAAGTATCGTCAGTCTATAGAGATCGATGATTGGCTCTTGTACTAGAAGGCGGGCTTTTTTGACCAAATAGCGATTGATGATTGGCTCCTGAACTAGTAGGCGGAGCTTTATTCATCATATTGACATTTACACTTTCCCCATTCAAAAAGATAAGAGGGACATGTCTTGTGTGTTCTATAGTCTTTGGTACTTCCGAGTTCCATTCATACTATTCACATTCGTTCTGTATAATACAGGGGTGCCCAAACTTTTTCTTATGAAGGGCCAAAAACCAAACTAGACTGAGGATAGTGGGCCAAAGGTAAATATAGCTGCCATGGGTACTTCCTAACTAATTTAATAACATTTTAAAATAACTACAAAACATTGCTTTGTATTAACTAATGCACTATACATTTTTTTTTTTTTTGGTTTATATAATGAACTTATTACAGTAAGTACATCCCATTTATAACAGATTGAAGTTACACTAGTCAAGCTGCACCTGATTTTGCCTTGATTTGCTCACAGATGTCTTCTGCATTGTCTTCTATCTGTCGAGTGACAGTATTTACATTTTTACAAATGATTTATGTATTTACAACTAACATTTAAATGAAACATTTAATTTCAGTTGACTTTTTTGTTGCTCAGCAATAAAACAAACAAACAAAAAAAGATTATTTTAAACTAGTGAAAATGACAATCTCTGTCAAAATCATTCGCCCCAACCCTGCCCATCTTTTCTCAGATGGGATGGTGGGCCAAATCAAAGATTACAACAGTCCAACTTGGAGTCATGGGCCTAATAATGGCGACGCAGTGGCGCAGTAGGTAGAGCTGTCGCCTCACAGCAAGAAGGTCGCTGGTTTGAGCCTCGGCTAGGTCAGTTGTCGTTTCTGTGTGTTGTGAGTTTGCATGTTCTCCCTGCGTTCGTGTGGGTTTCCTCCGGGTGCTCGGGTTTCCCCCACAGTCCAAAGACATGCGGTACAGGTGAATTGGGTAGGCTAAATTGTCCATAGTGAATGAGTGTGTATGGATGTTTCCCAGAGATGGGTTGCATCCACTGCATAAAGCATGTGCTGGATAAGTTGGCGGTTCATTCCGCTGTCGCAACCCCGAATTAATAAAGGGACTAAGCCGAAAAGAAAATGAATGAATGAATAAGCCTAATAATGACAAAAGTAGATCTTTATTCTTAAAAAAAATACGTCTATTACCTTATGTTGTTTTTTACTGGAACAATATTGTTCAATAATGTAAACTGGACTCAGGTATGGCCATTACCTCAAAAATGTTTCATTACATATAAGGCTAAAGAAAAATCGTTAAAATTACTTCATAGATCATAGAATTTTTTTATTGATATTGAGTTAGAATGTTGTTTTTGTGAAAGCTTTAATGAAACTTTCTCATTTATTTTGATCTTGCCAATATACAAAACATATTTGGAATAATCTTGAAACTTTTATTGCTCAATGTTTTAAAAACATTTTCCTTATCTTATAAATTTGTGATTTTGGGTTATGTTAAGGATCGCTCTTTAAAAGATGCTGGTTTTATCATAAATTTTATTTTATTATTATGTAAATTTCACATACACAAATGTAAGTTTGCCAAAAACAAACCTCTCTTCATGGTGCTAGAAAAAGAGATAAAGCGATTTCTAGGTCTAAAAATAGAAAAGCAATTAAAACAGTTAAAGTTAACAATTAACAATTTAACAATTAAAGTTAATATATGCTCCTCCTTTAACATTTTTGCATAAAAATGTTTGTATACATGTATTTTTTTTTTGTACTAATTAACTATTTTCTGTACTGTTCTGTGCATCATTAACCTCTGTTAACAACTAAAATTGGAAAAATATTTATAATATATTGTATGTAATCTGATAATTACTGTATGTATCCTCTCTTTCTTGTCCTTCTTTTATGCAATTTCTTCTTACCTCATTTAATCCTTCTTGTTAAGGGCTGTGAAGTGATTTTCTTGTATAATAATACTGTATATGCTGGTTCTTGTTAATAAAGCAAAAAAAAAAAAAGAAAAAGATACTTTGTTAATGGCCGAGTAGTACATTTAAACTCAAATGCAGTACCTATTTAGTAGTAGGCGATTTCAGACGCAGCCCTTGTTTATAAGTAAAATGAAAATGTATATAAAATGCATAAAGCTGATTGAATGAATATGACTTACAAAACGTAAACTTAGTGATGATGGTGAGAAATAATTGAGATTATTTAAAAATGATTTTATTTTTCTAATCCTGTCAGATGGGAATGATCCATAATCAAAAGAACTTAGGAGAAAACAAAATCTACCAACATGAACATGGAAACAGCAAAAGGAAAATATACAAAACATCAATGTGCTTTCTGAAATGAACGAGTGAATCACCACATTTGCCAGAACATAAATAATAAATCTGAGACTAAACAGAAAACTCTAGCTCATCCTTACCCAAATAAATACACCTCAGGTGACCTAACATACTACAAAATTGCACAGAATCCAGTTACGTTAAACCATCACGTTCCACCAAGCAGACAATCACATGCAGACTACACATCTCCCACTCATTTGACACAGAAACATCATTCAACCATTTCAAAAATGATTTTTTTTTTGCTCTTTACAAAAATATGTACATAAAGTTAGTCATCTGATTCTCGACAGAAGACGGCAGCCTAACCGAATCAGCTCTTTTAGTGCTTTGATGAGGAGAAACAGATTAAATGCCACTATTTTCTTTACAAAAAGACAACTAGAGCCATTCAAGAAACCGATAAGGCCAAGTTAGACAGTTTGAAGACGATGCATAGACCATGATTAGAAAGGCGGCTCATCTGCCCAATCATTCACTTTCTGTTAGAGTTTCTTGGAGATTACCATTGGTATAACACATTTCAGTGTGTACACTTAATTTACGCCAAATAAGACCACTTGTTCACTCAGCTCTGCGTTCATAAGCGAGAATCAAGATCAGACTTGCGTTTATTGTCTCATTCTGTCCTCCGTCCCGCTCACACTACCATTCACACCAGCACATCCAGCTCTACTAGTGAAGCAGCAGGGTAGCTTATTCATGTCTTACAAATCTCCACAATATACAAATCATCGTCAAAAAAAGGAAAGAATTCAGCATTCAAATATACAGTATATTAAATCAGCCTTGGAATTTTTTTTTCTTATATTATTATTTCAGTTACAGCTAAACAGAGTACAAAGACATCCTTCATTTTTTTTATATAAGTGGAAATCGAAAAGCACGTTCTGGCATCTTTTTGCTTCTTTTCATTCATTCTTAATTAAAGCAAATGGGCGGGAAAGGTCTTCAACATGCTCTCTCCTGAGTTCCAAAAGCTTGAGAGATCCAGTTTGATTAGGTCCCAAGTAAGAAAACAAACATCCAGGTGTCTATGACTGACTTTAGGAAGGCAGAAAAATGGGGCGGTTTCGTTAGAGAGCAAGACAGACTCGAAACGCACAGCAGCATGGGACTTTTTCTTATGATGTCACATAAAGGTCAAGTTGCTGCGCCCATCTGTAATACAATTCTACAGTCAAGTCAGGTAAGACTGAGAGGCTGTTGACAATGAACAGACGATAAGAAGGCTTGTGTTGGTTTGTGCCCTACATTCATCAAAGAGCAAAGATCTGATTTCATCCGCGGCAACCTTTCACACATCAAACCTTCCAGTTTAATGAGCAAACAAGAGGAGCATTTCTTTTTTTGTTTGTGTTGTGGGGGACATTCATGGTACTTAAATTACGAGAATGGAAGATTTGTCAAGTTAAAACGCAGAGGATCGTTTTCTTCTAAACATGACTTGAGATCTCTTGAGTTACCTGAAGAAAATGGCAAAGGAGTTTTGTGAACAGATCTTTGTAACCTGACCTGCAGTTATGCGCAGAGAGGCTTTGCACGGTCACCTCTGAGGGCACTTTATTTTAGGGTTTCTGTATTAGGGCCTGTTTGTTTTGTTATCTCACTCTTTCATCTGGCAAGCACGTCCCAGTGTCCCCGCTTCTCTACTGAAGACGGGACAGAAACCCGGGGTGACGTGGCCAGCTCAGGCATTGTTGGCATTTCCAGCAGGGTTTATTTTGGGGTCCCGAGCTTCTTTGGGGTTCCCGGGCGCTTGCGCTCCCAGAGGTGGCTGGGAATGGTGAAGGCATCCACACTCATGGACATGGTTTTGGACGGGATGGCTGTGAACTGCTTGCGGTCAGAGCTGTACTTGTAGATCGACTCCACCATGATGGGACTGATTACTCGTGGGCCAATACCAACGAGCCGAACCATCTCCTCCGTCTCAGGGTTCATGGTGTAAACCGCCCGGAATTGACAGCTGGCGTCCCGGAACAGGATGAGGAAATGGTTTGCAGCACTTTTCTCCATTTCCTTTTAGCATGGAAGAAACAACATACCATTACATCATGCATTCAAATGCATCATGCAAATATCTGTTGGAGTCTGAGAGCCCGGAGTGCACTAAGATGTTGACTGATGGGTCACTCACCTCTACAATCTTGTTTTTCTGTGGTTCGTTGACCTTTCCTGCCAAACAACAGCGCGAGATGGCATTATGGATAATGAACTTATTGGACTTGAAGCTTGGCTCCTTGTAGAGTTTAGGTCCTGAAAAAAGGGATGATCATTATGGTTTTTGATCTTTCTATGGGCTGTTTACATAAGGTATTAAAATATATTTTTCAAAAGTCGATCCCTACGCTAGTAGACTATGTTAAATAAAGAGGGTAAACAAGGTCTACCACTGAACACTTCCAGAGGTAGCTGAAAATACATTAGATCTGATTGCTTTCAGTTTAAGTGCTCATACGGCTGAAAGTGTTTAAACAGGCATGTAAAAATGATAGGATGTGTTGTGTGAAAGCATACTTAAACACAGTATTCTGACACTGAATTGTATTAAAACACATGTTGAGTCATTTATTTACAGTGCCTGATTAGTTACAGGTGTAGGCAAATAGGAAATCAAACAAACTTGTTGACCATCAAAATATACTGACCATACCGATCGTGTTGAGAAGAATTATTTATAAGTCTATTGCTTTACTGCTTTATTATTATTAGTTTATTATTTAAAGTACTTAACACTTCTTTGTTTACAATACCAGAAAATGAAAGTAAGAGACAATAAATGGATTGGCATGAGTCGCATAATTAGTTTGGTGGTTCTTTAAGCAAAGGCACGCTTCAGAAATCAGACCTTTAAAGTAGTGCAAATCGTAGGTAATCAAATTAAATTCTTGAGGTTGTTCAATTACCTAATCACAACTGTAAACAACTGCCATAGAAAGCACCACTAACTGCAAATGATGTTCTTTCTTATAGCTTACCAGTGTATTCTGGGATGGAGGCTGGGGACGAAATAGTAGACGCATTATCCCAGTCCCCATTCTGTGCAGCAAGACGACCTGGAGACAGCAGTCTGGAAGGTGAATGAGAACGACTGTGGAAATAAATCAATGTTCAGAGATTAGTTCACAAAGGAGGAACAGGTGTGTTTTATCAGGAGAATACATACAGATCAGTTTACCTTGGAGATTTTCTGACAGTTAATGTCCCACTGTCATTGGCCATGGAGGAGAGATTCATTGTTGAATGGGAGTAAACTTTATTCAGTCTAGAACCTGAGAGGGAGGCAGGTAGATACATGATGTGCGGCTTTATTAATATACAAATCAAAGGGAAGGAAACCAAATGATGAATCTACGACTTACCCATAAACCCTTTGGCAGGGCTGCGGGAGAGGTCCGAGTCATCTCTAAACACAGTTTTGGGCCTCTGCTTCTTGACCCCTCTGACAGTAGTGGGTTTCTGGCGAAGGACTTTATCTAGATCCTCCATTATTTTCAGCTGGTGCCGCCGTTCATACTCCTGGCGGGTGAAGTCTCCACGCCGCTGAGGAGTGCCCTCTGGTGGAGGGGTGCGGGGAGGTGGGGGAGTAGAAGGCGTCTGGGGTCTCTCCTCTCCTCTGCGAGGTTCATCCACTGAAGATGACCTGCTGTTGCATTTATAGATAACATTGATAATGGTCACAATTGGTTATTACACTGTTTTAACTAAAGCCCCTGTCAGATCACACAAATTTGTCACGGTTTCAGAACAATTTCCTTGACGTAGGTTGTCGTGGGAAATCATAAACAACAAATGGGTGTCATGACACAAGATTCAATTGTTTCTTTTCATGTAATGTGTCATAGTTCATGATAACAGATACCATGCCTGTGACGTCTCACGACACTATCACAGAAAGTCTAGCATGTTTAATTTTTTCTCCAATCCTCATGATGAGTTTTGTCACGTGGGTGACACTGTGCAACAGGAGCACATAATTTCTCGTTTGCTTCAGATTTGCACAAATGCCATTTAAATTGGTATTATTTGTCAAGGTTAAAGGTGCAGTATGTAGGGTTGACACAAGGTGGTTGAATTAGATACTGAAATGTACTGTGTTTTCTATCAAGGCAACCCAGAGTACTGAAATATAATTGGGAATCTGGCAATGTGTGGTGTTACACAGACTAAAACAAACACTTTCTGACACAGAATGCACTTTCTCAAAGGAAAATAACTGACTTTAGTAATGTTTTTAGATAAACAATTATATTCACATAGCATGTTTCTTAAACATCTGCATACATGTTATGGTATTTTTATGTGTTAGAACAGGGCTCACCAATCCTGTTCATGGAGAACTACCGTCGTACAGATTTCAGTTGCAACCCTGATCAAACACACCTGTCTGTAATTATCAAGTGCTGCTTCAGGTCCTAATTAATTGCCTCAGGTGTGCCTGGTCAGGGTTGCAACTGAAACTTGCAGGAAGGTAGTAAGCATAATGATTTGCTGAATCCTCAGCTTGTTGTTGGTAAGCCTTACCTTGTCTCCCTCTCTCTCTCTTGTTCCTGTTTTCGTCTTTTCATCTCTTCTGCTCGCTTCTGTTGTTTCTCAAGTAATGCAGCTCTTCTCTTCTCCATCTCATCCTCTGGTCGAGCTTCATCCTGCTACAAAAACAGTTTCAGACTGTTAAATGAATGATTACACCTTTTAGGCTACAAGTTAAACAATTGATTCTGCACTCACCTTAAAGAAGAATCCAACTCCACCCCTTGTTTCTGGCTCCGTTTGGTCACTCATTGAGTCTGAGAAAATATCTTGACTCTGATCTGCCTCTTCGCCCTCTAATGCTTTGAGAGATGACAATGATATCTCGATAAGACTACCGCGATTTCCGTTGAGAGCTGCTACAGGAATATCACTCTCAAACGAGCACTCAGAAGGAGCTCCTGAGCTGCTGCCACCACCCTGACGCTCCTTTCGGGGCAGAACCTGTGACGATCCACCATCCAGGTCCATACTGAAGATGGTTTGGTCTTCACTGGAGCCTGTGTCTGAGAAGTTGTCCTCGGGTCTGGCCAGGGACGAGGCAGAGCGGGACTCACTCTGACTGGGTGTACCTATGCTAAAGGAGGACGAGTTCTGATCCCTGCATTGCCATGGAGACACTCTTCGTAAATGAGGAATGCTGTCCACACTTTGAGGAGGAGTTATGACTCGAGTGGAAATGGGTGTCTTGAGCTCTGCAGGTCGAGGGTGGTGATGCACTTTGGGGCTCTTCGGAGGTGCAGACTGTGCCCTACGATGGGCTCCAGGTGATTTTGGGGGACCGGTGTGACTTGAAATTTTTCGAGAGGGGGAAGGAGAGGAGGTGGCTGAGGAAAGGTCACGAGTGGACTCCCTTGACAAACGAGGTGTAGTCATTGAAGGTTTGGAGCTGGGTGGGATGACCCAAGCCTGCTTGGTAGGAGTTGCCTTTTTCTTCATCAGCTGGTTCTGCTGCTCTGAGAGGCGCTGCATATCATTTTGAAGAGAACTGAGTGCAGCACTTAGTTTAGAAACAGCATTGTTATATTCACCCAGTGGGGCTGTGCCTTTCCCTCCAGGAGTTCCTACTTCAGGTTTTTGTTTCTCTCCATGTTTGTCCTGCTGGACAGAAGGCTTGACATTCCCCTCTTCTTCTACTAAGGGGCCCTTTTTCGACTGTTCCTCCTGTTGCTCCTCCTGCTGCTCCTCCCTCTCCAAACGTGCCAGTTTCTCCTCCAGTGCTAAACGGCTAAGGTCGTCTTCTACGGAGGTGGCACTGCCACCTCCATGATGTCCTTCTTCACCATCTCCATCCTCTTGCTCCTTCTTTAACTGTAGGAAGGCACTTTTTCCAAGCCGCTGCCGGTGTTTGGCAAAGATGGCTTCAATACGTTTCTTCTGAGCCTCTATGGCCTTCCGCTTCTCCTCCAGCCTCGCCCCTAGCTCTGACATTTCAGTGCTGAGAGCAGGACTCTTACTGGGACTCTCCTCTGATTTCTTGGCCCACGTTGTCATTTGTGGTGAATCTGGCTCACTGGGCCTTACCTGCTCTGGAACCAACTTCTTCTTTCTCTCTGCAAAATTTGTCATCTTCACACCGCTGTCCGGCGCCTCTTCACCACGAGGTTGTGTTATGCGAGGACCGGAAGCGGGTGTGACAGGGGTGGAGTGGGTTTTTGGAAGATCTTCTGAAGCATCTGAATCCACGCTTCCATCTCTTAACACAGAGTCGTCATCTCTGGATCCTTCTGAGGGATGTCTGGTGCGGCTGGAGTCTGTGGGGACTCCTGGTGTTCTGTGATAGAGCATTCCTGAGCGGGATGGAGCTGAAGAGCTGAGAGTCACTGGGCTGCCATTGAGTCTAGCGTTTGCTGGATCATCTGGTGAATGCAGATAGAAACCATCGGGTGCCCCCTCAGGGTGAAGGCGAGGTTCCATCTTCTCTTCATTGTGGATGATCTGCAGTGCCTCTTCAATGGTTGGAAGCTCTCCTGTCTCACTGTCCTCAATGCCATTTTCTTCAGCCAGCATTGGACGAGTTCGAGTACCCCAGGAAGCTCTCTGAGGACCATTAGGCCCAGGGGCCTTACTCAGCAAGTGGCTGAGGTCCTCTGGAGGAGTGTAGGGGACACGTGTCATGGATTGGCCACCAGGGTTGAGATTGTCCGAGCTGACAGACCGAGTAATAACAGGGTTCCCCATTACAATGTCCACATCACTATCCAGACCAAAGGGGATACTAAAGGACACAGCAGAGGACAGCGGACGACTGAAGGACCATGAAAAATAAAAATATTGTCAAGATAAAGAGTTATTTTAAAAAAATTAATACATCAAGCGACATGGAGATACCTTACCTAAGTGGTTTTTTACTCCATGATCTTCCTGCTGCCTCTACATGAGACATTGAGGTAGACTGAGTCAGAGATCCTAATCATAGAGACAACACAAACACACAAGACTGGATGACACATTCAACATGCAAACACAGACCATGTGATTGTTCCTTTTTGTCAGGGTTTAACAAGCTCGGTCCTGGAAGGCCGGTGTCCTGCAGAGTATAGCTCCAACCCTAACCAAACACACCTGAGCATGCAAATCAAAGTCTTATTAGGTATACTTGAAACTTCTAGGCAGGTGTGTTGAGACACATTAAAGCTAATCTCCTTGGGATACCAGCCCCCCATGACCAAGTTTGGTGACCCCTGTTTTATGTGAATGAGAATAAACAGTGTATACACATATACAATGAAAGAACAGCACAGACACATAATGCCATTTGATGACTCAGGACACAGTGACTGCATGTTGGCCTCACCTGTTGCTACAGTCACAGGGGAAGAGATTGGGAGGAAAGGCTTTTTGAAGATAGAAGGTGATCCACTAGCATATAAAAGACAAGTAAATAATGTTAAGTTATAAAATCTATAATAGTTATAGAAATAAATTAATTATAATTTTGTGTATTAAGCTACTTCACAAATATCATAAATAAAGCTTTTAAACAACAACATTGTTTTCTGTTATACCCATTGCTGGATCCACTGTTCCCATTATTGATCTTTCCAGAAGTTTCTGCAACAACAAAAAAGTATTGATCTTACATTTTCATTATTTTACATAGTCGATGTAAAAAAATAAAAAGAGGAAAGTAAAGCATTCATTCATTCATTGAGACATACACTTACCAGTCACTGAGTCCTGCAGGGGCTGAACAAACTCTGGCTTAGAGACCTCAAACCAATATAAGAGCTCTGCCAGAAAGCTTAGTATATTTGTCTAGAGAGAGGGAAAAACAGCATATAAAACACCACAGGAATAAAATTAGGACAAAAAGCCTCATCTATTCTATCTGCGATGTCTTTGAGCAGTAATGAGGTGAAGAATCATTTTTATATTTTGAATCTCGATTTGCATTCTACCCATCAAACATAAAGTGGGTTTAGTGTCTCAAATCATAACAGTTACAAACAGTATTTTAATGAATTTACCATTACTATTAGTGGCTTTTATGCAGCAACAAACTAAACTGGGGTGCGTTTCCCAAACAACGACATAACTCGCGGCTGAAATATTATAGGACGATGCATTGTTTGGGAAAAGAACAATGTAGTGATGAGTGTTTCCCAAAACTGTAGTTTCTCTGTCGCAGATCTGTTGTTTGAACCACGTTAGTTATAACGAACGTTGTAACTAACCACTTCTTTAGAGAATAACCCCATAATTTCTTTGTGCAAATTATATTGTTTTACATGCACTAAAAAAAATCCAATATTAGTTTTGGTAAAAAAAATGCACTCGCTTTCCATAATAATTGAAATATATGGAAATGGCACGTATAGGGCCTGTGTTTCCTTTACAAATATTATTGAGAACATTACATATTATATTTTAAAAAATAAAATCTCTTACAAAAGCTAAGACATATTCTAATGTCAAATATAAATCATATAATTAAAAAAATGAGGCTATTTAATAAGAAATTAAATTGAATATTTATTATTTATTAGGAAATGAAAAAAAATCATACTTTAATAATAATAATGATGATGATGATGCTTATTATTATTATATTATTATTAAGTAGTTTTAAAAGTCTACTTTTACAATTTGACACATGCAAACCACTGCAGAAATGTTCTAACCAACAGGCCCATGTCATATACAGTAAAGATACTTAATAAATAACCTACTATAAATTAAGACCAGAAACGTATGCTATATATTTTTGTTTTTACAAGCTTTGAAGACGTGACAAATTCTGCTTTTAAATATTAGCTCACATATAGCTTTCAGGCAATGCGGTGGCGCAGTGAGTAGCACATTCGCTTCACAGCAAGAAGGTCGCTGATTCGGGCCTCGGCTGGCTCAGTTGGCATTTCTGTGTGGAACTTGCATGTTCTCCCCGTGTTCATGTGGGTTTCCTCCGGGTGCTCCGGTTTCCCCCACCAGACCAAGACATGCGGTATAGGTGAATTGGGTATGGTAAAATTGACCGTGGTGTAAGAGTATGAGTGTGAATGAGAGTGTAGGGTGTTTTCCAGTGATGGGTTGCGGCTGGAAGGGCATCCGCTGCATAAAAACATATGCTGGATAAGTTGGCGGTTCGTTCCGCTGTGGCAACCCCAGATTAATAAAGGGACTAAGGCCGTACTCACACTATGTACAGTTGCCTTGAACCGGGCCAAAGCACGCTTGTCCCCCTCCCGTCTCCCCCGGCGGCCCGCACTCACATTACATTCGGGCCTGGGCACGATTACGTCATCGATGACGAGCTGCTCAGTAGCGCTCTCGCTCAGCACAGTGGAGATTTCTTTAGTTATATCATTTAAGTCATCTGATATGCGATGACACGCAGTCAAATATTTCGCCGAACAGATCAGCCACTTTTGACGCTCATAAACAATCATAAAGTCCTCATGCTGCAGGAATTAGGAGGTTTGCTGAAGCTGCAGCTGTCGTGCAGTGAGGGGTTTGCGTCTTTAATAATCTACGACAGTTTGCGTTCATTGAACAGTACGAATGATTAATTAATTCATATCAAACAGTCTCTTTTTAAAAGTCGTGTCTCGCTTTCAGTTTCGGGCTCAAGCACGCTTTACCCTCACACTGTAAGCGTACCGCGCCTGAGCCCAAGTGAACCGCGCTCTGGCCCACCTCTTTCCCGCGGGCCAGGGCCGGCCAAGTGTACCATGCCTGAGCCCGATTCAGAGCACTCACACTTCTCAAACGATCCGGGAAATGGGCCTGGGCACGGTTCGGATAGCATAGTGTGAGTAAGCCCTAAGTCGACAAGAAAATGAATGAATGAATATAGCTTTCATCATGAGCCACGAGTGTGTTTAAAATGACATTAATGTTTTCAAAGTGCACTAAACATGAAGATTGCTAAAACTGAACTGTAAAAATACTTTGAAAGCAAATTACACCTAAGAGAGATGACCTTAATGCTATTTTTAATCATTCCCAGTTTTTTTAAATATTAGAACATTCAAAAAGAATAGGGCATATGGGAATAGGGGATAACTGGGAATAGAACACAACCAGGAACTATGTTTCTAACTACAGCTCCAGAGGTGTAGTTGCAAGCATACAAGTTTGCGAGACAGTTGGCGAATGTTCGTTGGAATGACGGATTTGGGAAACAACAAATCAATGAACTAATGACGGAACTTGCGACCTTAGTTGGCTAATGATGGTTTTCGGAAACGCACCCCTGGTTGATTATTACTATTAATCTTGAAATCACAATTATTTCTATGATTTTTTTTAAACGCACTCAAGTGATTTCAAACTATTATAAGCTTCTTTCTTTTGTCGGACACAAAAGAAAATATTTTGAAGACAGTAGTAAACCTGTACTAAGTAATAATATGTATCAAGTCAATAATTTAGCTACAGGTTTTCAGCTTTCCTCCAAATATCATTTTGTGGTTAACAGGAGCTCATAAAGGTTTGAAACAAGTGAAGGGTATGGAGTCAATCTAGGGCCATTCAGTTGAAATCATAATTATTAACCCCCCTTTTTTCTTTTTTAAATATTTCCCAAATGATGTTTAACAGAGCAAGGAGCAGACATACATTTTCACAGTATGTCTGATAATATTTTTTCTTCTGGAGAAAGTCTTACTTGTTTTATTTTGGCTAGAATAAAAGCAAAATTAAATAACAAAATTACATAACAAACCATTGTTATACAATAATTTGCCTAATTGCCCCAACCTGCCTAGTTAACCTTATTAACCTAGTTAAGCCTTTAAATGTCGCTTGTTGTGACGTGTTGTAAATGTTTCACCCTGTGGCCCTGATTTGACAAGGGGCCGGAGTCAAGGGAACTTGGGCGTTTGGGGCAGGCGTGGACCACCTGGGCTGTAAGACCACCTCGGTGATACTGTGTCTCCAGGTGATGACGTCGCTTGAATGGAGGCAGGTTTGGGCCTGCCATAAACACCCAAGTTCCCTTAACACTGCCCCCTTGTTTAATCAGGGCCACAAAGTCAAATGCGCAGAAACGTGAAGTGCAAAGTGAAAACAGCATTGCAAACTCACGGTTGACTAAAAAGCAAATCAAAATGAGCATTGCAATCGACTTTTTGTAAAGGCAATGCTATAAAAAAATGTTTTGCAAATATATATATCATTTATATATATATATATATATATATATATATATATATATATATATATATATATATATATATATATATATATATATATATATATATATATATATATATATATATTTTTTTTTTTTTTTTTTTTTTTTTTTTAGACTGCCCTGCTTGATTTTTATTTGCAAATTAAATTTTTATTTCTTTTCTTAAAACTTAATTTTCCCTTTGCAGTTCTTTATTTTCGCTTTGCGATTTTTGGAGATTTGCATTAATTTTTCATTTTTTGCTCTATTTTTTTTTTTTGCAAAACTTTCTTTTATTTTGCAAGTATATATGGCCCTAGATTAACTCCATAAAAGGGTGAGTAACACTATTCGACACCATTCGTTATTGAGTAAACAATACTTTTAAAAAGTAACAAAGAGTAATTAACAATAAATGTTTCATGATCGCAATAAAAGCATAGCAGTGGCCTACTTCATACTTAAAAACACGCACTTCAGAAAAAGTTTGAGTAGCATATTTTAGTAACTGTACTATTTCACATTGTTCTAAATCAGGGATCACCAAACTTGTTCCTGGAGGTCCAGTGTACTGCATATTTTAGCTCCAACCCTAATCGAACACACCTGCACAGGCTAATCAAGGTCTTACTAGGTATACTTGAAACACCCTGGCAGGTGTGTTGAGGCAAGTTGGAGCTAAACCCTGCAGGGCACCGGACCTCCAGGAACGAGATTGGTGACCCCTGTTCTAAATCTTTTAATTTAGGTCAGTCTCTATACCTTTAATTCTGAGGGGCTGTAGAGTAAATCCTCCAACACTAGAGGGCAGCAGCTCTTCAGGCAACTGTCACAGAACTCTCGAATCAGCTGTAGGTTGTACAAGCTGTCAGCCACAGACATGGAGTCCTTCATACATGCATCTGAAAACACATATAAACAACAAAAAAAACCTAAAATTAATTTCTTCTTCATCTGCAAGCTAACAGATGAAGATCTGAGATGCGAGCGTACCTTCTAATCTCAATAGACTAGGACAGTAATAGTGAATAACAGCAGCAATGGCACATCCGTTTGAGAGATCCTTCACTTCGTTCACCACAGGAAAACAAGGTTTGAGCTTAGACTGCATCCTGTCCTTCCTGTACCGGATCTGAACAAGAGAAATATTGGGTTGAACTCCAGGAATGGAAAAAAGTGCTATGCTGGCTGTTACTCAATACTGACATTGTGAAATTGTTTGCTTTTCATTGACAGAGTGCATTTGTTATACAATAACAAGACAATATTACAAATCTGCTATCAGCAAATCTGTATCTGAGTCCAAATACTACATGAGAAATGCATACAAACAACCAGAGACAGCAGCCAACATCTAAATGATTAAACACTGACATGAAAATGAAATAATCCATGCAAGCAGTGCATTGAAGACAAAAATGCAGCAAAGGCGAATGAGACGCAAGCTGTGGAAACAGCAAGGACATTGTTAATGGGAAGTGGGACAGCAAACACTCGAGAGACTTAGTCTTCAACAGGTCAGAGAAATGAACAGAGGCAGCTGTGTGAACAAGCAACACCTGATATTTGATCCACACAACATGCAGTAGCAGATAAGTGCACTAATATCACAAAGACACACTATATTCACTTAACCACCGATGACTGGTTTTCAACAGAATTTACATGCCATGTTTATTTCTGGTGTATTCTTTGTAATGCAAATGATGGTGAAGAAGGTTGAGACAATAGACGCCGTCTAATCTAAAATATATACTCAGAAAACTAAACTAAACAATATTGTTTTCACCTAGAGGATATATTCAAATATGTGTCATGTCCTTTAAGAGATCTGTGTATATATATTTTTTATATTTACAGTGCTGGAACAAGGACTGCAAACTACATAATCCTCAAAAATAGCAGTATACAAGTGCTTAGCATAATTGAGTACACCCCATTTTAAAAATGAATATTTGTATCCATTTCTCAATGAATATAGGCAATGTATTTTGGTGCATTTAAACAAAACAGATTTATTAAACAGATTAAACAGATAAAATAATATTTTAGTCACCAAACATATTTAGAAAATAACATATTTAGAAATAAAAAGATAATACAATTAAATTCAAGAAAAATACCACAAAAATAAATTAAAACCTACAAAATTTCAACAACAAAAAAATTGTTTCTCTTGATTTTTCCTCTTTTTTAAATTTGTATTTAATATTTTTCTATAACATAATTTAGGGTGTACTGGTTTTTGGACCGTTATTGTAAGTTATTTTGTTAGATATGCTCCAGATTTGGCTTCAGTACTGACTAATTTAATGTATATGCACAAATATAATATTAGCTTCCTAACAATATATCAAAGATAGATTTGTAAAAAAAAAAAAAAAAAAAAGAAAATTACAACCTTGGTTGTACAAAATGTTTTGTTAAAGCTTGAGAAAATAATCACAAATAAAGGTATAATAAAATGTGTTACCAATAATACAGAAATTTAAAAAAAAAAACAAAAAGTCTGATGTAGGTTAATTTTGTGAAAATGAGGTAAATTCTCACTCTCTCAAAAATGTTTTGCCCTCTTTACTTTAGCACTTAAATCTCTGAGCACAGAGCAGTTCCTCTGTATAATTCAGAAAAAAACATGATAAACTGTAAGAGGTTGTAATGACGTTTTATTCTCACTTGGCAACCTGTTTTAAATCACATAAAGATGGACCCTTCAGTTACTTTAGAAGAGTAGAACTTTTCCTTATTTCTTTCTTTCCTTATATATATATCTATATATATATCTATATATATATCTATATATATATATATATATATATATATATATATATATATATATCTATATATATATATATATATATATATATATATATATATATATATATCTATATATATATATATATATATATATATATATATATATATATATATATATATATATCTATATATATATATCTATATATCTATATATATATATATATCTATATATATATATATATATATATCTATATATATATATATATCTATATATATATATATATCTATATATATATATATATATATCTATATATATATATATCTATATATATATATATATATCTATATATATATATATATCTATATATATATATATATATCTATATATATATATATATATCTATATATATATATATATATATATATATATATATATATATAAATATCTTTTACTTAAAATGATTATTCATTTGTATTTTATTTTAACATTATTAATATATTTTTATAGAACCTAAATGTACTGTATATATGTGTGCGTCAGGTTTTGTTTGTTAAAAGCTATTGGCACTGCATGTTTCATAACTAACATGTTCAATAAAAACACTTCTGAGAATAACAAAAATAAATAAATAAATAAAAGATAGATTTGTGAGGGGTGTACTTATACAGTACATGCTGAGCGTGTGTGTGTGTGTGTGTGTGTGTGTGTGTGTGTGTGTGTGTGTGTGTGTGTGTGTGTGTGTGTGTGTGTGTGTGTGTGTGTGTGTGTGTGTGTGTGATATTTGTTTTGCATATATTTGTTGAGTCACTGCAGAGTTCAACCATAATGAAGTGAAAGTTTATCATCCACATTTTAAAAGCATTCAGGCATATGGAATTGTTTGTAACTTTATCTATACAGTGAAGACTACACAGCATCATTTTATATTTGATTCTGTACCTGAATACTGTTAGACTCCTCAGTAAACCATAAAACAAAGTTTATTTCATTGGTATCTTCTGCTTAGTGTTGGGGGTAACGCATTACAAGTAACACAATCACATAAAAATATTACTTTTCTAAGTAACGAGTAAAGTAATGCATTACTTTAAAAAACAGTAATAATATTTGACTTACTTTTTAAAAAATGTGATGCGAGTTACTTTTTAGCTTGATTAATTCGCTTTTAAAAGTAAATTGCTGAATTAAAGTTAAAGTAGTCACAATGAATCAATGAGAGATTGTGTTTATTATTTTGAATGCATTGAAGAAAAGGAAATTGCTATTGTCTCAATGGACAGTGATTTTACTTAGGACAAATAGAATGAAAGTAGCAAACACACATTGTTTTAAACTGTCAATAATCTGTATATATGTGTATAGCTCTGGGGAGGAAGTTCTCAGATAACATTATCGTGAAATATTATTTTTTTAAATGTATTTTTTAAAGATAAATGTATGTGTAGGTTATACAGTGCGTTGTTAAATGCAGAGCTCCTCTAAAAAAAGTTCTGAAAGAGATCAAGCCTCAGCCAGGTAATAAAAAGTAGCTCAAAAGTAACATAACGCATTACTTACTATAAAAAGTAACTAAGTAACTCAACTAGTTACTTTTTTGGGGAGTAACTCAACATTGTAACGCATTACTTTCAAAAGTAACTTTCCCCAACACTGCTTTTGCTCTATCTGTATTGCTCTGTGCTTGTAGATTGTTTATTGTATTTTATATAGATAAACTCCCCCACAGAATCATGCCAATCAATCTAAAATTACAAACTCTTTACAAATACAGCTATTCAAGTCATCTGGTAAAATTGTAAGTATATCGCAGAAAAAACTAATCTTGCAATGTCACATTTTCCAATATTGTCCAGCCTGTTTGTTTCACATTACCACAAGTAAACTCCAAACTATTTTAATTTATAGCTACAATCATTATACTTCATTTGTCATGGTCAGACAGAATCTTTTTGCTATTTCTGCGCAGAATTTATTTTAAAATCTGCGTATTTATGCAGAATTATTTTGGGAGTATCATAGCTGAAAACTTAATATATGAAATAAAAATTACTTTTATTTAATGTTTACAATCCAAATCCAATTAGATCCACTTATTTGATGAACAAAGCAAACTCAATTATGGGCTAAAAATCTGCAAATTTCTGGACACGGAGATAATGAGTCGGCCTATGTATAGGTCATAAAATGTGATTGACCTTACTTCAGGTCAGTGGAATCATGTTCTACCTACATAAGCTAAGCAGTCAGCAGGGGGCGAGAGAGGACAGGTCTATATATGTTTAGGACAGGAAAATGGAGGAAAGGAAGGTGGAATGGAAGACCAGAGAAAGACTTACAGGAACAAGTTTCCAGTACCAGCGGGTGGGACACTGTCAGAAAGAAGTGAAGGAACAAGAGAAAGAGGCACGAGGGGAAGTGAGAAGAAGACAGAGGATAGGATAGGTATTAGATAGCAAAGCAGACCTTGAGGAAAAAGATAGTGCTGCTAAGGAAATGAGTGACTGCTTTGGGTAAAGGTGCAGGGGTCAAGTTATCGTACATATGTGGCCTTTGAGCTTTCTGGAAAGTCTGTCAAGCTTGTTAGTTTCTTACCGAGGGTTGAACGGGCTGTGGTTCAGCACACTGAGATGTGTCGATTTGTGTACCTTCAGTTTGTTCCTTCAATTTTTGATTCAGCTACACAAAAGGAATACAAAAAAACATGTTATGACAATAAAATGACACCAGAAGTCAAAGAAGTGCTCATGATGTTATTTGCTAAAGTCACGCCCACTGTGGGGTTTTTTTTTTTTTTGTGAAGGTGTTCCACAGGGTTCTATTTTAGGACCAGTTATATTATATATTATGGGTTTGTACTAATAATAGGCCAACATATAAACAGTGTAAAAATTTCAGGTACAGCTCCCCTGATAATAAACATTCTGGTATTATTTACCTACCTTCATGTAGTTTTAAACCTGTAAACTTTCCAACAGGAACAGGGGTTTAATAGAAATAGCTTTATATAAAACAATTGAAGTCAATGTGACAATCACGCTGTAAAACGTGTAAAACTCAAAATGTAATTTTTAAAGGACGTAATCCAGGATTTCTGAAGCAACAACAGTAAATGTATTAATTAATTAATTAATTAATTAATTAATTAAATTAATTATATTTTATTTATTTATTTATTTTATGTATTTATTTATTTTATTTCATTTTTATTTATTTTATTTTTTTACTTGTTTTATTTTATTTATTTATTTACTTTGTTTATTTGTTCTACTCTGTTTATTTGTATTACTCTATTTGTTTCATGTATTAATTTGTTTATTTATTTTTATTTATTTGTTTTATTTATTTCATTTTATTTATTTATTTTATTTTATTAATTTGTTTATTTTTTTATTTTTTATTTTTTTTATTTTTTATTTATACATTGTAAAACACATAACAAAAATATACAAAAAGGACAACATAAACATGTAACAATAAGTAAACACACTGAAGAGTATTTTGAGCAAAGAAAAAAAAAACTAAAAACAAATAAATAATAATAAAAAAATGTAAAAAAAAAAAAAAAACAAACTAGTGCAATCTTATATACAGAAGAAACAAGCTTACAATGTGTTGACCAGAACTAGTATCCAGTACCAGGCTGGGAATTGGGGGGTGGGGACTCAATCAAAAGGAGCAGGGTCAAGCTGAAGAGTTTGGACATGTTTGCGAAGGGGTTCCCACAATTTAATAAAAATAGTGCTAGAAGAGGGTACCTTTATTTATTTATTTTATTTATTTTATTTATTTATATATATTTTTTTGTTAGTTCTAAATGGGACTGCTGAGGTACATCAAGCCAAACAGGTAACCTCATCTAACCTTTACAGCCGCCTTTACAGTCTTACAAACAAGAATATTTAGGAGAAATATTGTTGGAAGCTCAATGGTGGTCAGTGGTATATATATATTATTTTACCTTGCATTTAACTTTTAATTAATAGCGATTGTATTTAAGCATCAAAATTGATTAAAGATGTGTTTTTTGTGAAGATTAGCTTGATGAAGTATACATGCAAGAACTGTAAACTTTTGGTAGTCACATAAACTAAAAGCCAATGGAAAATCAATACTGGAATTATTTCAATAAAATGAAGGTTGGCCTACACTAATATACCATTACTGCATCTTTCTATGATAAAATGAATCATGAGTGTACATTTTACTATAGTTTTAAAGATTGTGAATGGAAGTTAAGATAAGCTTATGAGTTTATGACATGTTCAAGCTGCTGAAGAAGCTCTGTGGCTGTTTTACCAGACTCACCGTCTTCACCCAGCAAAGCAGGGCTCTGTCCCATGTTGTATCTGTACCCAATAACTCCGATCCGCTGCTCGCCAAGACTGTGCTCACCGTCTCCATGGCACCCACTGCCATTAAGGCATCTATCAACTCCAAGTGGGCACTCTGTACCAATCAGAGGAAACAAACAGCACGGTCAGAGCATGGAGAAAACCCAGCTGTCATTATGAACACTGACCTAATGCGCTTAATGCAATAATGCTGTCCGGTAACATCCAGAACAGCCCCAGAAAAGACTGCAGCACAGAAGAGTCTCTACTAAAGAAATAAGATGAGTGTTTTTGTTTCCTGCACAAGTGTGGGTGACACAAGAGCAAAAGACAGTACTCAGAGTGAATGATTCAGAGCAAAAGAAACCTTGCATGATTAGCATGCATATGCAATGTTTTGCTTCATAACTCATCCTTGAAGAAGTGCTGTCAAGCAGCAAAAAAGTGGATCAATATTGAGCACTGACTTCCTGTTGTGCCTTTTCTCTTTTTAAATGTTGCAGCAGTATTGTTCCCCTCCCTCTCATGATATATTGCAGTATGACTCATGGGTGACAGACTCCAGGATACAGGGCTGTGCTGCAGAACAGCTCAATGGGGACTGCAATTCCAAACCCCCAGCATTCCACATTTATGTTGCAGTCAGTGTGTGTCTGTGTCAGTGTGTGTCAGTGTGTGTCAGTGTGCATGTACTGGTTTTTGTGGTTTACGAGGAATTTGTATAATACTGTAGGTATGACCCGTATTACAATGTTGAGATGGTTTATGAGAACACGTGTGTCTTCGTAATTCAAAACGCTTAAAAACTAAACTTATCAGTGTGTGTGTGTGTGTGTGTGGGGGGGGGGGGGGGGGGGGGGGGGGGGGGTCGCTTAGTGATTTCCAAAAATTTCACATATGTTATTAAGCTATTAGAATTACCATATTGTACCCATAACCTGCAGAAGATAAAAATAGTTTTTAACTGGAAATATATTTAATATATATTTAATATTTAATAGTTACATTAAAAAACAACAACATGCAAATAAATAGCCATCAGCCTTTATTTTTTTTCCATTGGATTGCAACCCCTGGAGTTATTATGATAGATTAACGTCACAACAATAGCATTAATTGCAGAAGATTGATTTTACGGTACAATGTTAAACTTTGACAGCTTTAAGGCACTCACATACATTAAAAATAAAGCCCACAACTGAACATGGAGGATGATCTCCAAGTGGTGGTCTTCAAAACTGTATCAAGAATAATAGTCTTGTGCTGTAAACATCATGCCCACCATTCTCATTAAGTGAGGTTAATATTAAATTACACATATTAAATTAATGAATAATGGTTATAAAAAATTATATGGTTGTTAGACTGTTGCACTTTTTAAAACTAGTTATATTATAAAATACTAGTTATATTATATTATATTATATTATATTATATTATACAGTTAGGCTGCACGGTAGTGCAGTGGGTAGCACGTTCACCTCACAGCAGGTCAGTTGTTCTGTGTAGAGTTGGCATGTTCTTCCCGCGTTCGCGTGGGTTTCCTCCATGTGCTTCGGTTTCCCCCACAAGTCCAAAAACATGTAGTATAGGTGAATTGGGTAGGCTAAATTGTCCATAGTGTATATGTGTGAATGAGAGTGTATGGATGTTTCCTAGTGATGGGTTGCAGCTGGAAGGGCATTCGCTGCGTAAAACATATGCTCGATATGGCGTTGGCGGTTCATTCCGCTGTGGCGACCCCAGACTAATAAAAGGACTAAGCCGAAAAGAAATTAAATGAATGAATGAATGAATATTATACAGTTATTATTATTACTTAAATTTGATTATAGCAAAATTAAAGCAAATTTGCATGGTAAACAGCTGCTTTTGAATGATCAAATGTGATATTGTACAAACCTGCTTTTGGTCAGTTACATCTAAAATTAATGAAACTGAACGTCTAAAGGAATGTTTCTATAGTGTTTGAAGAATATCAAATGCTCTTAATAAATGCAATCTTATTGGGCTTTGACAGACAAAACAAATTACAAAATTAGAGCTGTGGCGAAAAACAATTTTGCATTGATTCTGAGATCTTCAAAAATGCATTGCTATACGCTTATTAAGTGTGACGTTACACGAAGCGATTTCCGAGTCCAAGCGCTCTATCAAACTGTATGGGGAGACTCAACAAATGGTAATAATAAACATTTACAAACCGATGTAATACTTTCTTTTCATTAATTGTTAAAATATTGGTGTCCAGAGACCATGATTTTATTTGTAATTCACTTTAATGTGCGATATGACAAAAAATGGTCATAAACGAAAATTTTCTTAATTCAAATGAGTAGCGGCTTGGACCCGGAAACAGTATTTCATACATAATGACTTAACAAGCGGATTTTTGGCTTCTGAGCTTAGCTTTTAACAGCAGATGGTGCTGTAATGCATTAAAAACAGCTGTACTCTGCTTGCATCCCATTTCAACTTGAACTGAAGATAATTATTATTAATAAAGTTAGGAAATGTTTAAGCGAATTTTATAACAAGCGGCACACATTGCATTTGATGTATATGGTTAGAAATTAGCCTAGAACGTGCCAGCTGCAGTTAAAAACTAGTCTAGAGCATCATCCTCTGTTAAAAACTAACCTAGAGCGCCAGCTGCAGTTAAAAACTAGCCTAGAGAATCATCCTCTGTAAAAACTAGCCTAGAGCGCCATCTACAGTTAAAAACTAGCCTAGAGCCCCATCTACTGTTAAAAACTAGTCTAGAGCGCCATCCTGTTAAAAACTAGCCTAGAGCACCATCTACTGTAAAAAGTAGCCTAGAGCGCCATCTACTGTAAAAAGTAGCCTAGAGCGCCATCTACTGTTAAAGCCCCATCTACTGTTAAAAACTCAGAATCGATTCAATAGAGAATAGCGATGCATTGTGAAAATCTCCAAATAAATACAGAATTTTTTGAATGACTTTTTGCCACAATATAAAAAAATAAAAACATTTATCTGAGTACTTGTAAACGGTAAATCATATTGTAAACATTTGAGACAGACCTTTGGTTATTTATTTATTTAGTACCATTTTTATTACTGTTTAACTGTGTAAAATATTTTCAATAAATTATTAGTATGGCAACTGTGTATATTTTCAGCATCGACACAGCGAAAGTAGAAAAGTTGACAATTGACAAGTCACCTCAGTTCAGAACGAATGTGATTTTTTTGTATTAGTTGCCATGTTTACCAATAACAGGGTAAAATTTTATCATTTGCATGCATTTTAAAGGCATTTTAATGTGTAATCATTCCATGTGAGTTTAAATCATTAATTTATATGCATTTAATTATTACATTTATATAGATTCAAGCAGCACAATTTAGTTTTAGTCAACTACATTAATGGCCCTGCTCACAAAGCCATCTCCTAACATTGACAGTGTCCAACAACAGCATCATCTCAGACGCTGTAGCAGAAAGGTTAACCTACAGCCGTTCTTCATCCTCCCAGCCCATTACAGTGAGGCCGCTTACACCCAAACCCATTAAAACAACCCAACCACATTATCAGCTCAGTGAGGAGAGCACCTTAGCTCAGATAAGAGGGTTAAGCCATTAACTGCTCTCTACGTTTTACTGAGGAACGTTTACAATGCCAACTTCAGAGGGAACGTTTAGTACCTGCAGCCCAAACCACTGATCAACAGCCATTCACCATCTAACATACAGGCGAAGAGAACAAAACAGTCTAGGTTATATTTTGATAATAATATAAATAAAATTTACAGTAAATTGAATAAACTACCAACTTGGATTAATATGGTTCTATCAGCCATATTATTATTATAGACATTTTATATATTATTATAGACATTTTATTGTTAGAGCAATGCAAGTTATTGCAACAGCCTCTTTACAGTAATTTAACTGCAAATGTGTTTTACAGTAGCAGGGCCCTACCGCAATTAATTTTTTCTTTTTACAGTAAAACCCTCTTTCGCAACTTCTTATAGTAAAATGCCACATTTACCACATTTTAATTTTAATTTTTTAATTTTACAGTATGGATAACACCTTTATTTTTAGTATTTAGTATACATTTCTTGTCTAATATTTGTCTTCAACTACAGTAGCAATACTGCAAATTTCTAATGTGCAGTAAGTTACTGTAAAAGTTTTAAAATGACACACAATGCAATGCATATTACAGTAGTGAACTGTAAAGAATGCATGTAGTATTTTACTGAGCATTTTTGCAGTGTACAATTGTGGCAAAGTCTACGCGAGCCGGAAGCTGTTGAAGACTTACTTGAGCATGACAATTTACTTCCAACTAAAACCGAATATTGAGTAGGGGGTGGGGTTTTTATTTTTGAGCTCCTCCTCTCTTCGTTCACTCACAGCAAACTAATAATTGGAGGAGCGTGGCTAAGCATATTTCACCCAAGCCGTCAGACTGACATCAGAGAAGTGAACTGCCATTTCAGAGCAGATGCAAATGGTTAGATTATGATTGATGTTTTTTTTTTTTTTTGAGTGGATTAATTTATGCAGATTAATTGTTCATGTTAAGGATAACAATGTAAGGTATACAGTTAAGAGAAAACCTGAAATGTTTTTCAAAATATGAAATCCTGTTGTAGGATTTCTGAAGGAAGCTGATGCAAATCTTTTATCTGTATAACTTTTATTCTGTATCACCTGCTATTGATATACCATTGTTTTGATACCTCAATATTGCATGTGCATGTACATGCATTTATTTATATATTTCTAGTTTAATTTTTGTAATTTTTTGTATGTTTGATTTTGATTTCTTTAGTACATGTTAAAAAGTTCCAAGAAAATCAATAAAGACAGTTAAACATAAAGATAACTGCAAGAACAAAATAAACATTGTAAATCTTTCATGCGGACTTGAAATTACAAGGTTTCGTCGTGCAAAAAAAGTAACTGAAGCACTGATTTTAAACAGAAAACCCAAACCCTTATTTGTATTTGAATAAATATTTCATACATCTGTTTTAAAACATAAAAGTGGTTTTGTGTCAATGTCTCGACAAGCATGAGAATTAAATTAAATACTTTCTTTACCATTTATTTCATATTTTAGGACAATTTTTCTTGTCAAGCATAAAAAGCTGTGCGCAATATTTAGAGCAGTGCAGCTGTTCATTTTAGGTGGGAATATGGTAATTAAACATTACTGCATGAACCGTTAGCACACATTTTCTCTGCTTTAGACAGAAAACAGTGAGTGTAATTTCTCTCCAGAGATTAGTATTGTTGAAATAATCTGCTAATTGTTTATTGTTGTAATTAAGATCTCATAAATTGTTCACTATTACACCTTCAAAGTATTACTATACTGTAAAATAGTAGAGCAAGTGAGTGAAGTTCATTTCTAAAGCACATTCAACTTCTGTTTTGCACTGAACAAAACTAATACAACAATCATTTTGCTTCGGCTTAGTCCCTAATTTATCAGGGGTCACCACAGCGGAATGAACCACCAACTATTCCAGCATATGTTTTACACAGAGGATGCCCTTTCAGCCGCCTTCCACCCAGTATTGGGAAACACCCATACACTCTTGCGTTCACAAACGCACTCATACACTAAGGCCACTTTTGTTTACCTAATTTATCTATAGCGCAAGTGTTTACATTGTGGGGAAAACTGGAGCACCCGGAGGAAACCGACGCCAACACGGGGAGAACATGCAAACTCCACACAGAAATGCCAACTGGCCCAGCCAGGACTTGAACCAGCGACCTTCTTTCTGTGAGGCAACAGCGGGAACCACTGAGCCACCGTGCCACCACCAATACATCACATTCTAAAAAATAGAATACAGTCAAAGATGTAATCAAATCATAGTATTACCAATACAATACACTTTAAAGATGAATAGCCTTGGAATATGATAGAATAACAATGTGTCTTAAGCCTGGACTTAAAAATAAAGCAGCAGCACATTTTAAAATTTCAAAATCTGCAAATAAAAAATCTTCAAGACGCCTCAAGGAGTATTTTCACAGTATAAACAGTATTTTCACTGACCACATACATAATTTAAATTAAAATATTCAAATATGTAACAATGAACAATTTCAACTTGACTTGATTCTTTTTTTTTTCTAAAAAGGTAAGATGTTTCTGAGTGGTGTCTTTAAAGATACAGATGATCTCCACAGGGATGTGTTTATCAGTGCTGCATCTTCTGCATTCTTGTCTTTTGTTCAGCACAGTACCGTAAGCACTACTTTAGCTGACTGATACGGGTTTTTTGACACATTTTATTTGTGCCATTCATCAAGTTCACTAGAGTGTTTTTGTTATGGCTAGTGGACATTTGACTCCATACAAGAGTGAATGTTCCTTCCACAGTCAAAACTAGCCTGAGGGTTTTTACAGTACGCACAGGACGTTCAAGGACAAAACCGGCAGTTTTCCTCTCAGTTTATTACTAAGATAAACAAAGACAAAGCCAATCATTCACTATCAGCTGAAGCAATGCCACATGTTTTCTGAAAGCCATTTGATTTTATTCTCTTCATGATTTCAAGATTAAAACAAAAGAAAGAAAATCAATAGAACACACTTTGACTTCAACATATAGATAGTGGGGACTTTAAGAAAATGTAAGACAAATTTAAGACTTTTAAGACCTTTTTAAGAACATTTAAAAGAATATGACTATGGTGAACAATCTCGCAAATAAAGGTATAAGAGCTGTCACTGGGGTGGTACCTTTTCAAAAAATACACATTTGTACTTGTACTTTTTGTAAAGGGTCAATATTGCTACCTCAAAAGCTTATATTTGTACCTAAACATATTAAGACACTTTTGTACTTTATAAATATTAATATGTACCCTTGAGGTATTATTAGGGACCCCCTTAAGTACAAATGTGTAGCTTTTAAAAAGGTACCCCAGTGACAGCTCTCGCACCTTTATTTCTGAGAGTGTACATATATCTAGCTTTAGAAAAAGTCAGATTCAATTTGTTAAATTCTTTGAGATTGGTTTACTTCATATTCGGAGGCAAAATTGATGCAACTTCACACAGATTAAATCCAATGTGCTTTAAATTAATAAGAAGCATTTAAAATGCATTGGATTTATTGATTTATTACATAAATCTAGCTCCTATTAGTTTCATTTGTATTTAACTAACAAATCTCAAATCGCATATAGTTTATCAGTTCAATTAAGTGTACGTAATCCAAATGTATAAAATTTGATATGCAATCAGAAAACTTAAATGGTATTTGTTAAGCCTAATTATTTTTTTGAGTGCACAGACGTAAGAAAAACAGAAATAAGTTAATTTATTTTCCTTTTTATTAGGTTACACTTTTTTTTGGTAACATGTTTATTTAAGAATATCAGATTAAATGTAAAATGTGCTTTAACATGCATAATAAAAGCCAAGTTTACAAAAAAAAAATGTGCAATGGGTTATAGAAATTATAGTAATCCTTAAAAATAGGAAAATAAGTAAAAAAAAAAATCAATAGATAGGGAAACATCATACCATCTATAAATACTAATATTGGTGACTAAACAGTCACAAAGTCTCTGGAAAGACACATAAAACAAAATAATATATATTTTCCACTTCACAGCACAATCCTATAATGTACAGTTGAAGTCAGAATTATTAAACTCCCTGAAATATTAGCCCCCTGTATATTTTTTTCCCCAATTTATGTTTGAGAAGATTTTTTCAACACATTTCTAAACATAAGAGTTTTAGTAACTCATTTCTAATAACTGATTTATTTTATCTTTGCCATGATGACAGTAAATAATATTTTACTAGATATTTTTCAGGACACTTCTATACAGCTTAAAGTGACATTTAAAGGCTTAACTAGGTTAATTAGGTTAAGTAGGCAGGTTAGGGTAGATAGGCAAGTTATTGTATAACGATGGTTTGTTCCGTAGACTAATCGAAAAAAAATATAGCTTAAAGTGGCTAATAATTTTGTCCTTAAAAGAGCTTTTAAAAATTTAAAAACTGCTTTTATTCTAGCCAAAATAAAGCAAATAAGACTTTGTCCAGAAGATAAAATATTATCAGTTAAACTGAAAATATCCTAGCTCTGTTAGACATAATTTGGGAAATATTTAAAAAAGAAAAAATAATGGCTAATATTTCTGACTTCAACTGTACATACATAAAATGCATACAATTCACACACTGATATATTGATATGCAATTTTAAAAAGGTGCGTCTTAACAAACTTTTTAAAAACATTAATGCTGGGGGATACTTTCACTATTCCAATTCCAAATATTTGGAGCTTAGTAACTAAAAGCGGTGACGCCAGATCGCAACAGATTTACAGAGTGAAATTCTAAAAGTCGAACGCTAGAAGAGCATAGCAAACGGTTTGGATTGTATCTCAATAAGCAGTCAGAAATGTAAGAAAGTGTCAGGTTATGTAGTGCCTTATAAACTAATAAAAGAACCTTAAATTCTATCCTTTGGTGCACTGGTAACCAGAGTAATTCTATTGAAGCTGGTGTAATAAAGATGGAGGTAAGAAAAAAGAAAAAGGGAAACATCATACCATCTAGAAGTATAATATTGGTGACTAAACAGTCACAAAGTCTCTGGAAAGACACCTAAAACAAAATAATATATATTTTCCACATCACAGCACAATCTTATAATATAGATTCATGTAATTTAAAAAAGAAAATTAATTTAACACTTGACATATGGAGTAGTCAACATTTGAAGTGGATCAGGCAGGAATGGGTGTTGTTTAATGGTTCTAGGACAACTTCAATGAGAAATGTTGAGCTACTTCAAATGTTCACTGCTATATATTGAAAATCGTGATAATCCAGTGCTGTTTTGTGAACGCTGCTTTCTATTTTCTGTATTGGCCACGCTTGGTCTGCTATAATCATTAACTCTCCAACAGGTCCAACGAACACATTCCCTTGTGCGTCCCGCCTTTCTATCACATGCAGCTAATGCTAATCCGTCCCAGCCAGCGGTACACCCTATACACGCAGTTTCATCTATTGGGATGACCCAGTACTGCATTTGTTGAGTCAAGTGTAGTGGCAGAGTTGAACGGCGGTGTGTTTGGAGCATGAACTGAAGTGCTGAGGTCTGCAGAGCGCCTCTGTCAGAGGGCATTTATACCTCAGTCAGGGGCCCCGTGTTTGTAGGGATGAGCCACAGCGGGAGGCTTCAGCGTATCTTTGTGCCGGTGTAAGAACAGATGCTCTGGTGCACTGCCAAACAGGACCGTGACGGAAGTACCTGATTTAGTGGCAATAAGCGTGTCTGGATGCTCTGAAATGCATTAACTGGCAATAGTGTGGTTGAGGAGGTGATATTAGCTATTGTAGATTTTAGAACTTGTGCCACTTTCAAAATTTTACAGTTTTTACATATAATTTCATTTTTATATTGTTATAGTTTTTATAAATGCTTCCATAATTAATTTTTTCATATTTAACATTTAAGTTCTAGCAATTTTTGGGGTAATTTTTTGTCACTAATGGTGTTTTTATGTGTTGTTATTTTAAATAAAACTACAGCTATATATTATTACGTTAGTTAGTTTTTTTATGCTTATTTGACATGGAGTAAAAATAATAATACATTTTTGGGGGGGGTGGTTTAGTTAACATTGAGTAGAAGAGGACACATCACACAGTGTGTAAAAGATGTCTGACCTTCTGTTAAGATGACAAACTCTTACAAAATCAGATAGGAAGGATTTTTCTATGTATTTTAAGTTAGCCGGCAGCTAGCTCTCTGCAACTCTTACATGGTTGCCCACTGAAGCAGAGCTGCGCTTGCTTAGTGCCTGGATGGGAGACCACATGGGAAAGCTAGGTTGCTGCCGGAAGTGGTGTTAGTGAGACCAGCAGAGGGTAATCAACCTGGGGTCTGTGTTGGTTCTAATGCCCCAGTATATTGATGGGGACTCTATACTGCTCAGTGAGCGCCGTCTTTGGGATGAGACGTTAAACCGAGGTCCTGACTCTCTGTGGTTGTTAAAAATCCCAGAATGTGCTTCGAAAAGAGTAGGGGTTTAACCCTGGCATTCTGGCCAAATTTGCCCACTGGCCTCTGTTCATTATGGCCTCCTAACCATCCCCATATCATAATTGGCTATATATTAATAAATCGGTCTCCTCTTCACCAATCAGCTGGTGTGTGGTCTGGCACAATATGGCTGCCGTCGTGTCATCCAGATGAATGCTGCACACTGGTGCTGGATGAGGAGATTCCCCCAAAAAATGTGTAAAGTGCTTTGAGTGTCCAGAAATGTTCTATATAAATGTAAGAATTATTATTATTATGTTTCAAAAGTTTGGAGTCATAAACTGGGTTAAGCTGTCTGAGACTGTCCTCAAATGGTTTAGATCTTACCTTGAAGGGAGAGGTTACTATGTCAGTATAGGTGACCATAGGTCAAGGTGGACACCCATGACATGGGTGACATTCTGGCACCTCTCCTGTTCATCCTTTACATGCTTCCTCTGAGCCAAATAATGAGAAAGAACCAAATTTCCTACCACAGCTATGCTGATGACACTCAGATCTACTTATCCTTACTGCCTAATGACTACAGCCCCATTGACACCCTCTGCCAATGCATTGATGAAATGAAGAGCTGGATGTGCCAAAACTTTCTTCAGTTAAACAAAGAGAAAACTGAAGTCATTGCGTTTGGGAACAGGGATGAGGTTCTCAAGGTGAATGCGTACCTTGGCACTAAGTCAGATCTGAGTTTAATAGTCATGTCAAAGCAGTTAGTAAATCAGCATACTATCATCTCAAAAACATTGCAAGAATCAGATGCTTTGTTTCCAGTGAAGACTTAGAGAAACTTGTTCATGCTTTCATCAGCAGCAGAGTCGATTACTGTAACGGCCTCCTCACGGGCCTTCCCAAAAAGACAGTCAGACAGTTGCAGCTCATCCAGAACGCTGCTGCCAGGATTCTGACCAGAAGCAGAAAATCAGAGCACATCACACCTGTCCTCAGGTCTTTACACTGGCTCCCAGTTACATTCAGAATAGATTTTAAAGTATTACTACTTGTCTATAAATCATTAAATGACCTAGGACCCTAATACATTACAGATGTGCTCACTGAATACAAGCCTAACAGATCACTCAGATCTTTAGGATCATATAAACTAGAAATTCCAAGAGTTTAGTCAAAGCAGGGTGAATCGGCTTTCAGCTACTACGCCCCTCGCTGCTGGAATCAGCTTCCAGAAATGATCAGATGTGCTCCAACATTAGGCACATTTAAATCAAGACTGAAAACACATCTGTTTAGCTGTGCCTTTACTGAATGAGCACTGTGCTATGTCCGACAGATCACACTATTATGTTTTTCACTTTCATTCTTTTATAACCTGTTTTAACACATTTTAATCTGTTTTTTTAATCATTTGTATTATTTGTTTTTATTTTTTTTATACTTGTCTCTTTTATTCCTGTTTATGTAAAGCACTTTGAATTGCCACTATGTATGAAATGTGCTATATAAATAAACTTGCCTTGTCTAAACATTAATACGTACTTAATGTGTTTCTATGTTTTTTATGTACATTAAAGGGCACCTATTATGCAGAAATCCCTTTTATATGGGGTTTAAACACAGAATAGAAATGATGAAAGTCAGGTACAAAGTCAGGTAGGAAGGAATTTTAGATTTTATTTATATTTTGTGTTTTAAAAGTTTGGAGTTATTATGATTTTAATAGGTATGTAATGTATTTCTATGTTTTTATGTACATTAAAGTAGGGCTGGGCGATCTCGATTAATTGAACACTTTACTTGATTACAATTAATGAACGATTATTTTATTTTTTTGCCCGCATAGTTCACTGACAAGTTTTGTACAGCAAATATGCTCACATATTATAAGTGAGATTTTTGAATGCATTAGGGTGCATTCCTTTTTTTTTTAAATAAGATTTTTAATTAAATTAAAGAAACACACACTATCAGCTATCTATGATTATTTATTGAACATCAACATTGAACAACTGAAATTAAAAGCACACATTGCCTAAAACCGACAGTCACTTTTTACAGTCACTTCTTATACAAAAGTGAAAATAAATAACTTGGACTTTTGGAAACAAATTAAAAAGCTGCTCTCCTGCAACTCTCAGCCCCGCACACACTCAAAGCCACCAAGCTGACCAATCACAGAGTTTGAGCTAGATGGATTATAGGTTCTGAATGTTGATTTCGATTACTCGCCAAGCCCTACATTAAAAGGGGACCTATTATGCAAAAATCACTTTTAAACATAGTTGTGTGGTAACAGTTTGTGAATATTACAAGCTTATAATGGTAGCAAATTTTAAATTTTATTTTTTATAATCACAAATTTTTTTATAATCTGCAGAAACACTTTGATTGACATTCTCCATTTGTACATGTCATCAGAGTAAAAGCCCCAGCCATTAGGGACAGCCCTCCCTCCTTAGCATAGGATGTTAGTCTTCTTTTTGAATCTGCCACTATGCTGACACAGTTTGTAGCTCCGCCCTCTAGAAAAAAAGAGCACAATCTCATTTGCATTTAAAGGGACAGTAACCCAAAAGCATAATTTGGATAAAAAAAGCCTAAAGCCTAAAAAAAAAAAGCCTAAGGCCTAAAAGGGGCAGTTTTAAAGTTACAAAACAATATTTGTAGGGTATTTGAGCTGAAACTTTAAACACACACTCTAGGGACATCAGAGTGCACTTATTTTACGTCTTGCAAAAAGGGCCATTATAGGTCCCCTTTAAAATAAATGAAATTAACTTAAATTACAGTTTTATTTGCACAAGCAGGCGCAATTCCTTACAACAAAATCCTAACAAAATGTATTTTTGATAAAGACTTAAGACTTTTGATTAAGAGATATCATGCAAAAAAAAACCACAAATCAAATAAATAATAAAAATATAGTAATAAAGTCAAACCCACCATAAACTGAATGCTAGTGTGTATAATAATCAAATCTGGATATGAATAAAGATGGAAAATTGACTACACTTGCCCTACAGCTGTGGTTAACAAGTGAACAATAATAACAATAAAAAAAATCAAAGTCATTCTTCAGACGTTTCTGTGTGATCAGTGAGAATCTCCCAGTCTGAGCTGCAGCGGTCACCAGCTCTGCTGTGTTATGCGCTATCGTAAATATACTAAAGAGGGAGTCGAGAGAGGCTCACAACAAAAGAGAGGAATGAAAGCCAGAGGAGACGGGAGGGGGCTTGGATTTCCCGTCCCGGCACTCTAGGACTCGCAAAGCCGAATCACAAGTTTCCCTAATGAGAGAGGAGCGGGACCAACACTGGGACACAGAGCACAAGCGGCCTGCCAAATCACCATAACAACCGGTATGACCTACAATGCACCTCACCACAGCTTAGAGCGCAGAGGCTGGAGATGCTGAGGTAACACAGCAGAGAGTCCCGATGACATTCTACAGTCACCACAATCCCAACACTCTCCACTGACAGGACAAAAGCCAAACAGAGTTCAGCATGGTTATTATAACTGTGGCTGGAAAATGAAAGCTTATTCTAACCCCCGGCCCTCTGTGTGCCACAAACAGGGGGATAAGAGGGCCAGAGGCGCAGCGGGGAGTGATTTACAGGAAGCCCTGGAGCCCGGGACGGTATTAACTCATTCTGCAAGCACAGACAGCTGTATACAAACATCTCTGATGTGGAAATCAATTGTGTTATTAATAAAATCAAGCAATCATACAATAAGCATTGAGTGCAGCTCCTCGAGTCTGACAGAGGATCTGACTTCCAGTTCTGGTTACATAAAATCATTCATTCATTTATTCATTCATTCTCCTTCGGCTTAGTGCTTTTATTCGTCAGGGGTCGCCACAGCAGAATGAACCGTCAACTTATCCAGCATATATTTTACACAGCGGATGCCCTTTCAGCTGCAACGCAGTACTGGGAAACAACCATACACACTCATCTAAACTTACACACTACGGCCAATTTAGCTTATTCAATTCACCTGTACTGCATGTCTTTGGACTGTGGTTACACAAAATCAAAGCATTCATTTTCAATTATCTTAATTAAACAACATCTGCTTTCTGAGAAGGAATTTCATAAAGAACATTTTAAGGGGGAAATTTTGAAATTGCCATTAATTTAACAAGTCTTGGATTGTTTGAGCCTTATATACATTTCTTTGTTCTGCTGAAGACAAAGGAAAGCATTTGGAAGAACGACCAAGCAGATCTTGCCACCCATTTACTCCAATAGCTGGAAAAATATATACTATGGGAGGAAATAGTTGGCGAGATCTGTTTGGTTACATAAATTCCTCCAAATACATTCTTTTGTTCAGGAGAACAAAGAAATGTATATATGTATATATATATATATATATATATATATATATATATATATATATATATATATATATATATATATATATATATATATATAAATTATTTACTTATGTTATAATTAAATTATGATCGATTAAATTTTTGGGTGAACTACACCTTTAAAGCCCGGGACACACTGATCCAACATGAAAGAAGAAATGGTGATGAAAATCAAATTTGCCGTCTTCTCCCTTTGAAAAAACACACTAAATGGACAAAAGCTGACAAAAAAAATGAGGATGTAGCTCTCCACACCTGCAGGTGGCAGTATCTGTAATGTCATTCTACAAGAGGAAACTGGAACTAGTGCTGCACACATACAAACCGTAAACAAAGCAGCTTATTTTGCATTTTTGCTTGTGAAAAATGTCTGATAATGCATATTGTTTGCAAATATTTAAAAACTCCATTAAAGCGATAGGCGGTTTCTTTGTGTTCTCTCTTGACTTGCGTCTTTTTTGTTTCGTCAGTTGCTCATAGGCTCCTGTGTAACACCAAAAAAACAGCCTAACAGGTACTCACCGACATCCCAATAGCCAACCAAGAACGGTAAGAATATTTTAGGTGAAAGTATGGTTCATGGTGATTCATAATATGCATGTCAAAGGCTACTTCAAGAAAAACACATATAGGTCAAACTAAATTAATATTCATGAGTCTCTACAAAAAAACATAGATGGAAACTCAATGAATAGCCATTGTATGTGTTGACACATTGAGGTATTATGAAGTGAAACAATGGGCGTGTGCAAAATATTGTACAGACTGCCGAAAAGCTCAGTAGTGCAGAGGCTGTGGATTACAGGTAATAATGTTGCTATTTCTTGCTTAGACCAATTGATTCACTTCATAAAACAACCATTGTATCATCGGATACAACAGGCAATCATTTTGTTTCCCTCTATGTTTTTTTAACTGTCAAAGTGGCTGTAACTGTTGACTTGCATTTATGAATTACTAAAGAGAACAGTTTTACTAAAAATCTACTATAAATCTAATCTTGGACGATCAGAGCAATACCTGCGGTGGTAGCCGGATTTGAACACACCATTTACCCACATCACATTAATAGTTAACTATATGCGACAAACAAAACTATTTCATTTTTTAAAATAATTTTATTTATTATGACACTGTTATACGCTGATTCTTTTCAATGGGTTAAAGTAAAAAAAAAAAGAGTATGAAAATAAAACTCCACTATTTATCTTACATTTTCTGCTATTCAAGAGCCATGTGCACTCACTGGTAAAACCTGCTTCTCTCTCCTTCAAGTTCAAAGCAAACTTGAATGCCAAAGCATTTTAGATATGTATATAAAATAGCCTATGTAATATATTAACATCAAATTAATAAAATAATCAGCAAATGAGAAATAAATGACAGAAAAAGGAATAAAGCGGACAATATAAAAAAAAAAAAATCATAATTACAAGAATAAAATGTGTAATTATTTAAATAAGGCAATTGTGTTAATTAACAATTACTAATGGTGTACAAATATTTTGCAGCCAGGTTAGACCAGTCATTTGCTTCTCTCCGAGTATATAGTAAAGTTTTTCATTGTCGTTTAGATTCAAGAATTAATTATTGAATGTTTCTCTTTCTCTGTGTGTGCGCAGTCAGCTTTGAAGCCAAGCGAAAGTAGGCTTTAGTAAAAAGGTCATGCAAAAAACGCATACGATTTACGAATGACACCTGTAGAAAGTAAAAGCCGAATCACGGACATTTTAGGAAATTTAGAAACCGCTGGACAATTTTTTAAAGTGCCAAAAAGGAGCGTCTCGGTGGGTCTGCAGAGCATGCGAGACTGTCAGTGTTGACAGGTCTCACACGCACAAACGGGTAAACGAGAGAAGATTTTCCACTGCTTAATCGATCGCGGATGTATGGTTATATTAGGCGGATACAAAATAGTGTAAAAGGATGATAATAACTGTAAAAAACGTGTCACTAAACATTCTTGGGCGGCCGTTAATATACAAGAGCGGCCCCCCCATGCAGAGGGTGAGTAAACTAACTCATATTTTCATTTTTAGGTGAACTATCTTATTAACATTAGGGCTGCACGATATTGGAAAAATATAATGTTGAAATATTTTGTTTTGCTGCGATGTATATTGCGATATGAATATAATTTCACCAGATCGTTTGAATAGCTCTATTTGGAAAGTATAATTTAGATTGACTGGGGTGATATGAGGGGTGACGCAGTGGCCCAGTAGGTAGTGCTGTCGCCTCACAGCAAGAAGGTCGCTGGTTCGAGCCTCGGCTGGGTCAGTTGGCATTTCTGTGTGGAGTTTGTATGTTCTCCTTGCGTTTGCGTGAGTTTCCTCCGGGTGCTCCGGTTTCCCCCACAGTCCAAAGACATGCGGTACAGGTGAATTGGGTAGGCTAAAATTGTCCGTAGTGTATGAGTGTGAATGAGTGTGTATGGATGTCTTCCAGTGATGGATTGCAGCTGGAAGGGCATCCGCTGCGTAAAACATATGCTGGATAAGTTGGCGGTTCATTCCGCTGCGGCGACCCCAGATTAATAAAGGGACTAAGCCCTTTATAAAATGAATGAATGAATGAATGAATGAATAGGGTGCTATGATTCTGCATAAAATATAATACATTACAAGCATAAAAACAGCAGAGCAAATAAATAAATAAATAAATAAATAAATAAATAAATAGTGCTTTATGGTTTTCTGGGGAGTCTAACAGTATTGGAATATAGAAAATAAACAATCAAACATAAAATAACATGGCTATCATTGTGTAATTAATTTTGTACAATAATATTATATAATAATCAAATCCTGCAATGTGACTATTGCGGATATACACATTGCGATATCGACACTCAAATTATATTTTGTTCAGCCCTAATTAACATCTATGAAATCTTTTCATTCCAAAAACTTGTCTTGGGGTTTTTGTAGTGAAGATTCTAATGATGTTATTCACACTAAGAAAAACGGTCCAAACTGTCCACTGAAATTGCAAAACTAAAAATATTTTTATGGCAATCAAATTATAGGACAAATAAAATAAACAAAGGATCAGTTGTATCAGCATAACTGAGAGGTGGTCTGTCAGTTTGTTAATATTCATCTGGATGATGACGCTGAGTCTGGATCACAGATTATCACTAATCTTCACAATCTTCATCTCAGTGGGGGGCTGGGCTCTCCACCGCAGCCCAGCAGAAAATGTCAAACCTGCAGAGAGGTGAACAGCGAACCTTGAATGTCAGAGCAATGTGTCTCCAGATGTTTCTTCATTCGGAAGAAATTATGTCTTATGCCTGATCTCAATGAAAAATGCTTTTGCACTAGATCAAAGCACTTTTACATGCCACTTAATACAACACAGATTGTTTTAAAGCAGCCTCAGAGAAGTTCAATATTCAGATCAGAAACCACTGATCTTTTATTTGTACGAGGATTACCATATACATAACGTATTTACGAGTCTTTTCATAGTCCAAAAACACATTTTACACCATATAGACACATTACTGTGGCTGTATGCAAATTTCGTTATCACCACTTTCTGTTCAGGAAGCATGCTGTATGTTGAATTTAGAAACATATGTATTGCTTAAACAGAATTGAGCTGCGCCAAAGCTGTTTTACTGGCCTTGGCTCACACTGCTGCGCCTTCATCCTAACACTACATCATGACCCAGTTTCAGGACGCTGCTACAGCAGTCAGTCATTCAGTCAGTCAGTCATCCAGCCGCCGCCCCCACAGCCAGGCCTGGGAATCGCACCCAAAGCAGTCAGACAGCACCAGTTGAACCCAGAGATCACCAGTAGGAGAGCTGGGAGAAAGCAGAGCGCTGAATGTTCACCTGCCTCCAGCAGCACACATTACCAAACAACCACAGAGACGAGCTGTTAAAGAACTGATGCTGGAACTAATACACAGAATTTAAATTGGGTGTAACGGGGGCGAGACAAAAAAAGGAATTGGGTCACTGTGGAAAATGGTGCAAAAGAATTATGCAGCATTGCTGTTTTTTAGGCTCCAGAATGACTTTTTTTTTTGTCTTTTTTTAAATTTATTACAATCAAATCAAACATTATGGGACACCCTGTTGCAAAACAAAACAAAACCCAACAAAACCAAATAAAACCAAACAAAACCCAACAAAACCAAATAAAACCAAACAAAACCCAACACAACCAAATAAAACCAAACAAAACCCAACACAACCAAAACAAAACAAAAAACAAAATACAACAAAACACAACAAAACACAGCAAAACAAAACACAACCAAGACAAATAAAACAAAACACAACAAAACACAGCAAAATACAGCAAAACAAAACACAACAAAGCCAAATAAAACCAAACAAAACAAAACGCAACAAAACACAGCAAAACACAGCAAAATACAACAAAGCCAAATAAAACCAAACAAAACAAAACGCAACAAAACACAGCAAAACACAGCAAAATACAACAAAGCCAAATAAAACCAAACAAAACAAAACACAACAAAACCCACCAAAAACTAAAAAAACTAACGAAACTAAACACAACAAAACCCAAACTAACCAAACTAAACAAAACCCAAACTAACCAAACTAAACAAAACCCAAACTAACCAAACTAAACAAAACCCAAACTAACCAAACTAAACAAATCAAAACCAAACAAAAGACAAAACCAAAAAAAAAAAAAAACACAGCAAATCCAAATGAAACCAAACAAAACTCAACAAAACACAAAACCAAACCAAAAAATACGCAAAACTGCAAAACCAAACCAAAAAACAAAAATTAAAATAACACACAAAACACTAGCAAACACAACAAAGTCAAGTAAAAAAATTACGCAATTCCAGCGTTATGGATGTGACATTTGCAGTAAAAACTGAAAACATAAATTCACATAAAAAGTTTACATTAACATTATATTGAACCATCTGTTTATATTTTACAAAACTACTGACCGCAGAGTTATAAGATCAGAAAAATATCAGTCTGGAAACATGTTTTGTACTTTAAATTAGGAAAATAAACATGCGTTATGGATGTGACGAAAAAAGTCTGTGAGTTTACAGTATACAACATACTTAGTAGAAATTCTGTCAAATAAACTGCACAACCCCTCAAAAATTATGCTAATCAACAGGATAAGAGTTGGCTCTCTATAAAACAAACATCATTGATTTTATTTTATGTAATATTTTTGCATTTATGAGGAAAAAGCTTCGTTATGGATGTGACACCTCTGCGTTATGGATGTGACCGATGTGAAATTGCCATTCGTGTGACTTTGGTAAAGCAAATTAAATTGTTCAAAAACAATGACAGAGACATTTTTGAGTATGTTTAAAGTACTGTAAAATACTTAATTACACAAAAAACATAGAAACTGTTTCGGTATTTTGTTGAAAACTTTATTTTTTTCATGGCAAGGTTGACATTTGCATGGAATTGCCCAAATACAAAAAGCAAAACAAAAACAAAGTAAAAGAAAAAGCTAAGAAAAAAGGAAGCAAAAAAATTAATTTAAAAAATGAAGCGAAACAAAAACAAAGAACATTTTTTTTTTGTTTTTTTTTGTTTCAATTATCTTTATTTAATTAAAACAAAACTAAAATTACACTGGACGAGCCTATAATGCGTTTAGAAAAAAAACCGAAGAACTAAATTGATAAATTTACAATTAATATTAAAAATTATTTAGTTTTGTGCCTTTTTGCACAAAGGAATATTGTTTTCTCACAACACTGTGTAATATTTGGGCAAAACAAGAACAAAAAAAAACAACAACGTTAATTCTATCGATTTAGAAAATTTGTTGTATTTTGTATTGTAAATTTGTATTGATTTACATAGTTTTTAATCAGCCAAGTGGGCACATTAATCAGACAACTGCATTAAAACCATCTGATTATCACTCATCATGCCTGATACAGTGACCAATCACTAATCGTGACTTATTTACATTCAACAAAGCTGTTTCAGTTCATTCAAGCTAAGAGGAACTCCACAGCTAATGTAAAACAAATCTCAGAGCCCAAGAAGAATCAAACACTCCATTAGTGTCCATTAAACCCCTTCCTGCTGTGAAACAGACCCTCTTCTGACAGGGAGGAAAGTGCTACATCAGTAGACTCTGCTGTATTTGGTCTGGCTTTTGTTTTAAGGCCTGATCCCTCAACCCTGCCACTATTTGTCAGCTCCTCCATTGTGTCTCTCCACCCACCACAGTGAGCCTGCATGCAGATTTCCGATAAACTGTGCTGTCCTAAACAGCTGGATCAACTCAGGAGGGGGGGTTGCAGGAGAGGGGGAGCTGCCTTATGTCCTGTAATCCCTGGAAATCAAGCATAAACAGGAGCCGCCCGGCCTCGAAACCCCCTTCACCCTGAAAACATCCCCAGAGCTGCAGTGAAACCTTCTCTGTGTGTCCCGATACAAGGGTCAATTGATTGTGACCTTTGGCAAGTCAAATCAGCTTCCCACTGCTCTGAGCTGGTGGACTGCAATGACCCGCCGATGCTCAATAAATCACAGATGCAATATGGTTGTGTCCCAAAACCTACCTAGAGAACGTTAAACTGAAATCATGGGCAGATCCTAAAACAAAGGCTATAGAAACTGTAGATGTGGTTTTCCAGAATTTACAATTGCACCTCATTTAGGCCAACATGCAACAAGATTTGAAAACTTGCAGTAGGAAGGGCATCGGCCGCATAAAACATATATGCAAGAGTAATTGGTGGTTCATTTTGCTGTGGCGACCCCTGATAAAGGGACTAAGCTGAAGGAAAGTGAGTGAGCTTTGAAAACATCAACAATTAAGCATATTTTTAGCTTAATATTCAGAAGAAATTGTTTTATTTGTACATTTGATGATTAAACTGAACTGGTACTATCACATAAAAACACATTTTAAATTGAAGTGAGTTGATGACAAACTTGCAAGCTGCTTATTGCAGAATAAAACTCTTTTCTATTTACGATACTGACAGAGTTATTAAACTGAACTGAATCAACAATGAGCTAACGTGAGCTAAATAGTGATACCACTGAATAATCTGGCAATATTTATTATTGTTCTCTTTAATAATGTGAAACAATGTCTTGAAATGATCTGGAGTGTATAAAGCACTATTTGAAATAAGTAACTTAAAGGGACAGTTAACCCATAAAAAAAAATTGAGTCCTCATTTACCCCTTCACTTGTTCCAATTCTATTTGAGTTTCTTTCTTTTGTTGAACACAAAAGAAAAGCTTTTGAAGAAAGCTGAAAACCTGTAACCATTGACTTCCATGGTATTTGTTTTTCCTAATATGAATGTCAATGGTTACAGGTTTTCACCTTTCTTCAAAATATCTTCCTTTGTGTTCAACAGAAGAAAGAAACGGAAAGGTTTATAACCACTTGAAAGTGAGTAAATGTAAAGTCATAACAAACAATGCACCTTTGAGACACCTTAGTACAAAACTAAACTAAACCATACAGGTACAAAATTGTTTAACAAACTCAAAACAAAAAGAAAATAAAAAGCTAAATTGCATTAAAAATAAATAAATAAGAAACGAAAATAAAAGTAAAAGGCTAAATTGCATTTTTTTAAATAAATAAATAACAAATGAAAATAAAAAATAAAATAAAAAGCAAAATAGCATTAAAAATAAATTAAATTAAATAAGAAATGAAAATAAAAAGAAAATAAAAGATAAATAGCATTAAAAATAAATAAATAAATAAGAAATGAAAATAAAATAAAAAATAAAAAGCTAAATAACATTACAAATAAATAAATAAGAAATGAAAATAAAGAGAAAATAAAAGCTAAATAGCATTAAAAAAATAAATAAATAAATGAAAAATGAAAAAGAAAACAAAAGGCTAAATTGCATTAAAAATAAATAAGAAATGAAAATAAAAATAAAAAGCTAAATTGCATTAAAAATAAATAAATAAATAAATAAATAAGAAATGGAAATAAAAAGAAAATAAAAGCTAAACAGCATTAAAAAAATAAATAAATAAGAACTGGAAATAAAAAGAAAATAAAAGCTAAACAGCATTAAAAATAAATAAATAAATCAATAAATCAATCAATAAATAAATAAAAATAAAATCAAAAGCTAAATTGCATTAAATAAATAAATAAATAAATAAATAAATAAATAAATAAATAAATAAATAAATAAAAAGGAAAAGAAAGGGGGGGGGGGAAGCTAAATAAAAAACAAACAAAAACTCTTAAAAAATAAGAAACAGAAAAGCAAATAAAAAAGCAAATAACTAAAAAGCAAACAAACAAAAATCCATTGGAGTGTGTGATATTTATCATCTACAAAAGCACTGTAAAGGTTTTAAAGAAATGCAAGCTGACATTAACAAGCATGTCACTCTCACTTTTTCAAAAACAAACCAAACATATTGCTCCAATCACACACTGCAAACCAGCATTGAAAAAATACAGTTACTGAAAAAAAGCCAAAAATACTGATACACACTATAGACTTGACTGTCAACCCTGCATATACATTTAATACTAACATTGTTATCAACCATAACAATTTATAATGCCAGTCTAAAAAAGAACGTCAACTAAATCTGCCATTTACAATATGAAGAGCAACTCTACTCAGTTATTTGAGGTTGGATTTTGATTGGTGGCAGAGAGCTTTGAGTTATGAGATATAAACAGGCACTCCATCAACTGTAAATCCCTGTGTGATGGATCTCAGCTCAGTGCTGTGATAAAGCTGGTAGATCTTACCATTTTGATGGGCTTCTGTCGGAGCTCGGCCTCTGTCACCGGTGCATTCTGGTCTTTGGGTGCCAAGCCCTTTCGGCCCAGGAGCTGTAAGAGTGCTGGGATGTCTTTGGGCGGCCCCTCGGCCCCCGGGCTCCCGCCCAGCAGAAGACCATAAGTGCGACAGTAGAGTTCAGGAGACAGCAGCAGACGAGTGACAGGGGGCTTCAGGTGTTCTTGCTCGTACTGATCACAGTAGAACGGGTCTCGCAGCTCCACCGGGACATTCTCTACAGGACAGGACAGAAAAACAGGACATAATCAGAATTTAATATCATCGCATAAAGCCTCTACTGTACACTGTATAAAGCCTGGTAGTTCGCTTTAGTGCGTACAGCGAATGTGACGTCATCGATGTGTTTGCGGAGGTTCGCTTGGGTGCACGCAACATGATTTCAGCTGGTGGAACGAACAAAATTTTTTGAGACTCGAACAAACAGTTTGCGCGGCGCCACATTTCATTTGAGTTGGCATGTATGACTGTATACAGCCGTCTTTATGACCCGTCCATGCGTGATCATACAGTGTAAAACCCAAAAATTAAGGTAACTCAAACCATTTAAAGAAACCGATTGCAACAAACAATTTAAGTGCAAAAACTAATCCTAATGAGTGCTGTGAACTTAATCCATTTGAGTAAACGAAGCAATTTGAGCACAGTAAAACCCAATAAATGAAGAGAATTCAAACCAACTGAGTACTGTAAACCTCAATAAGTTAAAGCAACTCAAACCGTTTGAGGAAACCGATTGCTAGAAAACCATTTGAGTTAAAAAAAAAAAAAAACTAATCTATATGAGTACTGTCAGGGCAGGATTAAGGGCACATTGGGCCCTGGGGCTATAGTAAAACCAAGGGCCACCTTTTTATTTTTTTTACCTCACAAAAAAATAAAAAAAATAAATAAATAAAAAAATAAAAAAATTAAAATAACTAAAATAATAATAATAATTATATATTTTTATATATATATATATATATATATATATATATATATATATATATGCAATACAAAATTAAGTAACAACATAATATGAAATTTAAAGTTGAAACAATCTGCAAAAATCCGCAAAACAAAAAACATTTGCAATACTTCCTAAATAAGTGCTTTATAATAAATACTTTAAATAGGGGTTTACCTTTAAAATGTTTCTTTAGAGCTTTAGCTGACTATAAATCCCTAATGATAGGATATCTTCAAAATCCATGCTTCTAATATCCAAAATATTGTGGTCTTCTGAGTTACAAAAGGCTAGCATCCTTATTTTATTTTATTTATTTATTTATTTATCAGATATATTGTTTAATGAAAGCCAGCGCCAATATTTCATTCTTTCATTGCTTTCTAACTAGTTCAGTTAGACGCAGTGTATTTACTTGAGATACATACTCCGCAGCGATGGACATTTTGATAACTGCTTGTGTAAGCTATGTGATTTGTTCGTGCACTGTCTCGGTTATTGTGTGATTGAAAGATTGTGCGGGCGCGCGCCGGTTTTTTGAGTCCAGCTGTAACCGAGACTGCGCTTCAGTTATGAGTCCATTCAGCATGATTCTGCCTATCCCAAGTTAATGATGAAGACTGTTTGAATTTAATTTTTTGTTCTATGACGAGCTTGGTATAGCTTACCTTTGGATGGACGGTTCTCGCGATAGTGCTGAAATAAGGAACTGTCCTGGGAAAATTGGGACATCTGATCACCCTTATGGGTGACTAAAACAAGGCTATTCAATGTTCTGATTGGGTTACAGCCACTCCCGAGCCCCAGTTTAGCACCGGTGTCACTGTTTTTGAACAGCAGCGAACCGAAAGGAATACTTCACATTATCGACAGAGAAAGCATAACGCAAAGAGGTGTCATAGAACAAATTTATTCTTAGCCAATCTTCTTCAGTGGGCCCTGGGGCTTCAGCCCCACCTAACCCTTACATTAATCTGGCCCTGAGTATTAAGTTGAAGTAACGAGGTATTTAATTAACTCATTACCTTCAACACTGAGATCAAAGCTCTTTTCAAATGTGTAGAATTAACTTTCAGTAAATTCTGAGTTAACTACACTCAAGGTTTCCGCTACATTCATTCATCCGTGGCGGGCCGCCACGCCAAAATTCATCCCGCCACAGCTACATTACAACTTCTCTTTTAAAACATTTAGTCGTGTTTTTTATAGCGGGTTATAATCGCACCAAAACATATTAGAGGTAAACAGCGCAAACTTTCTGTAACCGTAGTAGTGCTGTGCGCTATTTGTTCAACCCTTTAAGGTGACATGCTGACTGACTCTCTGTCAGACTGACTGACAGGTGCGTGAGTCTAGCAAACACGGTGTAGCTTTCAGTTTAAGATGAACACAGTTTCCACAAATATACTTTATTGATAAAGGTCAATGACTCTGCATACAATGACTTTATCTTGCTGGAGTTTATAGCCGTTTCATTTTACTTCAGTCGACGCGTTAATGTCGGAAAACGCACCAAATCGCGCTTCAGCAGCGCTTACTGGAGAGCGCACGAGAAGATCTGCACTTGAACGTGTAAATTTGAGTGCGTGCAAGAAGTTCACGAAGAGGAAATCGGCGCGCAAGCAAAGAGATTCGCATGCTCTTATTACATGAATGCTATCTTGACTTGCAATACTGCGTGTAATATTTATCTTTGAAACAGTTAGCAGATCTGTGTAAAAAAAGTCCTGCCGCCACTGCTGGAAAAAATCCTAGAGGAAACACTGTACACTCATTTCATTTGATAAAGTTGACTGTTGGGTTTTACAGTGTAGAGATAACCAGATGATCAATAATTCTTGGCAAGAAATTGCAACAGTTGTGTTAAGGAAGGAAGTTTTAGTAAAAGTTTGGAAAAACCTAAGGGGTAAGTTTGTTAAAGGGTCACGAAACACCAAAACCCATTTTTTGAGCTGTTGACAGTCATGTGTGTCCCACGCTGCTATAAACACTATTAGGACATATATATTGCACTAACAAGTGAAAATTGGTTGTTTTGAGTTATTTTGAGCAAATTCTTCGTTCTTCCGGTTTGAAAGAATTTTTAAAGCTACGTCACGGCCATGAGATACTTGCGTGTAAATCCAGAGTGGCGAGTGGCTGTCTGTGCCTGCGAGTACAACATGACGTATCTGAGAGTGCGGCATTAATTCATGAGAAAGACTTTGTTCAAACCAATCAGTGCGCTCTGTTGTGTATGACGTGCAACTTCATTAATATGCCTGATAGCTTTAAAGACATTTTTTACCCGAGATCTTTTCGCATCTGGAAATGATGAAATCCGGATTTGCCGCTCGTCTCCTTTTAATAAAAAGACACAGTTCCAGTTTAATTGTCTGTCTACAGATTTAGTAAGTGTGTGAGAGCAGTGCCCTTTTAACCCAGATGGCAAAGTTAGTTCGTATCGTCAGCAGTGCTCTTTCAGTTTTTAAAGACATACCTCAGTAAAAATTATTTAGTTACTAAGTTCACAGTACATTAATATCACTGCAATATTATAGTACAATATTATAGACTGAAAGATCCGCTGTAAATGCTGCTCGCTGAACGTAAACATGTTAACACAATCAAATTATTCCCTTCGTGCAGGATTTATGCCGCATTTTGTGACAGGATAGTCTGTACACACACGGCTTTCTGATGCTACCTACAGAGTACATAAGTTACAGAGAAATGCGGAGGATTTTTTTCTCCCATTCACCGTGCGGTATCAAACATATAGTTAAAACTCCACTCTCCAGCAGTTCCTCGCTTTCAATATCTCGTTTGTTGCGGGCGACATGCAGGAAATGTTCCTGAATAAAAAGTTAAAGTGCCAAACTGAAGTTAAAGTCGACAAATTAATAATTTGGCAAATAAGTTGATTACTGATGTCCGTCTAAACACAGTCACTGTCTTTCTCCCCTGCGTCTGTGTTTGTTTTGTCTGTAAAATCAGCGCGTGCCCAAATGGAAACTCCCTTCCTTGCAAGTCCTTCCCTCTTTCCCTCCCCTGACACTTCCACACTCCCAGAGCTGGACACGCCCACTTTCCTGACTTTTTTCAAACTAGAGGTGTGAAAACACCCTGCTGAGGGGGTTTCATGGCCCTTTAAAGCCAAAAGAGGCCATGGCAAAAGTGGAGACCCAGGTGGTTTTAATACACAATTACAGAAATAGGATTTTTCACCGTTCATTTTGAATTTAAAACAATTTAATAGCTTCAAAACTACAATTAAGGAACAAATTATTTCTTTGATAACTAAAAAAGATTAATTGAACCTATAGGTTTGCTACATACAGATGCCCTTTTTTCTGGGCTTTATTGGTGATATTGATCACGAATGTTGGACCATTATTTCCTTTTTAGAATATTTTTAAACACAAACTAGCTAGTCAGTAATGTGTGAATTGTGGAGTGGGCCGTCAGCATTTTTGTAGAAAGTGTACTTATTTTGCTTTTACTCTTACAATAACAAAAAAAATATATTTGTAGAGTAACCCATGTTCTGTTGTCATTTATATGTTAATAACCTTTATTAGGTAGACCTGTCCGAAATACGAACAAAAGCAAGTGATGCAACAGTTTAATTGAAATTTGTTTTGAATGATTTTAAAAATCTTTAAAATCATAAAAATAATTTATAAACATTAGTTAAAAACATCTTGAATGATTTTAATGATATGACGTAGTTCCAGAAACTTCCTACTCTGATTTTATGGTCGTCTCTTTTGACCACCCCCTGTCATTTAAAAGAATATCTCCGTGGCGAACGCATCAAGTATAAAACCCTCGTCCATTTCGCAAGGTGCACGCGCACTGATATGAGGTGTGTGATGTGGCGCCAGGCAAAAGTATAAATCAGCCTTAATGTAAAGTAAACTATAACATAAGCAGCATTTCAAATAGTATGTGGGACAATTTAAATCAAGGCGTTTTTACATCTGGCTCGTTTAAAGAGTTTCAGAAGCAGGTACACTTTGACCTTTTTGTTTGGTATGTTTAGGCATACAGTTTATGAACACAACAATTTGCTCCTAAAGGTCTGCATCCCCTCCAGGAGCCTCCAGTCGGAAAGTGAGAGCCGCCTTGAGGTATCATCACACAGAGGCTTGAGTCACTTTCCAAAACCTTTTCATTCAATGTTCCACACTCGTTGTAATGTAATGTAATGTAATGTAATGTAATGTGTATTTATATACTGCATTTATTGTGTATGGCCATACACCCAAAGCGCTTCACAATCATGAGAGGAGTCTCTCCACACCACCACCAGTGTGCAGCACCCACTTGGATGATGCGACGGCAGCCACAGGACAGCGGTGCCAGTGCGCTCACCACACACCAGCTATTGGTGGAGTGAAGAGACAGTGATAGAGCCAATTTGGTGAATGGGGATGATGGGAAAGTGCCAATTGAGAGACTCTGGCCAGGACACCGGGGTTACACCCCTACTCTTTACGAGAAGTGCCATGGGATTTTTAATGACCACAGAGAGTCAGGACCTCGGTTTAACATCCCATCCGAAAGATGGCGCCCACTGACAGTGTAGTGTCCCTTTCACTTTTACTGGGGCATTAGGACTCACAAAGACCACAGGTTGAGCGCCCCCCTGCTGGCCTCTCTAACATCACTTCCAACAGCAATCTAGTTTTCCCATTTGATCTCCCATCCAGGTACTGACCAGGCTCAGCCCTGCTTAGCTTCAGTGAGTAACCGGTCTTGGGCTGCAGGGTGATATGGCTGTGATTATGGTTGAATGATCTTCCTATTCCCACATGGAGTATCACCTAAACCCCTGTGAACAAAACAAAGAACCCCTCTTCTCTCCTGCCATCTCACCACATGACAACCCCAAAAGATTTTTAATTCTGTGTGTGCCTCTGCAGAAAACAAACCTTTTTTTTATCTGACACCTTAACTGACACTTGCACCAGTTCTTGGACATTTGCACCAGACACATTCTTTTAATCACTCCATATAAGAAAAAAAACTCACACAGGTGAGTGGGGTTGACAAACCACCCGTTGAAACACTTTTCTCCTAAAAAAAAACATAAAACAAAACAAAAAACACACTCCTCCTACCAAACTACTGCACTAAATTCTCAGGACATGAACAGTTCCTTTGAATTATTAGCATTTCTTGTGTGTATTGCCTCTTGAATCCCTGAATGCCTCCTCAATTGAAAGTCGCTTTGGACAAAAGCGTCTGCTAAATGACTAAATGTGAAACAATCTCAGACCTAAAAACACCTCCATGAACCTGCCATGAAGAAGATGGTCTTAGTTTGAAATGAACTCTTAAGCTGTTTGGTTGAGATGAGAAGGCTATCTGACCCAACAGACCATTGAACCAATTATAAAAAAAACACTTTTCAACTGCAGTGTTGACGATTTTATCTAGCCTCAGCTCGCTTCTATTCACTTTTTCCATCTCTGTTTACATTCCCACTGCAGTTTAGTATAACTAGTGGGCAGGATTATCACTGTAGTTGCACTGCATACTGCTGTGACATCCTGAAAAACGTTTTCATTCTGGGTTGTCCCATCTGCTCCTAAGCTACCAATGAGAGGAATCTGAACCTCGTCTACTGACCATAATGCTGCTATATCATGTATCATTTTCTTGTGTTGGTATTAAAAGGTTTAGTTGTCGAAACAAACAATGCAGCAGTGGCTAATGCCGACTCTTTAAATATAGTGGGTTTGGTATCTCGTGTCACAAATCCAATGATGCTGTATGTGTATACACATCACAAGTTGATACAGCTTGCTTGGAATCACACATGAGGTGGTAATAAAAAAGAAATACCAGTTGCTAAGTACTACACAGTGGAAAAGCCCACAATGTGAGCCATACCTAACCAAACATGCTGTAGCTGTCATAAAAAGCAGCATTAGTTAGTGCTGTTTAAAACCAATGAGCATCTACTCATCTTTAAAATGAAAAATCTAACATTGTGATATTCTTTACTCTGCAATATGTATTGTGACATAAATCCAATTTCACTAGATGAGTTAAATGACTATTTGGAAAGAATTTATCATTTTAGATAGACTGGGATGATTCTGTAGGGGAGTACATATGCATAAAATAGAAGAAACAATCTGCAAGCGTAGATAAATTCAATAAAAAAAAAAGATATCAATTAAGAAAACAGCAGTTGAGTCGAACTGTATTCAGGTGTTCAGTAATTGAATAATCAAATGTAAAATAATACTGCATAGTCTTCGTTTTATTAACAATTCAATCGTTATTCATTTGTCAAAGTTACAAACGGTACAATTTCTTAGGCCTGAATGCTTTTAAAACCCTCACACAGTCACAGGACTTAAAAACACTTGCAAAATGATCAATTATAATCCAGACTCAACATTGTGTATGCTTGCGATGTGACTTGCGAATGATCACATTGCAATATCAATGCTGAAATGATATATTGTGCAGCCCTATTGTGAAGTGTAATATTTTCACTCACATGTGCCTTGTATAAACACATTTTGGAATACTTTGAAAAGTAAACCGAGCCAACACTCTCGAGAACGAACACTCTAAAACGCTATCATTTCAACCCAATTCTGGGTATAATATATAATACAGGCTAAACCAACTGCTAGGTTTGTTTTTTTATTAAATTAATAGGATTAAATTTAACCCAATGTTCCCAACTCAACTTGGGTTTAAATAACCCAGCATTTCTTAGAGTGAATGTTCCTTATTGGCATTGATGGCTCCAACTTTTAACATCAACAGAATCTTTTTATTCCACAAAAGCTTCTTTACAGTCAAATATGTTCTTTATTTTTAAGGGTAAATAAGAGAATGCCATATCTTGACATATTCCCAGGTTCAAAGAGCAGCCAAATGTTTGAAACTGCTGTTAAACTTTATTATAAAAGTGCTGATTCATCATGTGTGAATACCAAAATAGGCATCTCAATAGACAGGTTCACCGAGCTACTTGTTTACATCAAAAGGATGCATACATTTTGCTTAAAATAATATTTATAATAATTATATACAATATGAGAAAGCTTTAAAGAGCTTTGGAAGAAACTTGGGTAGCACTTGTTTCTAGGGGTGTAACAGTTCACGGTTGATCTGCGATTCGTATGGATGACAACCCACTGTTTGGAACACGTGACCGGTGAATTAACCTTTTTTTTTCTTCACTTTACTTAACTTGTAACGATCACAGAGAGGTCGCCTCTTGCGTTATTCAAATCACATGTATGAAAGCATTTAGGCTTTCCTGTAAAGTATAATGATGACGGAAGAAGTTATTCGGGATGTGGTGGGTTTCTTAGGTTATTAAAGGCGTTTTCTTTCACTACTTGTTTAGCCTGCATTAATGCATTCAGTGTAAGCTGCACGATTACCCATTAAAAGATCGGGATCTCAACACATATGCAACAAACTATACATGATGGTGATTTGCATATGTTTATTAATCCTTCGAATCGCTGCATTCAAATCTGAAACCGCAAAAATCAAGAAAGGAATTGTTCAAATTTTACTCAATTTGGGTTTAAATAACCCAGCATTTCTTAGAGTGAATGTTCCTTATTGGCATTGATGGCTCCAACTTTTAACATCAACAGAATCTTTTTATTCCACAAAAGCTTCTTTACAGTCAAATATGTTCTCTAGACTATTAAAAAGATCTTCACATTAAGGAACAAGTTTCTTCTATGCCACCTTTGTTTGGTTCTTCCGGTCACCTTTATTTTTAAGGGTAAATAAGAGAATGCCATATCTTGACAAATTCCCAGGTTCAAAGAGCAGCCAAATGTTTGAAACTGCTGTTAAACTTTATTATAAAAGTGCTGATTCATCATGTGTGAATACCAAAATAGGCATCTCAATAGATAGGTTCACCGAGCTACTTGTTTACATCTCTTGCGCAGGACTTCTGATTTACATGTTAAAGCCTATATCTTAAAGAGAAAGGATGCATACATTTTGCTTAAAATAATATTTATAATAATTATATACAATATGAGAAAGCTTTAAAGAGCTTTGGAAGAAACTTGGGTAGCACTTGTTTCTAGGGGTGTAACAGTTCACGGTTGATCTGCGATTCGTATGGATGACAACCCACTGTTTGGAACACATGTGACCGGTGAATTAACCTTTTTTTTTCTTCACTTTACTTAACTTGTAACGATCACAAAGAGATCACCTCTTGCGTTATTCAAATCACATGTATGAAAGCATTTAGGCTTTCCTGTAAAGTATAATGATGACGGAAGAAGTTATTCGGGATGTGGTGGGTTTCTTAGGTTATTAAAAGCGTTTTCTTTCACTACTTGTTTAGCCTGCATTAATGCATTCAGTGTAAGCTGCACGATTACCCATTAAAAGATCGGGATCTCAACACATATGCAACAAACTATACATGATGGTGATTTGCATATGTTTATTAATCCTTCGAATCGCTGCATTCAAATCTGAAACCGCAAAAATCAAGAAAGGAATTGTTCAAATTTTACTCAATTTGGGTTTAAATAACCCAGCATTTCTTAGAGTGAATGTTCCTTATTGGCATTGATGGCTCCAACTTTTAACATCAACAGAATCTTTTTATTCCACAAAAGCTTCTTTACAGTCAAATATGTACTCTAGACTATTAAAAAGATCTTCACATTAAGGAACAAGTTTCTTCTATGCCACCTTTGTTTGGTTCTTCCGGTCACCTTTATTTTTAAGGGTAAATAAGAGAATGCCATATCTTGACAAATTCCCAGGTTCAAAGAGCAGCCAAATGTTTGAAACTGCTGTTAAACTTTATTATAAAAGTGCTGATTCATCATGTGTGAATACCAAAATAGGCATCTCAATAGATAGGTTCACCGAGCTACTTGTTTACATCTCTTGTGCAGGACTTCTGATTTACATGTTAAAGCCTATATCTTAAAGAGAAAGGATGCATACATTTTGCTTAAAATAATATTTATAATAATTATATACAATATGAGAAAGCTTTAAAGAGCTTTGGAAGAAACTTGGGTAGCACTTGTTTCTAGGGGTGTAACAGTTCAAGGTTGATCTGCAATTCGTATGGATGACAACCCACTGTTTGGAACACATGTGACCGGTGAATTAACCTTTTTTTTTTTTCACTTTACTAAACTTGTAACGATCACAGAGAGATCACCTCTTGCGTTATTCAAATCACATGTATGAAAGCATTTAGGCTTTCCTGTAAAATATAATGATGACGGAAGAAGTTATTCGGGATGTGGTGGGTTTCTTAGGTTATTAAAGGCGTTTTCTTTCACTACTTGTTTAGCCTGCATTAATGCATTCAGTGTAAGCTGCACGATTACCCATTAAAAGATCGGGATCTCAACACATATGCAACAAACTATACATGATGGTGATTTGCATATGTTTATTAATCCTTCGAATCGCTGCATTCAAATCTGAAACCGCAAAAATCAAGAAAGCAATCGAGTCTTTGGTCCTTTGAGTTAGTTATAAAGTTATTCAAATGACACAGCAGTACTGGGATAACAGTTTATAGTTTAGATAAACCACTGATGTTTATGGTAAAGTGTAAAATCACCGTCATATGCATTTAACCTTAAAAATGAAAGTTGTAGGCAGCAATTACATTATTTACCCAATAGGTGTCCATCAAAAATATGCCACTAAATAATTCTTCAAAAATGACACCTTGCAATGAAACATGATGTTTTATGAGTGAATAACTGAATCATTTATTGAAAATGAGACTATAAATAAATATGGATTGTACAAATTATAATGTTAGATTTCTACATTTAGCATTATCAGCAACAATAGTAGTAACAGTGAATTTTTCACAAGACTGAATATTTTACAGTTTATTTTTATTCAGCTGATTACTTCTTCATTTTACTTTTAATTAAATTAAAGGTTCTAAGTTCTGTTTGCTAAAACCAAAAGTGTCTTGCAGTACTGTTTTTGTAATAAATGAAAAGCAAATTACATTTGCACATTTACACACTTTTTGGCTGATCTGAAAAATGTTCTGATCCATTACTAAAAAACCATAACGTAATCTGAACCGTGAGGTTTGTGATCTGTTACACCACAACTTGTTTCACATATATTTATTAGTCATTAAAAAACAGGGTAATCAATAATAATCCCTAAACCTTACACTGAAGAAAACTTAGATACATACACTAAGTAAACATCAGGTTTACATACTTGTAAAATAAATTGCAACTGAAAATAGAAACCCCTGTAGAAAAGCAATTAACTTGGAGATAAGTTTGGAAATAAATGATGGAAAAAAGAAAAAAGGCATGACTGTTGTTCATAATTGCTTTAATGACATTTGTCTGCAATAGCTGTTGTATTTAAATGTATTCCCATATCAGCTTCAGAGTCTATTTTGTTGCAGATGCAGATTAAATAAATCCAAATAAAAGCACAAACATTTCATAAAAATTCAACTGAGGAAAAAAGACAACTTGGAGGAAAAACTATTTTGATTATACGTAGCTATCTAGAGCAGGGGTTCTCAATCTTGGTCCTGGAGGTCCGGTATCGTGCAGATTTTAGCTCCAACCCCAATCAGACACACCTGGACTAGCTAATCAAGCTCTTACTAGGCTATCTAGAAACATCCTTGCAGGTGTATTTAGGCAAGTTGGAGCTAAAATCTGTGGGACAATGGACCTCCAGGACCAAGTTTGAGAACCCCTGATCTAGATATCTAAATTAAATTGTACTTTAATGAAAAAATGCAGTGTTTTTGGGTACATCTTTTTTTATTTCAAGTTCAAGTAAGTTTACTTCTGTCATTTATTGTAAAAGAAATGTAAAATGAATTGTGGGATACAGTACACAGGACTCTGTGCCTCGGTCACAATGTGACACACTTTGGCAAGTAAAGTAGGTCAACCAGAGAGCCTGCAGAAATCAGCCTGGTTAATGCTATTAGATGCAGCAGGCTTGAGTGACATGAGAACAATCAAAATAATCTAACTATTAGTGAATTTACATGTGTAAACTTTATGCTTGATAAGCCAGAAGTAGATTGCGTGTTAAGGGCCAACCTGATGAGCACACCAATATCACTTTGCATGCAACTTTATCAGCATTTAAGCCATTTACATGACCTGGGGGTTCAATGATGGATTCAGTTTAAGCTCATGTTTTTATTCATTTTAAATGCAATCTTTCTTTCTATAATGCAAAAATGCCATTTTCTCCAGTCTTCAGTGTCACGTGATCCTTTATAAATGATTCTAATATGTTCAATAAATGCTCCCTGTTACTGAAAACAGGTTTGATGTTTAATATTTTTGTTGATTCGTTTTTCAGAATTTTTGAATGAACAGAAATGTCAAATAATGCTGAATAAATTATCATCATCATCCTATTATAAAAACATTCTCCCAGACCCCAAACATTTTAACATGTAAATTCCTTACTAGCCCATCTTAATTGACCTGGGAAAACATAAGACAAATCTTCCAGAAGAAATCAAAGACTAGCGATGAGGGAAAAAAATGGCCAAATCATGCCCTAGTACAGCCAAAATTCATCTGATAGAGTGAGAAGAGCTAGGGTTCAACAAACCATACACACACACGAACGTGCATGTCACCAGAAACTCAAGACACACAGGAGTAGCAGCAGTAAAAGTGGGTGATGGGAAAGACACTCCTGGTCCCATTTCTGCTAATTGGCCTGTTTGCTTCACTTGCTGCCACTCCAATAATCAGCTCTCTGGGCAACAGTGACATCACTTTCCCCAGGGTACACACACACACACGTTTGTATATATAGTTTATGAGGACTCTCCATAGGCATAATTTGTTTTATACTGTAAAAAAAAAAAAAAAAAAAAAAAAAAAAAAAAAAAAAACACTTATTATATGGCCCTCAGGAAATCTGTGAAAGTTTTGAATGTCAAGGGAAGGGGGTAGGCATTAATAAAATACAATTTAATGGGTAATTGAATAAATAATTTGAATAATAATCTATAAAATTACTGTTTTTACATTACTGTGATGGTTGGTATTAGAGTTGGGGTGGGTTTAGACGTTAATATAATACAGTTAATGGGTAATTTAATAAATAATATGAATAATAATCTATATTATTACTGTTTTTACATTACTGTGATGGTTGGTATTAGAGTTGGGGTGGGTTTAGACGTTAATATATTACAGTTAATGGGTAATTTAATAAATAATATGAATAATAATCTATATTATTACTGTTTTTACATTACTGTGATGGTTGGTATTAGAGTTGGGGTGGGTTTAGACGTTAATATAATACAGTTAATGGGTAATTGAATAAATAATTTGAATAATAATCTATAAAATTACTGTTTTTACATTACTGTGATGGTTGGTATTAGGGTTGGGGTGGGTTTAGACGTTAATATAATACAATTATTGGTAATTTAATAATTAATTTGAATAATAATCTATATTATTACAGTTTTTACATTACTAGGATGGTTGGTATTAGGGTTGGTGGTGGGTTTGGATGTTAATTTAATACAATTATTGGTAATTTAATAAATAATATGAATAACAATCTATATTATTACCGTTTTTACATTACTGGGATGGTTGGGTTTAGGGTTGGGGTGGGTTTAGACGTTAATATAATACAATTAATGGGTAATTTAATAAATAATGAGTAATAATCTATATAATTACAGTTTTACAGTATTGTGATGGTTGGGTTTAGGGTTGGGGTTAGACATTATTAGACATGATTTTTAAGCATCTGAATTATGACCACATAAGGCTTGTACTCGTAAACCAGCTTTATAAAGTACAACAATGTCATTGTGTCCTGAAAAAAAAAACGCATAGACATACACACACGTTTTTTTCTGTGTATTGTGGGGACATTCCATAGGCATAATAGTTTTAATCTTGTAAAAAGTGTATTTTATATTGCCCTACAACACCAACTGTACTCCTTATAGGAAACTGAGCACTTTCACGTTCTCAAACAAAAACAAAAAAAACATCTCATTTTGTATAATTTATAAGCCTTTTGACAATGGGGACGTGTCCTCATAAGTCATCTTCACCTTGTAATGCATATGTCAGCATACAAACTTGTGTCCTTAATTATGTGTCATAAAAACACTCAATATCTCACTCTCTCTCTCTCTCGCATACATACACACACCTAAAGCCCAGTCTAAGACACACACACACACACACACACACACACACACACACACACACACACACACACACACACACACACACACACACACACACACACACACCGGATGGCTTCAAAAGGAAAGCGGAGCAGTTGAGGGCTGAGGTTTGTGGAGGCAGTGAGAGCCAGGTGTGCAGAGCGTTTGATGTGGCATACAATAGCAGAGATTCAACCTGTGTGTCTCTTTTTTTCCTCACACGGACAGAGGACCAAATGTGTTCAGTGATGCAGAAACGCTGGCAGACTTGCAGAATCCAGAGTACAAAGGGAATTTACTGTACAATATGAACATTATGGAAAAAATCTAAATAATTTTAATATATATATCTATCTATATAAATATATATATATATATATATATATATATATATATATATATATATATATATATATATATTCAAAAGTAGAAAAAAAAATAGTATCTGTAAAATTAAACAGAAAAATACAAAAAATATTAGTAAATTTTTACATGAACTTGGAAGGGAGTGAGGAATGGACATACAGATGGATGGATAGTGGACGGAGGGAAAAATTGTAGTATCTGGATGGATGGATATTCATTTTTTTATGTAATAGATCTCTTTAGAACATGATTTATTTTAATGGAATTACTAATGTTTCTGAACTGATTTGATTACACTTATCTGCATTAAATAAATCCAGAAAGTTTAAAACAGGCAGTCATAGTATGATTAAATATGAATAAATAAACATAATATCTAAATTTACTTGGTCAAAAACTTTCCTTATTGTATGTTCACACCGAAAGCGGCGAGAGCGTCAAAGTATTCCGATTATTTACAATGTTTTCTTAAAGGGACATGCATTAAAAAAAAAGTTACTGGCGAGTTACTGGTGTGCATTAATTTAATTTCCTTTAAAAAAGCGGGAATCTCATGCGACAATACGAAACATTATTGCCGTTTCAGAATATTTCAGACATATGGACACATTGGATAATTAAGTGGAGCAAAGCCACACCACATGTAACTTGATCTTCCATAGTTAAATGAATTTGATAACATCTTCACGCTAGAAACCATGTTTTATGCAAGAATGTAAGTGATTTGCTGATATGCTGCAACGGCTTCTTTAAATACGAGATCAGTGTAGTGAATTTTGACGCTCTCGCCGCCGGAGCTAAGGGTAGACAGCGTTGTCGCCAGGGCAGCCAGAGTGACCTTTGGCGCTCTCACTGCCTTCAGAGTGCTCGCTCAGTTAAGGATCAACAGAACAAAAGTTTGTCAGAGCAGATTTCAGCCAAATAAAATGGATAACAGGTTTAGATATTATGAACCCTCAAGCGAATCTCCTGATACTACAAACTAATGCAAGTCTTGACTGTCAACAAACACTGACTATGTGTAACTTGACCCACACTGAAAGGAGAACAACGATCTTATGCATGACACATTAGAAACTGTTCTTTACACCGTTATGCTTATTCAATCTTTGACTATGTCCAAAAGACTTAGGATTTGAGTATCTGCGCTAGTGAAAGCAAAGACAAAGAGACACATCTTCTGACCTGCTGCGAGACAGTTTCTGTAAACAAGCACCAAACACACACAAAACCCTGTGAAATGCAGACTTGAAACGCACACCTCACACGCCCACTGTGAACTGGTTCTGCCGCATTCAGGACCAATCACGACTTCCCATTCAGAGCGGCACCTCTCTCTGCCACATCCATGTTTAACAAGCAGCCTGAAGCAGTGGGACCTGTTCTAGGACATATTAGAGGACAAAAACCTTCCCATAGAGCAGCTAAAATCTGCAGCACAGGAGAACTTGCTAATATAGAGTTGTTTGAATTAGACCTCGTATCTGAGTTTACGATCAGTAAACTTCACTTGCTTGACTCCACCACTCTCAAAACACATTATCCCATGATTCATGTAATCGTACACCTGTACACAGAGATTCATGCCATCAGGAACACCATTGCATTGTGTCCTTTTAAGTCAACAACTTCTAGAATGAGAGTACACCTCTGGTGATAAGAGGTTTTACATTACAGGCAATTTTAAGAAAATAAATTAAATACATTTTTCATGATCTTATGACATACACACACACAAAAAAGATTTTTTGCTGCATTCAAACTACTTAGTTAAAATGAGCTTAAACAACACAATACTAGAGATTTTTTGGGGGAAACCTAATTGTTTTATGTTCAGTCCATTTAAATTTGTTATGTAACTTAATCGATTTGTGTTGGGACAACACTAATGTATTGTGTGGAACCCTGCGTTTTTTATGGGTGGCCACTGTACTAAAAAACATTCTGCACTTATCAGAACTCAAAACCTTCGCATTAGCCTTAAAACAGAAGCCATTGAAGCCCTTGTCTGCATGAACCACATTTTTTCTATGCTAAATGTCCACACGAAAATGCAGTTTTACACTAAAAAAAAAAACAAATTATGGCTTTGTTGGTCCAACAAATGTAATTATGTCTAAATTAAACAATTTACTTATGTTTGTGTATTAAACCAAAAGAGCTGTGTTGGAAAAAATTTGAAAAAGTAAGCTTTTAAATTTACACAGCTCGCTTAATTAAAATGAATGAAAGGGAGTTGTGTTGCTTCTGCAGTACCACATTTTGGTCATTAGGTGGAGAAATATCCGCACATGCGCAGTTTCAAAACAACAATGGTGATTATTGCGATTAACCCCTCAAAAGCAACGAAAGCCTCATTTAGAGCAACAGTACACATTTCTTTTTTAAGAAAAACAAGGCATTTCAGATGGGAAGGCAAAACTGTGCTTAAAGACGAGAACAGATGTATTCTCCACTCTCTCAAATGTCCAACTCGGGGCAACTACAATGGTTAGAAGAGCGTCGGTTATGTTAAAAATGCTGTAGATTTGATGATAATTTTATTAAAATCTGAAAATTGATTTATGTTACACAATTGAAAATCTGTACAAACATGAAACAACGTAGTGCATGATTTGTTAAAAATATTTAGTGGTTACTGAAAATATTGTAGAAGTGATCGTTTGAAAATTGTAATATTTGCAGAGATTTATAGAAATAAAGTGTTGCATATTGATATTTCTCTGTTTCTTACCTACAAATCATTGTTGACAACTATTGTGAGAAATCATTAACATGATCAGTGTCTTCACATAGATATCAATAATTATTAAAAATTAAAATTATTATTATTAATAAAAATAATTAAAAGTAAATTGAGCAAATTTGTTATTTGAGAATTGTGCATCAAACTGGTAGCCCTCCACATTAATCGGTACCCAAAAAGTAGCTATGAGTTTCAAAAAGGTTGGTGAGCCCTGAACTAGATTAAAGCTAAACAACATTACATTACCTTTATAAAACTAACTTATGTTCACTAAAATAAATATTCTTTCTTTAAGGTTAATTAACTCTGTTACATGGAACCATTGGACATAAAAAAGTAAATTAATGCCAACATATTATTTTTTTGAGTGTAGGTCACTGAAACAGGGTGAAGAGTGCAATTCTGCAGGTGAGACTTTTTACATTACTGACAATCCAAAATTCCCTTGATCACTTGACAGATGGGAGGCCACTGTACTATAAAAACATTCTGTGAGTATCAGAACTCGAAACCTCCTCATTAGACTTGGAGACCAAGACACACCATATCAACACCAATCAACTAGTGCTGACGAAACTCAACTGTGCTGTCGGCTCAGTTGCAGTGGATCAGCTCCTGATTGGGGTGCCGTGCAATGTCAGAATGATGAGTGATGGCCTTTTCAAGCAACGTTCGCACATAGGCATGGGCCGGTATAAGATTCTGACGGTATGATAACGTTGGATAAAATATCAGTTTCTCGGTATTGTGATTACTGCTCTAAAATATATTCTTTTTAAATGTTTGGGTAAAAAACTAAAATGTTTTTCCTTTTTGAACACAATATATTTTATTTTGAGAAAGATTAATAATATTTAGTAACAGTAAACATGTCAGGCTAAATAACTGTCTTCATTAGTTTCAAAAACACAGATTTCTTTACAATTTAATCAGCATATTTGGATGGCTTTTCTGCTGGAGAGACTGTTGGCCTTAAAGGGTCACGAAACACCAAAACACATTTTTTGAGCTGTTGACAGTCATATATGTGTCCCACGCTGCTATAAACACTATTAGGACACATATATTGCACTAAAAAGTGAAAATTGGTTGTTTTTGCGTTATTTTGAGCAAATTCGTTCTTCCGGTTTGAAACGAATTTTTGAAGCTACGTCACGGCCATGAGATACATAGGGGTAAATCCAGCCAGGAGAGTGGCTGGCTGTCTTTTCGAGGACGTTCTGACGCATCTGAGTGTGCGGCATTAATTCATGAGAAGACGTGCTTCAAACCAATCAGCGCGCTCTATTGTGTATGACGTGAAACTTCATTAATATGCATGATAGCTCCGGAGACTGTTTACACTGTACAGACGGCAGAGAGACGCCACATTGTGTTGCTAAAACAAGTGAAAGAACAAGAATTTGGAGACATGGGTCGTCGGTGTGCAGCAACAAGGTTTTGTTTTCATTTTTCCTCTATGAGAGAGCTGCTGGACTCACGTGTGGATTACAGTGCACGCGACACGCGACAGAAACGCGTTTGTAAGGAACATTTTTTACCCGAGAGCTTTTCGCATGATCAAACTTTTCCCGTCGTGCAGGATTTTCGCCGCATTTTGTGAAAGGATATAGTCTATATACACACGGCTTTCTGACGCTACCTACCGAGTCATCCAAGTTACCGAGAAATGCGGAGGATTTTTTTTTTCTCCCATTCGCCGTGCGGTATCAAACATTGGATTAAAACTCCATTCTCCAGCAGTTCCTCGCTTTCAATATCTCGTTTGTCACAGGCAACATGCAGGGAATGTTCCTGAATAAAAAGTAAAAAAGCCAAACTGCAGTTAAAGTCGACAAATTAATAATTTGGCAAATAGTTCGATTACTGATGGCCATGTAAACACAGTCACTGTCTTTCTCCCCTGCATCTGCGTGCCCAAACAGAAACTCCCATATTTGCATATCCTTCCCTCTTTCCCTCCCCTGACACTCCCACCTAAACGGAGCTGGACACGCCCACTTTTCCTGACTTTTTTCAAACTAGAGGTGTGAAAACATCCTGCTGAGACAGGGGGTTTCATGGCCCTTTAAAAAACGAAAAAAATAAATAAACGTAAATAAAAAAATCGTACATATACCATAGGAACTGTATAGCAGAAATTTTTGGCAGTTTTAAAACCTTGACTTTTCGAAAACCCGTGGTATGCCTTCGGTTTTCAGCCCATGCCTAGTTGCTCACCTGGGGCAGGACAGAATACACTGTAGGGAAAAAAGAGAAAGAGAAAGAGAAAGAGAAAGAGAGAGAGAGAGAGAGAGAGAGAGAGAGACAACAGAAAATAAAAATAACACACTTCAAAACATACAAGGAACATAGCACTGGACCAAAAAGCTGGCTGTGAACACACCAAACATACGAAAGCCGACAGAAACAAGAGTGCATGTTCTGTGCATGTATAGGAGGACATGTCTTCCTCATTTGAGGTTGCAAGTAGTCCGTTTTCTCGTTCGCAACAAGAAACTAAAACTTCTGATGAGTGCGTGCAAAGACCCATCTGTCAGCTTGGTGTGTCCTGGCTTTAAAAAGAGAAGCCTTTAAAGGCACTGTCCACACAAACACGAGTACTGTATGTTCAAAACTGCAGTTTTTTCTACACTGTTTGTCGATGCAAAAACACAGTATCTGGTGACAGAAACTGAAACTTTCTGAAAACTCTGGCCAGGGTACCCTTGGGTACTGTGTTTTTGTATGGCCATTACTAATGTTCTCAAGATACTGGAATTTCAGTACCAATCGGAATAGAAATTTTAAAAATGTCCATTTCCCGCTAACATTCGAGCATTGTTGAGTGAGTTCTTAAACATCGCTGATTTGCCATTGTGTTCATGTGCTCAACAGAAATGACTGTGATTGGCCGGTCATCATCTCACCGCACTTCACCACTGTTGACTGAGTGCAAACACAGATACACAGACACTGGAGCGGTTTAAAGCCACGTAGGCCAGTGGATTAATCAGCAGATCGCTTGTATGTCAGCTCATAGACAGATCAATCTCATTTCTCAACAGTGCATAAATGTTGGCGGGAAATGAATGTTTTCAAAATTTCTGTACCGATTGGTACCAAAATTCCAGTATCGTGACAACACTAGCCACTGCAACAAGAGTTTTGCCTCATGACACGATTTTTCTCCTTTCTGATTGACCAACAAGGCTGGGTTCACGGAACATGTGATTGAGGCAAATTTCACACATTTGCCGCAAACAAGTCTCGTATTCTGTGTCGTTCACTCCACAGTACAATATTCTACCTTTGTTCTCACATTTGCATTCATTTATAAGCAATGTACTTGTGCAAATACCTCTTTCTCATGAATTCTCCATTAAAAACACTAGTTATGAGGTCCTTTCCAAAAGATCAACGCCCACTTCTACATCACTGACCATTTAACTCCGATTTAACAATTCATACAAAAGATAGTCAAAGTAAGATCTATGAAGAAACCAAACAATAAAGATGCTCTGAAGACAACAAGATGCTGTGCCTTGCCGAGCTGTGCAAAAACAATCTTCCCTGCCTTTCTATTGACCGCAAAATGACAAGTGAATGATCATTATTTTTAATAAACCTGTCAAAGCCAGATACACAGCGGTCCTGTCCAACTTTTTGTGCCCTATTTTAACGATCTAGGCGCAAAGTCCAAAGCGCAGAGTGCAAAAGCATTAAGGGCGTGTCAGAATCCACTTTTGCCATTTTAAGGACGGAAAAATCTGGGTTGAGCTAACAGGGTTGAGCTTATTCTCTTAATGAGTTTTAGGTGTGTTTTGAGAATAAACCAATCAAAGTCTCATCTCACATTCCCTTCAAGAGTCAGTTGTGTTGCGCCATGGCGCATTTGCTATTTACATGGCGGACTTTGTAAGTGGGAAAACTGAACGCTTCACTAGCGAGAAAACAGTTAAACAGACCATCTGCAGCGTGCGAGTGAGAGAATGAGCATCCTCATTCTTTACTTTCGCTTTCACTCTCGTGGATAAGGAAAGGTGTTGTACGCACAGACATCCATTAGCTTATACATAATTAATTTTGTTTGTTATGCGCAAAGATTTGTTTCAAAACTATTTCTAAATTCAGTTCTAATTTCCAGCAAATGAATAAATGAACAATAATAACGAAGTGTGGTCAAAAAACGGAGTTATATCCAAATACACATGCTATGCCCCATATGGTCTAAAAGGTGAGCAAATCTAAGCTTGTTTTTAATAAAACAAATATAAATATGCATATAATAAATAATACTGCTAATAAATATAACATTATACAAAAGCAATTTGTCATGAATAAACTGAAAAAAAGCCCCCCGAGATGAAGAAGGCATGAAGGTAGTGGTTTTATAATTTATGTAGGCTAGAAATTAATAATTTTTGTAATTTTTAATCCTTTAATTCTATTTTATTTGTAAAGAAACATTCTGTGTGTATTAAGCAATGTTTAAGCGAGGCGCACAACTAACGCAATCTGCGCTGGACTTTAGACCTCCTCTTAGCTGGTCTATTGAACAGTCTATTCTTGTTTCTCAAAATAGCAACGCGCCAGCAATGCGCCTTAACACACCTCCTTTTTTACACCAGAACGCCTATGGGCGCATATATGAGCGCAAATGCATTTGCTATTTAAACAGCGTGGCACAAAACGTCAAAATGACTCTTGCGTCGAGCTGAAACTAGCAAACAATGAATGCGTTGCGCCTTGCGCCAGGTGTATGATAGGGCTCTTAGACTTAATCTTAGAAGCAAAGCATTGCAATTGTTTTTTTAAATATGCAATTACACTACTGGGTTTTACTGGTGAGTCTGCAATATGCCATGTCTGTTGTGTGTTTTAATGAGGGGCATTCTTTCATCATATGATATAATCATATTTCTTATGATAATAATAATTAATAAAAAAAAATACACTTCCATTTTAACTCTCAGAACTAACATTGTCTAATTACGAATGCTGCTTTACTGCAATTTTGATTATACATGAAGCCTGGATCAGCATAAGAAACTTTACAGATACATTTTAACCCTTGTGTACTTTTGGGGATGTTTTCTTCCATTCTGGAGTGATAATTATTCATTCATAATAATTTGAATAATAATTTTCAGTGTTAATTTAGCCACAACTTACTCTGTTTCGGCAAATGGAATAACTTTTGGTGACAAATCTTATTTTGACTCATATTTTGGAAAATGCTTCGTCAATACACTCTGGGTAAATTTACTTTGATATGATATTGATATGATTTGATATGTCTGAGAAAATCAAAATAGGCAGCTTAGCTTTCAGAACATACTAAACATAGTAAGTTTATTTATGCACGCGCACTATAATCTGCTGTTATACTCCACACAACTCCATATAAAAGCCAGAAACGCTTTTTTCACATCTCTATCTAAAGGATTAATGCTGCCAACTGATGATCAACAGTAAAAATTACAAGCCACTAACATAACGAAATGGTAGTAAATTTGAACAATACACAAGGGTTAAAAAGTTATAGATCCCAAACTTGTGAAACTGGATTCAATGGGAAGGAGGGGAGGAACATAACCAATCATTTATTCAATAAAGGTACATAACCAACAACAGGCCAACCATAATGATTAAACCTGAATAAGAGTTTATGGTTAACGTTATGTAACTTTGTGACATCAGCAGATTAGGAAAATTGTTTCAGAGACGGCATAAATTATGTCATTTCTATAAAAAAATGATAAGGCATTATAACATTACATATACTTTAAGTAAATGAGCCAAAAATTAACCAATGAGGATAATTTATAAAATAAAAGGGGCAGTAAACATTGGCCATTAACTGGGTGACACATAATGCTCAAACCCAGAATGCAAAGCAGGATGCAAAAGCTGCAGCGAAGGGAGATGAGGGAGGCTGATAGAGGCTTCATTTCCCTGTCGGACTGGCAGTCAATGAATGACTGGTCTGTACTGCACCTTCAGAGAAAAGATAGAAGAGCAATACCTGAAAATAGAGAGGGCCATGCTGAACTAGGGCAGGATTTAGTGGGACAAGTGCTGAACACACACACATAACACTAGTTTGGAGAAGCTAGCTTGAAGATGCGGGTCATTAAAATACAGTCAAATTTTTAAACTGGTTATTTTTTTATTTATATTATTATTATTATTATTATTATTGCTAAAACAACCCAAAAGAGCTAATGTACTGAAATGAATCAGACAAAAGAGAGTGAGTTTGTTTCTACATTCATGTGCACTTATTAAATGGCTCAAGCAGTGTTGCCAACTTAGCGACTTTGTCGCTAGATTTAGCGACTTTTCAGACCCCCCTAGCGACAAATTTTCAAAAAAGCGACTAGCGACAAATCTAGCGACTTTTTTGTTTGTTACTGGAGATTTTTATAGACTGTCGTTTGTCCATTACTGTACCGTTCCTACTCTTCTCAACGAGCTGCAGGTGATGCCGCGGCCCCTCCCTCGCCTCAGAGCTCTGACAGGCGGCCCAGTCGTACAGCAGCAGCCTCTCCCACCTGCAGCCTGACAGCAGATCCCCCGTCTGCGTACCGACGACAAATGATTTAGCACCGGCAGTGTGAAGGTATCTCCCTTGTACAGTCAAACCGATCTGCTTCTCTTTTATTTGAACAATTTGATTTGACCGTTTATTCTTTACTTGTTCACAATCAGAGATGTTTTAGTGAGAGTTTCAGAACTTGTCTGAGTTTATTACGTCTGAGAGATTACTGCAAATTCACTACTCATCTATAATGATATACTGTATTCAAACAGCAATAACTTTAGTTAAATTGACATGCTTGCATTAAGCGTAGTGCAAATATAATACCCCATTTATTTACCATAGGCTGTTAAACAGAAATGGTAGAACGTAATGACGTCAGTAATATGCAAATTAGCATATGACGTAATCTAGCGACTTTTAGCGACTTTTCGGGCAGAGCTTAGCGCCTTTTCGTTGAAAATAGTTGGCAACAGTGGGCTCAAGCTGTGTTCACACCAGACGTGGAATGCACAAATAAATCGCTCTATTCGCACATAAATAGACACGTGAACATTTTGAGTTTACTCGCTTAATTGGCAAGTGAAACTCACTTCACAATAGACGTGTATTGGCATCATGGGTGGGGCTCCTGTCCACCCTGTAACTCTAACTAAATGGTTAACATGGTTTTTATTGAGAGATTAGTTGTGCTTTATGTGCTTTAGAAAGGCTGATAAACAGCGTAGATTCATTCAGCGCCATTTCAGCGTCCACTAGATCCTGATTTCAGAGGTGTACCCAGCTCTGTGAATTCATAAACTCCTATGCCTGGATGATGGAGCCCAGTTTGATGAGCTCTGGTGCTGTGTCGGCAGAAGGATTTCACCTTAGGACTCCAACAACAGGCACTACATCATAACCACTCCCCTACAAGAGCAAGCTCATGATTGGTTAACGCGACGCGAATGTCCGCTTAAGTTTAGATTTTCCAACTGAAGCGATTCAAACGTGCAAAACGCTTAACTCATGCCGCTTCATTTGCTTGAATCACACCGCAGGTTGTCTATACGCTTGGATCGAGGGGGGGGGGTGTCAGAGCACTCACTGATCCCCTGGGCTCTGCGTTGGTTGGGGAAAATCCAACTTGAACCAAAAAAACGATTACAATTAGCTTAAGATTGGCAATGAAAATTTGGAAAATGCAACCTGCAGAATTTAAAAAATGTAAATTTAATTTAAAAAATAATTCTACAATAAAAATCACTTGCACGTCTGGTGTGAACGCAGCATCACAATTATTACATCAAATTACAGTAAACACTAGGCCTGCACGGTATTGGAAAAAGCTTATATTGCGATATGAATACAGTTTGAATAGCTCTATTTGGCCGTTTTCTTGGAAGTTTAACAGTATGGAGGTAAAAAAAATTGAATAATGCAAAAAATGCTTCTCTTACGGTTTCGTTTCTAGTACTAATATCTAAAAATTCGTAGATCAAGTAAAAAAGTATTGTTTTAATCTAGTTTTTCTTTAAACAAGCAAAATTATCTGCCAATGGGGTAAGTAAAATAGTATTGTTTTTGTTTTATAAATCCTGTACCAACATTTAAATATGATAAATCTTTGTTACACCTCCAATCACCTTAATGTTTTGTGCCCAAATGTTCTAAACTCTCTTGAAATGTTCAGTCACAGGTCTTAAAAACACATGCAAATTATATATCATTGCAATATCAATGCTAAAAGGATATATTGTGCAGCCCTACTGTGAATTCATTATCATTTAAAATCTGTTTGCCATGTCAGTTTTATATTCGTAACACTGTTTGATAGAGAAATGCTAAACCAATAATGTTTTTTTCTTCTCTTTATAAAAGGGAAATTAACCAAGCAGCATACATAAATTAATATTTTGCAAACTGCAACACTTTTTGTGTGCAAACAACACAGATAAAATAAACATCAGTTTGCTTCAAAATAACTTTAAATCTTAGGGAATAAATATGTTGGAAACAAAACAAATATGGGGCAAACTGAAAGATAAAAAGAAGTGCACACGATAAACATAATCATGCCTTCAAATGAATCATTTCAATAGCTCCTGAAGTAAATAAGCAAAATTATTTATAAAGATGAATCAATTTAATGCACGGCAGGAATTCAAAATATAGATAGTTTGCTCACAATGATGAGCTGCTACCAATACCAGTAGAATGAAAATCACTTATTATTGTTGATTATGGTTTGATTGTGTAGTGCTGCAAAATGTAAACCTCATTGATCAAAAATACCACCACTGAAAAAAGGCGTTTTAAATGCTTCTTTCATCCTCATTTGCAAGCCACTTTGCATAAAAGCATCTGCTAAATGAATAAATGTAATGTAAACATCATTAATGTTCTGACTGGCTGGAAAATACAGCTTCCAGTAGGTTTCTGGCGGGATCAGATTTTCTTTTTCCAATAACTTGTGGAAGTTTTTAATTACAGTATACGGGATTATCACAATAATGACCTGAACTACAAAAAAAAGTTTACTTTAGCAAGCATAGATCACAAAAATACTTAGTGTAGTGCTTTATAGTATATATACACACATGCTCAGAGTATGCTTTAAACTAATAAAATCAACAGGATGATAAAGTACAACAGGTAAGACTACAGTCTTATTTGAAAACATTTATTAATGCGTGAAAATCAACAGTGAGAAATAGCCAAATTATTGTTATATGTTAAAATTAAGGAAATTATTTTAGCTATTAGTTCAATTTAATAAAATAATGACTTGATTTTAAAGCGTTATCAATAATGAACAATACCTAAGATTAATAAATGCTTTTGTATTTGTCAGATTAACATATGAAAATGTTAATGTTTGATAAAATCACCTATTAAGTCATACAATCATGAACAAACACTAATACAATCTGAATATTCCTAAAATGCAATCTAAAAGGATAAATAATAAATATTATTCACAATATTTTCAAATGCCCACGATTTCGATATTGTGTATGTTCATCATCGCGATATATTGAACATTTAAATATCAGCATATGTCTAATTCCAGCCAGATCTCATGAGGAAACATAAATATTTTACGTTTTGTCAGTTTAGTGGCTAATTCGTATGAATTCGAGTTCAGTCGTATAAAAATTTACAATTTTAAAAAGGAGGTGAGGCACCAAACCCCACCCCTAAACCCAATAGTCATTGGGGGATAAGCAAATTGTATGAATGAGATCGTACGAATTCATACGAATTAGCCACTAAATCAAAAAGTAATGAATTGCCGTGAGATAGCGTTGCTAATTCACAGATAATTGTGTTCAGGACACTGTACAAAAATTAGCTTTTATTGGAAAAATTACAGCATTATGGGTAACAGGCTAGCATAATGCAGATATACATTAGCACTAGGTGATATGGCCCTGATTTTTTCACAAATAAATCGATTTGTGATTTAAATTAAATAATATAAAATTAAATTAAATTGTATTAATTACACCATTTTATACAATTACAGTGAAAGTAAACTAAATGTAACTCATTTATTTTCAATGAATATGTATTCAGAGGTTTATTCATTTTTATTTAGTGTTATCAGTCCATATAAAATACTCACATTAGGCTAGTTGGTTGCATTTTATTGCTTTTATTTGTGACGGATCGCTGCATCTGCTAGATAAGCCTAACGCACTGAGCGAGTTTTGTCAGTGTTGATATTTACAGTAATGAACGTCTTTGCAGCTGGGTCACGTCATTCATCCGGAAACAGCAATTCCAACATCAGATCGGTAACAGTCATAGATGTTTACATTGTATATTTCTACGAGTAACAGTTCCTTTCATATGTGCGTCTTCTCCATTGATTATCTTTTCCATTAACGTTACTTCTAACTGTGAAAATGCAACGTGTGGCACGCAGTTTCAAATGCGTGTCACACAGTGAATGCGTGACGGAGAGCTCTGAATCACGGCAGGGTTTTTTTTGGCAGGTTTGTTTGCACGTCGTTCAAAGTTTTTTTGTTTGTTTTTTTCCATTTCATTTCAAAAGAGCGCAACATTTCAAAAGAGCGCAAGAGTTCTCTTCTGCTTGCTGCATGTTGTTTGTGTGGTTCTATGGCAAATGCGAGGGGAACTACAGAAGCCCAGAGAGGAGCGTCACGTGTTAGGGTGAAAACCAATATTCATTCAAGCAAATCAATGTGAACTTCACACTCCAGTTAATCGATAAAATCGATTTATCGCCCAGCCCTAGTTAGCACTAAGCTAATAGCATCTTATGTAATTCTATCTAATATAATTCATTTTTGGTTCGCGCTTACTATCTTTCAGTACGCAACCTTGTTGTTTCTTATTCACACAATGTCAATTGTTTGATTTACACGTATTATTTGATACGCGACTACAATACATTTGGCGGGATTATAATCCCATATTATCTTCTTGTGTGTCTACAAGCATGTTGTTTAGATGAGGAAAATCGTAAGTAGGAAAAAAGAAACAAGTCAATAAGAAAAGATAGCTAAACACTCAATGAGGAGCAACTCCTGTAGACAACCACTGTAGACATTATTATGACAGCAAACATCAACTCCAAAAGTGTAAACATTACACCCATATCACCCTGCTCTTCCGTCACACACGCTCTGATCTGATCTCTCTCACATACAAGCACCAACTCCAGTCAATGAGGAGGTGAAAGGTTAAGAGATTCGGGAGGTCTGGCTCAATGGCAGCAGTGGACAGCGACGTGAAATCAATACAGAAAAGGAGACGAGTGTTACTCATTAAAACGCTTAGACTTCAGTCAGCTGAGCAAGACTCCAAAAGCAAACAGGCATTTTACAAGGAAGTCTATAGGAGACAACACAGCAAATAGGATGTAGCGTCTCCACACCCACAGCTCATGCGGTGACGAGACTGACAGATCAGCTGATCTTTACACGCCTGTCACATCTGAGTTCACTCCAAACACACACAGATAAAGCCAACAAGAGAGGATCACACCTTCAGGATCTGCCTCATAACAGCGAGTCTGCAATCAACGTGAAGCTGAATTTACACTACAGAGGAGGGTCAGCCTCAGAGGGTTGTCATGGGAGCGTCGAGTATTAAAGTCCGTTTTTGTTTTAATTAAAGGCCAGCGGGCACAATCGAAAGACCACACAGCAGATGTTTTATGACCGTCAGGCGCTGGTCAACTGGCCCCTTGGGTTAGAAGTAATACAGTATATGTAATAGATGACAGGACAGAATCAGCAACAAAATGTCACATGGGGCTGTATGTACGCTTTAGACTGTTTTTAAGGATAAAAATACCATAATATGTTATGAAAAATGCTAAGTGAACATGTTTGTTTTTCTGAAAAGCAATGCTGAAGTCAGTAAAATTAATTAAAAATGTGCGCTCTGTGTCAGAATGTCTGTCTTTGTTTTGGTCTCTCTAACCAGCCCACTGCTACACTGTAAAACCCAAAAAGTTAAGGTAAGTCAAACCGTTTGAGGAAACCAATTGCAATAAACCATTTAAGTTTAAAAACTAATCCTAATGAGTACTGTGAACTTAATCTATTTGAGTAAACAAAGCAATTTGAGCACAGTAAAACCCAATAAATGAAGAGAACTCAAACCAACTGAGTACTGTAAAACCCAATAAGTTAAGACGACTCAAACCGTTTGAGAAAACCGATTAAGTAAAAAAACTAATATATACGAGTACTGTGAACTTACTCCCTTTAAGTTGAAGTAACGAGGTATTTAATTAACTCATTACCTTCAACACTGAGTTCAAAACTCTTTTCAAATGAGTAGAATTAACTTGCAGTAAATTGAGTTAACTACACTCATGTCATTTGATAAAGTTGACTGTTGGGTTTTACAGTGTAGTTTACACAATTATACTTCAGCATCCCGAGTTGCCTTGGTGAAAACGTATTACATTTCAGTCACGAAATCTCCGAAAAATGCACGCAAGCATGGCCGAAAATGTGAGCTCCAAATTTAGAGTTATGAAAGTCCACATGAGGTGCTTTTTAATTAGCAAATAGTATAAATATTACAAATGTAAACATTAGCTGAGCAGGTTCCATTGCAAGTCAGGCACGCTCGCTCCTGTTTGTTTTGTCAATCTGGCAACCGGTGTTTGCATCAATTGCGTGCAAGTTATTTTCAGAGGGGCTGAGTGAACAGAAACCCACTCCAATATTTTTATTTGGACTGCAATAACTAGTTCAACCACTAGTTGTCAGTTCTACATACTGTACCTTTTTATAAAATGCACTGGTATAATTCTATAACCACTTTAAAAATTGTGCTTACAAATGGTGTCCCTTTACACAATTGTCCTTCAAATGAATAAAAAAAAAAGCTATTTGGAAATAACTCACAATCTAAATCAGGGGTTCTCAAACTCTGTCCTAGGATTTTAGCTCCAACTTGCCTCAACACACCTGTAAGGATGTTTCTAGAAAGCCTAGTAAAGCCACGGCCACACTGGGCTTCCATTAGACTTCTAGTCTATTAGACAATAGACTTCCATTCCTACGCACATAAATGCGTCAGACCGAAAAATGCAAGCTCATGCGACAAGTTTCGCAGTTCACTGCATTGCAAAGTTCAAGCTTGGTGAACTCTGACCTGCGAAATCGCATCACTTGATAGTGTGAGACCAATAGAGGATCCAAACCTGACCTCTCTGGACAGAAATTTTAAATACGGACCAATTGCTCGTTTTTTTTATGTCTAATCATCTTGTTTAATCCCCTCCCTTTTCGCAGCGCCGTACTACAGAATTTTGCAAGCTTAAACTCTAATGTCCCCGCAGCTTTAGAGCTTGATTAGCTATCCCAGGTGTGTATGATTGGGGTTGGAACTAAACTTTGCAGAACACTGGCCCTCAAGGACTGAGGTTGAGAACCCATGATTTATTTTTATTTTTTTAATTGCCTTTATAACTCTGATTACAATCAAAAATCTGATCGATATTTTGTTGATTACAATGAGAGAATGTGTGACTTCTATGACCCTCAGAATCTAGCCTCTAGTGTTGCGAAAAATGTAATAAATATACACAAAATTAGGGCTGCATGATAATGGAAAAATCTGATATTGTGATATTTTATTTTTCTTACTCCCTTAAAAACACATGCATAAACTTTCACTCTATTATGGTTAAACTTATTTAGGCAGTGACTCTACAAACCACGTGTGTTCTGTTCAACTATAATTCCGACTCAACATTGCATATCTTGCGATTGTGACTATTGTGGATGCGCATATTGCGATATCAATGCTAAAACAATATATTGTGCAGCCCTACACAAAATCATAACCAAACTGATAATATGTGCTTGATTAAAAAAAATAATAATAATAATAACATGGTATAACTTAGTATATTAGTAGCGTAAACAAACAAAAAAAGATTGTTCATGTTTTGCACTATTTTAGTTCATCTTTTAGCTTTCTGGAAGATTACTTATTTCTAATGGTACAAGTATCCTGCACAACCCATCAATTATTAATGCATGCTCTTAAAAACAGCAAACACACACACAATACCTGAAAATACAGATCAGCAAGTAACTGTGGAATCTGCATTCTTTACATTACGATATTTACTTGTGTATGTGTTGTGTAAACTTTCAGGTCATTAAAAGTTTTTAAAAAAGTTCACAGTTTTTCTATTCAGATATTTAAAATTATGTTCGGCTTCATTTTTCTTCAACAATGACTCAGGAAAAAAAATAAGCAAGACAATTAAAGGCTGGATTAATACTGCTGGAAATTCAGCATTTGCATGATAGCAGGTTTCATCACGTCAAATTAAAGACTTTTTAAGACCATTATGAATTAAATTTTAGACTTTCACAGAGCAAAACTCTAAGATTTGTTTGTAATGGCCAGTAGATTTTATTTTCACTTGCCCCATTAAAATTAAAATTCAGTTATTTATTAGGCACAGATTTTAAATAATGTGTCAAAACAAGCCAAATCTATTTATATACACACACACACACACACACACACACACACACACACACACACATATATATATATATATATATATATATATATATATATATATATATATATATATATATATATATATATATATATATATATATATATATATATATATATATATATATATTTTTTTTTTTTTTTTTTTTTTAGCATAACTTTCTTTTTAAAAAGGACAAGTTTTAAAAGCTATAATAAACAAAATTTTTGCACAACATGAATTTATGCATAAATAAATGGCAAACTTTTAAACAAATGTTATTGTAAGGATATAATGAAGAGAATTCAACCATATTGCTAAATAGTTAATAGATTTTATTTTTGTTAAATTTGTTTTTTTAGATGAGAGTTTGCCCATGGTATTCTTTGATTTGGCCCACCATCCCATCAGAGACGAGAGTGATGGGGAAGGTTGGGAAAAATGCCTATAACAGAGATTGCCATTGCTAATATAACATAACCCTTGTTTGTTTGTTTGTTTGTTTGTTTGTTTGTTTGTTTTATTGTTTTATTGCTCAGCTGCAAAAAAAAAAAAAAAAAAAGCAAACTGAAATTAAATGTTTCAATTAATTCTATCTGTAAATGAATCAGATTTTTAAAAATGTAAATAGTACTGTCTCTTGACAGACAGAAGACAATGCAGGAAACATCGACTAGCAAATCAAGGCAAAGATCAAGGCATGCAGGTACTCCATTGAACTTCATTCTGTTGAATGGGATTGTTTTTGTTTTTAATATAACTTCATTATAAAATTGAAAAATTATAATGCATTAGTTAATATTAAAAAAAAAATTTGTATGATTAAAAAAATTAGGAAATTACCCATAGCAACTTTAAGGTTATACAGTTGGGTATATTTACCTTTGGCCCACCTTTCTCAATCAAGTTTGGTGTTTGGCCCTTTATAAGAAAAGGTTTGGGCACCCATGTTTTAGATGGATGTTTTTTGTTGGTTGTACCCATTGGGTAGCTTTACATGGACAAAGAAAAATTAAGACCTGTTTAAAAGACCCAAGACAGCATATTTTAGTGAATTTAAGGCTTTTTAAGGCCTTAAATTTAATTTTGGGTTCTTTTTAAGATCCCGCAGACACCCTGAACAGGAATCAATAACATTTTAAAAAAATGATGTTTTAAATTTTAGTAATATTTCATAATATTACTCTTTTTACTGCATTTTGATCAAATAAACATAACCTAGATGAGCACAACAGATTTCTTTCTAAAGTTTTCCCTCAAAGTTACATTATTGGTGCAGTAAACTAATGAAAACGTTAAAGAAAATGTTTAAAAGCATTTAGCAAAGTTTGAAGTATCACAACTTGTATGCATGAGATTTTTTAGTCCAGATATTTTGTGCTTTATTAAACAAATCTTCTGTCAACTTAGGTTTTTTTTATAGGTTAACAGATTTTTTTAAATGCCTTACTTTTCTAAATCCTTCAAAATGAACTTTCTTTCAAGGCTGTGTTCTGACCTCATCCGTATGTAGGCATGCACACAAACAAAGTGTTCTTCATAACAAACACTAACAAAGGAAGCTGAGTCAGCAAAGCAGAAAGAAAAAGCACATGGACACTTTGTGTCCACTATTGACTAGTAAAACGACAACACACCATCAAACAGACTTAGCTTCTAATATTAGCTTTCATTATGGAGATTCTAAGGGCGTGTTCATCAAACAAATACCTAAACGACATGAAAACAAGCAAAGGCCACAGCCGTTCTGGGCCACCTCACCTGTTGAGTCATCGCAGTGACACACTGATGACTTAAGCATGACTACCACAGGCAAAACACTCACACGGCCATTAGAAGGGAATAAATCTCACGGCTCATAACAACAATGCTGTCCTTAAACATTCACTGTAAAATTCGATTAGTTGACTTTACTTAAAAGAAAGAGAGTAAACTTGTTGCGATATAATTATTAAGTAAACAAACTGTGTGCACAATTCTAAAAGTTTAGTCGATGGGTTTACTAACTTCAAGTGAAATCAACTTTAAAAAACCAGCTTTTAATGCAACAGGTTTACTCACTTTTTTAAAGCAAAGTAACTAATCGCTCTTTACAGTGTTCATGGACTGGGGAAATGCCATCAACGCAATATCACTCCTGCTTATAGTTATCCAGGGAGATAAGAATGATTGATTTTTGTCATCGGAGGAGGAAGTTTTAAAGTGTTAAATAAACGTGTTGCTTTATTTGAGTGTGTGTTCAGGCCTACCCTACTAACAGCCTTGCTTGAAATCAGTATAAGATTATTTTGTCATCGGTCTTCAAGCTCTACTTGAAGTAAAAGCTCTTACAACTAGGACAGAACTCCAAGGATTGCAGCCAAAGTCATCCCGAATGAAGCTGCGCCTCACTGATTGTGATTTTAAAGGGCCACAAAAGCCTGAAACACATTTTTGGGATGTTGACTAAGAAATGTATTTGCGGTTAATAAAAGAAATACATTTTATAACATTTTGATGCCCTTTTCCCTCTTCATTTACAAATATCATAATATATTTCAAATGGTTTTCTTGTGATATATCGCTGATATTGTGATCTATCATTATCAGGGGTAAAATATCATAATATCTTATCATATCATATCATATCCTATTACTGTACCTGAACATCTGACTATTAGAGCTGCACGATTAATCGAAAAAAGATCCCGATCTCGACTTGACCCCCTAGACCAGGGCTATTGAATTAGTTTGTCATGGGGGCCAGTTCATGAAAAGCATCCCAAACGGGGGGCCGGAGAGATGTGACTTGCAATATGAGTGATGACACAACAGCAATATAAGAGCTCATATGCTGTATTTGTGCTCCTTAAGACACCCACGTTGACTTTTTCGACATTAAAATGTTAATATGTTGTATTTTGAAACTACATAACATCACTGCATTGTACAATGAGGCTTTTTTTACAAGCATATCCAAATGTATTTCGAGGTACAAAATCAGTGTATTGCTTAAGTAGGCTTCTACATTCAGACACATTCATATGTGATGTTTTAAACTGCATAACAATTGGGAAAGCAACGATTATAGATTTTGGTTGTATGATTATAGTCTGAAGAATAATCATGGTTTCACAGTTATCACCATTATTCTGCATTTATTAAATTTAAAACACTACTAGTTTAGAAAATCACAAGAAAACTGCTTATACTTTAAAGTGTTGTTTATTGCTGCTCAGTAACCAAATGCAGCATAAAATATTAATAAAAAAAAAAACACACAATAGTCCATTTCTCTATTTGGAGTTAAAAATAAATGAAAAAGCTTTTGATTTAAACATGATAATGAACAATGAAACAATGAAAATAAATGACAGAACAATGAATAAATACATAAAAATAAGAATAAATAAAAATAGTATTTGTCTAATGTTAATTTAAGCTATATATTAGCTTAGAATTTAAATGAACTGTTGTTGTTATTGTCTGCGTTCATACATAATAATTTTAATAATTTGTAATAATTCATCTGACATATCTTTTGTTTACATTGCACTGAAAGCCACGCACAACTCTCACCGCTACAGCCTGAGATAATTTCTACTGTGTGCCGAGTGTGTCGGTCCGCTTGTGAGCCGTGCGCCCACCGTTTCCAATATGCGCACGTCTCAATTGGAAATAATGTACTTGCGCGCGGAAAAGACGCAATATGTCAACGGCTTGCTGCTATAGTTAATCCGATGTGCGTGCGTATAGGCATAAATAGTTGCAGCAGCTTTTTGCCGTGCAACAGAAATGTGGTGTTGAGAAGCCTTTAGTGAATAAAAGCGGGGTTAATAGTGAAATCGGCTAATCGTTGCATCCCTGTTAATGATATCAGTGCATTGTACAAAAGGCCTTTTCTACAAACATATCCAAATATTTTCGGCTGCTCGCGCCACTCACTTAATATCAGATGACTCGCGCTCTGCAGCCTTTAACTGCAGCTCGTGCTGTATTGAACAGACACATGTCACTTCATAACTATAACGGCTGTTTTTCGACTGAACTAAGTTTATTTTTGATGTCTTGGTCAAACTAATTGGGGGGCCGGAACAAATTGCCTCGGGGGCTGGGTTTGGCCTGCGGGCCGCCAATTGAATAGCCCTGCCCTAGACGATCTTAATCCAGCATTTCTACGATTCTGCCAATCATATTTTCAAGTTCAGAAGAGAAGCAAAGGCGGCCGCACAATGATGTTGAAAGAGTCACATACTGTACTTATAAGGTATAATTCACCCAAAAATGTCATTTCTGTCTTCATGTAATGATGTATTCGTGGCCAGCCTGATCTCACGAGGAAACGTAAGTATTTTACGTTTTGTCCGTTTAGTGGCTAATTCGTACGAATACGTCCGAGTTGAGTTGTACGAAAATATACGATTTTAAAAAGGAGGCGTGGCACCCAACCCTGCCCCTAAACCCAACCGTCATTGGGTGATGAGCAAATCGTACTAAATTGTACGAATTAGATCGTACAAATTCATACAAATTAGCCACTAAATCAAAAAGTTACGAATTGCCATGAGATTGCGTTGTCGTAGCCGCGAAATCACACGTGACGTGAGCTGACCGTGAGCTGTTACCACAGAGAGGGAAAGAAGTCTACTTTAGTGAACAGAACCTGCATAGGCTGTGACTAACAGGTAATAAAGTTGTAAATAATATTCAGTTTGTGGCACAGAGTGATAGTTTGGGAGCCACGCGGGATGTATGAACCGCAAATAGCCATAAAAATGAAAACGAAAGCATGTACATTTAAATAATCATATCACATTTAATATGTTTTTCTTTAATAGCGAACACAGAGTGTTGTGCATGAGAATAAATGTTTAACAGTGTCAGTATAACTACTCTAGCCTATATGTTGAATATAATGCAAGAGGGAATTTGACAATGACAAATGTCTGATTTTACCAGTAGAAAAAAATGGTCTAAATGTTGTCAATGACAGATTGCAAACATATGTCTCAAACATAATAATTCAACTTCAGAATTATGAACAGTTGTATTCTGATGTTATCACTTTAGTGTGCATTAATGACCAGGACAAATTTAAAGTCTGTTCAAGCCCATCATTCAAAGTCTATTCAATTTAAGCATTTTAACCAACAGTAGACCGACACATAAAGTTATTATTGTTGTTTTACCATATGTTTGAGAAATAACAATAATAATAGCCGACTCATATTAATCTTTATTTTACATTACACAATCGTAAGAAAATCGTGATCTTTATTAAGCAAAGATTTTTAGACAGAATCATGCAGCTCTACTACTTATTTCACTTTTATCTTTGCTTTACGTTATTTATTCTTGCAATTTCTTTGATTCACTCAAATTGATTATTCCAATCAAACTAAGTTAATGATTTCATTCCAAATAGAGCTATTCAAGTCATCTGCCGAAATTGTATTCATATCTCAATATAAATCCCAGCAAAATAAAATATTGCAATGTCAAATTTTTCCAATATCGTGCAGCCCTAATATATAATATATATGTGCCACGTTGCTAAAAACACTATTAGCACATATTAGGCATGGGCCGGTATAAGATTATGACGGTATGATAACCTTGGATAAAAATATCACGGTTTCACGATATTGTGATTACTGCTCTAAAATGTATTCTTTTTAAATGTCTGGGTAAAAAACAAAAACATTTTTCTCTTTTAAACACAATATAATTTATTTGGAGAAACATTTAAAATATTTTGGAACAGTTAACAAAATGTCAGGCTAAATCAATCAAATTAATTATTGACTTCTGTCTTCATTAGTTTCAAAAACACAGATTTCTTTAAAATTTAAAACGGCATCTTTGGATATCTTTTCTGCTGAAGATATTGTTGTCCTAAAAAACAAAACAAAAAAAAAGGAAAATAAAAAATCTTAAACTCCAAGGGATGTTTAGACAATTTTCAATCTGGTTTTAGAGCACATCACAGTACAGAGAGCGCTCTTATAAAGATAATCAATGATATCCGCCTAAATACAGATTCACGTAAACTAACAGTGCTGGTATTGCTCGATCTCAGTGCTGCATTTGACACTGTCGATCACAGCATACTTCTGGATAGGCTGGAAAATTGGGTGGGGCTGTCTGGGATGGTCCTCAAATGGTTCAGATCTTATCTTGAAGGGAGAGGTTACTATGTCAGTATAGGTGACCATAGGTCGAGGTGGACACCGATGACATGTGGAGTCCCACAAGGCTCGATTCTGGGACCTCTCCTGTTCAACCTTTATATGCTCCCTCTGAGCCAAATAATGAGAAAGAACCAAATCTCCTGCCACAGCTATGCTGATGACACTCAGATCTACTTAGCCTTACTGCCTAATGACTACAGCCCTATTGACACCCTCTGCCAATGCATTGATGAAATGAACAGTTGGATGTGCCAAAACTTTCTGCAGTTAAACAAAGAGAAAACTGAAGTCATTGTGTTTAGGAACAGAGATGAGGTTCTCAAGGTGAATGTGTACCTTGGCTCTAAAGGTCAAACAACAAAAAATAAGGTCAAGAATCTTGGTGTGACTCTGGAGTCAGATCTGAGTTTCAATAGTCATGTCAAAGAAATTAGTAAATCAGCATACTATCATCTCAAAAACATTGCAAGAATCAGATGCTTTGTTTCCAGTGAAGACTTAGAGAAACTTGTTCATGCTTTTATCAGCAGCAGGGTGGATTACTGTAACGGCCTCCTCACGGGCCTTCCCAAAAAGACAGTCAGACAGTTGCAACTCATCCAGAACGCTGCGGCCAGAATTCTGATCAGAACCAGAAAATCAGAGCACATCACACCTGTCCTCAGGTCTTTACACTGGCTCCCAGTTACATTCAGAATAGATTTTAAAGTATTATTACTTGTCTATAAATCCCTAAATGGCCTAGGACCTCAATACATTACAGATATGCTCACTGAATACAAACCTAGAAGAACACACACACACTCCGCCATGCACTACAGCGTGCTTTGGGTACATCTACCCATATGAAAGCTGTGCACGTCGGACTGCTAATCAAGGATCTACCGCTAGATCTCATCTCACTATATTTGTTAAGCGTGATAATTAATTCATCTTGTTGTCTATATCTAACTACATATTCCCCGACTTTGGTCTTTTGAATATATTGCTTGTTCTCAGGTAACGTGTCTTGGTTAAGCGCAAAGATAAGTTAGGTTAAATTATTAATTAATGTAGCCGCGTACACTGATTGCTAGCCTTTTTTCCTATATTGTATGAACTTATTGTACGTTATACTTTTATAATGGCCATTGTTGATCATTAAAACCGATATTCAGCAAAAGTCATGGTATGTTTCGTATTTTCGAAGAAAATTAAAGGAGGCAGTGATGTTAGGCTCAGTTTTGTTATAAATATGCATACAGTGAAGATTACACTCGTATTAATATGAAGCTACACGATGCCTCAACATTTTTGGTGTCTGTTAAGTTGCTAATATCAAAATGAAAATAGACAGTTCCTCATATCGTGTTTTCATTTTATTGTTAAGATAGTGAAACAGCGTAGCCAGGGTGATGTGAATGAGGTTATACAGTACACTGTTCCCTTTGAAAATTTACCCGGCATGTCCTCCGAAATTTGTTTCCCATATCAAACTTGCGAAGTCTGAACTTAAAAGGAGAGGATGAAGACTGAACTTTGTGTTAGAATAAAAACAGCCTCATCAGCATTTTCAAAAAGCTCCATTTTCGGCGCTCGAAAACTCCGCCGTAGTGTGGACGGATGGCGTAACCGTAGCAAAACTTGAATCACTGTCCATCTTGCATGTTTGTGTTGGCGGTGTGCAAATCAGCTGTAGTGCACGTAATGAAACTCTCCTTTTTGCTGAGACAGGGGGGTTTCATGACCCTTTAACATTTTCATCTACAGCATACTAGAGTGCTTGCTATATGGTAAAGGTTTACTATATGCTAAAGTTTACAGAGTAATCATATTTACTTTTACATGATTTATTTTGCTCAAAAAACTTTATTTTTTACGTAAATCTTTATATTAGAGTACATCTTATGTATATATATATTTATTTTTTTAATTTGTATATTTTTTAGACCACATTCTATAATTGTATTTATTGTATATTCTTTTTACAACTCTACTTTCTGTATTTTTGTATTAATAATATATGTTAGGCACCTAGGGTCTGAGAGTAACGGAATTTCGATTCTCTGTATGTCCTGTACATGTGGTTGAAATGACAATAAAGCTGACTTTGACTTTTGATTTGATTTAATTTTAGTGGTCACAATACCAGAATAAAGTAACGCTCCAATGTATTAACTATTAGAAAATAAATAATAAATCCATTTTAATAAATCAATGAAGCTGAAGTGTTTCACGTTGACTTATTTGGGGTGAGCCACCACAAACAAGGATGCCCAATTCCTGTCAGTTTTATTGCGGTCTATACTGTATAGAAATGCGCAGCACTGAAGCCCACAAACACTCAATCTTTCAGGTACAAACATGACATTATTCATAAAATAGCTTTGATAGCATACTAAAAGTCTAATCATTTTTATAGTGACCTTCACTATTATTAGAGAGGCTGTAGACATTAATTTATTCTTTCATTCAAATAATTCCAACTCTTCCAAGCTACTTCATTTACTGATTTAAAGTGTGCAGCGATAGAGATCAGCTGCTAAAATAACACACCGGGGAGGGTTTTGACTCTGTGACATGCATTCAAGTCATGTACGTGGAGTTTTCCCTTACACGCAGTGTTTGTACAAAGTGCAGAATGTAAACAATACAACAATCTTAAAGATAAAAGCAATAAAGCATACACAGCATTTTCAATTATTTCACAACAAAAGGTACAATAATTGTGCATACCTGCTTTTATTTGTTAGCCTTCACATTTTTTTCACACATTCCAAAACAAAGGATGACAGAAAACATTTAGAAAAGCATTGCCACAGGGATGACATTGACATTTGATGTTGCTTTTAAAAATAAACATGTGAAACTAAATTGCTGTGTGACCTGCACTGTACAAACAAACCTGATCTTCCTTACATTGCCGAATGAATATAAAATGAGTTGAAGGGATAAAAGAAGAGTGCTATTTAGTTATATCCACCAATAAACTTTTTGATTTTGCCATATTTGTGATATTTCATTGGTTTTAAACTGTTTTTTAATAGCTTGGTATGTGTGTTTAAAGTGCTGACACAAACAGAGCACAAGTCTATAGGAAATACTGAGCTGTCAATCACTTCATTTCAGTACAAGTTCGTTAAAGTACCACACTCTCTAGAGCAGCACCATTAATCAAAGGTGATTGTCATGCGCATTTAGTCAGTAAGGCTGGCTCTGAAATCAGTAGTAAATTCTCAGCACAAGCTTTCAGATGGAGCATTTTCTAAACAGATTCATAGTTCACTGACAAGCTACTAGACATGGGACGATAACCAGTTTCAAGGTTTACCGTGGGCTACGGTCTGTGGGAGTTGTTTGGATTTTTTTTTTTTTGTTGATTTTCATTTCGATTTACTCTGCAGCTCAAAAAATTTCACAATAACTTATTTTAAATCAAATTTCTACCAATGTTACACTATGAATTTTATTTACATCACATCAGCCATTTATGATGAAAAGATCTTCAGGAATGTAGAACTGCGCGGAACAAAACTGATGCTTGATCTAATTTCTTCGGTGACGGGACTGCTTTAAATATATCCGATTGGCCATTGCGTTCATGTGCTCAAAATACATGCATGTGATTGGTTATAATGCTTAATGCTACAAAGAAATGAACCATTGATGCTGACAGTAGTATGGACTTGGTACTGAGGGACCAATCCTTTTCACAACACAGCTGCTATGTAGTGGCTTTAGGGTGATCTGAGTAGTTGTAATAGGATTGTTATAATGGAGAAAAAAAACACACAAGGAATGACATTTGGTTGGATTCCATGATTTTGGTACATATTTCTGCCCCAATTACTCTAAATTGGATAAGTTGACACTAGTTGACGTAAAGGTCATAACACACCAAGCTGACTTCAAAGAACCAGCAGTGATGAAAGCAAACCGTGTTGTCATTTTGGGTTAGCTGGATCTAGGTCGAAACGACGAGTCGGGTAAAGCAACTGCTCCTGTGCTTTAATCAGCAGTTATCAAGTCTATATCTGTCATTTAAAAACAGAAACTGAAATAAAGACTGTTGCTATATGAACTATAGACAAAGTAGTCCTAGCTTATTTTAAATATGCCTAATGCTGAGCCGTTTCTTTACTGAAAAGAAATTCACATTGGTTATGAAAAAATTTGCATACTGGAATGCTCAGGTAAGATGACATAACATTTGAACAACATTCACTTTGGCTTTAATTCTTGCGCACCGACTCATTTGCTATACCGACTACCCTAACACCAACTCAACATGCTGAATTATGCAAACAGCCATTTCCAAGAGCCTAATTGGAGCCATTGTGTAAAACTTGCTGCAGTATGCAGCTTTTGGGAAAAAGTTTGCAGATTTTGAGCAATCATGAGTTAACTGATTTCACAGAATATGGACTCTTTTCACAAGAATGTTATGACACGTTTAACGTCACAGCATCTTAAATAATTTAAAAAGTTTTCAATATTTAGATTTTTTTTTAAATGTGTATATTTATAGATTACCTGACAAAAGTCTTGTCGCCTATACAAGTTTTAGGAACAACAAATAATAACTTGACTTCTAGTTGATCATTAGGTATCAAAAGTGGCTTATATGAAAGGCAAAGCCTCTAGATTACACTTATTTTACCAAAATAAAATGTGATCATGCCTTGATTTTTAATTATTTAATTAAGACAGTAAAGTCTGACTTTGCTTAGACTAAAGTCTTGTCACTTAACAGAAATAATGTACAGTATAGCATATAAAGTCATGATGCAGTGGAGAAAGAATGAATATTGTCATGACTCCCATGAGCTTTGGGGACTGCATCCATACATCTCAGAAATAACTCAAATAACTTATTAATAAAGTCATCTGGAATGGCAAAGAAAGTGTTCTTGCAGGACTCCCCCATCAAGATTCTTTGGATTCATCTTCAATGCCTCCTTCTTCATCTTACCCCGACATGCTCAATAATGTTCATGTCTGGTGACTGGGCTGGCTAATCCTGGAGCACCTTGACCTTCTTTGCTTTCAGGAACTTTGATGTAAAGTATGAAAAGGAGCGCTATCCTGCTAAAGAATTTGCCCTCTCCTGTGGTTTGTAATGTAATGGGCAGCACAAATGTCTTGATACAGTACCTCAGGCTGTTGATGTTGCCATCCACTCTGCAGATCTCTCGCACACCCCATACCTAATGTAACCCCAAACTATGATTATTCCGTCATCAAACTTGACTAATTTCTATGAGAATCTTGGCTCCATGCGGGTTCCAATAGGTCTTCTGCAGTATTTGTGATAATTGGGATGCAGTTCAGTAGAAAAATCTACCTTCTGCAACTTTTCCAAATGATCTACTAGAAGTCAAGTTATTATTTGTTGCTCTTACAAATGCCTTCCTCAGAGCGTGACACAATCTTCTCACTCCACCCTCTTATTCCAAAATCACATACATCTTTATACGTCCATGGAGATGATGCTTTTACAGGAGGAGGAAATACTTCTCGTGTTGTTAGCTCTATTAAAAAATAAGATTGTTTTTAACCATTGAGTAGTTGTCTAACTAATGACATACAGTATGTGATTGACTATGAAATAAGAGAGTGGAGTGAGAAGATTGTGTCACACACCGAGGAAGGCATTGTGCTGAAACGTCTGTGTTTCGCATGTCAGAACAATTTAAAATAAAGCTAAAGTAATTATTTAACGAGTGCGAATCTTGGCCTTCTGCATGCAGGGCTCGAAATTGCGACCGTTTTGGTCACATATGCGCCCGAAATTTTATCTATGCGACCTCAAAATATATTTGGGAGCATTTGTGCGAGTGGATAAAACTGATATCACGCGACTAGTTTTCACAGCAAAATGTTCACCACATGCGCGGAATCAGGAGGCATTCATGCATTAAGCATCTTTGCACCTAAAAACACCAAACGCAGCGCTCGGGAATGGTTTAAAACAGTTGACATGTCAACTTGCTGCATTAAACAAAGCCTGCAATGCTTACCCGCCTTCAAGCTATTCTTATTGGCCCACTGCGCTAGAACAGAACGCGAATGGACTGGTTAATATCGGCTGTCAATCACTCAGTTCCGATGACAGGGAGCTACAGCCGCGAAAATGTAAAGTACTGAAGATGAGAATGTAAACAACACTGACAGATTTAATTCTAGAAACCACCTAATGTTACAAATAATGGCACATCTGATTAGTGATCGTGCTGAATGTCAATCCAGCATTTACACTTTTCGAAGAGTGGACAAAAGACTTCCAGTGTTTAAAGTCCGCTACGAAAATGACTAAAGCCATTCACCGTAAAGCTGGTGGGACGGAGTTTTCAGGTAAAAAATCTTCACATTTTAAGCACGAGATGTTCTAATGTTACTTAATCCTTACGATGCTGTCAGTCGTGCGACTGACACCGCGTTCACCATCGCTAAAGAGCACGCATTCTATTAAGATGACGTATGCAAATAATAAGTCATATGTCAATATCATCTGTGCAATATCAGACAGCACACTGTGAGAACAGCACAGTTATTATTGTTAATTCAGTTCATCTCATTCACATCAAGCAGTGCCTGCAGGGTCGGTAAGCACATGCAGATTTTTGTTTATTTGTTGGTTGTGATTAGAGTGTTAATATATAATAGAATCTGTTAATATAAAACGTGTAGTAACGGTGCTCATCATTTTTGGTGGGTGCGATTAAATTTTGTCTGGTGCGCCTAAATTTTAAGTTTGGAGCACTGGTGTTACCAAGAAAAAAGGTTAATTTTGAGCCCTGGAATGAGTTTAACATTTCAAAATATCTTAAAAGTCTTAAAGGTTTTTTAAAAATCTCTTCTAAATGCTGTAAGCCACGTGGTGCATTCCAGCCAGAAAGTAACAGCAAACATTTCCTGAGCAAGCTGTGTGACTTCAAGCATCCTTCATGTCCATAAACAAAAGCAAAAAAGCATACCAAGCCATGTTTTATTTTCTAAATCCTTAACCCTACAGTAAAAGCCACAATAACAGTGCTGCTTGCCTTGGCTCAATCCCATCATCATCATCCGCGTTCAGGCTGCACTTCAGCTCAAAGCTCCTGCATATAGGACAGCGCTCTAAGCATAGATCGTTATTGAGCCGAGTTCATCCAGTGTGAGGCTGTGGCCAAAAAACCCACTCAGAAAAAGAAACTCCTAGTGATAACACAGGTAGCAATTAGCAACACAGCATGCCTTAAAAGCGTGGGTTCAAAACTGTGATCTGAACATGAGGCCAGCATCTCAGACTCACACAGAGAAAGTGGTGATGTCATCAGGTTCAAGTAGGTCAACAACACTGGATCAGATTTGAAGTCTCACACACACACATACACACATATACAGTCATGTCTGAATGCTGAAACCCAGCCATCAGTGCACTACAGCCAAGCCTCTTTAATCTGGAGTGATTTGGCTCTGGCTCGGCTGTTTGTGTTTATCTGTGTGTGTGCGTGTCAGACCGGGTGACTTTGACCAGAGGGTGTGGTTGTACAGGTCTGCTATTGATGCAGGGAGTGAATGCAAACACTGGAGTTCATGACTTAATTGCACATCAAGCAGGTGAATTAAGGAGATTTCAGTTTCTCACATATGAATTATATGAGGTGGTTAAAAAAAGATTATCAGAAAACACAGATGTTCAAATGTCTGTAGAGATTATGGTGTGGTTCTATAATTAATTTAATAATCATAATCATTTCGTGACTGACATATTAGTTCTGCTGAGAAACGACACAGCTGCCTATTAGGGCAGAAAATTATTGTTTAGATAGATGATTAAACTAATGATTATTCAACAATAAGTTCCCAGATTTTTTCACAGTAAAACTAGATGAATAGAATTTCAGAATTTTAGTTAACCAATAACTCTTTATATATAGAAACAAATAAGCAATATAGGTGAAAAATATATAGAATTCTTGATTTGATACTGCAGTCTCCTGAAGTATGTTGAACCAGTTCAGAAGATCAAAAAATGTTAACAAATTTTAGACGGTGAAAATATTGTATTGTTGATGGTGCTGATTAAATCAAGCAATTGTTTAAGCCTTAAGGCCCTGATTTCTTTAGTTCAGGGCAAAAAAAGGTTAAGTGAAGGTATACTGTTTTTAAACACTCTGACACCATTAATCAGAGCCCCTAGGTTTTCACAGGTTTTTTTTTTTTTTTTTTTACGATACAAATTACTAATTATGTGGTGGTAATTCCCAACAATGTGCTGAAAATTTAGCAATTATAAATAAATAAATAAATAAATAAATATAGTTGCAATCAGAATTATTAGCCCCCCTTTGATTTTTTTTTCTTTTTTAAATATTTTCCAAATGATGTTTAACAGAACCAGGAAATGTTCACAGCATGTCTGATAATATATTTTCTTCTGGAGAAAGTCTTATTTGTTTTATTTCGGCTAGAATAAAAGCAGTTTTTAATTTTTTAAAAGCCCTTTTAAGGTCAAAATTATTAGCCCCTTTAAGCTATATATTTTTTCAAAAGTCTACAGAACAAACCATCGTTTTACAATAACTTGCCTAATTACCCTAACCTGCCTAGTTAACCTAATTAACCTAGTTAAGCCTTTAAATGTCACTTTAAGCTGTGTAGAAGTGTCTTGAAAAATATCTAGTCAAATATTATTTACTGTCATCATGGCAAAGATAAAATAAATCAGTTATTAGAGATGAGTTATTAAAACTATTATGTTTAGAAATGTGTTGAAAAAAATTTCTCTCCGTTAAACAGAAATTGGGGAAAAAAATAAACAGGGGGGGCTAATAAATCAGGGGGTTGAATAATTCTGATTGCAACTGTATATAATTTACCATATTACAATGCATCCGGAAAGTATTCATAGCACTACACTTTTTTCACATTTTTTTTATGTTACAGCCTTATTCCAAAATAGATTAAATTCATTGATATCCTCATAATTCTACACACAACACCCCATAATGACAAGCTCTGTCAGGTTGGATGGGAAGCGACGGTGTACAGCCATTTTCAGATCTCTCCAGAGATGTTCAATTGGATTTAGGTCTGGGCTCTGGCTGGGCCACTCAAGGACATTCAAAGAGTTGTTGTGAAGCCACTCCATTGATATTTTGGCGGTGTGCATTGGGTCATTGTCCTGCTGGAAGATGAACTGTCGCCCCAGTCTGAGGTCAAGAGCACTCTGAAGCAGGTTTTCATTCACGATGTCTCTGTACATTGCTCCATTCATCTTTCCCTCTATCCTGACTAGTCTTCCAGTTCCTGCTGCTGAAAAACATCCCCACAGCATGATGCTGCCACCACCATGCTTCACTGTAGGGATGGTATTAGCCTGGTGATGAGCGGTGCCTGGTTTTCTCCAAACATAACACCTGGCATTCACTCCAAAGAGTTCAATTTTAGTCTCACCAGACCAGAGAATTTTGTTTCTTATGGTCTGAGAGTTCTTCAGATGCCTTTTGGCAAATTCCAGGCGGGGAGTGGCTTCCGTCTGGCCACTCTACCATACAGGCCTGATCGGTGGACTGCTGCACAGATGATTGCCCTTCTATAAGGTTCTCCTCTCTCCACAGAAGGACGCTGGAGCTCAGACAGAGTGACCATCGGGTTATTGATCACCTCTCTGACTAAGGCCCTTCTCCCCCGATCACTCAGCTCACAGAGCACCACTCATTGGAACTTTCAGAGCAGCAGAAATTTTTCTGTAACCTTCCCCAGTCTTGTGCCTCGAGACAGTCTCAGAGGTCTACAGACAATTTCTTTGTCTTCATGCTTGGTTTGTGCTTTGACATGCACTGTCAACCCTGGGACCTTATATAGACAGGTGTATGCCTTTTCAAATCATGTACAATCAACTGAATTTACCACAGGTAAACTCCAATTAAGCTGCTGAAACATCTCAAGAATGATCAGTGGAAAGAGAATGTACAGGAGCTCAATTTAGAGCTTCACGGCAAAGGCTGTGTATGTACATGTGATTTTTCAGGTTTTTTATTTTTAATAAATTTGCAACAATTTCAAAAATCTTTTTTCACATTGTCATTATGGGGTATTGTGTGTAGAATTTTGAGGAAATAAATGAATTTAATCTATTTTGGAATAAGGCTGTAACATAGAAACGTGGAAAAAGTGAAGCACTATGAATTCTTTCCGCATGCACTGTAGGTACTGTGTTAGTTCTTCATACATGACACAAATCATAAAAATCTTCTTTATTTTGGTCTCTTGTCAAGATCTAAAACAGATCTAAAATGGTAGAGATTAAGCAAACGGAAGGCTTATAAAACACTCACTACCCACAATCCTACTTTCTCAGTATCTTTCTCAGATTTCACTCTGACATCATTCACCTCACTCAGGACATGCATTAGAATTTCCCCTACTGTAACATACCTAAAACACGGACTGCCGTAAAACTCGTCAATGGCAGGGAAAGAGTTAAGCGAACTCACTTATTGATTTGATGCACATCATAATACCAGCCATACATGTAAAGCAAAAATAATGTCCTTCAATTCTGTCACAACCAGAGGCCGTCATCCTTTAACCAATCTCTATCATTGTAAGCTGTTCGCTTTTCTGTCTCTTCCATTGCTTCATTTGTTCAATTTTTGTTTGCTTCCACTTTCTTTAGCAGTCTGAAGTGCGCCAAACGCACGAAACGCCCAATTCGCGCCACGTCATTCTCTCGATTTGCGCCACAGGATGTCTAATCGCATCTTTGCATTGAGTTCAAATGTAAATCACTCACGCTTGACGCTTTATCCGCGTCTGCTTACGGCATAGGCTGCAAAACAATTCTCTCCTAACATGTAATGTAATGATTGTGAGGGGGCAGGTGAGACGTACTTTTACGAGAGACACTCAAATACACCACATGTGCTGCGTATGCATGTCTATAATTCATGTAAAACAATTCATTAGAAACTGAAATAAATATAACTTGATTATATGGTTTGGAATTGGATGCTTTATGTTTTAAATTAATAATACATTTTTTGCGATTATTTCGCAAGATCACAAAAAAATTGCGACTTTGTTGATTTTGCGTTGAAATTGCAAACTGCAAAAAACTAGGGGGTCTGATTAATAGCCGGTAGTGTTGTCAAAGAATCAACTTTGTTACCAGTCAGTACTGAAATTTTGAAAACGTCCATTTTCTGCTAACATTTGAGCACTGTTGAGTGTGTTCTTACACATCGTTGATTGGCCATTGTGTTCACACGCTCAACAGAAATGACTTTGATTGGCCGCAAAGGTAATCAGTTCACCACTCTTCACCAGTTTTCACCGAATGCAAACACAGATACATGGACATGAGGCGTTTCAAAGCCACGTAGATCAGTTGATCCATCAGCGGGTCACTTATATGTCAGCTCATTGACAGACCAGCTGATCGACAAGACTTTGAAATCCTCCAGTGTTCATGTATCTTTGTTTGCACTCGTTTGTGAACAGCAGTGAAGAGTCATGAACTGATGTCCTTTACGGCCAATCATAGTCATTGCTTGTGAGCATGTGAACACAATGACCAGTCAGCAGTGTTTTAGAATGTGCTCAAATGTTGGCAGGAAATGGGCATTTTAAAAATTTCAGTACTGATTGGTACCAAACGTGATACTTTTGACAACACTAGAAGGCGGGGTTGCAAATGTGCCATGCTGCATGGGTTTACCCCTAAACACAACAATGGCGGTTGTGAAAGAAAAACAATGAAAAAAAAAAAAACATCTAGAACAATGACTGCAAAACATCTAGCTAAGAGTCTTCTATAGCCTGCCGTACACTGGACAAAAAGTGGCACCACTGCGTTTTCTGCTCAAGAACACCTTCTGGCCATTCGAAGGAGATTTTACTACTAATCACAGACAGAGGTGCGCTGCCCTGACAAGATGTGAATGACAATAGCAAAACAAAAATTGTGAATTAATTTTCACTTATTGTACAGCCCCATGTCAGTTTTTTTTCTAACTAAACTGTATATTTTTTATGGTTCTTTTGATTTTACCTCTTTTTTAATATATCTTTATTGCATTTTAACTTTACACAATACAGATATAAAAAAAAAAAAAAAAAAAACCTCTATGACCTCTCTTCTCATTTTCTCATCACATTTCCAACTCCACCACATTTTAGGTCCCCAAACTCTCTCAAATACCTTGTATTTATCTCTTAATACATAGGTTATCTCACGGTCCATTTTAAGATTAACACATTTTCAATGATACTGTGTTTGATATATTTATGTTAAAATGAGACATATTATTCGGACCAGTACTTACTAAAATACAAAGAAGAAATCAAAAACACCGTAACTCATTTTTAGGGGTGTGAACCTACACTGGTCTCACGGTTCGGTTACAATAATTATGGTATCGATTCGGTTCAATTCGATATCTCAGTGCATTGACGATGCTTTCCATACATTATTAGATTTATTTCTTTACAACACAAGAAAAAAAATTGTATTAAAATCTATAAATATATATTACTTGTAAAACAATTTTGTCCTTTAATACAAGCAGTAAGATATATAACCTGTACCTTTAATTTTACCTGCTCAAAAAAAAACTCTTTGTGAATGTTTTAGACAAAACTCCAACACATGCACAGAAGACAGCATGAGCATTTATAACAAATAAACTAATGTAAATATTATCCCGCTAGCTTTTTGAGCGCTGGCAAGTTCTTACACCCCTATGGTTGGTCATTGTCTTCACCCGCTCAACAGAAAGGGCGGGGTTTATCTTTAGAAACGAAAACGTTGTTTACCCATGACTGATGCGGAAAAAAACCGCCGCGGGTCAGTCTATGTGCGTATTATACGCGGTTATCAGGTAATCCGTAATAGTATAAATACAATACAATAAACTCGCACCACAGGCACGCTTGTGTCTAGATCCACAAGTATCGCTTTAACAGCCGAGAGGAGAGGAAAATTTACCTCACGAACATGCCAACGGGTCAAATGCCCAAAGTGTTTGTGAGAGAGAGAGAGAGAGAGAGAGAGAGAGAGAGAGGCAGAGATGGAGTTTTACAGCATTTCTCCCTAGCAGTGAAATAGCGGCTCGTGCTTTACCATTCCTCAGTGTCAGTGAAAGATCTGCTTTTTAAGTAGTAGGAGTGTTTTATTTACTCACCCTCGCCTCCTTCGCCATAGTATTCTACCGTCCGCGACATCGCGCATAGGGGATAAATGACGTCAGTGCGTAATAACCGGTTATGATCTATTACTGAACCTATATCGAATTGTCCCCATCTGCATCGTGGTGCAGTGAAGAAATTATTAATTTTGACAGCCCTACTCATTTTTAAATCTAAAATCTACCTACATTACACCAATAAAAGTTATTAATATAATATCTGTCATTTATAATTAAAGCTCTGACAGAAAGTAGAATGATTTAGTTATAATTTTGATTTATTGTGAAGCCCTAACTTAACGCCATAATCTCCATACTTCTGTCTAGATAGAAGAACCCAACTAAAATACAAAGATCACACCACTGCATGATCGAAACTCTTGTTGGTTGCTGTAAATTACAGATTGCAGATTGCATTACTCATGCCAACACAAAACATCTCTAATTATCTTCTAATTATCCACCCATTTCTGAGTTAAATGTTATGAGTAATGTGAACCGTTAAATCTAGTTCTGTGCTTTGTCCATTTGCTCACGACTCAAAACGAGGACTAAAGCAAAAGTACAGGAATGCAGACGTACAATCGGAGTTAACAGAGGCTCATTAGGTCAACACAATGGGCCTTTTAAAAACAATCCAGGAGCACACAAACCCTCTCACTACCACGTCTGCTGCACTCAAAAAAGAAATACCAATCTTTGACTTGTGCATTTCATTTGAGCTCCAGCCAAGCACACAACATACAGAAGAAGAGACTGACAGAAAGAGCCACTTCATGATTGTATTTATACACAATTGTTTTGGTGTGATCTTTTCTTTTTTGTTAAGCAGAGTATGAATATTGAACTGGAATTCAAAGAAAAAGATGTTTGATTTTTTTAAGAGAATGCTGTTGATAACAAAATTTGGTATATTGTCAATTTGCTCATTATATATGGAATTTTCTTTTATTCATAAATGTAAATGGGCAGTGAAAAGAACTCATTTTACTCACTGTAATGAAACGGTTCATTACCTGTGAAAAATAAAAGAAACAAGAAATACCAAAGCAAAAAGAACTGTTAATTATTTTAAAGCTTTAAATCTTCTCCTTGAATAACTGTAATTATTTTACATTGTATTTATTTTGATGTCAATTTAATGTCATGTTATTGCCCTGTTCTGTGTTCTAAAATTGAATTAAAGAGCCACGTCTTGTGAACGTAAGACACTGAAAAGACACAGAAACAAGTCTGATGCATCATCATCATTTTGAAGCTGGTCTTTAAATTTGATTAATATGAGTATTTAAATTTCAGTTACAGAGGAATATAAATATAATTGATTGATTAGACTAGATGGACTAATCAAAACCCAGCAAATAATTTTGTGTTTAATAGAAGACTAATAGACATCTAAATGTAGACAGCTTGGCTAAAACAAGGGTAAATTTGGGCTGTCAGTGAAAATCTACGAGACAAAGAATAGCCTAAAACTAGACTAGATTAGACAGACTTTATGTGTAGTCATTCATTTCTGTTTATTTGATGACTAGTCTAGATTTGGCCTATTCTTAGACGTCTATTAGATTTTCACTGACAGTCCAAATTTAGCCTTGCTTAAGCAAGACGACTGTTTTGACATCTATTAGACATCTTTTAAAAACAAAAAATGCTTGCTGGGTATAAACATAAAAACACTGCATATTTTAGACCAGGGATGGGTAAACTTGGTCCTGGAGGGCCGGTGTCTCTGCATAGTTTTGCTCCAACCCTAATCAAATGGGAACAAATGAACAAATCATATGGGAGTCGTTGGGATAATTAGGTGAAAATAAATGCATAAGTGTTTTTTGACCTTGCATGCATATGTTGGAGACCCCCAAAACCAAAATATTACCTTTTATAATGCAAAATAGGGGTTCTTTAAATATTTTTGATATATAAACTAGGATATTTTTAAAATGAATGACATTTTGCTGAATGTCTTATGTGTGGATCATAAAAGAAAAATGATGACAGTCATTATTTTCTGTGCAAAAAAAAAAGCAGTAAACATTTTTAAAGCACAAAAAAAAAAACCTGTTATGACATACGGTGCATGTTTGATGACACTTTTATGACCCATTTACAGAGGTCAAAAGTTTGGGGTCAGTCTGATTTTTAAATGTTTAAAAATAAGCTTCTCCTGCTCACCAAAGCTGCATTTATTTCATCAAAAATACAGTACACATTGTAAAATTGTGAAATGTTTTTGCACTATAAAATAACTGATCAAAAGTAGTTTATAATTTAATTTACAGTCACATGATCCTTCAAAAATCACTCTAATATTGATTATTATTAATGGTAATAGTAATAAAAGCAATAACGACTGGAGTAATCATTTCATTTAAAACTACAATAAGCAGTTTTTTTTTATTTTTATATTTAAAAATTTTGTATATTTAATAAATGCTGCCTTGATGAACAGAATAATTTTCTAAAAAAAAAAAACCTGAAAAAAAAAGGAAAAACTGACCCCAAACTTTTGACCGGTAGTGTGTATTACCTGATTTATATCACAACTATTTTGTACCTAGCAGTATTTCCTTGTTTATGGAGTGATAAAAGACATACTCAATCCAAATTCCCTTTAATAGGTCAATAGAATGAACACACATTTTAATGCGGGTTTTATCCAATGTTCTGATATTTGTTCTGGATATGCATGTCAATTAGTGCACATTTAATTAGTCAGTTCCTTATTTGCATTTTAAAAGCCATTTCAGCTCAAATTGTAACAACATAAATGTCTTAATGCACTTACAAAATTAATAAGTACCGGTGTTCAGATGAAATATTTACTGCTTTCAATGTACAACGCCTCGCTTTAAAAGCAAATTAGCTTTAGATGGACTGTATATCATGTCAATTTTTTTTTTTATTGCACAACCATCAGGAACAAACATACAACACAATCTAAAATATGAAACATAAAAAAAACTAAAATAACAATAGTAAAAAAACAAAGATAAATAAATAAAAATAAAATAATTACACAAAGTATAGTGTACAGCATTTCTACATCCAATGATTTTAAGAGTTGACAGGGGAATCAAAAAAGTGTCATAATAATTGATGCATATCTCAGATTTTTTGCTTTTCAACAATTTCACAGTAGAAATAAAGAAGTCAAACTCGATAAAAAAAAAATGTTAATGTGGGAGATGATTTAGCAAATTTCTGTTTGTGTATGTAAAACTTTGCCAGTAGAATAAGAAGATTAACAATATATCCGAGAAATTTGTTGGATTTGTTTAATAATAAAAAATTATATCTTTTAATGTAAAATAATAACTAAGTTTTGTCTTTTTAAAAATATATTTGGCTGGATCCTTCCAGAAATTGTTTACAACGTTGCATTCAAAAAATAAATGACAAAGGCTCTCTTTATCCACATTGCAGAAACCACAGATATCCTCCATTTCAATATATTTTGATAAAAAAGATTTTCTGTATATCATGTCAAGCTGCAGGACACTACTGTCATTTGACGTCATGTCAACTACCCGTGCATGTAAAGCATCAGCATATTAAAGTAAATAATTAAACATACCCACCAGTCCAGTATAATTATCGACAGTCTGCTCAGTCAGAAACTAAGACATCCAACCAACATCTTGTGGTGGGGGGTGGGGGGTGATGATGATAGTGGGTGTGTGTGCACGAGTCAGGAGGACACATAGGTGTGTTTCACAGCACGAGCCCACATTAACACACATTCACATTCAGGTCAAAACTGCACATTTCATCACATCATAATTCCCAGACAACAGCGTGTCTGCTGCACGGATTAAACACGTGGATTAAACCATCATGGAAAATGATCACGGGCGAACAAGGACATATTTTATCATGTCACCTTTAAAGCATAGTTACCTTAAATATAAATCATTTTTATTCATATTTGCTATAGTGAATAAAGCCAAAGTGAGTGAATGAGTGTTATAATTATATGTACTACATATGGATACTGTATGTATACTGTATGGACGTATACTATTCATAGTATTAAAGTATACTATTCATTTACTATTTAGCAGCGCCCAATAAAGGCTTTCTTTATAAATAAAGGCATCATTTATCACAATATTTTCTGTTATATGTATAATAGCAGACCGAATGTATACATTCTGGGATCAAACCCAGCAGCTTTCCACCTCTCATGTGGTCTTTGTGTTGTGAAAAACGCTGAGTTTACACACTCTTCACCTTCACACATGCTTTCCTCCGCAGTCACTGAACAATGAGCAAAAGCTGGCCTCAAAACAGACAGGTTTTGAGACAGACACACAGCACAACATTTGAGAAGGAAATAAAAATCTAGCAGACTCAATAGGCTGCGTCTCCAAACCTAGCGAACTGCCCTAGCTAGAGCATTAAAGGGAATCGCTGGCAGCTATTTTTGCGCAGTTTTCTGCCCACACATGATTCAAGCGGAGACTTAAATGCCCCCTATGTATGTAGCACATCCCGATTTGACACACGGACACTATAATACCTGCATTGCTGTAGGATTTCGCCAGCAGCCACCCGACACTGGCGCAGATCCTGGCTCTGGTCAGGTCATACTGGTCCAATGGCTTGATGTCCGGGACCACAAAAGTCTTCCTCATTGCATTGGAGTCCACCATAGCAGGTCCAAACACACAGACGGGTCGGGAAAACGAGAGGAAGCCGATGCGAAGCTGAAATCAAACACTCATCCTTTCTCTTTCACGCGAGCACAGCATTGGGACTGCGAGAGGCCGATATCTCGGTCAGCGTTGCGGCGAAAAATAAAGTCATGTACTATTTAATCCTTTCCCGGTCTTCTTTAAATACATCCAATGGAGCTGGCGGGTGCGCAGGGATGTTTTAGTCTAGCGGAGCGACAGATTTAGCGGTATTCCAGGGAATGGTTTCACTGTTTTCGACCCCGCTTCAGAGTCCACATCGTTCTGGCTGACGCGCTCCGCAAGCGACTGATTTCCAGGTACTCCATACTCCTGTCAATCATCCCGCCGGGCGACCAATCAGGTGGCAGCGCAGAGTTGACAGGGCGGGGCTTAAGCATGTGAAGTTAAGCAGCAGGTAGGAAGGCGCTTTAACTCATTGGAACAGGTGCAGGACAGGTAGAACTTGCCGAAAGGGAAACATTAGTCATTATGAACGGCTAAATAACATATAATGGTCACGGGATTATAATGAGTGCAAAGTCAAATGCATCAATTTCCTCATTTCTTTTTGTGTGTGATTTTTTTTCTTTCTTATACAAGACAGACGTGATTTGGTTTAAAGTTATGAACTATTTTGTCTCACTTTATTATATTGTAGATTTTTCATGCAAGACACTGGAGGTAAATAAAAAAAAATTTAGAAAAAAGATAACTATATATAGATATAAATATTCATAATTCACATTCATAATTAACATCAATCAATCAATCTATAAGAGGTGCCCAAAGTAGGGCCCACAGGCCAAAGTTGGCCCATGGTAATCTTTGGTTTGGCCCGCCATCCTATCTGAAAAGAGAGGGAGAAAGATGGGGAGTTGATTGGGGTAAATGCCTTTGACAGAGATAGTAATTTCCAATTTAACCTAACCTTTCGTTTCATTGTTTAATTGAGGGGCTACAAAAAAGCCAACTAATATAAAATGTAAGTAAGTCAGACTTTTAAAATGTAAATACTGCCTCTTGACACATAGAAGACAATGCACAAGACATCGGCAAGTGAATCAATGCAAAGACAGGAGCAGCTCGACTAGTGTATTCAGCATTTACACTTTTTTGTTGCCTCTTGGCCAGGTCATCATTGTAAATGAGAACAGGTTCTCAATTGACATACCTGGTTAAATAAAGGTTATTATTGAACTTCATTGTGTTATAAATGGGATTGTTTATGTTTTTACTATAATAAGTTCATTATAAAAAAATGTTTAAAAGATACTGCATCATTGATATGTTTTAAAGCAACGTTTTCTAGTTTTTTTCTAAATATTAGCAAATAAATGGGGAAATTACACTTGGCAAATTTAACGTAATATGGTTTGGTATATTCTGTTTATCTTTATCTATCTATCTATCTATCTATCTATCTATCTATCTATCTATCTATCTATCTATCTATCTATCTATCTATCTATCTATCTAGATAGATAGATAGATAGATAGATAGATAGATAGATAGATAGATAGATAGATAGATAGATGCACTGTATGTCATAACAGTTTTTTTTTATTGTGCTTTAAAAATGTTTACTGCTTTTTTTTTTTTTTGCACAGAAAATAATGACTGTCATCATTTTTCTTTTATGATCCACACATAAGACATTCAGCAAAATGTCATTCATTTTAAAAAATATCCTAGTTTATGTATCAAAAATATTTAAAGAACTCCTATTTTGCATTATAAAAGGTAATATTTTGGTTTTGGGGGTCTCCAACATATGCATGCAAGGTCAAAAAACACTTATGCATTTATTTTCACCTAATTATCCCAACGACACCATACTCCTGCAGTTAATTGATTTCATGAAGTTTTCCCAAAATTGTTGTTTAAATAAATATGCAAATGATGGACTATTTCAGGAAATTTGTGCTAATTAGGCATACATTTCTAGCACAAAAATCTGAACACTGGATAAAGTCAATTTTTCTGACATATTAGACTAAAATGTTTCTACAGATATAATTTTTATCACTCCATAATCAAAATATTATGAAAATGTATCTGTAAAAACCTGCAGAATGTAGATCTGGATAAATAAAAAAAACATTTGAAGTACACAAGTGCTGTTGAAGTAGAGATTAATGCCTCAGTGCAGGAGAAAAAGAACAAATATTGAGAAAACAGTGTATAGAAATGTACTGTAACTGAAATCTGGACACCCACGCTGATGTTCAACAACAACAAAAACCCTTGATAAGTGTATTTTGTATGTTTTCTGCACATTTGACTGAAAAAAAACACTATGAAAAGCCAAAAATTGACAGGTGCACAAAAAACGTTTACCCTAAATAAAATATCACACTGTGACATAGGTATTTAGGTCATAAACTAGTTAATAAGCACTGAAAACTAATCACCAAAACAATGTAAGCACTTAGACTTTTCAAAGAAAAATGGTTGAAGAGCTCAGCTGTAAAGAAACCGAACAGAGGACAGAATTCACCGAAGGTCCAAGTCACATGATGTTTCAGAGAGCGCTGCTGTAACTTTGTAAGAAGATTAACTCACAGAACTATTTTAATCTAATTACGGAGGGATGGGGCATTTGTTGTTTTTCCTCATTCTTTGCTTTTCCATTTTCCTTTGTAGTTGAGAAACACTCGAAATGTACTTGTGCTTCTCTAAACAAACCTTGAAAACTTAACTTAAAGGGATAGTGCAACCCCAAAAAATAATATTGTCATCGTTTACTTACTTATTCAAAACCTATTTGTCTTCCTTCTGTTGAACACAAAGAGATATATTTTGTTGAAAGCTGAAAACATTGACTTCCATAGTATTTGTTTTCCTACTATTGAGATCAATGGTTATATGGTTTCAGCCTTTTTCAAAATATCTTCTTTTGTGTTCATCAAAAGAACTACTTGAGAGTAAATAGCGAGTAAAATGTCACTTTTTATGTGAACTATCCCTTTAAATGAGCCCACATCCCATCATTACATCCAGAATGAACCTTCAAATAAAATAGTAGAAGTGCTGTTTGTCTTTTCTTTTTTGTAACTGTTGTATTCATGAAAAACCACTGAGATGCACAAACAAACATCTGAAGCGCTCCACCCATGGGTCTGTGCAATTATGGGCAGCGCCTTCAAACGCTGCAATCTGATAATAACAAATGATGTGCCGATGCTGTGCATGGAGATTGTTCATTTAATATACAGTAGACAAGGGGGCGAAAACAAGCGCTTTAACATTTTATCCAACCAAAGTCATGATAAAAAAAAATATGAAAGCATACAAATGTTGCAAAGAGTGACACCATGTGGTACGAGTTGGTATTGCTAAAATGTAGAAGGACATTTGGATGAATTGCTGTTCATTTTCAGTTTTTTAGTTACTTCAATCAGAATCAGGGTGTTTTGTGATGATTCAGTCGTCCTTCAGTCCTCCAAAGACAGCAGTAGGGACAGACTTCTGCTCCAGATGCACCTCTGCAATCACACAATGCAAGTGATCAGGCAAACAACGCAAGACAGACTACTCAAAATAATGCTCATGATGTTTTGAGACACTCAAATCAGTCAAACTCAGCATTGAAGAAACCATAATTGTGTAGGAAAAAATCAAGTCAAAGTGTTTGAAAAACAATCAATCCCGTAGACTATCAATACTTGCTCTAGATTCATTAAATGTATAGGTTTGGTCTCCCAAAAACGTTATAATTAATCAATTAAAGCAAGTACTGATAGTACTGGTTGATTGATTATTTTTAGCACACTTTCACACAAAGTTTTGGTGTGAAAGAAAACCTATGGACCCTTTTCACATTTCCGGGTTCCTCAGTAGTGGAAATGGTCATAGTTGGGTAAACTTAGAGCGCAGTGAATGGGAGAGTATAACAAAAAATGTTTTTACAATCCCATTTCCTGAAATAATCAAAGAAAAACCCCACAATGGTGTTATCAAGACTTTCAGAAAAAGGAAAAGAAATTGTGTGAGACTGATAACGTTAGCCAGAAAAGTGAACAACTTCAAATTTGCCGTCCTGTCCAATGACGCTGCATTAAAAGCACCTCACACAAGCAGTGATTTATTTTTTGTAATTTGATGCAAAGATGATATAATACATATGTAAATACATATAAATGTAATATACACTTATAAAAAAATCTAAAATATTAAAAAACTTTCAAGGATTTAAGATTATGATGACCGTTAAATGTGTTGTGAAAAAGGTCCATTATGTTCCATCTAGGGGTGTAACCATACACAATAATGATGAGTTGTTATGTACCTCATGAACAGAAAACTGCCTAAATTTAAATACGATTACAGTTTTCTTCAGAACAAAAAAAATGTAGTTAATGTTGAATCAAATCACTACATAACACTAGCATTTAAATAAAATAAAATAAAAACTCAATAACAATAGTTAACATTGAGAGTTGAAATTAACTGTCTGATATTTCACTCAGGAGCAAAAAAAAAAAAGATTTTTAAACTTGAAAAAACAAAGATGACATTTATTGTGGAAATTATCAACACTGACCAATTGTATTGAACGAAACGACTAATTGTAACTTAACTTCAACTGAAAACTGGACTGACAGTTTCAATTTACCAGAGCTTCTATGTTAAGCTGCTTTGATCTACATTGTAAAAGCGCTATAGAAATAAAGATGAATTGAACTGAATTGTATGATGATCTCTATTTTTTGATCACCCAGCCCAATGGGCTTACAGAAAATTAGATCTATAAATCAAACATACAGTCCTCAGCATAATTGAGTGCAGCCCTTTTTTAAATGAATATTTGTATCCATTTCTCAGAGAAAATAGGCAATGTATTTTGGTGCATTTAAGCAAAACAGATTTATTAAACAGATTATATTAAAATAATATTTTAGTCACCAAACATATTTAGAAATTGAAAGATAATACAATTAAATTCAAGCAAAATATTGCAAAAATAAAATACAACCTACAAAACATCAACTACATTTTTCAATTTTTTGCTTCTCTTGATTTTTCCTCTTTTTTTAAATTTGTATTTAATATTTTTCTATAACATATACATTTGGGTGTACTAGTTTTTGGACCGTTATCGCAAGTTATTTTGTTAAATCAGCTCCAGATTTGGCTTCAGTACTGACTAATCTAATGTACAGTATATGCAGGAATATAATATTGTATAACTTCCTATTAAAAATATGAATTTAAACAATAGATTTGTGATGGGTGTACTTATATATGCTGAGCACTGTATGTGGCCTTGGACCACTAAACCTGTCTTGTGTTGCACACATATATTATTAAAAGCTAAAAATACATTGTATGGGTCAAAATGATGTAATTGTATGCCAAAAATCATTAGAACATCAAGAAAAGATCATGTTCCTTAAAGATCTTTTGTAAATTTACCAGTGTAAATATCAAAACTCAATTTCTTTAGTAATATGCATTGCTAAGCTCTTCATTTAAATGATTTTAAATGTGATTTTCTCAGTATTTTGATTTTTTTTTTAACCCTCAGGTTCCAGATTTTCAAATAGCTGTATATATTACCCTATCCTAGCAAACACATCATCGGAACACTTATTTATTCAGCTTTCAGATGATATATAAATCTTAATTAAAAAAAAAAAGTACATTTATGCCTGGTTTTGTGGTCCATGGTCACATATTATATAAAATACAAATATTCCAAAAAGAAAAATGCTGTATTTATTTGCTACACATCCACACCAAACCAAAAAGCCAAATTTTTAAATACGAATAAGTCCACCATCACACCCCCAAGTCTCATAAAAACTAACCCTCTGGCTCGGCATCCTCCGCATCCTCATCTTCATCATCGATGTCGATCTCATCTGGATTAGCCTGTTTGGCTAGTTCGGCGAGTTCACTACGAGAGGTGTCGCTCCTATAACAAGACAAACAAAAACTCCAGTTGGGTAAACAGAACAATAGAAACTGGCTTCTCAATACTCTCAATATGCCCTCTGACTGATGTGGGTGCAGTTCATACCTGACGAAAAGAATCTTTTCTTTAGTTTTGGGTTTGTCCCGCTCGGCCTCCGCTGCCAGCTGTTGGGCCTTCTGCTCTAGCAGCCTCATGTCGTCCACGCCGCTCTGCCCTGGAGCAAGATCTGACACTGAAACACACACACACACACACAATTAAAAACAGTTTAGCCACATGAAGAGGAACTAATCTGCTTTCATTTCACCTCAAATTGTCTATTTGCTTACCACATTCACTTGTGGTAAATGAATGCATTTTACTTGCAAATATAGGATTATCATTCTAGAAAATAACATTTAGAGGCATTAGTATTATTTCAATTATCATCAGTGTTGGGTAAGTTACTAAGTTACTAGATATATGAATTACTTGCTACATCGTTGTATTTGAATGACTTATCTAATTACGATGTTTTGTTTATTTACTCAAAAATGAATTGAATTACTTGACTCAATGCTAATTAAAACAAATATAAATCCCAACCAGTGGTGGAATGAGTACTGAAAAATCATACTTACGTTAAAGTACCATTACTTGCCTAAAAATGTAGTACAAGTAGAGTATTAAAGTATCTGTTGTAAATATTACTCATAGTAGGAGTAAAAGTAGACCTTTCAAAAGTACTCAAGAGTAATGAGTAGTGAGTATTACGCTGTAAAAAGCTGATGCATTTACATCTAATTTGTGGATGTGTGTGTAAACGTAATATTCTGTAGTGCATTTAGTTATTGCCCTGGAGGCACACAATGTCATAAGACGTTAATATTAGGTTCGATTTAGGTTGTTATGTCAGGTGACCAAAATTAAATGTCTAGCTAGTGTCTAAGGATTTAGGTTGTGTTAGAAAGTGACCAAAACCCAACATCGAGCCAACAACTTAAACCAACGTCATATTGACGTCAAATACTGACATTTATTCGTCAGGTATATGACAACCAAAATCCAACATCTGATAGACGTCACAGTGGTAACGTTCACACAACGTCAAGCTCTAACATTATCAGACGTTGATATTTGGTTGATTTTAGGTTGGATGTTGGACATTGACATCGACATTGGGTTCTGACGTCAACCCGACTTTCATTTCGAAACAAAATGGTTAGGATTAGGGTTAATCTGATGCCAATCTGACATCATGCTGACGTCCTGTGCCTGCTGGGTGTTTAAGGCCATTTCGGTCATCATACAGTAAACATCCGTCATCTTCTCATCAGTAACATGCATCTAAACGGTCTCTGGGTCAATGAGTGTAAAGATTTTGGACATCTTCTTGGACACTTTTAATGCTTTCAAACAGTTTGCTGCAATTACAAACCATGTCTTGAGGTAGTTCATTATGATGCAATTTACTTTCTATATGATTGGACAAGCATCACAAGACTACTCAGTCAATCCCCATAGACAAGAAAAAATAAAGTAGTGACTGCAGGTTGAACGAATTTAGTGGAGTAAAAGTACCGATACAGCACTAAAAATGTACTCAATGGAAAGTAAAAGTACACATTTTAAAACTACTTAGTAAATTACAATTCCTGAGAAAAACTCGATTACAGTCATTTGAGTATTTGTAATTTGTTACTTTACACCACTGATCCCAACATATAGACAATGGAAATTAAAAAATATATATTTTATAAATGTCAACAAACAAGGACCTTCTAAGCATATTAAAACATGTTAATACATAAACATTTTAATAATAAAAATAACATTCTTTAGTTACTAAACAGACTTAAACAATTTGTCAAACAACGGCACCATATTCTCGAACTAGTCATGTCATGTCATATTCATGAACTAGTTTCTTAAATTATTATTATTGGAAAAAAAGTAGATTTGTTCCGCAAAAAATGTTTGTACAACAAAAGAATACAATTATTAAGCTTCTCTGAATTAATTTATATAGAGAAATGTTAAATATTTTTAAGAAAATAAGTAACTGTACTTAAATTACTTAATGTAGTTAACATTTATAATTTTGATATGAATTTAATTACAGCAACTAGTTACTTTGTAATTAATTACTTTTAATTACTAATTAATAGTATAATTTATATTTATTTTAATTAATTACTATTATAATTTATATATTTTAGATTTTTATGTTTATTCATTCATTTATTAAGTTTGTTTTTCGGTAAATGTTTAAGTTCAGTAAATAATTCATTTATAAAAATGTACAGTTCCTACAAAACTTTGGTTCTTTTTTTTATATTTTTATATTAAAAAATATTTTATTTTATGTTTTAACATAATAGTCAACATTTGAAGTGGATCAAAATCTTTCATCAAAGTTCACCCATTCTTGAATAAACTTTTTTTGATCCACCTGAAAATGCTCACTACTGTGTACATGTATATAGCCTGATTTAATTCAGTTTTACAGATCTTAGGGCTTCAACATAATATATATTTTTTCCATTTAAAAATATCTAGGTTTACTAATATTTATTGGCAACGCAGTGGCGCAGTAGGTAGTGCTGTTGCCTCACAGCAAGAACGTCGCTGGGTCGCAGGTTCGAACCTCGGCTGGGCTGGGTCAGTTGGCGTTTCTGTGTGGAGTTTGCATGTTCTCCCTGCGTTTGCGTGGGTTTCTTCCGGGTGCTCCGGTTTCCCCCACAAGCCCAAATGCAGTACAGGTAAATTGGGTAAGCTAAAATTGTCCATAGTGTATGAGTGTGAATGTGTGTGTGGAAGTTCCCAGAGATGGGTTGCGACTGGAAGGGCATCTGCTGCGTAAAATCGTGCTGGATAAGTTGGCGGTTCATTCCGCTGTGGCGACCCCGCAAGGGACAAAGCCGACAAGAAAATGAATGAATGAATGAATAATATTTATTAGGGCTCCACGATATTGGAAAACTCTGACATTAAGATATTTTGTTTTTCTGTGATGTATATTGCGACATGAATACAGTTTCACCAGATTATTTGAATAGCACTATTTGGAAAGAATAAATCATTCATTTAGATTGATTGAGGTGATTTTGTAAGGGTGTGAATCATGTTTGAAATAATTGTTACAATAGAGCATAGGTCTCAAATCGGATTCCTGAAGGGTCACAGCTCTGCACGGTTTTGCTCCAACCCTAATCAAACAGCTGATCCTAATAATCAAGGTGTTCACGACTACTAGAGATTATCAAGCAGGTGGGAGTTGGAAGTGGTTGAAGCTAAACTATGTAGAGCTGCGGCCCTCCAGGAATAGACCATTGCAATAGAGCAACGAAAAAATAAAAAATTTGTAAAATAAACACTGCTTTATGGTTTTCCATGGAGTCAAACTGTATTTCAGGTAGAGAAACTGAATAATGAAATGTTAAATAATATTTTATAGTCTTCATTGTATTAATAATTCAGTAAAATTATTCTTCATTAAAGTTACAAATGTACTTTTTTTTGTGGCTGAATGATTTACACTCTCTTAAAATGCCTTTACAACACCTGCAAATGATAATTTTCACTCTGTTGCCTGGTTATACTTTGAAATGACTTCACAAATCTCATGTATTCTCAACTGTTGTGCTGATCAATTTTAATCCCAACTCAACATTGCATATCCTGCGATGTGACTATTGTGGGGACACACATTGCGATATCAATGCTGAAACAATATATAGTTGATGTATTTTACTGACTTTAATTTATATCATATTTTTACTTTTACCTTATCTTAATTTAGATTACTGCTCTATTCATTATTGTGGATGAACCGCAAACAGTTTTTGAATAGCAAACAGTTTTTTGTTGTTGTTGTTATTTTTACAAAGACATATTAATCCTGCATATAAATGCAATTTTATTAGACACTGTGATTTACCCCTACAGAAAAAAAAAGATATTAGATCAAACAAAAAAGAGGGAGTGCAGTATTTCAATTAAGACAAGCTTTCTAATTACTAACATTAAACTCATCTATTGCAAAAAACTGAAACGCAACGGAATTTGAATAAACAGAAATAGATTTCCAGCTGGCTTTAATAAAATCAACACACCTGTTCCAGTAGCGTTGCCGGTGGCCTTGAGCATCTGAGAGGACATGAAGTTGACCTGTGTGTTGTACGTGGCCTGAACGCTGCGTTTAATCCTCAGCATCTCTCGGATGGTGTCCTCATTACCGTGACGAATCTCAAACTCCTTCCACATTTGCCAGAAATTAGCGGTCACCTGATCGAAAGATGGAGGACGAGGCCATTCAAAAAACAGCACACACACAACACGACTAAAGAGATATGGATGATTATATTTACCCTCGGGTCACAGATCTGAGAGCAGTAAGAGTAAATAGCTCTGCCTCTGTCGATCTCCCCAAGTTTGCTCTCCATGTCAGCGAAGCGCAGACACATGTCTCTGGCATGTTCATCCGGCAAGACCTGCAGCAGACCACATCGATCATTACAGCACAAAACTGACTGAACAAGAAAACGGCCTGATTTTTGTGGCTGAGCAAAAAAAAAAAAAAAAAAAAAAGATTTCTTTTTAATAGGTAGTCTATTCAATATCAATTCTTGAAAGTTAGTTTATTTATTTATATATATATATATATATATATATATATATATATATATATATATATATACAGCTTCTGTGAATTTTTTTTTTTTTTTTAAATATTTCCCAAATGATATTTAACATAGCAAGAAATTTTTCACAGTATTTCCTATAATATTTATTAATATAGGATAGAATAAAAGCAGTTTTTAAACCATTTTAAGGTCAATATTATTAGCCCCCTAAAAATATTAGCAATATTTTATTTATTCAATGACGAAGAGGATGCATTAAATAACTGTTCAGGTGATGTCTGAACACAAAGAGCTGTATGATAAACACAACATCAACTACAATATCAGTATATATCAATGTCAATGGAGAGTAGCAAATAGGACTTGATGGCGAGTTTCTTTTCACTTTTCTTTTCTGACTTGCAAGTTCATTAAGTGCCATCTAATCTGTCAGGGGGTAATTTTGTGTGTTCACTATGCTCAACGTCAATGAAAATCTGGATTTGAATGCAGCAAAACATCTCGAAAAAAAACACTTATGATAAACGTGAGCGAAAACCATACTGGTGTGTACTGCCACCTTTCATAGAGTGTTTAAAAATGCTTTAACCTCCTAGGGCTTAGTGGCCACATACGTGGACAGCACATTTTAGCTCTTATGTCTTATGTTTTATATTTTGTTACAGACATACAGTGACATCCTGCAACTGTTTTGCGGCATATGAAATCGTCACCTTGGAATTCTAAGGTTCTATCTGCGTTCTGAATGATTTTGAGATATTGAGCTTCAAAGTTTTTGCATTCCATAGCAAACAGTATGTTTGTAACATTTGTTTTTTTTAAATAAAAAGTCTTAAAATGTAAACAACTTATAAAAAAAAAAAACATCACAATATAAATAAGTTGTCATTTAATAAGAATATGTCAATAACTCAATTTTGACAAAAATGTCAGATAGAACCTTATAGTTAATAACACATACACACATATTTTTTTAACATGTTTTGACTATCAGTAAAAACAACATTTTTTGCCCATTTTGGACAGTTAAAATAGTGTTCTAACAATCAAAAATTTTTATTTAAAATTAAATTAAATGTATATTTAATGTATATAACTGTATATATATATATATATATATATATATATATATATATATATATATATATATATATATATATATATATATATATATATATATATATATATATACTGTATAATTAATTAAATTTAATTAAAATAAATTTAAAATGTACATAACATAAAACTAAGATTAATTAGTATTTAGTATTTAGATCATTTTATTTTTACTTGCATTCTAATTTGTTTATTTTATTAATTAAATGTTTAATTAAAATTGATTAAAATGTATGTAATTCCTTAAAATGTACATAAAATCCAAGTAAAAATAACTAAATGAAAAGTTATAAACGTACTTTTCATTTTAATCATTTCAATTGTATTTGTTTTACATTCTAATTGATTTTTTGGGATTTTTTAAAAATTAATTAAAAATGAATCATTTAAAATGCAAATTAAATCCTAAAAATGCAAGGAAAAATAATTAAATGAAAAGTTAAAAATGTATTTTTCATTTTAATTACCTAATTTTTATTATTATTGTTATTATTATTAATATTTTACATTCTAATAAAAAAAATCTATTAATTATTCTATTTTATATTTTTATATTTAAATTTTATATTTTTAATTAATTTTCTTTTTTACATTGTAATTTATTTATTAATTAAAATGTAATTTTACTAAAATCAAAGTAAAAGTAATTTAATGAAAAGTTACAAATTAATTTTTATTTTATTTTATGTTTTTAACTAATTAATTTTTGTAATTTGTTAATTAATTAATTTAAATGAAATTCATTAAAATTTAAACAAATTCTAAAATACAAATAATTGAATAAAAATACAAGTTAAATAAGTTTTAAATTAAAGGACAAATGAATGGATGAATTTTGAAAATAATATAATATAATTCTAAGGTGACGAAATGTCCCAAACACTATTTTAACTGTCCAAAATGGGCAAAAAATGTTGTTTTTACTGATAGTCAAAACATGTTAAAAAATATGTGTGTATGTGTTATTAATGCATTAAAAAAACTGGAAAACAGGAAAAAACTGCTGTGTACAAGGCAGAAATAAAGGGTTTTTCATTCTATTACACAAAGGTGACTTTATTGTGTTCTATGTCATTTCGGACAACGAGTCCACATATATGGACATCATTTTTCTCTAAAAGTACATCATATCAAAAGATGATACTTAGGTTTTATTCTAATTAGGTTCCAATAAGCCCAAATAGCAAAGAGAAATAAAAAATGCATGTAAAAAACAGCTTGGGCCTTAAGAGGTTAACAGTATGATAGCGGGATAGAATAGTAAAATACAGGAGAATCCCAGGAAAAACAGGAGGGTTGACGGGTATGATCAATACGCGACACAACTTGATGTATTGCAAATGAGCACCCGAGGCAGACTGTTTACCTCAATGGCCTTCTGATAGATGGCTCTGGTGTGTGTGACTCCGTAGATCTCTGCTGCCCGTTTGATGTAGATGTTGAACATCTGATGGCGTTCCTCTGCCTCTACTGCCGCAGTGGCTCTCTCATACACAGCCATGGCGTGTCGAGCGAGACCATACTCCTCCTCCAGCTTGGCGTACAGTAGGTAGATGGCTGTTAGACAACACAGATTAAATCAGGACCTGGGTTTAATACAGCACCGTTTAAGGAAAGACACTTAAATAAATAAAGTTAAAAAAACAACAACCAATAGTTATCGCCAAACGTTCACAGTTGACTGATTATTACATTAACAATAACAAACATTTTCAATATGCAGTCATTTGCATACATTTCTATAAAAAAAAAATCTCAAATCAGGCTCATAATTAGTGTTTGTTTCCTTTTGATGTATTATAGTCAAAGATTCTTTACACAATATATTTATGTATGAACAAACTCCTCAAAAAAATCTTTAGAGATATGAAAAAAAATTCTGGAAGTAAAAACCTTTGAGTAAACTTTAAAATAAAATGAAAATAAATATAAATATGTATTAATCTATAGACATAAATTGGCAAAAAGTGGCAAAAACAAGTGTATTGTGGGTGTTTCAGGGTTGTTGTTTTTTTGTTTTTGTTTTTTACATTAGACAAAATCACTTGAGTCATTTGTCAAATGTGTGAAAAAAGTGTGTTTTTGACTAGTGTTTTGTCTTAAAATGTCAAGGATTTTAACTATTGGGAAATGTATGGAGTTAACGTATTACTTTTGGCATATTTGGCTGGACACCCGTCCAGGGCTTGCTCGAACAGATCTCGTGCTCTTTCCAGCTTCTTGCCTCCATAGCGGTCGATGAACTTGGTGAGGTACGTGTTCCAGATGTCATGAACATTAGGCCACTTGAAGAGGGCAATGCCACGCTCATATGCCTAGAATCAATAAGTTAGATACAGAATTAATGTAAAATGAAAATCAATGACATGAAAAATTAAAAAGTAAATTATATTATACTCAACAAAATTTTAATTTTATAAAAAAAAAAAAAAATAATTTATTTAAAATTAAATTAAATGTATATATAATGTATATAACTATATATATATATATATATATATATATATATATATATATATATATATATATATATATATATATATATATATATTGTATAATTAATTAAATTTAATCAAAATAAATTTAAAATGTACATAACATAAAACTAAGATTAATTAGTATTTTGCTTATTCAATTTAATAATTTTATTTTTATTTACATTCTAATTTGTTTATTTTATTAATTAAATGTTTAATAAAATTAATTAAAATTTATGTAATTCCTTAGAATGTACATAAAATCAAAGTAAAAATAACTAAATGAAAAGTTATAAATGTACTTTTTTATTTTAATCTTTTCAATTGTATTTGTTTTACATTCTAATTGATTTTTTGGGATTTTTTTAAATTAATTAAAAATGAATCACTTAAAATGCAAATTAAATCCTAAAAATGCAAGGAAAAATAGTTAAATGAAAAGTTAAAAATGCACTTTTCATTTTAATTACCTCATTTTTATTATTATTGTTATTATTATTATTATTTTACATTCTAAAAAAAAAAATCAGTTAATTAAAATGCATTTTTTTGCTTTCATTGCTTTTTTACATTGTAATTTATTTATTAATTAAAATGTAATTTCTTAAAATGTAAATAAAATCCTAAAATCAAAGTAAAAATAATTTAATGAAAACTTACAAATTAATTTTTATTTTATGTTTTTAACTAATTCATTTTTGTAATTTAATTAATTAATTGAAATGAAATTCATTAAAATTTAAACAAATTCTAAAATACAAATAATTTAATTAAAATACAAGTTAAATAAGTTTCAAATTAAAGGACAAATGAATGGATGAATTTTGAAAAAAAAAAATACAGAATTCAATGAAACAGAATTATAAAGTGTAAATCAACTAAAAGGTGAATAAATCTAATTAACATAAAAACAAAATGTAATCAAAACATTCACTTTTAATAAATAATAACAACAAATAAAGTGACAGATCTAGTTAAAGTCCTATACCTTGAAGCTGTCCTCAAAGTAGTTGTGCTCTTCGAGAAACATGGCGTAGTTGATGATGATCTGAGGTGTGGCGATGCGGAGGTCAATGATGCGGTCATACACTGCCTTTGTGGACTGACAAAAACAACAGCTCTATTAACACACAAAACAGCAACAATCTGAGCATTTAATCTAACTTGTCTTACAGTAATAACAAATACCTGGAATGTGCCAAGACTTTCCTCCAAGTCTGCAAGCATGGACCACACTTTCAGGGATTTATATACCCGATTCTGCACAGGCTCAGATGAATCAAAATACTCTGCTTTTCTCGCTGGAATTGCTGTTGCTTTCTGTATAGATATATATATATAAAAAAAACATTGACTGTCAACATTTGGAAATGTTCTGATGACATGAAGATTTTCACTGATCTCTTTTAAGCCCCATATGGCTTGATATAAAATATGGTACTTAAGCATGCATCAAATCTAGGCTGCAAAACAACTCTGGATATTAACAAATAAAGCACTACAATTATCATAAACACAAACATGACCTAAAAATGTTTCAAATTAAATTTCATCAAAATGCCAAAAGACTATAATAAATAAACAAAATAAATAAACAAATAACAACACAAATAACAAATAAATAAATGAATAAACAAACATTACAGAGACTACTCATCATAACGTATATTTTTATTTAATGCCATGTCAGCAACAAAAGCTATTTTCAAAACAAAAACTTTTTGTTAATAAAAATGAGTGCTGCACGATATTAGAAGAATCTGACATTGCGATATTTTGTGTTTCTGTGATATATATTGTGATATAAATACAATTTCACCAGATGAATTGAATAGCCCTATTTGGAAACAATGTATTAATTTTCAATCGATTGGCATGATTTTGTAGGGGAACAAATCATGCATGAAATGTAATATGCAAATATAAGAGTGAAATAAAAACAATGCTTCATGGTTTTTAGGGTATAGTCAAATCGTATTCAGGTATAGAAACTGAAAAAAAGCCAAACTTAAAATAACACTGCAAAGACTAATCTTTAAACAGTTCAATAAAATTATTTTTTTACTAAATATTGTGTCTGAATGCTAAAAAAAAAATAACCTTTTACTTCGTTAGGGTTAGTAACTCCACAAATGTTGTGTATTTTGAACTGTGGCTATATAATTCTAATATAAAATATATATAATCCTAAACTATACAATCCCAACTCAACATTGCAGATCCTGCGATGTGACTATTGCAGATGCGCACATTTCGATATCGATGCTGAAACAATATGTTGTGCAGCCCTAATAAAAATATACAATTAAAACCACAAACAAACGAATACATAAATTAGATTTAAAATTTAAACATTAATAAAAAAAAAATTCCTCTCAAACAAACAAACATACATTACAGTTTTTTCTAGAATCTAGTCATTCATTTTCCTTCAGCTTAGTCTCTATTTCCAACTATTCCAGCATATGTTTTTTACGCAGTGGATGGCCTTCCAGCTGCTACTCAGTACTGGGAGAACATGCAAACTCCACACAGAAATACCAACTGACCCAGCCGGGACTCGAACCAGTGACCTTCATGCTGTGGGACGACAGTGCTAACCACTGAGCCAAAATGCCACACAGAATCTAGTCATCATATCATATAATTTTATTTAATGCCACGTAAGCAACAAAGGCTATTTCCAAGGCAAAAAATGTTCGTTAATAAATATATGATTAAAAATCACAAACAAATGAATGCATAAATTAGATTTTTAATGTTCATATATGATTTTTCTTCTTCCTTGTAGCACTTTGCTAAATATCTTAAATGAGTTAATTTCATTTAAAACATCCTTCTGCAGGGCAACCCAGTGGCGCAGTAGGTAGTGCTGTTGCCTCACAGCAAGAACGTCGCTGGGTCGCAGGTTCGAACCTCGGCTGGGCTGGGTCAGTTGGCGTTTCTGTGTGGAGTTTGCATGTTCTCCCTGGGTTTGCGTGGGTTTCCTCCGGGTGCTCCGGTTTCCCCCACAGTCCAAAGACATGCAGTACAGGTGAATTGGGTAAGCTAAATTGTCCATAGTGTATGAGTGTGAATATGTGTGTGGAAGTTCCCAGAGATGGGTTGCGGCTGGAAGGGCATCCGCTGCGTAAAATCGTGCTGGATAAGTTGGCGGTTCATTCCGCTGTGGCGACCCCGCAAGGGACAAAGCCGACAAGAAAATGAATGAATGACATCCTTCTGCAGTCATTAAAAGCAGGACAGTCCAGCAGAAAGTGTTTTACAGTATGAGGAATTGTTCTAGAATCTAGTAATCATGAAATTAAATCAGAAATACTCATCTATTGACCCTGACAGTTCTATTATTAACAGGTTTAAAGGGGCAGTTCACCCAAAAGTGTATTTTTAATGTATTCCTGACATTTCCTCACCTTTCACTTGTCACAAGCCTGTTTGAGTGTCCTTTTTCTGTTGAGCACAAAATCAGATATTTTGAAGAATGTTGGAAACCGGTAACCATTGACCTACATAGTATTTGTTTTTCCTACTATGAAAGTCAATGGTTTCAGGTTTTCAGGTATCTTCAAAATATCTTTGTTTGTGTTCAACAGAAGAAAGAAACCCATAAAAGTTTGGAAAAACTACACTTGAAGAGTACATTTTTAGGTTTGATGTGAATTATCCCTTTAAAAAATTGATTTACATCAATAAACCAGAAGCACCAGAGAAACTCATACACTAAAAGCCACAATATACTCAAGGTTATTTTCCTTTAATATGTAATACAAGCAGTGACATACTGTTAGTGAACATCTCAACACGATCCACACTCCGGAGAGCGATGTTAGATGAAATAAATTAATATTAAATATAAAAGTGTAGATACTGCCCTCTCAACAACACAAACACTAGGGCTGCACGATATTGGAAAAATCCAACATTGCCATATATTGTTTTTCTGTGATATATATATATATATATATATATATATTTCAATATACTGTATCTATACAATAACATCAAATGATTGAACAGCACTATTTAAAAAAACATTTATGGTCACATTTTATTTCAAGGTTCAATTCTTGCTATTTGCAAACAATTAATTATGATTTTTGCTTCATTCATTAATTCATTTTCCTTCAGCTTAGTTCCTTTATTCATCAATGGTCGCCACAGCGGAATGAACCGCCAACTTATCCAGCATATGTTTTACACAGCAGATGCCTTTCCAGCTGCAACCCAGTACTGGGAAACATCCAAACACATTAATTCACACACATACAGTACGGCCAATTTAGATTATTCAATTCACCTATAGCGCATGTCTTTGGGCTGTGGGGGAAACTGAAGTACCCGGAGAAAAACAATGCAAACACTAGGAGGACATGCAAACTCCATACAGAAATGCCAACTGACCCTGCCGGAACTCGAACCAGCGACCTTCTTGATTCCCACTTTGTCGCAGACCTTTGCTTCAATAAATTCCTAATTTGCTCCTTATTAATAGTTATTTTATACTAGTAATGTAGTTTAGGTATTGGGTAGGATTAGGGATGTACAATAAGATCATGCAGAATATGTAGTTTATTATAATACTAATAAGTACTAAAAAGCTGTCAATATCTCAATAAAATGCATGCTAATAAACTTCCAATTGGAAAAATGTCTTGTGCCTGAAAACTTAATCCTCTCTCAGGCCTTAAAAACATGCAAATTATAAAATTTCACTCCATTGTGGACAAACTCTGTAGCAACATTGTAACAATTCCAACTTAACGTTGCAGATCAATGCTGAAGCGATATATTGTGCAGCCCTAACAAACACTAGGAGTGTAAAGGATCACGTTTGATTCGTTCAGAACACACATGACCCGCAGATTAATACTTTTTTTTTTTACTGGTAGATTAATCCTCAATTTGTAACGAACTCACAGAGAGATCGCCTCTCGCGTCATTCAAATCACATGTATGAAAGCATTTAGGCTTTCCTGTAAAATACAACGATGACGGAAGAAGTCGTGGTGGGTTATTCGGGATGTGGTGGGTTTCTTAGGTTATTAAATGCGTTTTCTGTCACTACTTGTTTAGCCTGCATTAATGCATTCAGTGTAAGCTGCACGATTAATCAATAAAAAATCAGTCTTAACACCCCCGCAACAAATTATAAATGATGGTGATTTACATATGTTTATTAATCCTACCAATTGCTGCATTCAAATCAGAATACGCAAAAATCAAGAAAGAGATTGAGTTTTTAGTCTTTTGAGTTAGTTATGAAGTTACAAACAGTGAAATAACACAGCAGTACTGGGATAACAGTTTATAGTTTAGATAAAACCACTGATGTTTATGGTAAAGATTAAAATCACCTGCATATGCATTTAACAAAGCTCAAAATTAAAGTTGTAGGCAGCAATTACAATATTTAACCAATAGGTGGCAACAACCAGCCATCAAAAATATACCACTGAATAATTCTTTAAAAATGACACGTCTAGCAATGAAACATGTTTTATGAGTGAATAACTGAATCATTTATTGAAAATGAGACAAATTTTCTACATTTAGCGTTATCAGCAACAGTAGTAGTAACAGTGAATTTTTCACAAGACTGAATATTTCACAATTTATTTTTATTCAGCTGATTACTTCTTCAATTTATTTATTTTTTTAAAGTTCTGTTTGTTAAAACCAAAAGTGTCTTGCAGTACTATTTTTGTAATAAATGGAAAGCAAACTACATTTGTCTCTTCCCCTTTTTGGCTAATCCCAAAAATGGTCTGATCCGAGACTAAAAAAACCATAATGTGATCAGAACGATTGAAATGTTTGCACAAGCTCTGCAGTTCAGCCCCAACACAACAGCTCTTATATAATTTGATGATATATATATATCATCAAAACAAGTAACTTTACAGAACGAAACATGAAAAAGTAATAATGACTAGAGCCAATCTGAAACATCTGTACTGCAAAACGGCATTTTTTACTGAGTGCAATCGGCTGTTAAAGCTTGATCCCTTATTTATGCCAGCTGTCAAGCAGATGTTGTAAGCAGAGAGCACAACTTGTTAGAGAAATCAAAAAAGGAAAAGCCTCTGCGAACAGCCAATTTACCAGCCAGATCATACATTTCCAATTCAAGTTTATTCTGAAAATCCGGTAAGGCGTAACACCAACGAACTGACATTAAACTAGATCATTCTCTGCATGATATAATAAAAATCAACAACAAATCTTAGTATCAACTCATTTTAATCATTCATTCATTTTCTTTTCGGCTTAGTCCCTTTATTAATCTGGGGTCGCCACAGCGGAATGAACCGCCAACTTATCCAGCACGTTTTATGCAGCGGATGCCCTTCCAGCCACAACCCATCACTGGAAGAGGAAGTGACAAACTACAAGCTTTACATGTTAGCTTTACATGTTAGCAAACTACAAGCTTTACAAATATCAGTGCATTTATATCTCCTAAATAGGAATTTTGTCACTGTTTTGGAGCACACTGGTTTATAGATATCCTAAAAACTAACAATACTGATACTAAGGCCCAATCCCAATTTTGTACCCCTACCCCTTCCCCTTGGCCTTTACAACCGAGGGTTAAGGGGAAGGGCTTCAAAATTTACCCCTATGAATTGGGACAGCACTTCAACACCTGCGCACGTCATCAGATGTCATCGCGATCTCTTGCTTCATATGAGATCAGACGATGGCGACTGCTGTAGTTACTCCAGTTGTGTTATTTTTTTGGTATTTATCTTCAGGAAATCACTGAAGGCATATATTATGTTATCATAACGATCTAATGTGGCAATAAGATCGTAACTGTACTGTGTATTTACACAGCGGCCAAATTCATCTAGGTAAACACACGAAAACAACATTAACATTATAGCAGACACTGTAAAAAGCTCATTTTCAGCCACTAGACTGCTCTGACAGGGTATGCGAGTGTCATCGAGTGTCAGAATGTTGTGGGACTGCTGTACAAGAGTTATTATTATGAATTATAGATCGTGAAATTTAGCGGGTTTTTTTTTGCGTTTTTTTTTAAAAGCATGATGGTAGAACATGAACCCGGTTATGAATATATAAAAACATATGTTTGTTTGTCATAAAAATTCGTAATAATGACAAAAAATACTAATTTGTGGATCTCCTTACTTCCAGGTGGAGTGAAACTGCTGCTGTAGCAGGTGTATTCTGGGAAATTTTCTTACCCCTCCGTTTCAAGTGTGCTCCTGAAAAATCTTCATTCGAAGGGGTGTATACCCCTTGCCCTTAGCCCTACGCCTTCAAGCTAAATAGAATTGGGACACCCCTACCCCTTGACGGGAACGCGCAAAACGAGGGGTAGGGGTAAGGGGAAGGGCTAAGGGGGAGAATTGGGATTGGGCCTAACTTTATTTTAATTTCATGGAGCCTTTAATTTAATATTTTTCACTTAAGTTGAGATGACTAAAAAAGTTCAGTTGACTAAAAATATTTCAGGCAGCAAGATTATCTTTACAGCATGACTTCACTTGAAAAATAGAGTGGCCTTAAAATGATAGTTTACATAAATAAAAACATTTATTTACTCGCCATTAAATCACCCTTAAGTGGTTTCAAGCTTTTCTAAACTTCATTTTTCTGTTGAACACAAAAGGCAGACATCCCTAGTATGAAAAACAAATATTGTGGAAATTAAAAGTTACAGGTTTCCAATATTTATAAATCCGTCTTCTTTTGTATTGAACAGAACAAAAGACAGGTATGAGAGTAAAAGGTGAGTGAATGACGACAGAATGTTCATTTTTGTGTGAACTATCCCTTTAAAGCAAAAGAGTTAATAGTTCCGTCTCTCTTACCCTTAGTATCCTCAAAGCCTGGTCGTAGTTCTCGTGTCTCAGCTCCATCTCTCCATATTCACACCACACTGCAGCGAGATCATCCACCTGTTTGTAGTTCACCTTTGTGGCCTTCTCGAAGATAGTGCGAGCCTTGAAGTTCAAATGGAACAGTTGACCGTCAGTTCACAGCATTCACATTTATTCATTCAGCAGATGCTAATCTAATCACTGAACAGTCATTATGGTTGACAAAAACAAAAGACAAGACTAAAATGTAGTTTTAAAAAAGAAAAACTAAACAATGTTGGTTATAATCTGCTGCATTGTGCTGTTTATTTATTAGATGAGAGATCAGAGTCCACACATTCAGTCACGTTACTAGCAAAGAGGACTTGTCAAGTTTTGTTTTTTTAAGCCATTTTCATTGACAAAATTAACACTGGTGACAAGCCTCAGTTATTTCTGTCATGACAACTCTTGGATTTAGTAAGGTAATGATAATTATGTATTTCTACATAATGTTCTTTCTTTATGATGCCATCTATGCTATGATGTTTTCTAAGGTTTTATGGACTGATGAAATGAGAGTAAGTCTTGATGGGCCCGTGGCTGGATCGGTAAAGGGCAGAAAGCTCCAGTCCGACTTAGACGGCAGCAAGGTGGAGGTGGAGTACTGGTTTGGGCTGGTAACATCAAAGATGAGCTTGTGGGGCCTTTTCGGGTTGGGGATGGAGTTAAGCTCAACTCTCAGTCCTACTGCCAGTTTCTGGAAGACACCTTCAAGCAGTGGTACAGGAAGAAGTCTGCATCCTTCAAGAAAAACATGATTTTCATGCAGGACAATGCTCCATCACACGCGACCAAGTACTCCACAGCGTGGCTGGCAAGAAAGGGTCTAAAAGAAGAAAAACTAATGACATGGCCTCCTTGTTCACCTGAACTGAACCCCATAGAGAACCTGTGGTCCATCATCAAATGTGAGATTTACAAGGAGGGAAAACAGTACACCTCTCTGAACAGTGTCTGGGAGGCTGTGGTTGCTGCTGCACGCAATGTTGATGGTGAACAGATCAAAACACTGACAGAATCCATGGATGGCAGGCTTTTGAGTGTCCTTGCAAAGAAAGGTGGCTATATTGGTCACTGATTTGTTTTTGTTTTGTTTTTGAATGTCAGAAATGTATATTTGTGCATGTTGAGATGTTATATTGGTTTCACTGGTGAAAATAAATAATTGAAATGGGTATATACTTGTTTTTTGTTAAGTTGCCTAATAATTATGCACAATAATAGTCACCTGCACACACAGATATCCTCCTAAAATAGCTCAAACTAAAAACAAACTAAAAACTACTTCCAAAAATATTCAGCTTTGATATTAATGAGTTTTTTGGGTTCATTGAGAACATGGTTGTTGTTCAATAATAAAATTAATCCTCAAAAATACATCTTGCCTAATAATTCTGCACTCCCTGTATATCCACAGACATGCAGCCTGAGAATATAACACACTGCTGCTGCAAACATAATAATAATAATAACATAATAATAACACATGCATGTAACCCCCATACCAGATCTATAAAACAAGTGGAGCTGGGGTGGAGGAGAGTATTCGAAATTGCACTGTAAATTGCTAGTAGAAACAACCCCAAGGTATTTGAACGTTGAGGAGCAATCTCATTGGTTGCTGAGGTTTGTTGCCTATAGCTTGACACAAACAAAATCTCGACAGGGCCTCTGTGCTAATAACGTGATGGAAAACTCTGATCTGCTAATCTAATCAACGAACAGCTCATTATTGTTGACGAAAACAAAGGACAAGACTAAAATGTAGTAAAAAAGAGTAAAACTAAATAATTTTGGTTATAATCTGCTGCATTGCGCTGTTTATTTATTAAATGAGAGATCAAAGTCTGCACGTTCAGTCACATTACTACTGCAGAGGACCTGTCAAGTTTTTTTTCGAGCCATTTTCATTGACAAAATTAACACTGGTGACACGCCTCAGTTAGATTAGTAGCGTTGTGTTCTTTTATTTCTGTCATGACGACTCTTGGATTTAGTATGGTAATGAATATGTATATGGCAATGTTTATGTGTTTGGTCTTGGTGGAATATATCAGCTATGCTGCTGCTGCTTTGAAATTGCACTGTAAATTGTTAGTGGAAACAACATCAAGGTATTTAAACGCTGAGGGGCAACCTCATTGGCTGCTGAAGTGATGACAACCACTAACCTGCGCCATGTAGTTGAAAACAGATTGGATCAGTCTACACATCCAATAGTTTCATGACAGAACTTTGCGTTTGCCATAATCAACTACAATAATCATTGTCAAGAATTAAAATCAGCTTCATACATCATCTATCTGTTCATTATCCTCGTAGAATCTGGCGAAGGACACCCAAAGACTGTGAGGCTTTCCTGTGGCTTTCATTGGATCTACTGTTTGCACAGCTTCTGTATACGTGTTAATGATCTACAAGAATAAAAACACCACAAGACATGTAAAAAACACACACATAGCAGTAATGTTGAAACAAATATGAATAGACATTCAAATGTAAGTGATGTTTCTGACCTGTCGAGGCTGGCCCTCGTAGAGTTTGACTCTCTTGTGCCACTCGTGAACGTTGTGAGGGTTTTGACGCAGCAGCACGCTGTTCAACAAGAGCGGCCGGCGAGTTATCAGAGACTCAAATCGAGCCAACCTCAACTCCAAGTCAATGTCATCTAGAGTGGAGAAATCAGCACTTCTGTTAGGCCAACATCAAGGCTCATTTCCTGTAAGGTCATTTGTGAAAAATCTCTCACCGTCTTCATCCTGGCCTAGTTCAGATGTGGTCTCCATCTTGGCAGCGATCATGCTCTCCTCAAACTGCGCGTAGCTGTCGAAAACTTGGGTAAAGTCTCGCACGGTCACAACTGTTAAGATGGCTTCTTCGTAAACATCCCGAGCCTTGAGGAAGCAAGACAGAAAATTATGTCAATTTGATTAGTGAGTTCAGATCAGTCTTTGGGCCATATCATACACCTGGCGCAATACGGCTAAGTAATTTTTTGCTATTTTCAGACAGGTGCTGCTGTCATTTTCACGTTTTACACCATGTCGTTTCAATAGCTAATGTATATGCGCCACTTTGTCTGCTTGTCTGAAAAGAAGGTGTGTTAAGACATGTTGCTATTTTGAGGCAACTGAAATAAACCGTGCCATTGACCATCAAAAAGCTGATCTAAAGTCAATGGCGCAAAGTTTTTAGACGTCCTCTTTAGACATCGCACTTAAATTGTTAGAATAGGACCCTTTCTGTTTTATAAAATGTGCAGTTCACCTTCTCGAAGTGGCCACTGCGGATGTAGTAATCAGCCATTGAGCACCAGAGTTTGCCCAGCTGATCAGTGAAGCGAGTGAGGCCTCCTCTGATAATCGCTCCCACGTTTAGCGATGTCACCTTGTCCGGGTTTTGTGAGATGAGATCACAGAGCTCGTGCCACAACTGGAATTCAATATTTATGATAATACATTTATTAAAAAAAAACAACAATATGGTAATTAGGGTTGTATGATAGAGCAAAAAATATATATTTCAGTATTTTTGAAGTATTTTCAGTAGTATTTGAAGGGATAGTTCACCCAAAAATCAAAATTCTGCCGTCATTTACTCATCTTATCCCCCACTTGTTCCAAAACCGTTTTGAGTTTCTTTCTTCTGTTGAACCCAAATGAAAACAAACTGAAACATGTTGGAAAAAAAACAGCCATTGATTTACATAGGAAATTGTAATCCTCCCATGGATGTCAATGGCTGTGGGTTTTCCAACATTCTTCAGACTATCTTGTATGGTGTTCAACAGAGGAAAGACATTCAAAAATGTTTGAGTGTGAGTAGATGATGTGAAAATTTTCATTTTTGTGTATATTACCTATGTTATTGCATTATTATATATTATTGTGTATATAATATGTGTGTTTTTGTGCTGGGGTCATGAATAAATAAATATGACACTAAAACTACCAGTGAGACACTATTGTCAGCTTGGACACCATTATAACAATTATGATTTTATGGAAAACAATAAATACCACACAACCCTTCTTTGATTCATTTAAAATGTACGTTTCCACAGAAAGGCCAAACATTGTTCAACAGACAATGATGCTAAAATAATATGACTATCAATTGATTATTAATTCAAATATCAGAATGATTTCTGAAGAATCATGTGATGTGAAATATGTAAATAAAAAAATAAAAAATAAAAAATAAAACAAGCTTGAACTATTGTAACTTATTTATATCCAAGATTTACAGGACACATAATTATTTTTTTTAAATGCAAAAATCTGTAATTTGCTTACCTGATAATTGGACTTTCCTTCTTTAGAAACAAAATTTTCATCATTGACCACAGCTGCCAGACGTAATGCGGCTTCATCCAGGCGTCCAACTGAGCGCAAGTAATCAATGTATTCCTCTGCATTCTCAGGAGACAACTGCACACAGGGCAGGAAAACGTCCAGAGTGTTTTATTCATTTACAGCTTGAAGAATAACGCTTGAAATATCAACTAACCTTCAAATGAAGTGTTTGAAAAGTACTTAGCATAAATAAGTACACCCCTTTTTGAAAATTAAAATTTTTATCTAATTCTCAGTGAACATAGTCAATAATTTTTGGTGCATTTAAACAATAGTTTTATTAACCTATTCTATTATTTAAAATAAGAGTTTGGTCTCCTAACATCCTTATGAACAGAAAGATAATACATTTAAATAAGTTATTGCAAATAAAAATGACAAACTACAAAATTTCATCTAAATTTTAGTCTCTCTTGATTTTTCATGTGTATTAAATTTCATGTTTTATTAAATCATGAAAATATTTTCACCCAACATATTAATTTGAGTGTGCTAATTTTTGGCCTGTTATCTTAACTTTTTGTGAGACAAGTTCTATTTTGTCTTTGGTACTCTCTAATCTGAAGCCGCCTTTCCACTGCATACGACATTCGAACACGACTGTCGTAATACGCCCCCTTGTGGCTGTCGCACAGAATACTGTTTTGTCGTGCACCATGAGAAGCTAATTCTCGCTGTGGTGTCCGAAATAATGGAGTGCAAAAGCAAGAGCCTTTATTCTCCGTCCATTCACTATGGTTGAATGAATGAATGAATGAATGCTAGAAACTTATCATAGACTTCTAAAAATGTTGTAGGGGATGTGGAGACAGAATTAAAAATAATATTATTGTTTATTACTCATTTATGAATAGATTTTGTTTTTTAATATAGACTTTTTTCTGATTAAAAAAATTAATGAAAAACTCCTATTTTTCTTCTTGCGTGCATGGGCCTGCTCGAACAACGCTGGAATACATCACACCTGGTCGGCCAGCCGCATACGGTCTAGAAGCAGAAGTTCAAATATTTTAACGAATCTGCAGCTCAAATCAGATCCGAATTTTCTGGATCAGAGTCCCAGACTACTCTTCATTGGAAATTAATGACTTCCAGTCTGTCGTTTGTCATGTGCAGTGGAAAGGCAGCTTAATGCATATGCACAAATATATTATTGTAAAGCATCCTATAGAAAATATTAATTTAAAAGCGAGATCTATGAGTGATGAACTCATTTATGCTATATTTTTTCTAAGAATTATACCCAACTCTTACCTTTAAGTAGCGGCGGTAAACACGGATAGCGGTCTCTGGTAGAGGCAAGTTCCGGGCAAAGCGGAGATACAAAGGCCAGATGCGAGGATGCTGTGTGATGGGCAGAGCTCTTAATGCTCTATCGAATGTCCGTCTGCTCCGTGTAATTTTGCACTGAGACACCATAAACTGACAGTAATCAATCCATATCCTCGGCATCTGAGGGGAAAGTATTCACACTGCTTTAAACGGGCCAACATCAAATCACATAAACTACACTGTCATGTAGTATTGACACTGTACACCTGTAATTACTACACTACTAAATTGCACACCTGTTCAACTGCTTGTTAACGCAAATACGAGTCAAACAAATGAGAAACTGTTATTTAGGCATGTAAACAAAGTCAAGAAGATCTGGTTTCAGAAACTGCTGGTTCACTGGGATTTTCACACACAACCATATGTAGGGTTTACAGACAATAATCCAAAAAAAGGAAAATATCTGATGAGTGGCAGCTCTGTGTGTGAAATTGCCTTGTTTGTGAAAGAGGCAAGAGGAGAGTAAAAAAACAGACTGATTTGAGCTGAGAGAAAGACAACGGAACTTGTTATAACTGAGGTGTGCAGAAGAGCAACTCTGACCACACAGCACATCAGACCTTGAAGTAGATGAGCTACAGCAGCAGAAGACCACACCAGATATTTAAAGTCCTCAAGAAATCAAAACCATATGACTGTTAGCTTACATTGCTAGTTTTGTAGTGAACAATTCATCTGTGCATGTCATTAAGAAAAAAAAGGTTTGCCCTTTTAATCTTTAATTGAAATCTGAAAATACACGTGCTATTTTTATCAGTTAAATGGTCAGATTACGTATATCTTAGGAATTGGGCATGGCTAACATATCTAACCACACCCACCAGCTGTCATTTTTGACAACAAACAGAAATAGTTAGGTGGAGGTGTCTGATTTATTAGCCACCCTGTTTATTTTTTTCCCCAATTTCTGTTTAACGGAGAGAAAAAAAATTTCAACACATTTCTAAACATAATAGTTTTAATAACTCATCTCTAATAACGGATTTATTTTATCTTTGCCATGATGACAGTAAATAATATTTGACTAGGTATTTTTCAGGACACTTCTATACAGCTTAAAGTGACATTTAAAGGCTTAACTAGGTTAATTAGGTTAACTAGGCAGGTTAGGGTAATTAGGCAAGTTATTGTATAATGATGGTTTGTTCTGTAGACTATTGAAAAAATATATAGCTTAAAGGGGCTAATAATTTTGACCTTAAAATGGGTTTTAAAAATTAAAAACTGCTTTTATTCTAGTTGAAACAAAACAAATAAGACTTTCTCCAGAAGAAAAAATATTATCAGACATACTGTGAAAATTTCCTTGTAAATATTTAAAAAGAAAAAAAAATTCAAAGGGGGTTCAATAATTCTGATTGCAACTGTACATCATGGATGTGCAACCGACAAATGATGATAACGTCAATATGGAGAAAAACATGGTGCATCTATGAATGAACAAATAAAGGCATTTCTAAAGGTAAAAAAGAAGAGGGTGTGCAAACTGGTAATGTTAAAGTGGCTAGTAGGGCTGCACAATATATCCTTTCAGCATCGATATCACAATGTGATTATTCGCAATAGTCACATCGCAGAATATGCGCTAGGGCTGGGTGATTAATCAAAATCGAATCGCAATTTGAAACGATTGCGATTAATTAATTGCAAGAGGCTGCGATGTGAAATATATATATATTATTTAATTTCCCCCACCCAGAGCAAATGTGTGACTGCCGGCTGTGTGTGAAAGTCTTACTAGCCAAGTGAGTAAGCACAATTTCGTTCTGCCCAATCAGAAATGTGCAATCAAACTATGGCCACAATAAAAAAAAAAAAAAGAAATAAATGAAAAAAAAAAAAAAAAGAAAACAAACAGCAAAGTGCTGACAAGTGGGATTATGGCGTCTGCTACTTCAGAAGCATTAATAGATGAATGAATATCAAAGTAAAACAGCTTTTGTAATATGGGAATATTTTGGTTTTAAAGTCACAGACACCGAACAAAAACAGGTAGATTTTAACAGCTGTTGCAGAATTGGTGCCACGTCTTACAAATTACTTAGCTGAAGCTTGACTACAAAATTAAATTGTAAATCAAATCGTAATCGCAATAGTTGAAAAAAAAATAAAAAATAATGCAATTAGATATTTTCCCCAAATCGCACAGCCCTAATATACGCAATGTTGATTTTGGATTACACTTTATCATTTGCACGTTTTTGATGCCTGTGATTGCATATTGATTTTAAAAGCATTCAGGTATAATAAATTGTATCATTTGTGACCTCAACTATGATTTATAGCAATTGTATCTATTTCTTGATTGTATTTAAAGATTGTTATGCATGAAAATACTCACAACACATGCAAATACAGAAATGCACTGCAAATAGCACAGACCACAACGAAAATGCTTCGGGAGACCCCAACATTTTTAAAGATTGTTTATTAGACTTTATTGAGATGCATTCCCACTGCAGAATCATGCCAATCAATCTAACATTATAAATTCATTGCAAATAGAGATATTAAGCTATCTGGTGAAACTATACATGTCGCAAAATAAAAAAATATTGCAATGTTATATTTTTTTCAATATCGTGAAGCCCTAGTGGCTAGTGAGTGTATTTGCTCTTATTTTAACCTCAAACACAACTTATCAAAAAAACAATACTTAATGTCATCATTTTGAATCTCAAATAAATGTCTCTTTGGTGTATGAATATGTTATATTTTCCTACAGTACAGGGAGTGCAGAATTATTAGGCAAGTTGTATTTTTGAGGATTAATTCTATTATTGAACAACAACCATGTTCTCAATGACCCCAAAAAACTTATAAATATCAAAGCTGAATATTTTTGAAAGTAGTTTTTAGTTGGTTTTTAGTTTTAGCTATTTTAGAGGGATATCTGTGTGTGCCGGTGACTATTACTGTGCAGAATTATTAGGCAACTTAACAAAAAACAAATATATACCCATTTCAATTATTTATTTTCACCAGTGAAACCAATATAACATCTCAACATTCACAAATATACATTTCTGACATTCAAAAACAAAACAAAAACAAATCAGTCACCAATATAGCCACCTTTCTTTGCAAGGACACTCAAAAGCCTGCCATCCATGGATTCTGTCAGTGTTTTGATCGGTTCACCATCAACATTGCGTGCAGCAGCAACCACAGCCTCCCAGACACTGTTCAGAGAGGTGTACTGTTTTCCCTCCTTGTAAATCTCACATTTGATGATGGACCACAGGTTCTCTATGGGGGTCAGATCAGGTGGACAAGGAGGCCATGTCATTAGTTTTTCTTCTTTTAGACCCTTTCTTGCCAGCCACGCTGTGAAGTACTTGGACGCATGTGATGGAGCATTGTCCTGCATGAAAATCATGTTTTTCTTGAAGGATGCAGACTTCTTCCTGTACCACTGCTTGAAGGTGTCTTCCAGAAACTGGCAGTAGGACTGGGAGTTGAGCTTGACTCCATCCTCAACCCGAAAAGGCTCCACAAGCACATCTTTGATGATACCAGCCCAAACCAGTACTCCACCTCCACCCTGCTGGCGTCTGAGTCGGACTGGAGTTCTCTGCCCTCAGCCACGGGCCCATCAAGACTCACTCTCATTTCATCAGTCCGTAAAACCTTAGAAAAATCAGTCTTGAGATATTTCTTGGCCCAGTCTTGACGTTTCAGCTTGTGTGTCTTGTTCAGTGGTGGTCGTTTTTCAGCCTTTCTTACCTTGGCCATGTCTCTGAGTATTGCACACCTTGTGCTTTTGGGCAATCCAGTGATGTTGCAGCTCTGAAATATGGCAAAACAGGTGGCAAGAGGCATCTTGGCAGCTGGACGCTTGACTTTTCTCAGTTCATGGTTCAGTTCTCAGTTTATTTTGCGCCTTGGTTTTTCCACACACTTGCGACCCTGTTGACTATTTTGAATGAAACGCTTGATTGTTCGATGATTACGCTTCAGAAGCTTGGCAATTTTAAGAGTGCTGCATCCCTCTCCAAGACATCTCACTATTTTTGACTTTTCGGAGCTTGTCAAGTCCTTCTTTTGACCCATTTTGCCAAAGGAAAGGAAGTAGCCTAATAATTATGCACACCTGATATAGGGTGTTGATGTCATTAGACCACACCCCTTCTCATTACAGAGATGCACATCACCTAATATGCTTAAATGGTAGTAGGCTTTCGAACCTATACAGCTTGGAGTAAGACAACATGCATAAAGAGTATGATGTGGTCAAAATACTCATTTGCCTAATACAACTACTTTTTTTTTTTTTTAGTAAGTTACTTTACAACTAACATGGACATAATTTTCATCATATTCATATTACTCCAACTATATATTTACTTTTTCTTTTTAGTACCTACATTACATAGACATGACATTTTTCTGTAATTTGACATTTGAAATGTATTATACATCTTTGTATTGTATTGTATACATCATACAATTTTGTGCTAGATGTTCTTTCCAAAAGCTGGTATTTGCTGGTAAGTGCTGATCTGCTGTTTTTACTCAAAGGATGTCAAAACCACAACTCAGATCTTCTCTAAATTCATCAAACTCCATTTACTGTGCTTCACACGTCACATTGACATGACCTAGACTGTGTCCGAAATCGCGTACTACTTGAGTATGTACTACGTTTTAATTTTAATTTACTAACACGACTGAAAGTATTCAGACGTACTACATCAGCCACACATCATGATCACATGATCTGCCTGCATCAGTTTTGTCGCTTCACTCCCATTTATGAATTCCCTTGTGGCATCATGAGATAGCGTAGCATCCATTGGATATGTACTACAGAATCGCACTGGAAGTAGCAGGTCATCAAGGTTCTTCCTGCCTACTATTTTTTGAATGCTATGAATTCAGACATATTACTCTGCTCTATACTGTTTTTCACATACTATACAGGAAGTGCAGAATTATTAGGCAAATGAGTATTTTGACCACATCATCCTCTTTATGCATGTTGTCTTACTCCAAGCTGTATAGGCTCGAAAGCCTACTACCAATTAAGCATATTAGGTGATGTGCATCTCTGTAATGAGAAGGGGTGTGGTCTAATGACATCAACAGCCTATATCAGGTGTGCATAATTATTAGGCAACTTCCTTTCCTTTGGCAAAATGGGTCAAAAGAAGGACTTGACAGGCTCCGAAAAGTCAAAAATAGTGAGATATCTTGCAGAGGGATGCAGCACTCTTAAAATTGCCAAGCTTCTGAAGCGTGATCATCGAACAATCAAGCGTTTCATTCAAAATAGTCAACAGGGTCGCAAGCGTGTGGAAAAACCAAACCAAAAACCAAGGCGCAAAATAACTGCCCATGAACTGAGAAAAGTCAAGCGTGCAGCTGCCAAGATGCCACTTGCCACCAGTTTTGCCATATTTCAGAGCTGCAACATCACTGGCGTGCCCAAAAGCACAAGGTGTGCAATACTCAGAGGCATGGCCAAGGTAAGAAAGGCTGAAAAACGACCACCACTGAACAAGACACACAAGCTGAAACGTCAAGACTGGGCCAAGAAATATCTCAAGACTGATTTTTCTAAGGTTTTATGGACTGATGAAATGAGAGTGAGTCTTGATGGGTCCGTGGATGGATCGGTAAAGGGCAGAGAGCTCCAGTCCGACTCAGACGCCAGCAAGCTGGAGGTGGAGTACTGGTTTGGGATGGTATCATCAAAGATTGGCTTGTGAGGCCTTTTCAGGTTGAGGATGGAGTCAAGCTCAACTCCCAGTCCTACTGCCAGTTTCTGGAAGACACCTTCAAGCAGTGATACAGGAAGAAGTCTGCATCCTTCAAGAAAAACATGATTTTCATGCAGGACAATGCTCCATCACATGCGTCCAAGTACTCCACAGCGTGGCTGGCAAGAAAGGGTCTAAAAGAAGAAAAACTAATGACATGGCCTCCTTGTTTACCTGAACTGAACCCCATAGAGAACCTGTGGTCCAGCATCAAATGTGAGATTTACAAGGAGGGAAAACAGTACACCTCTCTGAACAGTGTCTGGGAGGCTGTGGTTGCTGCTGCACGCAATGTTGATGGTAAACAGATCAAAACACTGACAGAATCCATGGATGGCAGGCTTTTGAGTGTCCTTGCAAAGAAAGGTGGCTATTTTGGTCACTGATTTGTTTTTGTTTTGTTTTTGAATGTCAGAAATGTATATTTGTGAATGTTGAGATGTTATATTGGTTTCACTGGTGAAAATAAATAATTGAAATGGGTATATATTTGTTTTTTGTTAAGTTGCCTAATAATTATGCACAGTAATAGTCACCTGCACACACAGATATCCTCCTAAAATAGCTCAAACTAAAAACAAACTAAAAACTACTTTCAAAAATATTCAGCTTTGATATTAATGAGGTTTTTGGGGTTCATTGAGAACATGGTTGTTGTTCAATATTAAAATTATCCTCAAAAATACAACTTGCCTAATAATTCTGCATTCCTTGTATAGTCGGGAAGAATGCAATTTCGATTTCTTCACCCCGACCCCACTTTGGCGGAGAAAACCTCTTGAAAGATGACAATGTCGTGACATAATAGATAAACCTCTTGCAGTGACACAATGGATAAATTCATTTGACCTTTACTGATCAGCATAAATAACTGGTGCTGACACAAAAAGATACACGTTCTCCTCCCTATATAACTCATGAGATCTTCTCTGGAAGCTCTCTTGCTTTCAGCACATGCTTTTTTCTATAAGCTAATTAAACTCAGATTTCAGAATTTACATTTTAGAATACTTCAATTATTTTGGGTTATAGATTACATAAACTATTTTAGACTCATTTGTTAGATCTCCATGTGAGCTACTACGGCATATCCACTATTGCCATTACTGCTTTTTCATGTCTGTTCAAATAAAACAATCATTTTTAAACTTTAAAACCTCGATTTAGATATCTGCAAATTTAGAACTCTTTACGTCCCACAGAAACCCTGTGTATGAAACTTCAACGTTACCTTATGCATAAACACAAGTGCTCTCTCATGGCAGTTGTTCACCTCCTCGTATCCAGGATCTGTGATGCACTTTCCTTTCACTTGTTTTCTCCTCTCTCTCAGGTAGTTGTACCACAATTTGTAACTGCAAGAAAATATGTAGATATTTAGGCTTTAAAGCACACAGGTTTCAGTGTGAAAGAAAATGACATGCTGACATCTATGCACCTGCCAGGCAGCTCTTTTAAAGCTCTTTCATAGATCATGTTGAGCACAGATTTCTGTGCATTTTGCTTGTGCTCAATGTAACGCATCCAGCACTTGACTGAATATGGATTCCGGATGATTTCTTCCTCATAAGGCAAATCATCATCTTCCTGCAAAACAAACATGACTCTGTGATTAAGATTCATGAAAGCTAGCTCCAATATTAGATTATTGAGTTAGTGAGTAACATTTATAGAGGTAAAGTTGTTTTTTTTAATAGCACATTCGTTCAGTGAATGTGACATGCTCCCTAAATTGTTTACCATGCTATTTTGAATATTAGGTCTGAGATCACCTGCAAGTATGACTTGAAAGCAACATTAGAACTATTTCTTTGACTGTGAACAGTGTTGTAATTTGATAGTCATGGGCTGCTAATATGATTTCGCTTTTTAATTTGCAAATGATACTTTTCTGAAATTATATTATTTGTATTATATTAAGGAGAAAGTCAGAATGTGCGAAGATATACCATTTTGAGTGACGTAAACAATAACAATGGTCCTAATTTTTATTTTCAATAGCTTCCAAGAAGGTCTACATATTAATAAATAATGTTATGATAGCTGTTTTAACATTAAGTTATGATTGAATTGCCTCTTGTTACAGCTATGAAATAGCAACAAGCAGGAAATGTCCAAGGGCCAATGATGTCGCCTCATTCAAATGGTCTATATAACCAACTTTACCTCAATGTAACATTAAGGCACGTTAGGTGAAAGAAACAGAAATATTTCGAGAAGGATCTTAAATTAGTTATTTTCTGATATTTAGTAACTGACTAAACAATGTTTAGCCAGTTACTAAGTATCAGAAATAACTAATGTTTAAAGTAAATCTTAAAGTAAACCAATGCTAACTACTGGTATTCACTTTTGATACATGATTAGTATATGTGAGACGTGAGTTAATGCACAGGACACAACAACACTTCATTTTGACAGGCAATAATCATATGTGTAATTTATTAATATCACTAACATTACATATGTATGTTATTCAGCTGTAGTTAGCAAGCTAATCACAGCTAGCTACGAAAAGATTGAGAACACTGACAAAACTGACTTTAAAAATAGCTCAAATACATACGAATAAAACATCCGCCTTTCCGCTTAGCGATGGCATTTTCCCTCGCCTGAATATATCCGTGTTATAACACTCGAAACTTGTGTTATTGTTGAAAATACAAACACTTTCCCAACGTGTGGGGTTCGTAGAGCACAATAGCCCCGCCTTTTCTGAGTGTACTTGATTCCTATTGGCTGACGCCTCCACTGAAGCAGTTTGCAGTACGGTGGCTCAGGAGGCTGTTCAGTCAGCGGTTCTCCTCCATAGATATATACACTAGAAATCGCATAGGGACCCTGAGCATGCGTCAATAGCGCCGCCACATTGGTACAGGGCTTCTAGGACAAACGTCATTCAACCGCACTAGTCAAGACAGTGTGCCAATGTGAAGATGCTGGACTTTAGCGCTGTGTTTGCGTTGTAGTAACGAGCAAACAAAGAAAACAAAGCACAAAGGCAGAACATTTCACAGGTAAGATTTTGTTTTTTATGTTTTTGTATGTTATGAACTTTTGTGCTTAAAAAGTAATGTTATTGATGATAATACTCCTACTGCATTCACCATAAGGCAAAGTAGCACCAACTCGCACTAAATTCTAGACTTATGCTAGTTTTGTTGAATAAAATAAGCAAACTATGTTATGAAATATGACAAGAAGATGCTGCCATGCTAGAAACTTGTATTATTGTCAGCTAAGTGAACGAGTCGTTCATAACGGAGATTCATTCACAAACGGATCGCTCCCTCAGTCAGAATGAGAAGTGAAAGCAGGAGAGGGGGTGTGTTTCAGGACATGGATTAGATCAAATTAAACAGGGAAGGAGGGTAATGCATTTCCATGCACACAAACACTCACTTTTTGTCAGGAATGCCAGTGCGGTCACATCCATCAATGTAGAAAACTGATGTAAAATTATAATATTTCGTAATTGAAAAAAGTATTTGCATACTGACCACCGGGGAAAACTCCCGATCATAGATATATGTGTATATGTGTATTTCTCTGGCTTTGGATGACCACAGTCCTCCGCTTCACCTTGGTCCCGCATTCATTTCAAAGGAGCGCTACCCTGTACTAAAATGGCGGCTCTATTGACGCATTCGTTCTAATAGACAATAGCAGGGTAAGCGACATCTAGTGTATATATCTATGGTTCTCCTCTGGGGGGAAGTCTAAAGGCGTTTTAATGGGAGAGACCCCGATTTTTTGGGAGGTAAGAATCGTTAATCTAAAGAATTATTGAGATATTTTTTTTGTCGAAGTATCTTTCATGAACGCAGTTTTGAAAAATAAGTGCTTGTAATTGTATTGAGTGCGAACTTGTGCATACCTCAAATCTTAAAGGGGTAGTTCACGCAAAAATCTAAATTAACTCGCCATTTCCTCACACTTGTGTGGTTCCAAACTTTTATGAATTTCTTTCTTCTGTTGAACACAAAAGAATATATTTTGAAGAACGCTGAAAACCAATGACTTCCATAGTAGGAAAAACAAATAATATTGAATTTAATGGTTACCAGAGTTGGATTAATTGTGTTCCTCGTTACTGTATATTAATTAAATTTTTGGGGAATGTAACGAATTACATTTTAAATTTGTGTAATTTGATTACAGTTATTAAAGTCAATGTAATTGCGTTACTTACGTTAAAAATTAAGTTTTTAGAAGTAAAAATGCTTCTTATAAAGTTTACCGCTGCAATGTCAGTTAATAAGCATGCGCTTTTAAATTGCTGGAGAACGCAAGCTGAAATGGTTGCTGTTGAGAGTGGTTGCTTCTTCAAGTGGAAAGACAGACATTACTTTGATTTTATTGAGCGTAAAAACAGAAATATTGCTGTGAAATGCAGTCTATGTCCAGTCTCAGAACTTTCCACTGCTTTAACTCGACCAGCAACTTGTTCAATCACTTGAACAGTAAGCATTCTAAGACTGTTCACATAAGACTAGGCCTGTTCACATATCATGTCTTTTGCACGTGCAAGTTCATTATTTCCAAACGAGGCGCGCATCTTGCGTGCGCTCACATTTTCCAGGCCCACTCAGTTGAAAACCACGTCACCTGACAAGAACTGCCTGGTCAGCTTCATACTTTGTATGGAATATACACATTTTGGTAGAATACTTACCTCAGACAAACAGTGCTTTGCATACTTTGGATGTCAATGGTTATTCAGTTTTCTTCTAGATTTCTTCTTTTGTGTTAAAAAAAGACAAACAGGTTTGGAACAAGTGAATGAGGAGAGAATTTTAAGTTTTGTGCAAACTCTTTAAGTCTTTTGAATATGCCAAGCTTCTGTGATCCACCCATTGTAATGTTTTCAGGGAATAGTAAATTACTGAAAGAGCTGCAGTTTATTTTGTATTTTTATAGGTATATTTTATGTTTTAAAAGTAACTTCAAAGTAAAGTAATTAGTAATCTGATTACTATTTACATGAAGTAATTAGTAATGTAATCAGATTACAATTTTGGAGTAGTAGTCAGTCATTTGAAATCTATTACTTTTTTTTAAATAACTTACCTAACACTGATGGTTACAGGTTTAAAGCTTTCTTCAAAAATTTTTCTTTAGTGTTCAGCAAAACAAAAAGAAAGTTAAACAGGTCTGGAACAAGTGAAGGGCGAGTAAATGATGACAGAATTTTTATTTTTGGGAAAACTATCCCTTTAAAGTTATGTCTGCATAACATCTATATTAAGTAATATAAAATTAAATTAAATGCCAATTTGGTGTAAATAAAAACACTTTGATGTACCGACTAACAAACTAAAGAGAACATATACAGAAATTTACTAACATTTATAATGTACTCAATTGACACATTTGTAATAACTACAATAATTTTTTAATAAATTACATGCAAGCTTAAATACATTATGGCAATGCACTAAAATAATTATATTTAAAATATGTAACAAATAAATTATATATAAAGCTGTAATTAAAGGGATTGTTCACCCAAAATTAAAATTTACTCACTAATTACTCACCCAAGTGGCTCCTCTTTACACCCTCAAATGTTTGATTTTTCTTTCTGTTGAACACAAAAGAAGAATGTTAGAAACAGTTTTGTTTTTTCGTTTGTCGATGGTTACTGTTTTCCAACATTCTTCAAAATATCTTCTTTTGTGTTTAGCAGAATAAACAAACACAAACAGATATGGAACAAGTGAAGGGTGAGTAAATGATGACAGAATTTTTAGTTTTGGGTGAACTATCCCTTTACATCCTCTTAAATGTCAGAAAGAGCTTAGCTAATTTAATTAAATATATTCATTTTATATAATCCTAAGTAATTAAAATAAAACAGATATACATTTTCACACAAATACATATTTATTTGAAATTCACAAGAGACCGTCAACAAAACAGAAACAGCACAGGCAATCCATCACAATGATCATCACAGCAGATGCTTCTGAATGCTATTCTCCTTCGCTAATGAATTATCCACAGTAATAAAGGAGATCCCAGCCAGTCAGTCAGTTCACTCAAACCAGCTACAGAAGAAAATACTACACACCATGTCATTCTGTGTAAACATAGCTTATTTTAACATGCTAAGTACAACACATTTTGAAAAAGTAAATCATTAAATACAAAGATATTTGATCTAAATCCAACATGGTTATTTATTAACAATGCTTATTATTTGCAATACTGATGCACAATAAACTGGTGGCCATATCAGTATCAACTGATAATTGCTTGTTTTTTAAGTTTGAAGTATCGGCCTACACTTAAAAAAAAAAAAAAAGCTGCTTGTTCAAACTTCTTATTTACTTAAATGAGCTTAAACAACACAATTCTTGGGACAACTTAACTGTTTTGTGTTCAATCCACTTAAATAAACATAATGGATTTGTGTTGGGACAACATGAATGACTTGTGTGGAACGCAGCATATTTTACAGTGTAATGAGAATGTCTCTTTTTTTGTCTTTCTCTTTTTATTTAAGACCTTATCTTGTCTTGATTCTATACATGGCTATTTACTTTGTACTGCACTCTGGTCAACAGTAATTGTGTTTCAATATACTGTAAAAACCTATACTGATTAGTTTGTTAATTTGAAGACAAGATATCAGAAATAAGAGAGTTTTTCACAGCGATAAACAGATATCAGAACTGAGATTTTGAGAGGAAAAAGGATTTGGATTTTGGTTTGATTTGCTTGAGGGTTTTTTGATTGGTTTGCTTTGTTATCAGGCTCATATTTATGTTTATCGGCTTACAAATAAATAAAAAAAATGTATCACTTCTTTATTATCCAAAATTTCCCCAATACTGACTTTCATATTCCCCAAAAATGTATATATGAAGACTGTGCCTTGTATTGCTTCTATAAATGGTTATTTACTTTGTACCGCACTCTGCTCAACAGTAATTGTGTTTCAATATATAAATTGAAAGCTGAAACTTCAAAAAAAAAAAAAAATCTGAAATTGAAAAGAAAACAAGGTTACACTTTATTCTAAGGTGTCCTTGTTACACATTCCATGTACTTACTATAGTAATTACATTTAATTATGCATGCAGTGTGCGAATTATACATTGACGATCAGCGGGCTCAGCTATTTCAGTTAGTTTGTGTTATACATGCTTCAGTCATTTACGTATTTATTTTTTGTTACGTCTAGTTTATTAATAAAGCTTATTTAAGTTTTCAGCGTTTTGAGGGATATTTAGTGTTTTCTGACCTACAGTATTCTCTGATTAGCTATTTCAGATGTTACTGTACACTCTCAGAAAAAATGGTACAATGTTGTACCAAAGAAGGTACAAACCCTTGTCACTGGGGCAAAGTACCTTTTTCTGGCACAGAATTGTACCTTAAGACAAAGAAATAAATTTGTACCGTTGCAGTTTATACCTTTAAGGACATGATTTGTACCATGGGAAACCAAAATGTACCTTTAGTTTTTAAAACCTGCAGATACAATATTGTACCTTCATCAAAGGTATAAATCTGATCCATGAAGGTACCACTACAGTCACAGGACACTTTGTACTTTAACAGTGTCAAAAATGCTTAACAAACATTTAAAATGCCTTAAATGTTTACTTTACAATACCTATAGTTTTGTTTTACCAGTTGTTTTGTATTATTGTATTATAGAACTTAATAAATAATGTTTTTGAGTTTCTTTAAACATATACTTTTAAATGAAGATTATTATTTTAATTTGGAAATTATAAAATCACTTTGCTTTTTCAGTAATATTTATTTTCATAGGTATTGTAATAATGAGTTGTTCAACACTTTTGTACCTTTTTTATGAGAAGAATTGTTTCTTGAATAGACCAATTGGCGCGATTATGCATTCACAATGGTTTGAACCATTTTCGGGGTGGTCAAATGTATATTTATATTATCTATTATTTTAATTATACAGATCAAAGTGAAATATTTGTCAGTATTAAAGCACTGACCCCCCATCCCCCCTAATACATTTTGTTTTGACCTCCATCTGGGAGATTAAGCATTAATTAAGGGGGTCAATCCCACCAAATCCCCCTGTAATTCGCACCCTGACTACATGGCATGCAGCTAACCCAGGGGTGGGCAAACTCATTCCTGGAGGGCCGGTGTCCTGCACAGTTTAGCTCCAACACTAATCAAACACACCTGAACATGCTAATCAGTGTCTTCAAGAGCACTAGAAATCTATAAGCACGTGTGTTTGATTGGAGTTGGAGCTAAACTGTGCAGGACACCGGCCCTCCAGGACCAAGTTTGCCCACCCCTAACCCTGTAGTAAGTACAGTGTTCACCATATATAAGTACAACCCTCACAAATCTGTCTTTTATATTTTTAATACACTCTCAGAAATAAAGGTACGTGAGCTGTCACTGGGGTGGTACCTTTTCAAAAGGTACAAATTTGTACCTTAAAGGTCCATATTAATACCTCAAGGGTTCATATTAGTACCTAAAAAAAAGTGCAAAAGTGTTCCTCTTAAAATTTTTAAGAACTAATATATACTTTTGAGGTACCAATATGGAACCTTTAAGTACAAATGTGTACCTTTTGAAAAGGTACCACCCCAGTGACAGCTCGTGTACCTTTATTTCTGAGAGTGTAGGAAGCTATACAATATTATATTTGTTCATATTCATTAGATTAGTCAGTACTAAAGCCAAATCTGGAGCTTATCTAACAAAATAACTTTCCAAAAACTAGCACAGCCAAATTTATGTAACAGAAAAATATTAAATACAAATTTTAAAAAGAGGAAAAATCAAGAGAAGCAAAAAAAAAAAAAAAAAAAAAAGAAAATTTTGAAAAAAATGAAATTTTGTAGGTGTTAATTTATTTTTGCAATATTTTGCTTAATTTAAATTGTATTATCTTTAGATTTCTAATTATGTTTGGTGACTAATATATTATTTTAATAAATATATCTGTTTAATAAATCGGTTTTGTTCAAATGCACCAAAATATATTGCCTATATTTACTGAGAATACAAATATTCATTTTCAAAATGGGGTGTACTCAATTATGCTGAGCACTGTATATGTAGTTAATTAATATTACATGCTCCGTATCTAAATAAATAGTTTCACCTAAAAAATGAAGTTTAACAGAAAAATGATAATTGGCCAACAAATTCTGGATAGTTTTACACAGTTTATCCACTTCAGATATGTGCTGCTCGACGTGAGGGTTTTGATTAGTTTATGCTAATTTGAAATCAAGATATCAGAAATAAGAGAGTTTTTCACAGTGATAAAAAGATAAAAATATAATATCAGAACTGAGATTTTGGGAGGAAAAAGGATTTGGATTTGGGTTTGTTTTGCTTGAGGGTTTTTTGTTTGGTTTATTTTCGTAATCAGTCTCAGATATATGTTTATCGGCTTTTTTTTTATTATCGCTCATTTATCATCCAAAATTTTCCCATTACTGACTTTCGTATTCCCCAAAAATGTGTGTATGAAGAAAGAGTGCTATTTTTTCTTGTCTTTGCTTCCTTCTTTTTTCTCCTTCTTTGCGCTGCTCTTTCCTTTCCCCTTGCGGGTCTCTTTGCTTTCTTTCGCCTCTGTTGCTCTGTCTCGTCCGTCGGCCTGCTGCAGCTGAGCGCCGTGCACTCTTTGGATCAGAGAGAAGTAGTCCTCATAAGGGCCGATTGGATTCACTGTGTCTCCCGGGTGTGGAGAAGAGGGTCTGGAGCGCCCCTGTCTGCCAGGAGACCTGTTTGGAGACGCAGACCTGGAGCGATGGTTTCTGGGTGGGTTCACGCTGAGAGAAATCGGTCTCCCGGGTCGAGGGCTGAGAGGAAGCACCATAGTCTCCCCTGCCTGTCCGATTGTGAGGAAGACTTCGGGGTATACGTACGGCTGATTATTTGCTCCATGTGTCTGAAGGAGACATAAAGTAATCAAATCAAATAGATTTTTTTGATATAAAGCACATATATAAACAGCCTGGACAAAGTGCTGTACACAAAACTAACTACATATAGAGTAGGGCTGGGCGATTTGGCCTAAAATCAAAATCTCGATTAATTGAACATTTTAACTCAATTACGATTAATGAACGATTATTTTATTTATTAAATTGTTTTGCCCTCATAGTTCACTGACAAGTTTTGAACAGTAAATATGCTCACATATTTTATTATTCAAGTTATATTCAAGTTTTTAAATGTAGGGTGAATTATTTGATTTTAAAATAATTGAAGGAAACTCACACTATCGACTATCTCTGATTATTTATTGAACAAATTTATTGAACGTTGAACAACTGAAATTTAAACACACATTGCCTAAAACCAACAGTTTTTTTCTTATAAAAAAGTGAAAATAAATAACTTGCACTTTCAGAAACAAAATAAATTTTCAAAGTTTTTCAGATTAAAAGTAGAAAATAATTTATTCTAAATAAAATAACTCTCCTGTAGATCCTGTAAATAATATTTACATTTAATTTTATTTTCTTGAATCTTCTGTAAACAAATATTTTAATGTAAATAATAATTTTATTGGGGCAACGCAGTGGCGCAGTAGGTAGTGCTGTCGCCTCACAGCAAGAAGGTCGCTGATTCGAGCCTCGGCTGGGTCAGTTGGCATTTCTGTGTGAAGTTTGCATGTTCTCCCTGTGTTCGCGTGGGTTTCACTTTCTTTTCGGCTTAGTCCCTTTATTAATCCGGGGTTGCCACAGCAGAATGAACCGCCAACTTATCCAGCACATGTTTTACGCAACGGATGCCCTTCCAGCTGCAACCCATCTCTGGGAAACATCCATACACACTCATTCACACCCATACACTATGGACAATTTAGCCCACCCAATACACCTATACTACTCCAAAGACTTGTGGGGGAAACCGGAGCACCCAGAGAAAACCCACGCGAACGCAGGGAGAACATGCAAACTCCACACAGAAACACCAACTGACCCAGCCGAGGCATGAGTCATGACAATTCTTATTCAAATTTCGTATTGGAATATTATAGTAATTAGTATAAATTACTAGATTTTTCATTCAATTTTAATTAGTAGTATTAATTAGGAAAACACACTCTTTCATCACTTTGACATGTCAACTGACACCGGTTTTTGTACGTTTGCACTAGACACTTTCTTGCAAACACATTCCATACCTTTAAAAAAACAAAAAACATTGTGCATTCATAATGGGGCCCTATCATATACCCGGTGCAATAAGGTGCTTGGCGCAATTAGGCGTTATTTTCAGACCAGCTTAACCCTAATTTTCACGTTTGGCGCCACGTTGCTTAAAAAGCTAATTCATTTGCACCACTTTGTTGACTCATGGGTGTGCTGGTCTAAAAAAATGGTGCGTTGCTATTTTGAAGAACTTAAATAGACTGCGTCTTTGACCATCTAAAAGCTGGTCTAAAGTCCAGCACAGAGCGCGTTAATTATGCGCCAATGCAGGTCCAAACGCTTACACACATTGCTTAATATACACAAGATGTACAGCAATTTACAAATATCTTTACATATGAAAAAATTAAAGGATTAAAATGTTACAAAAATTATTATTTTCTACATAAATATAAAAACCACCACTTCCATGCCTTATCTCGGAGGTCTTTTTCAGCTTATTCATGACAATTTGCATTTGTATAATGTTATTATTATAAGCAGTATTATTTATTATATGTATATTTATATTTGTTTTAATAAAAACAAGTTTAGATTTGTCCTCCTGTCGGGTTTTGGAGACGTATGCATCAGCATATGGGGCATAAGAACAGGACGTGTGTTTGGATACAACTCAGTTTTTTGACCACACTTCGTTAATATTGTTCATTTATTCGTTTGCTGGAAATTTAACTGAATTTAGGAATAGTTTTTAAACAAATCTTTTGCGCTTAAACTAAATTAAATATGTAGGCTAATGGATGTCTTCAGTGGAGTGGCTTGTTCACAAAAGTAAAGGAGTAAAGTAAAGAGTAAAAGTAAAGAGAAAGTAAAGAAGCCGAATAGAGGAGGCTCGTTCTTTATCCTCGCACTTCAGATAGTCTGTTTAACTGTTTTCTCACTAGTAAAGCTTTCAGTTTTTCCACTTACATAGTCTGCCATGTAAATAGCTAATGCACCATGGTGCGACACAACTGACTCTTAAAGGGAATGGGAGATGAGACTCTGATTGGTTTAATGCACGTTATTCTCAAAACACACCCATAACTCATTAAGAGAATGAGCACAACCCTGTTAGAGCATGCACCAGGCTGCAGAGGGTATCTTTCCATCCTTAAAATAGCAAAAAGTAGTGACATGCGCTTTAGACTTTGCACCTAGATCATTAAAATAGAACCCTTAAGGTTTGAACTGTGATTAAAAGGTTTAACTAGGTTAATTAGGCAAAACATTAGACAACAGTAGTTTGTTCTGCACCTAATAAAAAATATAATATTGACCTTAGCATTTTTTTAAAATATTTTTTATACTTTTTATATATTTTTTATTTTATTTATATATATTTTATACTTTTTATACCAGCCAAACTAAAGAATTGACACTTTCTTTTTCCAGAAAAAAAATATAATATGAAATACTGTGAAAACGTTTCTTGTTCACATCACTTGGGAAATACTTTAAAAATAATTACAATTTCAAAGGAGGGCCTTCAACTATAAGTGCATTATTTTATTGCAAGACTCAATCATTTGAGCTTGTATATCGTATCATTGTGGATGACACTAGGTTATGCTTTAAAACATCATTCACTGTACGTACCTGATGTGGAGGGAAGCGCATGGAAATCTGAAATGATATCTGTAAAGAAAAAAGAAAATATACTGAGCATTAATTTATCAATTCAGCTGAATTTGAATCCCTTAACTGTTTGTCACACTTCAGCACATATGTCAAAATGACATGAAATGAAACTAAATTAGGGCTGCACGATATTGGAAAAATCTGACATTGCAATATTTTTTTCTATGCGATATATTGTGATATGAATACAATTTCACCACATGACTTAAATAACTCTATTTGGAAAGTCATTGATTTAGATTGACTGGGATGATTTTGTATGGGAGTGAATCATGTATAGATCTATATACTATTTTATTAAAAATACATTTTCAGTCATAAATAAGCACAACAAAGCAAAGACTAAGTGAAATAAACAGTGCATTATGGTTTTCTGAGTAGTCTTAACAGTATTCAGAAAAATTGAATAATTAAAATGTAAAATACCACTGCATAGTATTCATCATATAAATAATCCAATAACTTATTAATAAAGTCATCAAGTTGCAGGACTCCCAGAGTTTATCAAGATACTTTGGATTCATCCTCAATGCCTCCTCCTTCACCTTACCCCAGACATGCTCAGTAATGTTCATGTCTGGTGACTGAGCTGGCCAATCCTGAAGCACCTTGACCTCTGCTTTTAGGAACTTTGATGTGGAGGCTGAAGTATGAGAAGGAGAGCTATCCTGCTGAAGAATTTGCCCTTTCCTGTGGTTTGTAATGTAATGGGCAGCACAAATGTCTTGATACCTCAGGATGTTGATGTTGCCATCCACTCTGCAGATCTCTCGCACGCCCCCATACTGAATGTAACCCCAAACCATGATTCACCAAACTTGACTGATTTCTCTGAGAATCTTAGGTCCATGCGGGTTCCAATAGGTCTCCTGCAGTATTTGTGATGATTGGGATGCAGTTCAACAGAACTAACAAATGATCAACAAACTCTGACTCATCTAGACTTGTTTTAGACTTGAGACTTGTTAGACTTCTGTTTGAGTCATGTGGACTTCTTGTGAAGATGCTGTTTGACTGTAGAACAACCAGCATGTCCCAATAAAGAATTCTGCTTGTCGAGTCTCCTGGTTTGGGTTCTCATTTTTCCAACAGCCTGAATGATTTAAACTCTCTTAAAATGCTCACACAGTCACAGGCCTTAACGCAAACTTTCATTCCATTGTGGTTCAATTCTGCAGTGACTCACCTGTTTTGACCTTTGGTTCCTGGTCAACTATAATCCTAACTCATCATTGCATTTTTTGCGATGTGATAACTGCAGATCTTTGCGATATCAAGCCCTAAACTAAATTACTGCATGCTTGGTCGCATTGAAAATAAAAAGTACAAAAGGTTTTATAAATGTACGCACTCACTATACTGACAGAGTAGAATTAACTGAATAAAGTCATTAGTTTTGTTTTATTTGTGCACACAAAATTATTTTTGTAGCATGAGAATATTCCAATTGAACTCCTGAAGGCATATGGTCTGATTTGAAGGTGATTTTTTGGCATTCTTAGCAACAACCTTACAGTCTGCATAATAAGGGAGCTCTCATGTTTAATCTAAAATATCTTAAACAAAGGGGGTTTGTAACAACATGAGGATGAGTAATTAATAATAGAATTTCCAGTTTTGGATGAACTAACCCTTTATGGCACATCCTAAGCTCAGAGCCTCACCTGTGCGTTCAGGTCATCATAGAGCAGTCTGTCTGTGTCTGCCACCGGACAGAATGTAGCTGATCTGGGAGGAGGTCTGTCCGCATCACAGGCGCTCAGAGATGGAGACGAAGGACTAGGGCAAACTTTTTTTGGTGCAGCAGGTGACGCAGGGGTTAGGACGATTTGAGGAGTTGGTGATCTATTTCTTTCTGTCCTGCTCCCAACGTGGGATGCCTGGATTCCCGGCAGTGCGCTGAGAGCCACACGTTGGTCATCCAATCCTCTGCTTTGAAAGTTGGCCAGGAGATTGAAAAACTGCTCCTGATCTTCCACTGCATGCAGAAAGACAGCACAGCGTGAAACGGTCGGATTATACAGGTATTTGGTGACGATGATGATGATCGTGATTATGCAAGCAGAGTTAGGTTACTGTACCTCTGGGATTAGCCACTGAGTTATTATGAGAGGAGGAAGGTTTTATATAGGGCACAAATGAGCAGCGCTGGTCATCCAGTCGGTTTTGCTGTGCATGATGCACCAGGGAAAAGAAGTGGTCCTGATCAATAGCCTTCTGAACCTGATTGAGAAAAACAATTCTATCAATTATTGTCAAATTAATTTTTTTAGTGATAACATTTTTATTGAACAGGTGCAAATAATCTAGCATACATTGTTATAGACAAGAATAGCAACCAACTGCGTTTTCTATTAAATAAATAATATTAAATATTTTCTATTAAATAATAATAATAATTATAAAGAATAATAATAAAGAAAAAAGAAATAATAAAGAAAAAAGGAGAAAAGTTACAATCCATACAAATAAATAACTGAAGTAAATAAATACATTTACCTCTGCATTTAACTTCTTAAAAAAACATTTTCAGCAAAAGGTAGACACATTGGACTTTTACACAATAAAATGAATCACATTAGCATATCTTTTATCTTAGTTATTGCATATATCCATGAGGTAATACTTTTTGTAGACGCGCCATGCATCTTTGCCACAGACAGTGCCATATTTGCAATGTCCAAGAGCATATACAGTTGAGTTCAGATTTATTAGCCCCCCTGTTTATTTTTTCCCCAATTTCTGTTTAACGGTGAGAAGATTTTTTTCAACACATTTCTAAACATAATAGTTTTAATAACTCATTTCTAATAACTGATTTATTTTATCTTTGCCATGATGACAGTAAATAATATTTGACTAGATATTTTTTAGGACACTTTCTATACAGCTTAAAGTGACATTTAAAGGCTTAACTAGGTTAATTAAATTTACTAGGCAGGTTAGAGTGACTAGGCAAGTTATTGTATAACGATGGTTTGTTCTGTAGACAGTCAGAAAAAAAAATCTCAAAGGGGCTAATCATTTTGACCTTAAAATGGTTCATCAAAAATTAAAAACTGCTTTTATTCTAGCCGAAATAAAACAAATAAGACTTTCTCCAGAAGAAAAAATATTATCAGACATACTGTGAAAATTTCCTTGCTCTGTTAAACATAATTTGGGAAATATTTAAAAAAGAAAAAAAAATTAAAAGGGGGGATAATAATTCTGACTTCAACTGTACTTCCAGTGACTGAAATTTTTTGATATCCATCTTTCAGGACACATGGCAAATTATTATAAAACAAGAAGTTGGCAGACTAATTTTCTCTATTGTGACACGTAAGGGATATCCACATTTCTTCTCTATCATGACAAGATAAAACAAGAAAAAAAATGAAGGATGAGACTGGACTTTGCCCATGGGGAACTGATTGGATGGTTTGTTATTGGTGGATATTTTGAGCGGCATATTGGTGAATATCTTGAATAACATATTCATTCCGCCCACATACCAGTAAACACCAATCAGAGAAGAGAAGGTAGGTTATTTTGATTATTTGTTTTTTAAATTACAAAGTGCACAGATTATTCATCTATATAATAGATTCTGCAATATTCTACAACGCTTAAGAAATATCTGTTTTTATTTCAAGGAGGCTCTAGCTTGCTTTGAAACCACAAAATGTCTTTAAATGTGTTTATCATATAAAATGATACATGTTACAGCAACTACTGTTCACTGTATTATATTAGCCATTACAATATAGACTTGTTCAGAGGCATATCAAATATTCTGCTTACAATAGAAAATATGAAAATCTACACAAAAAATCTCAAACAAAACACTTTAGTGCTTCTAAATATTTTGATGACCTATATGAATTATATAAATTTACAAAATGTTATTTAGTGTTTTAAAAAAATGGGATATTCATGTTTTATTTGTCCTTTTGTCAGATAAATGAATTGCAGTCCTACATTTATATATTTTTTTCAGTAAATTTCTATTATATTCTATTATTGCTCCTACCCACAAGAAATAATACTATAGTAATTTAAAGTAAATAAATTCTACAGTGTTTTTGAGCCATACAATTGTATAAAACATTGAAACATCAATGTTTCTCAACCACATTCCTGGAGGACCACCAGCTCTGCACATTTTCCTTGTCTCTTTAACCAAACACACCTGATTCAGATCATCAGCTCATTAGCAGAGACTGAAAGACCGGTAATGAGTGAGACAGACAAAGTAGTCATCCAAAACATGCGGTGCTGGTGGCGCTCCAGGAACATGGTTGAGAAACATTGTTATACTATATATATATTAACTATATACTGTAGTATTAACAATACGGAACTGCTAAACAGCTGTACTGTGGTGTATTATAGTATACCAACAATCCATCTTAATAAAATCAGGGAAAGAAAATTAAAAACAATTACACAATTCCTCCTGACAGAGCAATATTAATTCATTCATTTTCTTTTCGGCTTAGTCCCTTTATTAATCTGGGGTCGTCACAGCAGAATGAACCATCAACTTATCCAGCATATGTTTTATGCAGCGGATGCCCCTCCAGCCGCAACCCATCACTGGGAAACATCCATACACACTCATTCACACTCATACATGTACACTGCGGACAATTTAGCTTACCCAATTTACCTGTGCCGCATGTCTTTAGACTTGTGGGGGAAACAGGAGCACCCGGAGGAAACCCACGCGACCGCAAAGAGAACATGCAAACTCCACACAGAAGTGCCAACTGATCCAGCCGAGGCTCAAACCAGCGATAAATATACTTTTAACAATGTTAAACTTGTCATTTAAAAAAAAAATATTATGTTAAAAAAAAGTGTATACAACTAGTTTTCTTTTTTGACACATTAAAGCATGTCACTAAGAAATAATAAACAATTATTTTGTGGCAAGCAAAAAATAAAAAAAAATTAAAAAATTCTGTTGGGCCAACCATGCCATTAGAAATAATAAGTGTTTAGCCCTGTATAAGTCTAAAATTTCATTCATAATGGTCCTAAAATTTGACTTGATGAAACCTGCAGAAACCCTGTCAATAAGACCACAGCAACTAAATTAATTCAAGTACTTTACTGTAGTATGAATCAAAAACACACACAAAAAAGGACTATAAATTACTTAAAAAACATTATTCGGGTATTATTTTGCATATTGCATTTTGCATTTTCTGTGTTTGGCAGATCAGACCTTATTTTATGTAACAGTTTTGTGTAAGCAACATTTAAAAACATATTTATTTTGGATTATAATAAGCTACATAGATTGCCATGTATTTTAGATCAAATATGCTTATTTTCTATATATAAATAAACATTACATGTAATATTAGGTCATAAATATTTACCTGTAAGTCATAAAAAAAGCATAGAGTTTTATTGGTAAAAGTGTGTACAAACAAACAAACAAACAAACAAACACTGTTGGATGTTTATAGTGACTTGTGCTGTGTGTTTTTCTCACCTCAGAGGCAGGACTGAATGATCCTGATCTCCTGGATGATTTACTGGGTGATCCGGATTCAGACGGGGGCTTATTAGGGGATATGGGTCGAGAATGAGACTTCTTTGGAGGGGCGGGAGACCCCAGCTGGATATTGGGGGCAGCGCATCGCTGATCATCTATCCGAGAGCCCTGGCAAAAAGAACATAATACAAGAGAGCATTTTACAAGAGTGCTTTTAAATTAATGACAGTCTGCCCAGGTTTCTATTTCTGGAAATGTTCCAATTATGGCAACAGGAGAGTGCTAGTGAACGTTGATTAAGATCTTAAAATATGTCCTTTTCTGACCTACATTTGGGCTCTTGTCCTTGTTAGAGGTAAGCAGAGTCTCACAAATCAATCTTAAAGAGGACACTTCATCATCGCATTTCTCTAGAATTAAAAACAAATACAGAATTCAACGGAATTAATAATGAACAATACATCAACCTACTGCAAATTACTCAAAAGAAAAACTATGGTGTATGTATATTTCTAGAATTTCTATTCATTTTCCTCGAACTGGAATAATATACTACTAACATATAATTTAAATGTGATCCTTTCTAAATGTGATGGAAAATGCTTAATTTTAATTGTTTAAAGTACACATGATATCAAAACTAACCATACTGATTTTGTTAGCTCACATTGCTAGTTTTGTGGTGAACAATTCATCTGTGCATCATAAAGAAAAAAAAATAGTTTGCCCTTGTAATCAAAAACTGAAATCTGATAATGCACTTTTCGTTTGTTTTCAGTTACATTCTCAGATTAGGTCTGTCTGAGGTATTGGGCGTGGCTAAAATACTTAACCACGCCCCTCCAACTGTCAACAAACAGAAATGGTAAGCAGGAGGAGTCTGTCAGGTTGTTAGAACTCTCCCCAAACCTTTTTCCCCATCTTCTGAATGAAATGGCTACTTTACTACATCCAATCAGCTAGCAGTAGAAAAAACAAGCCACGCCCACTGTTTTCTCATTTAATCTTCCGTTTGTCTAGGAACTGTGCCACAATACAAAAAAATAAATAAATGGTTGAAGCTTCCAGTTCATGCAGACTTTAAATCTTGGACCAGGGGCCTCAAACTCCCGGCCCGCAGGATTTTTTAAGAAAATTTTAAGAAAGAGACTTGTAGTGTTTCCATTAATCCAATATGACAATGGACACGCTATACATACACACAGTTCTGTCCAAACAGCTTACAAAAGTTGATTTTCATCATAGATGCCCTTTAAAGGTGCTGTATGTAAGTTTTTGACTCTTCTAAAGCATAAAAATACCATAATATGTGTGCAGATATTTAAGAAACATCCCAAGTGAACATACTTGTTTAACTGAAAAACAATGCTGAAGTCAGATATTCTGCTTTGAAAATGGGTTTTCCGTGCCGGAACTCTGTCTTTGTTTAGATAAATTTCATATGCACGATGCCAGTTTAGCCAATTATATTTCAGCACCCTGGGTTGCCTTGTTGGAAAACAGCGTATTTCATTCATTCATTCAGAAAGACTCTGAAAGCATGCGCCCGTGACCAAAAAGAACAGTATGGGAGACAGATGCAGTTCCACATGAGGTTATTAATTAGCAAATTACATAAATATTATGAACGTAAACATTAGGTGAGCAGGTTACAGGTTACAATGTAACCGCGTGTCCTAACAACACGCTGTGACGAGAGAGGCAGTGATCAGCTATTTGGCTGTTTGCACCAGACGAAACACGGCAGAAATTTAAATACAGCCTTTCAGAAGCACAGAATATGCACTCACTCACGGTTTAGAATCTATTTAATACATGTTAACCCACTTTAACATCAATGTAGATGCTGAATCACTCATATGTGTTTAGTTCTAAAGTTCAATTTCAGACGCTTTATTGTATTTTCAAGATCTGAGGTGAACTTTCTGCTTTCAGTATATGGCAACAAATGCCATGTAAAATGCATTCAAACTCGCATTGTTAGCATTTAGCACAGAATAAAGCACACAAGGCTTACCTGAGGTGATCTAGCTGTCATAGGTTTCTGTTGTTCAGCTGTGAGAAATAGAAGCCATTTCTAATATATCAATTCGAGGTGTTGGTTAGGACAAAAACTCCTTTTAATATGGAAAATATTCCCTCTATCGCGTGTCGTTGCTTTTATTTAGAACACAGTTTAAATCGCTCGCTCCTGTACACAATCTGGCATCCTAGCGTACTTTTATTATGATCCAGGAGTGCAATACCTAGTTCAACCACTGGGTGTCAAACTTACATACTGCACCTTTAAGTCTTTTGTTTTTAAGATTTGTAACCTTTAAATAAGGTTAAATGTTATTTGTGTAAGTCTGAATACCATTTTACGTGACATTTATAGAGTTGAGGAACTATGACGTCACCTTGTAGGCCAATCAGCTGCTAGCATAAAACTGGTTCCCTCGATAAAATCCCTATAGGATTTTCCCATAGACTTTTCGAAGATTGCAAATAATAAGCTCTGTGTTCAAACACTGTTCATTAAACTTACACGTTTTGTCAAGCCGGATAATCCTCAAACGAAAATACAACTTTTAGCACTTTTGGATCTTGAATGCAAATGCAAGAACTGAAAAGCTAACATTAGGCTATAAACGGACTACAGCGACTTCGGGCGCTCGCCTGTGACGTCAGCACCACCCTGCTACAGACAACTTTTCAAACTTATTTTTTAGAAATATGATCCATGACAAAGATTTACTCTCTCGGTTTAGTATATTATAATCCACGCTATGTATTATAAACAAATAAATACACAAAAACACATCTGTATAGACTTACGTGCCTTTTGGATAGTTCTTTACGTGGGAAATACATTTTGTTTTGCTTTACGGTTGTAAAAGTTTTAAAACTGTATGTATAAATGTGCCTACATAGTAATATCATAAGACATTTAAATAAATGTATCGCTCGCATGCGTACAGCCCGCTTACCTTAGTAATAGACAACAGAAATGAGGCGTGCGCTGGGCCTGAGGGACAAGTCTATATGCCTGCAAGTTCCATCATTGACACAGAACAACATTCAATATTCTTTTTTTGTCACGAAGTACAGCAAAAAGCAGCCCATACAGTCACATATGCTAAGGAGGTTTTAAATTTTAAGGAGTGTAAATATTGCAGTTATGACAGAGTTAAATGTGTTCAGATAAAGAAAAAAACCTCAAGAAAAATCAATTGATCATGTTAAGATGACAGTTAATATGTTTGTATTTTTACACATTTATTCACACGATTGCATTACAGAGAGCAGGAAAGAGGCAGGCTGCTCTGCTGAGCAGTATCTTCATAATATCGTTTAATTAAAATAAATGATCAACAAATGAATCTGTCTTGACAGTCTTTACAAGTGAAGGCATTATCTACACACAATATGAATTCCCAATTAGAAAAATACTACAACTAGAAAATACTATTCATGAAAATACCTAAATACCAGACAAATCCAAATGCCCAATGCAAGCGAGGTGCATTTCAGACCAGTTCAGCTCGATGACGTATAATGTCTCCGACACCCCTGTAGTCCCGTTTAGCAACTTGATAGCAACCGTCTTTTTAAAGAAGCGTAACCGATTTAAAAAAAATCAAGAGTGTGATGTAACTGATGTGTTTTATGTCGTAGAATAAAACGTGAAAGTATCTTGAGTTTGTGTTAGCCACGAACCTTATTTAAGCGAATTAACCGAAATCCCATTGAAAAAAACCCATTGACTTTGGGACGAGGGAACCAGAACTGCTAAAATGCTAACTCGCTTCCGGGCTTTTGCATATAAATTGACGTCATAGTTCCTCCACTCTATTGCCATATTGATACTAGATAGTTTACCTCAGATCCAAAAATTAAAATCAATGGCAAACATACAATTTACACATGAACATTAGAACGATGACTCCAACAAACCAACAACATCAGTCTCTCAACATTCTATTTTTAATCTAAGGTTTAATATTTGTTAATTAGATTACAAACCTGGCTATTTGGTTGGGAGTGCAGTGCATTATTCTGTGTCATGTTGCATTTGATGCAGACAAGCAAATTGCTTGGTGCTGGAAAAGTGTTGGGGTTTACATTTTTGGAGAACTAACCCTTTAATGCCTGGTTAATGAATAAATGCAGTCATTTTGTTAAAAAACATCATACATATCAAATATCATACCCTAACGTTTGAGCAGTAGTGAGTAAATGAGTTAAATAAACTATGAAGGCACTTCTTAAAGCATCACTCACCTGTAATCTGGAGACCATGTTGAAAAGCTGATCTGACTCCTGAGTCGTCATACCAGTAGGTGTTTGTACCACAGGCAACAGGTTTAGCGTCGCTCTCTGATCATCTAACCGTCGATTTTGGGTGTTAGCAATGAGTTTAAAAAACTTCTCCACCTCTTGATCTGTGTAGAAGATGCAGATAAGAATACACAGGTCAAGAAATTTCACTCACAGGTTTGCCGTTTTCAAAAGCCCCAATATTTTGTCTAATTTTGACAATTATTTTGTCTATCCAAGCTCAAATAACACTATAAATACTCATAATAAATATGCAACATCAGCTTTTTTCTCTCTCTTATTTAAGAAACATTCCAAGTCATTCTAAACCTCTCTTTTCCAAGAGACTACTCTGCTCTGACTGGTCAGATTTTGCCCAGATTGTTGTGATTTATTCACCACTTATAACACACATTGCATATCTGAATTTCAGTAAATGTTGGTCACAATTCACTGGCATTATGCAGATTTGTTACAAACCTACATAGGTTTGTGTAAGTAGTAAGACTGGAATTGATGTACATTATTAGAGCTGTGCCAAAAAATTGTTCAAGAAATCAATTCTGCGATTTCCTAAATGCATTGTTATTCTCTCTTGAATTGCAAGCTGCTATTAAAAACTAGACTACAGCATGTTCCGGTGTTGAAAACTAGCTTAGAGCACCATCTTCTGTTAAAAAACAACCTAGAGTGCCATGTGCTGTTAAAACTAGCCTAGAGCATGTCATCTACAGTTAAAAATTAGACTAGAGTGCAGCATCTGCTGTTAAAACTAGCCTAGAGCACCATGTGCTGATACAAACTAGCCTAGAGTGTGCCATCTGCTATTAAATACTGGCCAAGAGCTGCTATTAAAAACTAGCCTGCAACACCCTATCTGCTTTTAAAAACTAGCCTAGAGCACCATGTGCTGTTATAAACTAGCCTAGAGTGCAACGTGCTATTAAAACTAGCCTAGAGCACCATGTGCTGTTATAAACTAGCCTAGAGTGCAACGTGCTATTAAAACTAGCCTAGAGCACCATGTGCGGTCAAAAACTAGCCTAGAGCGCCATCTACGGTTAAAAGAATTTGAGGCGTGCACGCGAGTAAATTATGATGACGATTTTTATGCATTCACTAGAGTGAATCGAATTAAAGTTAGTTTCACATCTAACTATCAGGCACCTGTAGAGTTTATGCGTTCCAGTAAAATATATGCCAATAAAATGGAGCAGGTGCTTTTTTTAACGGTGAATGAAAGTCAAACCAGTGAGCGTCTGACAAAAAAATGCCCTTTTGAATTAAATTAGCAGGATGCCCTTCTGGATCTTTCGATTACTTTGAAGACATGCGACATGAAGACATACAGACTACCTTTACATGGACATCAGTAATAGTTATTTGCCTTAATGTAAATAAGACAATAATATGATTAAGGTGTTACGTGAAGTGCTTTTTGTATGTTGCGTCACCAGGCTATCCACGTCTCTTGCAGAGTCTCATGTCATTTCGGGTGTTTCATCTTTAATTTTTCGACTTTAACTGCAGTTCGGCACTTTCACTCATGAATATTTCATTCATGCCCCTATAACAAACTGGGTTATTAGACGCTAATATTTAGTAAGGACTGGTGGAAGATGTTTTAATGGGATTTGATAGCGCACGACAAATAGAAAGAAAAAAACTTCCGCATTTCGTGGTCAGTGTTGCCAGATGTAGCTGACTGATTTCAGCCCAAAAGCTATCCAAAACCCGCCGAAATACAAATTCAAAACCGCCCGATTTGGCAACATTGTTCGTGATCTGTGTGTGTGTGCAGTCCTTTACTGACAGCCTTGTGTGTACATCTTGTCGAATGCAGCGAAAAGTCCTACATGACATTAAGTAATAGTTTGATTGCGATGTTTACTTCAATAATGCCACTAATATATGCATACTCCACGTCTTAATTCCATTTCTGTTTAGTTCAGTTATGACTTAGTCAGATAATAAAGGTCATCAAAAAATCGCTGTTTACATGGGGACTCTTAATCAGAGTATTATCTTAATCATATTTAAATCATATTAAAGTATTGTTGCCCATGTAAACGTACTCAATGTTCGACTAAATCACACTGTCAGGGCTCTGCGAACTTGGCTTTGCGAAACAGCATTTTCTGTACACCAAAAGCAAGTAGACTATGGCTCACGCTTATTGACAGTGGAAGATGGTTTACGGTTAGTCGAGTCAGTAATCCAACTACGGAAAAAGGCTCAGCCATCACACTGAAACAGGTAAGCTGTTTATTTATGTTTCAATGTAATTAATGCAACATAATTTAAACGCTGCAAGGGGGGTTGGGGGCACGAGTGAAATTGGACAAACTTGGGGGGGCGTGTGTCCTAAAAGTTTGAAAACCCCTGCCCTAGAGCACCATGTGCTTTTTTTAAACTAGCATAGAGTGCCCCATCTGCTGTTAAAAACTAGCCTAGAACGTGCAATCTGCTGTTAAAAACTAGCCTAGAGGGCCATTTACTGTTAAAAACTGGCCTAGAGCCTGCCATCTGTTCTTAAAAACTAGCCTAGAACACGATCTACTGTTAAAAATTAGACTAGAGCGCAGCATTTGCTGTTAAAACTAGCTTAGAGCACCATGTGCTGTTAACTAGCCTAGAGTGCACCATCTGCTGTTAAAAACTAGCCTAGAGTACCTTGTGTTGTTAAAAACTAGCCTAGAGTGCACCATCTACTGTTAAAAACTAGCCTAGAGTGCACCATCTACTGTTAAAAACTAGCCTAGAGTACCTTGTGTTGTTAAAAACTAGCCTAGAGTGCACCATCTACTGTTAAAAACTAGCCTAGAGTGCACCATCTACTGTTAAAAACTAGCCTAGAGTACCTTGTGTTGTTAAAAACTAGCCTAGAGTGCACCATCTACTGTTAAAAACTAGCCTAGAGTGCACCATCTACTGTTAAAAACTAGCCTAGAGTACCTTGTGTTGTTAAAAACTAGCCTAGAGTGCACCATCTACTGTTAAAAACTAGCCTAGAGTGCCATGTGTTGTTAAAAACTAGCCTAGAGTGCACCATCTACTGTTAAAAACTAGCCTAGAGTACCATGTGTTGTTAAAAACTAGCCTAGAGTACCATGTGTTGTTAAAAACTAGCCTAGAGTACCTTGTGTTGTTAAAAACTAGCCTAGAGTGCACCATCTACTGTTAAAAACTAGCCTAGAGTGCACCATCTACTGTTAAAAACTAGCCTAGAGTACCATGTGTTGTTAAAAACTAGCCTAGAGTGCACCATCTACTGTTAAAAACTAGCCTAGAGTACCATGTGTTGTTAAAAACTAGCCTAGAGTACCATGTGTTGTTAAAAACTAGCCTAGAGTGCACCATCTACTGTTAAAAACTAGCCTAGAGTGCACCATCTACTGTTAAAAACTAGCCTAGAGTGCACCATCTACTGTTAAAAACTAGCCTAGAGTACCATGTGTTGTTAAAAACTAGCCTAGAGTGCACCATCTACTGTTAAAAACTAGCCTAGAGTGCACCATCTACTGTTAAAAACTAGCCTAGAGTACCATGTGTTGTTAAAAAACTAGCCTAGAGTGCACCATCTACTGTTAAAAACTAGCCTAGAGTACCATGTGTTGTTAAAAACTAGCCTAGAGTACCATGTGTTGTTAAAAACTAGCCTAGAGTGCACCATCTACTGTTAAAAACTAGCCTAGAGTGCACCATCTACTGTTAAAAACTAGCCTAGAGTGCACCATCTACTGTTAAAAACTAGCCTAGAGTACCATGTGTTGTTAAAAACTAGCCTAGAGTGCACCATCTACTGTTAAAAACTAGCCTAGAGTACCATGTGTTGTTAAAAACTAGCCTAGAGTACCATGTGTTGTTAAAAACTAGCCTAGAGTACCATGTGTTGTTAAAAACTAGCCTAGAGTGCACCATCTACTGTTAAAAACTAGCCTAGAGTACCATGTGTTGTTAAAAACTAGCCTAGAGTACCATGTGTTGTTAAAAACTAGCCTAGAGTGCACAATCTACTGTTAAAAACTAGCCTAGAGTACCATGTGTTGGGTTGTTGCTAGATCAGATACGTTTGCGACCGGAAGTTAAGAATTATTTGTATTATTTATTAAAGTTCCGATTTATTTTATTTTATTAACGTCTACCCCCACCCCAACCCTAAACCCAACCATCACAGAAGTGTAAAAACAGTAGTTGTACAGAGAATTATTTATGTTATCTATTAAATTACCCAATAAATTGTATTTTTTAACCCCTACCCCAACCCTAAACCCAACCGTCACAGTACTGTAAAAATATGTAGGCCTATTATTGTTATACAGTGACATAAAAAAAATGCAGCTATATTAATGTGCATATCGCACTTCCGGCCGGCCGCATATCCGATCTAGACTTTACCCATGTGTTGTTAAAAACTAGCCTAGAGTGCACGACCTACTGTTAAAAACTAGCCTAGAGTACCATGTGTTGTTAAAAACTAGCCTAGAGTACCATGTGTTGTTAAAAACTAGCCTAGAGTGCACCATCTACTGTTAAAAACTAGCCTAGAGTACCATGTGTTGTTAAAAACTAGCCTAGAGTACCATGTGTTGTTAAAAACTAGCCTAGAGTGCACAATCTACTGTTAAAAACTAGCCTAGAGTACCATGTGTTGGGTTGTTGCTAGATCAGATACGTTTGCGACCGGAAGTTAAGAATTATTTGTATTATTTATTAAAGTTCTGATTTATTTTATTTTATTAACGTCTACCCCCACCCCAACCCTAAACCCAACCATCACAGAAGTGTAAAAACAGTAGTTGTACAGAGAATTATTTATGTTATCTATTAAATTACCCAATAAATTGTATTTTTTAACCCCTACCCCAACCCTAAACCCAACCGTCACAGTACTGTAAAAATATGTAGGCCTATTATTGTTATACAGTGACATAAAAAAATGCAGCTATATTAATGTGCATATCGCACTTCCGGCCGGCCGCATATCCGATCTAGACTTTACCCATGTGTTGTTAAAAACTAGCCTAGAGTGCACGACCTACTGTTAAAAACTAGCCTAGAGTACCATGTGTTGTTAAAAACTAGCCTAGAGTACCATGTGTTGTTAAAAACTAGCCTAGAGTGTACCATCTACTGTTAAAAAACTATAGCCTAGAGTACCATGTGTTGTTAAAAACTAGCCTAGAGTACCATGTGTTGTTAAAAACTAGCCTAGAGTGCACAATCTACTGTTAAAAACTAGCCTAGAGTACCATGTGTTGTTAAAAACTAGCCTAGAGTACCATGTGTTGTTAAAAACTAGCCTAGAGTGTACCATCTACTGTTAAAAAACTATAGCCTAGAGTACCATGTGTTGTTAAAAACTAGCCTAGAGTACCATGTGTTGTTAAAAACTAGCCTAGAGTGTACCATCTACTGTTAAAAACTATAACCTAGAGTACCATGTGTTGTTAAAAACTAGCCTAGAGCACCATTGAACACTTAACACACCCCACACAAACTCTTCCATACCCCCTCACTGCACACCATCAAGATGTAGCATGCACTTCACTTTAACCAATTCATACTTAAAACAATACTGCCTGCAACTATGTGTACACCTATTCATTGTACGTATCACTGTCAACATTGACAATTTTACACTGTCTTGTTTTTTTGGGAATATGTTGTTGAATTTTGCACTGTCTGTATTTTGCACTGTTTGGAGCCAGCACCTAAGCTTTCACTCATCATAGCACACGTGCTGCTGATGATGTGACAATAAAAGTGATTTGATTCGATTTGATCTACTGTTAAAAACTAGCCTAGAGCACCATCTACTGTTAAACACTAGCCTAGAGCGCCATCTACTGTTAAAAACTAGCCTAGAGGACAGTCTGCTGTTAAAAACTAAGCTCAGAATCAATTTGAGAAAATAGGGATACATTTTGAAAATCTCTGAATCCATGCAGAATCGATTTCCCGCCCCAGCTCTATATATTATACACATCGCAAAATGTAGCTAATATTTGAAATGCATAAGAGAAGCACCTTAATGAATTTACTGAATTATAATAGCTTTATTATTACAGACTAACCTGACTGGGTGTTATCCACATGTCCAGGTGCGAAGGGGTTAATGGAGCAGCGCTGCTCCTCCATGCGTCCACGCTGAGCTTGACTAACTAGACACAACAGCTGGTCCTGCTCACGCTGATGGATTAAGAACAAGAAAAGCAGCCTTTTATACTTAGTTTAAAAAGTGGCTTAAGTACATGAGACCAGGATAAGTAAAACATTTGTACTCACTTGAACATTTTCATAGTCCATGTTGTTCTTGTCTGAAATGGGGTTGAATGAGGCTGATCTGGCTGGGAGTGTGCTGTAAACTTCTGCATCAGCTAAAGCTTGAGGATTGAAGCTTGCTCTTCTGATAGAGCCTGAGGCCTCTTGGGTCAGGCTTGCTTTTGAGTTTTTCCTGAAACTCTACATTGAAGATTAATACATTTTAAGAACTGTATGTTCTCCAGATCTTGAACAATGAGGAATTGGAAAATCTAAGAAACAGTTTTACCTCAGAAATGTCACAAATAGCAACAAAAATTAAAGAGCACCTATTTTGCATGAAAAAAGGTAAGATTTTGGTTTTGGGGGTCTACAACAACAGGCTGATATGTGTGCAAGGTCAAAACACACTTTCATTGTCTTATAATATGCATTTATTTTTACCTATTTATATACCCATATGAATCGTTCAGCGATTCATTTGCTCCCAAACCCCTCCTTAGCGTGAAACTAATCTGCGCTGATTGGACCGTTGACCCAGTCTATTGCGAGACAGAAAGAAATGCCCACCACAACTACAGTATCTACAGAGCCCACTGCAGGAATGCATTAAAGCAACGCAGTTAAACACCAGCATATACTCTACTTTTAACCCTAACCCCAAGTGATAACAATGGCACACACTCAGTATTAATTAATTTGAACTATTTTGAAAATTGACCGAGCCGCATGTGAGGAACAGCTGATGGTGGCCATAGCAAAGGCAAACAGCAGAGGATCGCCAGTTCAGAAACTCATTTAAATCGGTAAAGGAAGCATGCGTTGCGTTTTTAACTTAATTTTGGACGCAATATGTGAACAGCCCCACACAGATTTAACCTGAGAGATACAGTACAAGTACAGGGCGCGGGGCCATTACAACTTATAACACACAATAAAACATATTTTGCAAACTACAGAAAACGAGGCAACACATTTAATGACACTTACATGATGCTATGATCCGAAGGAAGAAGAAACTGGTTCATTTGAACTGTAAAAGTTACTGACAAAGTCTCTGACAAAGTCTGACAAAGTCCCATAGTCTCTGCTGTTCCTTCAATAGCAAACGGCTGACGAATCCTGCATTGCAGCGTAGGTTATTGTTTCAAAAATCAGAAAAATGACAGGAACAAACATAGCACTAGGTTGGCTATACTGTGGTATTGTTGTGAAAATGAACTTTAACCCTTTATTCCCCGCAGCCGAATCTCCATCTGTCTGTCATCTTCGCGTCATGATCAGTCCCATGATCCCCCGCACCTCCGCTAGTGTCTGAAGTGAAAGCGCATTCACATTTTACCAGAAATAGAAGTACATATTTGGTGATGTACCGTATCGACGTCGATGCAATCAAACAAAAGATCCTAACCCAACTTGATTCGACTCGCAGTCAAATATTTCGCTAAAGAATCAATAGTTTTAAACAAGGTACACTTTTACATTTAAACCTCAGCTGGATGTTTTCATTCACTTAGAGCTGTGTTACACACTGCATGGAAGGTCATTTTCAAAAACCCATAATAGGGGCTCTTTAAGATTGAACTAAACATGACATTTCGAAATAGTTTTTTTTTTTATTGTGAAACATACTCTAAAAATCCTGATTGTAAAGATGTTTAGGGGTACATTGACACATTGAAAAGTTATTTTGGATTTTTGAAAAGTTTTTCTAAAACATCAAATTGTTTTGAAAATGATTTTTGAAAAATTTTATCACACAGTACATAAAAAAAAATGTCTTGAAATGTTATATTGTGTATGCCAGGCCAGTAGATGGCAGTCAATTAAATAGATCTGCGCACCTACAGTTGTAGCCTGCATAGACTGTGTCCAAAATCGCTATTTAGAAATACTACATAGTAGGCTAAAATCACTAAGCAAGCAGAGTAGTATGTCCGAATTCATAGAATTCGAAAAACAGTATGCAAGAAGTACCCGGATGACCTACTACTTTCGGTGAGATTCTGATTCGAAGTGCACATCTAATGGACGCTACACTATCCCATGCTGCACCGCGAGAGAATTCATAAATGGGAGTGAAGCGAAACAACTGACGTGTGTAGGTCAAGTAATGATGACAAAATGGCGGATGTAGTACATCCAAGTTCAATTCATACTACTCGCATTCATACTGTATAGAATATACTTTTCTAACAGTCGAGTAGTACATTTAAATTTAAATGCAGTACCTACTGAGCATAGATATATACATTAGATGTCGTCTACCCTGCTGTTGTCTATTAGAACGAATGCGTCAATAGAGCCCCCATTTTAGTACAGGGTAGCGCTCCTTTGAAATGAATGCGGGACCAAGGTGAAGTGGAGGACTGTGGCCATCCAAAGTCAGAGAAATACACATATACACTTATATCTATGATCGGGAGTTTTCCCCGGTGGTCCATATGCAAATATTTTTTTAAATGACGAAATACTATAATTTTACATCGCTTTTCTACATTGATGGATGTGACCGCACGGGCATTACCGACAAAGAGTATGTGGTTGTGTGCATTGTAATGTATTATCCTCCTTCCCTGTTTAAAACACACCCCCTCTCCTGGTTTCACTTCTCATTCTGACAGAGGGAGTGATTCGTTTGTGAATGAATCTCCGTTATGAACGACTCGTTCACTTAGCCGACAATAATACAAGTTTCTAGCAGCGAAGCATCTTGTTGTCATATTTCATAACATTGTTTGGTTATTTTATTCAACAAAACTAGCATAAGCCTAGAATTTAGTGCGAGTTGGTGCTACTTTGCCTTTTGGTGAATGCAGTAGGAGACTGCATTATTATCAAATAACACTTGTTAAGCACAAAAGTTCATAACATACAAAAACATAAAAAACGAAATCTTACCTATGAATTGTTTTGCCTTTGTGGTTTGTTTTCTTTGTTTGCTCGTTACTACATCCGTACACAGCGCTAAAGTCCAGCATCTTCACTTTGGCACACTGTCTTGACTAGTGCGGTTGAATGACATTTGTCCTAGGAGCACTGTACCAATGTGGCTGCGCTATTGACGCATGCTCAGGGTCCCTATGTGATATCTAGTGTATATATCTATGCCTACTGAGTAGTAGGCCATACTCGCAAACTTTTATTCATTCATTCATCTATTTTCTTTTCGGCTTAGTCCCTTTATTAATCAGGGGTCACCCCAGCGGAATGAACCGTCAATGTATCCAGCATATGTTTTACGCAGCGAATGCCCTTCCAGCCACAACCCAACACTGGGAAACACCCATACACACTCTTTCACACACATATGATGAGGCCAATTTAGCTTACCTAATTCACCTATAGCGCATGTCTTTGAACTGTGGGGAAAACCGGCGCACCCAGAGGAAACCCATGCGAACACGAGGAGAACATGAAAACTCCACACAGAAATGCCAACTGACCCAGCCGGGGCTCGAACCAGCGACCTTCTTGCTGTGAGGCAAGTGCTACCCACTGCGCCACCGTGAAGCCTACTTGCACACTTACAGAATGAAAAATGTAAATAAACAGTATAATTTCCAAAAACCTGCACCAATGCGCTACTTTTCCAATGTTTTTCTAGGGAAACATGCACTTGACGGACATCCATAACCCTTACTCTTGCTTATTTTGCAGCACCTTGCACATGAGCGCCACAATTGTAAGACATCATGTCACAATAATAGAAAATTCAAAGTTTACAAGCAGCGTCACTCATCGATGTCAGTTCCAAAGCAGTGGACCAATCAGAAGAACACATAGTGGCAACAAGCTGCTGCAAGCCTCTGTTTATAGCAGCAAGCTGGCATGATAACTGATTTATTTGACGTTAACATGGCAGAGAAAGAACTGTACTATCATGTACAATCAAACATAAAAATCTTTCTGCATATACACATATCTTGTATGTATATGAGTGAATGTAAATCTCACCTGAGCTTTGCTGACGATGTTGCAAATCTGATCAAAGTTTGACTTCAGCATATTTCCATCTTTCTGATCTCTAATGGTGAACGCCTCCATTCCTGGTATTGAACTGTGCGCCACACGCTGCTCATCTAATCGCTGACACTGGCTTTTCACCAGGAGCTGAAAAAGCTCATCGGGATCTGGTGCAGAGACATAAACATGTACAATTTACTTTTATCTCTTAACAGGGCACTTATTAAAGTACTCACTTGAAAAGCCAACATGTTATTGGGGGTTATTACAAGACTTTTGAACATTTTATGACATAATGTCAACAAAGTTATGATTTATGGTTCCTCGCCTAATAAAAGGTTAACAGTTTTCAAGGTATACTGCGGTTTGGAAAAGTCTTGGTTTTAAAACCGTCAAAATTTTCTGCAATAACGTTCCTATGGTATTCATTCATTCATTTTCGGCTTAGTCCCTTTATTAATCTGGGGTCGCCACAGCGGAATGAACCGCCAATACCAGCCCATGCCTAGTTAAAGCAGGGTTTAATGTTTTTAAAGCACTACGATTTTTAGATTTTAGGCTATTTTGCTTCTATAACATGTCCTCAGGGTCAAATATAAAACAAGGCATTGTGTGTGTTTGTGTGTGGCACCAAATTTAACAATAAAAATATGGTATGTTTGTTTAGTTTTGTTCAATTCAAGATAAAGGGCAAAAAATGCCCATGAATAAAATAAAAGCTTTTATGACTTGTTGTGACTAAAGTGAAATTACTTGTATGAGTTTCTTTCTTCTCTTAAAAACAAAATAGATATTAATATAATATATAGTTTTAATATATAATATAGATATACAAAAGCAGATATTCTGAAGACTGTTGGTAACTAAACATACCAAAGTAGAGGGGAAAATACTATGTAAGTCAGTGGACACTATCAGCTGCTTGATTCATCAGCATTTTTCAAAATATCGGTTTTAAAGGTTTAAAATAAGTCGAGAGTGAGTAAATTATTTTTTGGGTTTTTTATTATTATTATTATTTATGGTTGAACAATCTCTTTAAGTCAACTTTGGATAAAGAGGTTTTGTATGTATTGCTAGAATTTAATCTGTGTTTCCCTAAACACACACAAAAACAGTTTTAAAAGCATTAATCAACATTATTAATCATTACTTTAATACCAGGAGCAATAATTTGCAAAAAAATATATTTTTAAAATAGTATTGCAGTCATACCAATAATAATAATAATAATAATAATAATAATAAATCAACTATATTTCTGAAGGAAAAAAATTCTCATGTTGATTTTGATGTCATCTAAATCATCTAAAATAAACATTTAAATTCCATGCTGTACTTTACATACATATATTCCCATCTACTCCCTTGCATATCAGGGCTATAACAGACTTTACTATTAACCAATGGTCTCAAACTCAATTCCTGGAGGGCCGCAGCTCTGCAGTTTAGCTCCATTCACCTCCAACTCTCACCTGCTTAATAGTCTCTATTACTCTTTAACACCTTGATTAGTTGGATCAGCTGTGTTTGATTAGGGTTGAAGCAAAACTGTGCAGAGCTGCGGCCCTCCAGGAATCGAGCTTGAGAACTATGCTATAAAGTATTCTACCTGAAATAAAAATTAAATGTTAGAAACATAAATGTAAAAGTTAGTTTAAAAGTTCTTAAAGTACTGAATTACTAAAACTAAAAATAATTTGAAAAAAACTTGTAAAAAAAAAAAAACTAAAATAAATAAACTCAAACTAATTAATTAATAAAACCTAATATTATCTCAATGATACTAAAATAACCATTACAAACTATAAAACTCTCAAAAAAAATGCTGGTTTGTTACAATCCAACATTGGGTCAACTTTGGAAAAACCCAACCGTTGAGTTTAATTGTAAGTGTAATTTAAATTTAATTGAAAAAATTAAACCAACATTGGGTTTGAATATATTTGACCCAACATTGGGGAACTCGTAACAATCCAGGATTTTTAGAATGTAGTTGTATTTCTAGATATTATTAATACTATTATCAAAGCTTTTACAAAAAAAAAAAACATCATTTGAGTGGTATGTAGAACATCTTTTAACAGAACACCTATTTATATATTTTTTCCCTATAAGACATTAATTCCTAATTCATGACTGATAAATTCGCAAAAATTCACTCTGTACAGATCTTTAATATGTCAACAAAATTAACTGAGAATTTTGAACCTACTTTTATTTTGAAAATGTATGCAGATTAGTTCATATTTAGTTAGACTGCCTCAAGCGTATGCAAACAAACTGTATTGAAAAACTTGCATATCACTCATTTCACTGTGATTATTAGCGTTGGCCTTTGGAAAGTCATCAGTTATTTTGCTGTAAATGCTATTAAGGGGACAGTTCAGCCAAAAGGAGAAATGTCTTTACCATTTATTTCCACTCAAGAGGTTACAAAGATTTATTGGTTTATTTCTTCTGTTAAACACAACAAGATAAGCAGCAATTGACATTCATAGTAAGAACAAAATATAAGTGAATGGCTGTTTTTTCCAACATTCTTCAGTACCTCTTTCTTTGCGTTCAACAGAAGAATAAAACTCAAACATGTTTGAAATAAATTTTTGGGTGAACTATCCCTTTGACAGCCATTAACAATAATCAACAACCATTATCAATAGTTGGAACAAAAATATTATTAAAGTCAAAGGTTGTTTTTTAATCATTCTTTGAAATATCTTAATTTGTGTAATGTGTTCAACTGAGGAAAGAAACACAGGTTTGAAACAAGTAAGTTAGATGATGAGTAAATGAAAGAGTTTTCAGTTTTGGGTGAACTATCGCTTTAAAAATAAAGATACCGTTTAACTTTACAATAATTTGCTTATGTGTTGATAGCGTAAGTTTCTGACCTGAGTTGTTGGCGTGAACCTGTCGAGTTTTTGTTATCGGAGTCAAAGTGCAGCGCTGGTCCTCGATTCTTCCTCGCTGACCGTTACTGACGATAGTAAGCAGCTCATCCTGCTCGGCTGAAACTTCCTGTCAATAAAAACATTTCATTCTGTAGTACAATACATGGTTAACTATTCATTTCAATCAACTAATAACTAATAAAATACCTCCATATTATCAGCCGCAGACGTCTTCTAGTCCTCAATCTTCTTCCGAATATTCCTCGTTTAAAAATACAAATATCACAGCACACCTCTTCAAAACACCCATTAAAATGCCGGTCATCGTACAGTTCAGTACTTATCTTCAAAGTTGTGCGGCGGTGACTGAAGTGAAGCTCTGAGAAGTGATGATGGAGAGCTTTCAGAAGGTCTTAAGCTCCGCAATATAAACCCACAGCCATTAGGAAACCTAGACAGGCTCCGTCTTTAATCCCAGATAAAAACCGTTAATCCGCTCTATCATGCAGCGATCATCATCTTTTATCATGTGGGACCACAATCATTTGCGTGGTGACATCAATATCTCTGAGCGGGACCTCCTGACACTCACCGTCACTCTGTGTTTAGGTTCATAACTCTATGGAAGCGATTAATGGATTTCTGCAAACCTGCAGACAATAGGCTTAAACAAAGCGCTGTCTCTATTTCAGCCAAGAACTCAGCTGACAGATTTGCAGTTTCAAATTTGTACAAAGTAACATAAAAAAATTAAAATAAATAAATAAATAAATAAATAAATAAATATATATATATATATATATATATATATATATATACAGTGACGTGCAGAGACCTTTTAAGGGGCAGGGGCTCAAGTGGAAAAAAGGGCACTTTTTATTAAATAATAATAACAATTGTACTTTAATAAATAAATATAATGAAGGAGATTTCATCCTAAATTCACCATTTACTCACCCTTAAAAGGATAGTTCATTCAAAACTGAAAATTCTGTCACTATTTACTCAACTTTTACTTGTTCCAAACCTATTTGACTTTTTTTTCTTTTGTCGAACACACAAAATAATATTTTGAAGAAAGCAGGAAACCTGTAACCATTGACTTTCAAGGTATTTGTTTTTAAAACCAAGATATACATAAAATTTAGTTTTTTATTGTCTGACAGGGAAAGCTGTCCTTAAAAGAACACGCATTAACTTATACATATATTATTATTAGTATTTAAAAAATAATAATTATCCCCAGGAAAAAAGGGCACTTTCTCTCCAGGAAAAAAAAAGGGCAGGGGCTCAAGCATCCAAAGCCCCCCACCTCTGCACGTGCCTGTGTGTATGTATGTATATATATATATATATATATATATATATATATATATATATATATATATATATATATATATATATATATATATATATATATATATATATATACTGTATATTATTTTTATTGTGATATTTTCTAAATGAAAATGCTAATTATCAACACCATGAAGCCAAAATAAATAGTAGGCTACATGTGCTTCAGAGAGATGTTTAATATAGTTTACAACTCAGTTCTCATATAAAGGTCTCAGTTTTGAAATTTAAAAAAGTATTTATTTGAAGCCGCTTTTGGTTAATTCCATCATTCAAAGTATTGAAGGCACACTCCACTTTCTTTTTTGCAAATAGACGATTTTACAAGTCACCTACAATAAAACAGTTGCGTTTTTACCAGTTTTTAAGTGGTTCTGGCAGAAGCACTTTTAGCTTAGCTTAGTATAAATCATTGAATTGAAATAGACCATTAGAATCTTCCTCAAAAAATGATTAGATAAGTTTCCTATTAAAACCCACACTCTTCTGTAGTTATATCGTACGACAGATGGAAAATGAAAAGTTGCTATTTTCTAGGTTGATATGGCTAGTAACAATACTATCATTCCAGAATAATCATTTATGGAACTTTGTTGCCATTGCAATTATATACACTCACCGGCCACTTTATTAGGTACACCTTACTAGTTCCTGGTTGGACCCATTTTTGCCTTTAGAACTGCCTTAATCCTTCGGCGCATAGATTCAACAAGGTACTGGAAATATTCCTTAGAGATTTTGGTCCATATTGACATGAGAGTATCACGCAGTTGCTGCAGATTTGTCCATGATGAGAATCTCCCGTTCCACTACATTCCAAAGGTGCTCTATTGGATTGAGACCTAGTGACTGTGGAGGCCATTTGAGTACAGTGAACTCATTGTCATGTTCAAGAAACCAGCCTGAGATGATTCAAGCTTTATGACATGGCGTGTTCAGAAGATGAGTACACTGTGGTCATAAAGGGATGGACATGGTCAGCAATGATACTCAGGCTGTGGCGTTGACACGATGCTTAATTGGAACTAATGGGCCCAATGTGTGCCAAGAAAATATCCCCCACACCATTACACCACCACCAGCCTGAACCGTTGATACAAGGCAGGATGGATCCATGCTTTCATGTTGTTGATGGCAAATTCTGACCCAACCATCAGAATGTTACAGCAGAAATCATGACTCATCAGAGCAGGCAACATTTTTTCCAATCTTCTGTCCAATTTTGGTGAGTCTGTGTGAATTGTAGCCTCAGTTTCCTGTTCTTAGCTGACAGGAGTGGCACCCGATGTGGTCTTTTGCTGCTGTAGCCCATCCACCTCAAGGTTGGACATGTTGTATGTCAGAGATGCTCTTCTGCATATCTCGGTTGTAACGTGTGGTTTTTTGAGTTACTGTTGCCTTTCTATCAGCTGGAACCAGTCTGGCCATTCTCCTCTGACCTCTGGCATCAACAAGGCATTTGCGCCCACAGAACTGCCGCTCACAGGATATTTTCTCTTTTTCTGAGAATTCTCTGTAAACCCTAGAGATGGTTGTGTGTGAAAATCCCAGTAGATCAGCAGTTTCTGAAATACTCAGGCAACCCGTCTGGCACCAACAACCATGCCATGTTGAAAGTCACTTAAATAACCTTTCTTCCCCATTCTGATGCTCGGTATGAACTGCAGTGGATCGTCTTGACCATGGCTACACGCCTAAATACATTAAGTTGCTGCCATGTGATTGGCTGATTAAAAATTTGTGTTAACGAGCAGTTGGAGAGGTGTACCTAATAAAGTGGCCAGTGAGTGTATTACATAGTGCTGTTGCCTAGTTTCCTAGCTGGGAATCATGGTAAAGCAACAAAGTTTCTTAGTTGTTACTCCAAAAAGCATAGTTCCTAGACATATGGACTTATAAAATATCAAATTTAGCATTATCCTTTGTCCTTAGTATACAATGTAACTACAGAAGATTCAAGCTTTAAATAGGAAAATTATCAAAACTGTTTTGAAAGGTTTGAGCAAGATGCTAATCGCCTAATGCTAAAAGTGTTCCCGCTAGACCCAGAGAACAGCTGAAGCAATTCAAAAATGGTAAAACTAAACTCTTTAACCCTAGCCGACTTGTAAAATGAGCCTATTTCTAAAAAAAGTGGAGTGTTCCCACTTAAAATCATAATCTCTCTTAAAAACAAACCCTTACGGCCCTGATATGTTTAAATAAACATTAAACCGACTGCATGATGATGCATGCTGTAAGCCTTCTAGAATGAGGTACGTATAAGCAAATTTTATTTAGAATTAATGTTAACAGACACAAAAGACAAAAAGACCCAGTGAACCACATCCATCTATATGTGATATAGTAACAGTATAAGAAAAAAGTGCACAAGTTCAGAGCATGACAAAAAAAAAAGACATATATATACTGAGATGACACATTTCATCCCTTCACCAACAAAGAGGCAGATGTAACCAAAGCTGACTGGAAATCAGAAATGGACAGCTCTACTAAAAACAGCCTTATCTTAAATTCCTTAAGTTTTCACATTGGCAGTTTTAAAGTAAGATAAAGATATATATCCTTTATGATAAATCAAAAGGGGATAAATAACATCTCTGAATCCAGTGTGATCATTTGTTCCAGTGTGCAGGTTTACAGAAGCCCTTGAATCACATCAAAACTTGACAGGACTGGCATTTCAATGGTGCGGAGCGAGATTTAATCCATGTGAGTGGACAATTTTCAGCCTCAGAATCATAATTACTTTCACATATGTGGTCTTATATATAATTGTTCTTTTAAATTAAGCATAGGTCATGAATATATATACACATACACATACCACCAGTTAACTTGTGTAAATAAAATCATTACTTTAAAAGACAGCAAATAATCAGAGAGGCAGATTTAAAATGTGTCTTTTTTTCACTGGTCATTGGAGAAACTCCTAATGTTCACATGTGGGATAATTCTGTGAGGGGGTTTACTGTGAAACACTTGCTGCAGGCAGGTCCAGCTCCTTCAGGTCATTCAGAAAGCTGGTTGGAGTAATAATGTGAGACGATCCTGCAGAACAAAAACACATTTGACATTTTAAACTACAATATTTCTGTGAGGTTGTGAATGTAATTTTTTTTTTTATAGAGCAGCGCTACAATTTATTGCAATATACACTACCTATGTGTGTGTGTGTGTGTGTGTGTGTGTGTGTGTGTGTGTGTGTGTGTGTGTGTGTGTGTGTGTGTGTGTGTAATTTATTCACGTAAATTACATATAAATTATGTAATTTAATAAAAAATTAAGCACGAAAAATGAAATAAACAGTTCTTTATGGTTTTTGGTGGAATATTACAATATTGAGATAAAGAAATTCAATAATAAACTCTAAAAGAACACTGAATGTCTTTATTTGATAAATAATTACGCTCAATTAATCTTTGTTAAAGCGGCAAACTTTACATTTCTTTTTCCCAAATGTTTTAAACTTGCTTTAAATCTCAGTCACAGGCCTTAAAAAACACATGCGAGTAAAACAAAAATCCACACTAACAGATTGTGGTTGAAATTCAAAACGACTCAACAAATCATGTGTACTAATCTGTCATTTTTAGTTAATTATAATCCCAACTCAATATTGCACATTGCGTTATCTATGCTGAAACGATATATTGTGCAGCGCTAATACAAATTTATTTTTGTATAGCATCCCACAAAAAATACATTAAAAAGAGAGATCCATCTATATTATAGATATCTATATTATATTATACATTATAAATACACAAACATTACATATATAATTATATATAACATTTTTCTGAAATATATATACACATTTGTGTGTATTTATATATACATAATATATATTACATTATGTAAAATGATGGGCAATGAAGACAATTAATCACATGATTGTGCTATTAAATTGCATTATTATGTGCAAAATCCAATAATGAATTTAAATATAGTGTATTGCGCACTTTTATTTTCAAAGTGCTAGTATGTGAACAAAAGTGCGGTAAAAATTGTTCAGCAAACAAATTAAGAGCTTTATATCGTCGTATTCCCTTAATAAGAGTTAAAAATATATCTTGTAAAATCATTGTGCAAAAAATGTAATATATGCTGTAATCAAAAAAACATAACTTCAACTTAAAACAAATAACCTCAACTTGTTCCACCTAAATGCTTTTTTCTGAAAACCGTATGAAATTTAGTTGAAAAAACTGAATGCGTCTAGTGTTGGAATAAGGAATATATATTTTTTTATTATTTTTGTCTTTTTTTTTTTTCATTAAACAATTATATTTGTATTGCTTAAAGGTGATATTAACTCAACTTCTTCTCTTGAGTGTGATACGCCTTGCATACTAATGAAGCATTTTTGCAGAAGTAGATGAAGCTGACAGAAATGCAAAGGCCTGATTGTCTAAAATTAACTTGAGCTCTGCAGCTAAACTTCCTGTGAGCAGAGATGGGTTGAAAATGAACACAGAATATTTGCAGTTGAGAAGTCTTATGATTTTAACGTTGTGCAAGGAATTCGTAGAAATAGAGGACGTATATATGTGTGCGGCCAACGCTGAAGACTGGAAAATGATTGACAAGTGACAATTCCACTCAACGCTAGGGTTGGGCGATGTTGACAAATTTGGCATCGTACGATGTCTAATGTGAACATCGGCGATGGACGATTGGTATCGTCGTCGTAGGCGGGGTGGGGGTCTTTGTTGTTAAATATCAATTAATTCATAACGAATTTAATAATTGTAGCCTATCGTTTTCACTACCTGACCCACATGGTCTTTGCTTTACCCATGACCCAACCATAAATAAATAAAGTTATACACAAATTACCACCTGTCAATCACTTTTTTTCCGCGGGACTCTGGCATGATCAGGCGGAGTGATCGGTGTCCTTATAATGGCTTTTCCCCACCACTGGTGGCGGAGACGAGATGAGAGTTCGTTTGGAGTTCACTGTAATTTGTATTGTGATTAATGATAACTTCCTTATTTTATTATTATTATGAGGACATAATAACAAGTAAAGATGCTAGAGCTCGACCGTTTTGGTCACACTTGCGCCTGATATTTTATGCGACCTAAAATATGTATTTGAAAGCATTTGTGCTAGTGCATACATTTTTACCGTGCGACCTGTTTTCACTGCAAAATCCTCACCGCGTGCGCGGATTTAGGAGACATTTATGCAGAATGCATCTTTGCACCTAAAGACACCAAACGCAGCGCTCAGGAACAGATTAAAACAGTTGTCATGTGAACTTGCTGAAGTACAAAAGCCCTCAATGCTTGCCCCGCCTTTGTGCTCTTCCTATTGGCCCACTGCGCTAGAACTGAACGCGAATGGATTGGTTAATATCAGCTGTCAATCACTCAGTCAACGCCTTCTGCCTTCACATGACAGGAGCAACAGCCGCGGAAATGTGAAGCGCTGAAGATGAGAGAATGAAAATAACACTTTAGAAACCACCTAAATTTAAATAATGGCACATCCTATTAGTGATCATGTGCTGAATGTTAATCCACCATTTACACTTTTCCAAGAGTGGATAAAAGACTTCCAGTGGCTTCAAGTCCGCTATGAAAATAACTAAAGCCATTCACTGTAAATCTGTGGGACGGGGTTTACAGGTAACAGCATTTGCCACTGAATCTACACATTTTAAGCGCGAGAGGTACTGTATAATCCTCACGATGTATTTAATCCTCACGATGCTGTCAGCCGTGCAAACAGCAGCTATAAGTATAATATAACACAGCTCATGAAAAGACCGTTATTGCTATTAAGATGACATGCAAATGATAAGTTATATATCAATATTCATGTGGGGCGGGGCGATGGATCACGATGCCGGCTCGACATCGTGAAGTTTATCAGCCATCGGCAATGGACGATGACATCGTCTATCGGCCCAACCCTACTAAACGCCACCTGTTAATATCAGCTATGAAAGTTGGAGTCAGGAATTGAAAACTGTTGCGTACATCCTGAATCTAATTCTTGCATTTCATGGAGGATACCAGAATTCTGTGAATCGAGTTATTCATTTGTATCCAATAAATTACCAAGATTTTTGACATTGAAAAAACCCTCTCCTGACCTTTTTAATTGAACACGCATGGAATTGATTAGATATTCCAACACTAGTTAGGACAAGTTGAAGTGATTTCTTTAAGTTTTCACTTAAGTTTGCAGTGTTGTCCTCTCACCGATCAAAACCTCCCATTTGCCCTCAGTGGCGCGGGTCACTTCATAAGCGCAGCGTATCTCTGAATGTGTGACTCCTCCAATCACGAAGATGATGAGGCGAGGGCCGCTGCGGTACTCTGTGGCAGACTTGTTCTTGTGCCAGTGTCCAAACCGTGCGCTGCTGCAATGAGATTCAAGAGTCACGTTACACCACATACACACAGTTGTAGTCAGAATTATTAGGCCCTTTGTATATCTTTACCCCCAATTTCTGTTTAATGGAGAGAAGATATTTTCAACACATTTCTAAACATAATAGTTTTAATTACTAATCTCTAATAACTGATTTCTTTTATCTTTGCCATGATGAATAATAAAAAAATAAAAAAATGCTTTTATTCCAGCTGAAATAAAACAAATAAGACTTTCTCCAGAAGAAAAAATATAGAAAATATTGTGAAAAATCCCTTGCTCTGTTAAACATCATTTGATAAAAAATAAATAAATAAATAAAAATCACAGGAGGGCTAATAATTTTGACTTCAGCAGTTAATAAACTAAAATCAATGTTTTGTGACTTATTGGACTAGTTCACGTATAGAAAGCAAAATGCATTACATAATGTGTTGTCACAGACAAGATCAGTGGTTAGAACGTGTATAAATTATTATTTTTTTTTTTAAAGGAAATTACTGATTGTATTGCTTGGTAAGACTCTTATTTCTCAGCTAGGATCTTTAGAGCAATGGTCTCAATCTTTATTCCTGAAGGGCCACAACTCTGCACAGTTGAGCTCCAACTCACACCTGCTTAATAGTCTCTAGTAGGCTGTTTCTCAATATGCGTTCTTCAGCGTTCTTGTGTCCTCATGTGACGTCATCATCAACTACCAAAGTTCAGTTCCAAAACTCAAGACTGTAAGAATGGAAGACGCGTGAAAGTTCCCAGATGTGTTCTTGATATTGAGGAACGCATCGATGCAGATTTGAGTATAAAACTCACTGGAGAAGTCCCAGAAGTCATTGCTGCTGAATAAGGAGGAAGGAAGCGCAGCATTTCATTTAGATTTATTAATTAAGTTCAGAGATATAACTTATTTATCTTAGGAGTTTCCCTAAATGAGATGGTGAAAGTAAACATTACCATGAAAATCTTAATAGAGGCATAAGCACATTAAGGGTGTTTATTTGCTGAAATTCATATTAAAAGTAGTTTTATTTGTAATGTGCAAGGTATATTTATAATGTTTTTATGCATAGTATATATAGTGAAAAGGGGAAAAAGCAATAAATCATTGTATGAATGCTGTAATGTTTAAAAAATATTCCATTAAAAACACGTAAAGGTCATGTGACCATCAGGAAGAATGCAGCATCTCATTTCTCACAGGACGCATTCTCTGTTCTTGCAGTCTCCCGAGTTTGTTCTTTTGAGGTAACTTGGCAAGACCGGTCTCCACCAGAACGCAAGTCTGTTCTCTGCGTTCTTGGAATTGAGAAACAGCCATAGTCTTGAACACCTAAATTAGTTGGATCAGCTGTGTTTGATTAGGGTTAGAGCAAAACTGTGCAGAGCGGCGGCCCTCCAGGAATCCAGTTTGAGACCTAAAATTAAGGGCCGGCTCACATTGTGCTATTTTTTATAATTCTAAACAACTGTAGCTTGTCAGACTGCATGAACATGTCACTTACAAGATCTCAGCTGTCATAATGTCAGACTGAACGATGCGCCAAACACGGAAGAAAAATCCCCCAGAGTTTGACGTCATCCATCTGTGACACTTTCACTATTGTGTTCTGAAATGATTCCTCACAGAAAACGTAAACAACACATTTTGCGTGTCTTAATAATAAAACCAGGAAAAAAAACAAAACAGTTTTGACATTTCCCTGCGGTCATTTGAATCAGATTCGGTGCTCCTATTGGTTCTTGGATTGATGCTCGTTGCAGCTGAAGTCACACTGCGGGAAAGAGTCTGAAATCTTCAGACACTGCCAGAACTTCATTGAAAAAAAAAATAAAAATTGGATCGCAATGACCATTAAGCGGCTGTCTGTGAATTTGTCAAACCAACAATCAAAGATCACAGCTTTTAACCAAGAATAACAGGAATCTTTTAGGATTTCCCAAATTTGTCTCAGACGACAAAATCGTGGCTGAAATCTCACAATGTGAGCAGGGTTTTAGAGCTTTTTAAAGCTGTGTTGATCCAATCCAGCCTCTCTCGAAATTTGAAATTCACCCAAAACAAATTAATATGACTGGCTGAGATTGGCAATGAAGCTTCGCAAATGTGGTTCAAATGGCATAGTAAGAGCTACAGGGGAAAAACAACAACTGTATTTGGGAAGTACAACCACTGAGCACCATAGTAGTCCACTACACAGAAAAATAATAGTGGAATGTTTTCCTCATAACATGTCATTTCTTTTTGACTGAAAGAAACAAAAGTAATGGTCAAGGCTCACGGGCTGACAACATGGTGAGTAAATGATTAACACATTTTATTTCTGACAGTGAACTGATCTTTAACTCTTTCCCTGCCACTGACTGAATTTGCCAGAAAACCATGTTTGTAGAGTAATAAAAAAGCAAGCTGTAGTAGCATTGCTCATTTACATGTAAGCTAATGCACATATCAAACATTAAACAGCTTATGAATGCACATAAAAATAAACGTTACATAATGAAATATGGAGAGTGTTGATGGACTTGACCTCTGCTTTGATCATCACTCTTAATCTGATCCAGATAGAGTGATTTTCACAGCTTTTTGTTTAAATAGTGGCTTTTTAATGAAAGTAATCTGAATAAATAAATAAAAACAAATCGTGGAGGTCAAGTAAAAAATAATATTACAATTAAGTGTTTACAAATATATAAAATACAGAAAACTATAACTGTATATTTGCATAATAATACATATTTAAATAATGTATTAACTATTATATAACTACAGGGTTTCATCAAGTCAAATTTAAGACTTTTTAAGACCTTTTTAAGACCATTATGAATGAAATTTCAGACTTACACAAGGATAAATGCTAAGAATGTTTTTCTAAAGTTTTTCTAACAAATGTTATTGTAAGGAAGATAATTAAACCATATGTGTATAAATATAAATATGAATAGAGTTAATAAATAAACTTTTGTTAAAACTTTCATTGAGATGGAATGTTAGTAATTGGATATGTGTTGGTCTGATTAGGTAGCTTTATATGGACATAGGAAAATTAAGAACTTTTTAAAAATGATTTAAGACCAACAACACGATAGTTCCGTGAATTTAAGACTTTTAAGGCCTAAAATTGAGACTTTTGAGAATTTTAGGACTTAAAACCCTGTGGATACCCTGAAATACCTTAATATACAAATATAAACATTTATTTTATATCTACAAATGCATCGATTATTTGTTTATTTCATAACTGAATTTCAGTTTTTTCCTGCAAAAAATGCAACAAGAACAAGCAAACTCAACAATGTATTATGATAACCCCAATTGTGACATTCATTCATTCAATTTGAGTTTAAAAAACGGATGCAAAATTATAAAAGGATTTTTTTTTACATGATTGTTTTTAAATTTTACAATTTAGCGATGCATGTGTAATGAATTAGTTCAGTGAGTCGGAGTTGGAGAAGCAGGTACCTGACTGTAGTTGCGGTGGTGGTGATGGGAGCAGGATCAGACAGGAATGGCCACTGCTTCCGGTCACATTTGTCATCAATGATATTCTGCAAAGAGAAATCAATTTACATAACGTTTAAATAATAACATAATAATAATAATAATTATTATTATTATTATAATTATAATAACAGAGTTTGCTGACCTCCATCACATCTTTCAGGACAGGTATCCAGCGGGAGAGCTGATATGTGGATTCTGTGCGCTCTTTCCTGTCAGGCAGACTCTTTCCAGAATTAGCACCCTAAAACACATGACAAAGAACATGTTAGTCTAAGGCCCAATCCCAATTCTATTTTTGTACCCCTACCCCTACTCCTTGACCCTTGAAACAGAGTGTGAAGGGGAAGGGCTTCAACATTTACCCCTAAGAAATGGGACAGCACTACAGCACCTGCACACCTCATTATATGTCATCACGATCTCTTGCTTCATATGAGATCAGACGATCGCGACTGCTGTATTTATTCCAGTTGTGTTATTTTTTGGTATTTATGTACAGCAAATCAATGAAGGCATATATTATGTTATCATAACGATCTAAATGTGGCAATAAGATCGTAACTATACTGTGCATTTACACCATGGCCATATTCATCTATGTAAACACGCAAAAACAACACTAACATTATAGCAGACACTGTAAAAGCTTATTTTCAGCCACTAGACTTTTCTGACAGGGTATTCCAGTGTCATCGAGTGTCAGAATGTAGTGGGACTGCTATAGCTATATACAGTAGATAGCGAATTTTAGCAGTTTTTATTTTAGTGTTTTTTTTTCCAAGCATGACGAACGCGGTTATGAATATATTAAAACATATGCTTGTTTGTTGTAAAAATTCGTAATTATGACAACAAATCTGCCGTTGTAGCTGGTGTATTCTGTGAAATTTTCATCCGCCTTGGTTTCGAGTGTGGTCTAGAAAAATCTCAGTTCGAAGGGGTATCTACCCTTCCCCTTAGCCCTCTCTAAAGAGAATTGGGACACCCCTACCCTTTCACGTTAACGTGCAAAAGGAGGGCTAGGGTTAAAGGGAAGGGCTAAGGGGTAGAGTTGGGTTCTTCTAAAAAGGGCTAGCTGTGGACAATTAAGAGTTCTTTGTCAGACAGACAAATGGACAATCAGATGGACCGACAAACAGACAGACACACCGATCAACATACAGAAAGACAGACAGACAAACAAGCACAGACAGAGAGACCAACTAATCAACCAACCGGCAGATCGTCAGACAGACCGGCAGATCGACCAATCATCATACACAGAGAGAGACAGACAGATGACAAACGGTTGACTGACCAACCCACCAACTGACAGACAGACAGACCTGACCAACAGACAGACAGAAAAACAAACAGCACACTGACCAACAGACCGACTGATCGACCAATAAACATACAGACAGACAGTTCACTGACCTGCCGATTGACCGACAGACAGACCAACTGATCGACAGACAAACATTACATTGTCAAACAGACAAACAGCACGAACCAACCAAACAGACCAGTTGACTGACTGACCCACTGATAGACAGATCGACTGACCGACCTGACCAACTGACAGACAGATCAACATCAACAAGACAGACAAACAAACAAATAGCACACTGATCTACTGACCAACAGACCAACTGATCGACAGACAAACAGCATTTGGACAGACTAACAGGCAGACAGACAGAGAGAAAGACAGCCAACAGACAAACCGACCAGTTAAGTGACTGATCCATGGACAGACAGATGGTCTGACCGACCTGCCCGACAGAAAGATCAACATTCAGAAAAACAAACAGCACACCGACTGACAGACAGATTGTTTAATGAACAGACAGACAGACAAACAGTTCATTGACCTACTGACCAACAGATCAACAGACAAACAGCACATGGACCAACCGACTAACAGACAAACAGACCCACACACGACAGACAGATACAGATAAACAGACAGATGACAGACAAACCGACCAGTTGACTGACTGACCTACGGACAGACAGACTGTCTGACCTGCCTGACCGACTGACAGATCAAAATACAGAAAAACAAACAGCACACCGACAGACAGACAGACTGACCAACCGACAGACAGATCGATTAATGAACAGACAGACAAACAAACAAATAGTTCACTGACCTACTGACTAACAAACAGACAGACCAACTGATCGACAGACAAACAGCAGATGGACGGACCAACATACAGAGAGAGAAAGAGAGAAAGACAGAGAGATGACAGAGAAAACGACCAGTTGACTGACTGATCCACCGACAGACAGAAGGACTGACCGACCCGACCAACAGACAGACAGATCAACATACAGAAAAATAAACAGACAGACAAACAAATAGCACACTGACCTACCGACCAACTGATCGACAGACAAACAGCATTTGGACAGACCAACAGACAGAGAGAAAGACAGACAGACAACAGACAAACCGACCAGTTAACTGACTGATCCATAGACAGACAGACGATCTGACCTACCTAACTGACAGACATACAGAAAAACAAACAGCACACCCACTGACAGACAGACACACTGACTGACACACCGATCAACATACAGAAAGGCAGACAGACAAACAAACAGCACACAGACAGAGAGACCAACTAATCAACCAACCGGCAGATTGTCAGACAGACCGACAGATCGACCAATCATCATACACAAAGAAAGACAGACAGATGGAAAGATAGACATAGATAGACTGACAGACAACAGACAAACGATTGACTGACCAACCCACCAACTGACAGACAGACCTGACCAACAGACAGACAGACAAACAAACAGCACACTGACCAACAGACAGACTGATTAACCAATAAACATACAGACAGTGCACTGACCTGCCGACAGAGACCAACTGATCAACAGACAAACAGCACATGAACCAACCAAACAGACCAGTTGACTGACTGACCCACTGATAGTCAGATCGACAGACAGAAGGACTGACCGACCCGACCAACTGACAGACAGATCAACATACAGAAAGACAGACAAACAAACAAATAGCACACTGACCTACTGACCAACTGATCGCATTTGGACAGACCAACAGACAGAGAGAAAGACAGACAGACAACAGACAAACCGACCAGTTAACTGACTGATCCATAGACAGACAGACGATCTGACCTATCTAACTGACAGACATACAGAAAAACAAACAGCACACCTACTGACAGACAGACAGACATACTGACCGACCGATCGATTAATGAACAGACAGACAGACAGACAAACAGTTCACCGACCTACCGATCAACAGACAGACCAACTGATCGACAGACAAACAGCACATGGACTGACTAACAGGCAAACAGACCCACACACGACCGACAAACAGACAGACACAGAAACAGACAGATGACAGACAAACCGACCTGTTGACTGACTGACCCACAGACAGACAGACGGTCTCACCGACCTGACAGACTGACAGACAGATCAAATTACAGAAAAAAAAAACAGCACGCTAACTGACTGACAGACAGACAGACTGACCGACCAGCCGACAGACAGATCGATTAATAAACATACAGACAAACAAACAAACAGTTCTCTGACATACTGACCATCAAACAGACAGACCAACTGATCGACAGACAAACAGCCCATGGACTGACCGACTAACAGACAAACAGACCCACACACGACCAACAGACAGACAGACAGACAGACAGACAGACACAGAGACAGACAGATGACAGACAAACCGACCAGTTGCCTGACTGACCCAGGACAGACAGGCGTTTCCCAAAACCATCGTTAGCCAACTAAGGTCGCAAGTTCCGTCGTTACAAACATAGTTCTTTGATTTGCTGTTTCCCAAATCCATCGCTCCAACGAACATTCGCAAACTGCGTCGCAAACTTGAGCCCATGAAACGACACCTCTGGAGCTGTAGTTAAAAGCATAGTTCCTGGCTGTGTTCTATTTCCACTTATCCCCCCTCTGCCCTATTCATTTAGAACATTCTAACATTCAAAGTTGGAATTATTAAAAATAAAAAAGCATTAAGGTCATCTCTCTTAGGTGTAATTTGCTTTCAAAGTATTTTTACAGTTCAGTTTTAGCGATCTTCATGTTTACAATTGTGCTCCCTTCGCGCTGCACTTTGAAAACATTGATATTATTTTGAACACAGCCTCATGGCGAAAACTATAGGTATATTTAAAAGCGGAAATTATGTTACGTCTCCAAAGCTTGTGAAAATAAAAAACATAGCATAGGTTAATTCTTTTATTTTATAGTGGGTTATTTATTAAGTATCTCTACTGTATATGACATGGCCTGTTGGTTAGAACTTTCTGCTGTGGTTTGCATGTCAATTTTTAAAAAATAAATAAACAATATCCTAAATAATAATAATCATCATCATAATCATCATCATTAAAATTATTATTATTAAAGTAAATATATTTATAATAAATCGCCTCATTATTTATTTATTTATATGATTTATATATGATATTAGAATAGTGTTAGCTTTTGTAAATGATTTTATGTTATAGAATAGAATATGTAATGTTCAACTTCTCAATAATATTAGTAAAGCAAACATTGGCCCTATATATGTGCCATTAACATTTATTTTATTTAATATGGAAAGCGAGAGGATGTTTTTACCAAAACTAATATTGGATTTTATTTTAAATGCGTGTGCGTGTAAAACAATATAATTTGCACAAAGAAATGATGGGGTTGTTCTCTAAAGAAGTTACTCCACCCCGTTTAGAGCATCATTATGGGCGTTTTACGTTATAACTAACGTGGTTCAAGCGATGGATCTGCGACAGAGAAACTAGGGGTTTTTGGAAACACTCATCACTACATCGTTCTTTCCCCAAACGATGCATCGTACTATGATAGTTCAGCCGCGAGTTACGTCGTTGTTTGGGAAACGCACCCCAGATCGACAGACAGAAGGCCTGACCGACCCCACCAATTGACAGACAGACATATAGACGGAGACACAGATAGACAGATATTGACAGACAGATAGACAGCTTCAGTATTAGTTGCAAATTAGTTGTAAAAGTGGTATTTTAACAGGCGTAACGATGACTTTCTGAAGCCAACATAATATAATACTAGGGGGAAAAAGCTGTGAGAACATCACCATACATTAGAGCGTCTCATCTTACCCCAGTGATGATGGGGCAGCCCAGATGCTGTAGGTTGGTGATGATGTTCTTGTCCTGCTGCACGTTTGCATGCTGGATGAGCTTTGTGAGGTTCTCTTCACCGATGCCTGTGTGTAAGAATCAATCAATTTAATTCACTGTGCGTTTATGCCTACATCTTACAGTCATACACAAATGCGCATGTTCATACCCTTCTTCTTGTGGAAGATGTAAAGTAGTATGATGCGGATTTTATCATAGTCTTTGATCTCAGTGTTGAGAAGAACAGGGACGATACTCTTCATAGCATCTTTAAGCGGTTCACCCTCGGCATCTGATCCCATGGCCAAATCCTAGAGAAAAACAGTATGTCTGAGAACAGTACAGCAGAGTCACACATACCATTTACTGACTGCTTACATTTGTTAACCTTCATCATGCACCATTTTAATAGGCATGAATTATAAGTCTTCAGTGATCAACATTTCATTTAAAATTTAGCTAATGAAGTAGGAGATACGCTCTTTCCTCTCCATGTGCACCAGACACTTTCTTATCAACACTTTCCTATGATTTTCTGAATTCTTAGTGTGTTTCATGCAGGTGAGTGAGCTTGATAAACCACCTGTTGGAGACACACTCTTTCCTCTCTGTGTGCATATGAATGCGTGTATGTGTTTGTGTATATGTATGTGTGTATGTATATGTACAACGTCAAATCAGAAAAAGTTGGGACAGGAGCAGTTTAGGGCTAGTACTCATGATGTGATTTGAAACAGGTGATGTCAACAGGTGATTGTAATTATGATTTGGTACTAAAGCAGCATCCAAGAAAGATCTAGTCCAGTAGGAGCAATGATGGGTTGAGGATTGCCAACAAATTTGTGAGAAAAATATTCAAATGTTTAAAAACAATGTTCCTCAAAGAAAGATAGGAAGGCATTGGGATATTTCCAAATTTCCAATAGTGCATAACATAATTAAAAGATTCAAGGAACCTGGAGGAATTTCAGTGCGTAAAGGACAACGGCGCAAGCCTAAGCTGAACAACTGTGTTCTATGATCCCTCAGCCGGCACTGCATCAAGAGTCGTCATTCATCTAAAAGCGATATCAACACATGGACTCAGGACTACTTTGGCAAACCTTTGTCAAGTACCACAATACGTAGTTACATCTACAAATGCCAATTAAAACTGTACTGTGCCAAAAGGAAGACCTATGTTAACAGTGTCCAGTACCGTACACTTCTCTGGTCTTGGAGGCATCTGGGATGGACCATAACACGTTCCCACTGTGTGCTGTGTTCAGATGAATCAGTATTTCAGGTATTTTTTGGGAGAAATGGACACGTATGCTCCGGACCAAAGAATAAAGGATCATCCAGACTGTTACCAGCAAGTCCAAAAGCCAGTATTGGGTTGTGTCAGTGCCCTTGGCAAAGGTAACTTGCACATCTGTGATGGCACCACTGATACTGAAAAGGACATTTTGGAGATTTTGGAGCATAATATGCTGTTTTCAAGAAAACATCTTTTCCGGGGACACCCATGCATATTTTAACAACAGAATGCAAAACCACATTCTGCACACATTACATGGTCCTGACTATGGAAGAAGATGACACAGTTACTATAAAAGATCTGGGTGTCATATTAGACAGCAATTTAACTTTCGAAATCATATATCCCATGTCACAAAAACTGCTTTCTTTCATCTGAGAAATATTGGTAAGTTACGAAGTATGGTATCCATCTCAGATGTAGAAAAGCTAGTCCATGCTTTCATGGCTTCTAGGGTGGATTACTGTAATGCTCTGTTCGCTGGCTGCCCAGCATCCTCTATTAACAAACTTCAGCTAGTACAAAATGCAGCTGCCCGAGTTCTTACCAGGTCTACAAAATTTGATCAGATCACCCCAATTTTATCCTCCTTACACTGGCTGCCTGTTAAGTTCCGTATTGTTTTTAAAATATTACTTCTTACCTATAAAGCTTTAAATAATCTAGCTCCTGTTTATCTAAACAACCTTCTGTCTCGATACAATCCAACCCGCTCTTTAAGATCTCAAACTCAGGGCTTCTGGTAGTACCTAGAATAGCAAAGTCGAGTAAAGGAGGTCGAGCCTTCTCACTTATGGCTCCTAAACTCTGGAATAGCCTTCCTGATAATGTCTGAGGCTCAGACACACTCTCTCAGTTCAAAACTAGATTAAAACCCTATCTTTTTAGTAAAGCATACACTCAGCGCATCACATAGCAGTATGATGCATGAATGTGCTCCACGCAGGTTTTTCGCATCTCATTTATATACACTATGAACAGCAGCTACGCTAATTATTCTCTTTATTCTCTATTTCCGCCTGGGCATACTCATCCTGAGGGCCCCAGAGACTATGCAGTGCCACTGATGCGATCTAAGACCTGTGATGAGATGATCCCAAGGTTTCTGCAATCCCGGACCAGGCTGTTTCTTGAGCATCTGCAGTGGTGGTCATCGAGGAGTAGAGAGCATGAGTTTGATTCCGGTGAGACTCCAGGGACAGCAGAGTCTTCGCTGACGTCCACCGTTCTCCAGCCTCCGGCGCCTAGACTGCAGCTCTGCACAAGACGTTTGGCTATAGGAGAAATGGTCGTGCCCAACTGAGCCTGGTTTCTCTCTAGGTTTTTTATCCTTCATTTCCGCCAATTGGTGAAGTTTTTTCCCCGTCGCTGTAGCCACTGGCTTGCATGGTTCGGGACTTGTAGAGCTAAGCATCGATGAATTTGCTCTTCAGTGTTTGGACTCTCAGCACTGAATATTAAACCACACTGAACTGAACTAAACTGTTCTTAAACTCTGGAAACTGAACTGACACTGTTTCAATTCACTATAATCTTCTATGTGAAGCTGCTTTGACACAATCTACATGGTAAAAGCGCTATACAAATAAAGATGAATTGAATTTAACAAGTACTTGACCGGCCTGTCTGCAGTTCGGACCTGTCTCCAATAGAAAATGTGATGCATTTTAAAGCGCAAAATGCGACAATGAAGACCACATACTGTCGCCCACCTTAAGACTTGTTTGCAGGAAGAACAGGACTGAAAAAATTACACCTGAAACACTTTATCAGTTGGTGTCTTCAGTCCTTAAATGTTTTTTAAGTGTTGTGAAAAAGAATGTCAACATTACAGAGTGGTAAATGCTTTCCTGTTCCAACTTTTTTGAAATGTGTTGCAAGAACCAAACTGGGAATGTGTGTTTATTTTGAAAAAAAACCCCAATAAAACTCATGAGGAACACATTAAATAATGTTTGTTGTATTGTCTGCAATGAAATAAGTCAAAGTAAGTTTAGAAATCACTACTTTGATTTTTTATTTGCGTTTTCCATACTGTCCCAACTTTTTCTGATTTGGGGTTGTATGTTTGCATGTATGAATACCAAAAAATGCTAAACTAACTTATACTAGTCATGGAATCTATATATTTCTGCTGTCTGGAGATTTGACGTGCTTCTTTTATCCTCTTTTTTGAGTTGGTTTGGATAAAAGATGAATAAATAAATGTCAATTAAAACTTTTAAAATGTAAAAAAAAAAATTTCGATAAGATTTTTTTAATTAAAAATGTTTTTGAAGGAAATCTCATGCGTTTACGGAGAACGGAGGCTGCATTTAATTGATAAAAAATGCAATAAAAGCAGCCATAATGTAAAATATTTATCCAGTACATAATAAACACTTTCTATTTGACGATTTTAAAATGTCATTTATTTCTGTGATTTTCAGCATTATTACTCTCGTCTTCAGTGTCACATGATCCTCCACAAATAAATATTGTATGCTGATTTAAAACTAGCTTGACCTTTATTTTTTACACAAATTCAGATGATACATTTAGAACTTCACCATCAGTTTAAAGGCAGATGTTGAGGTAGATATTTATATAACAATTATATAAAAAAACACAGCCATAAACATGCGAGTGCGTCAAAATAGGAGGTAGTTGAGATTATCCATCAACAGATCAAATCAAGAGTTATAAACGCAGCACATAAAGAAGTCCATCAGCTGCAGCCATTAACCAGCTGGTTATAATACCTCCACACACAGAGAGAGCCGTGCACTTAGCGAAAACCCTCCATCTGCTATAAATGACACAGGGAGATGGCTGTACAATGTCCAGCAAACGTTCTTGCTACTTTCAAAGGTTACGCAATAGCTTCCTGTGCATTATTTTACTGAAACAAGTCAAAGTTCAGCGCACAATCTGCCGCATACATTTACAATAAGAAGCTTAGAAAAAGTAAGGAAAGATAGTAACAGACCCTCTAAAATAAAGTCATATATACCCAAATTGCTGTATGTAGACTCACAAACAGGCTAAACAAAACATATCAGTAGATATTACATATTAAAAAGCAAAAAAATAATGCTAAATTGTGCGATTAAATCAGGAGAAAACCAGACAGCACTGACCTGCTCCACCTCACACAGCTTGTCTAATGTGTTCTTGAACTTTTTCATGCAAGCATCAGCTAGATTCAGATGAGTGGAGTACTGTAGAAAGCACAAATGATCAGAAATATAACTGAATACAGAAAATTATGTCATCATTTATATGTTTGTTTGACTTTCTTCTGTTCAACACAAAAAAAGATATTTAGCAGAATGTTTCTGCAGCCATCGTTTTCCATAATATTTGTTTTTCCTACTATCGATGCCAATGGCTACCGGTTTCCAACATTCTTCAAAATAACTTCTTTTGTGCTCAACAGTGGTTGAGAAAATGCTGATTAATATTAATAATATTAATATTTTTACCAGGCTCAGCTCTTTCTGGTACTGCGGCATCTTCTTCAGCATCTGAGACAGATCTTTGATGTTGGCCTGAGGGAAGAGGTATTCATCACACTTTAGGTACAAAACAGAGCTTTTGTGTAAAGTCTTTATGCACTTTTTAATATTTTGTCTTACTTTATTAAAAATACACTTATTTTGATGTTTTCTAACATACAAAAGCGTGATTTAGCAGGTTTTGTCATTTATTATTAAAATCTATTATGAACACTCAATTCTATAATGTCTAATTCCAAACTTTCATGCAATCTTCAAAACAAACAACATTAAAGCAAATTTATTTTTATCATTAATGCTTGTCGTTACATCTTTCAAAGTCAATAGAAGTAATATCAAAACTTACATGGATAGAAGTACTTAATTCCTAGCTAAATGGGTCAGAATAGCTGCCTGAGCAAAGTCAAACTAACTGCATTTAAAGGAGCAGTAGGTGATTGTCTTAAGAAACATTTTTGGTTGTGCTGGTCGAAAGTCTCTTCAAATTCCAATAGTAATAATTAAAGTAAATTATCTAAATGTATTTATATGTATTTTTATATTCTGGGTAAGGCATAAGACTAAAAAATGTTCATCCAATTAAACTATTACGACAGGTAACTCAAACTGTCTTGTCAACAAATTTAAATTTCTGCGCAGTCTGTCACGCATACATCACTCGCGCGTTCACGTGAAGCATGGCCACCTACAGCTGACATCAGGTAAACTCAGCAAGCATGAACCTGTTAGACTTCTTTTTGAAAGACCAACATGGCCTTGTAGCCATGAAAAGAATGATTGTTTCTGCCAAAAATGCAGAATCAAAACTTTTCTAAACCCTGAATCAATAACGGAATTACTTTTGTACGCTGGAGGGCAATGACATTTTGCAGTACAAAACCACGATCTGAAGGGTGACACCACGGCTGAACTATTACTTTTAGACAGGTCTGTTTTAAAACTATTTTAGTCATGCAAAGTTTATGCAGATTATGTTCTTGTTTATAAAGGTTTATAAGCATGGAAGTGTTTTTCAGCCACTGAAAACATCCAGCGAAAGATTGACTATATTCAAGTTCATGGGGTATCTATTACAGCATCGATAATATAGTCGGTTAAATAGACTTAAGCATTCGTTTAGCTGTTCAAGTGTAAAAGGAGATGAAACAAGTGATGTATGTGAGAATTAGCAAGCACAATTGAAAATGAAAAGTCACTCACTCATTGTCTTGGTGATGTAAAACGATGGCAGGATATTTCTGTTTTTTTCTGATCTGATTTTTATTTAGTTGAATAACGAAACTTAAGTAAATAGTGCTCTTCTGCCTAACCAGCTTTACTGAGGTGAAGTTTGATTTATATTTGCACATTCGTTCATTTTTTAACAGTGACACGCTCCCACTCTAACGCTACTTTGAATATTGGGTCTGAAATAGCCTGTAGGTATGACTCAATGACTTGACTGTGAACAATGTTGTATTTTATAATTATTAACTGATTATATGATTTCACTATTTAGAATTTGCAAACAATACATTTCTGAAATGATATTATTATGGAGAAAGCTCAAATGTGAGAATATAAAACCAACTTTACGCCAATGCAAGTTTTGGGGAAATATAATTCCTTCACCCGCTGACCTGTCAACAACTACGCTGGACAAAGTGTGTGTCTCCATAGAGTTTTCTAACTGGTGAATAACATGATCTAGTGTTATATAAGGTTGTCTATCGTCATCTATTCGTTGCACGTTCATGACTTAAGGAGGCGTGGCTTTGGACAGCAGGGGAGGGACTTAAATTTTAAAAAATTATGCTAACGCTAGCAATCTGGCAGATCACCTACTAAACATTTAATATACATTTTTACTGTAATACATTTTCAGTTAATTACAATTAAAGGCACAATATGTCATTTACAAGACTAGAGGGCGAGTAATCACAACTAACAAAGGCGTATTTTGAGTAGGGAATCATTACATACTACATGTACATTCATATACATGGATGAGCTACAGTATTCAAATTTCATTATCATAGTAGTTGGTATGTTGCAGAGCAATGGGGCATTCACACCCGAAGTAAACTGCGCTCTTTGCACGTATCAGTTCAGGCTTTTGATTAGCCGTGCCTGACTTATTTTATTTATTCATTTAATAATGCCATATCAGCAACATTGGCTTTATTTATGGCAAAACCTATACTAAATATACAATATATAACATGCAATCATATGGGTTTCTCTGAATAAACAATCATTGTACAAAAAACAACAACACTGAAAAGAGTCACATGCAATCTTTTAATTTGACTGATTGTGTAATTCGATGAGTGTTTAAGTCTTGAGCGGCCGATTCTACATCTCGTATGTACAACCTGATCAAACTGTAATTCTTTCTTTCATTTACAAGTAGATTCACTTCATACAATCTATTGTTTTTGCATTCATCTCATTAATTTTACTTGTTTTTGTTAATGCTACATGTTTTTGTTCTTCTAAACATTTTATTCCAAAATTTTTCTAAGACCTTATAAAGATCAGATCATTTTTTTATGTCCCAATATGAGGAAATCTATAGTTAAATGTGGTGTTTTTCACAAGACTGGTGTGATGTCTTCACCAGTGTGTACCTTGTCTGTGTTCATCCTCTTGCTGTCACAAAAGACCCGCAGCAGCTCCGTCACCTTCCTGAAACAGAAGAGCATAGGATGTGAGCCCATAAACACCCAGAACAGACAGACTGAAGATCTGATGCTTTCTCCGCTCTTACTTGGTGACGTCTGCTATGTGCATGTGTCGCAGCTGAACCCACAGCTCATCATCCTCATCCAGCAACACCTCTTTCTCTCGAGCCTCACCGATACCTGCTGTCTGATACCTGATGCCAATAATCAACAATTTATGATGATTACAGAAAAGATTAAATGCTCTATTATAAGTTAATTTATTGCCACATCAGCAACTTATGGCTATTTCATGGCAAGGTTAATATAGATCAAAAACATATTACATAATAACAACTACTTTATATATAAATAGAAATAATAGAAATAATACTGAATGAATGAATGAATAAATGATTGAAGTAAATGAATGATTGAATGAATGAATGAATGAAAGAATGAATGAATGAATGAACGAACGAACGAACGAACGAACGCTATAGTTTGATGATAAATACATTTTTCCTGGGGATACATTTTTAAAAACATCCATCAAAGCGTTCCCATTATGAAAATCTTGTCTAAAGGTCTTTAAAATGTCACATTCTAATGAAATATGTTTTATGGTGAGGGAGGCTTGACAGTTACACATTGGTGGTACATCTTTCTTCAATAAATACAATTGAGCCAACTTAATGCGACCAATTCGGCATCTTGTATACAGAGTATGCAATATACAGTTGAAGTCAGAATTATTAGCCCCCTTTGATTTTTTTTTCTTTTTTAAATATTTCCCAAATAATGTTTAACAGAGCAAGGGAATTTTCAAAGTATGTCTGATAATATTTTTTCTTCTGGAGAAAGTCTTATTTGTTTTATTTCGGCTAGAATAAAAGCAGTTTTCAATTTTTTAAAAGCCATTTTAAGGTCAAAATTATAAGCCACTTTAAGCTATATTTTTTCGATAGTCTACAAAACAAACCATCATTATACAATAACTTGCCTAATTACTCTAGACTCTAGTTATTAGAAATGAGTTATTAAAACTATTATGTTTAGAAATGTGTTGAAAAAATCTTCTCTCCGTTAAACAGAAATTGAGGGAAAAAATAAACAAGGGGGCTAATAATTCTGACTTCAAGTGTATACACAATAATATAAAATATATATATACACAAACACACACTGCAAATAAATGCTTTCTTAGTACTTTCTAGTCAAAACAGTTTTTAAATCAAGAAGCATTTTCTAGACAAGCAAAAACCATTGTCTTGTTTTCAGAAATAATGTATCAAAATGAAGGTTAGTTTTTCCCTTAAAAAAACATAATGTTCCGCCACTAGAGGGCGAGTATTCACAATAAACAAAGGCATATTTTGATGAGTGTGGAATCATGAGAGTTATGGACTTAATTACTTCCTATTATATTTTGTATTCAAAACTTATTAATATGGTAGTATGTTGCAGAGTAATGGGGGCGTTCACATCACACTATTCACAGGTATCAGTTCAGTCTTGTTTTCAGAAATAAAGTATCAAAATGAAAGTTAGTTTTTCCTTAAAACAAAATAATCTGTCAATTGGGTAATCAAAATAATCTTGTTTTTGCTGTGAAATAAGTATTTTTTAAATAAGAAATTTCACTTTGTTCTAAAAAAAAAAAAGACCTCAATTCAAAAAAAAATAAATAAAATTATATATATATATATATATATATATATATATATATATATATATATATATATATATATATATATATATATATATAGTATTTTTGTCTAGGAAATGGGTCTTGACTTATTTTGATGGTCCGTTTGTTGAATTTAAGTTACACTGCATCTACATGCCAACTAATTGTCATTAGATTATAAGTACACTGTTGGGTTTGGGTTGTGGTTAATGCAAGGTGACATGTACTTGCAAAGTTTCTTACAGTCAGTTAAATGTCTGTTGAAGGAGCAGTATCAGCAGATATTAAGCAGACAGTCTACTAATACTCAAATAGACCATCAAAATAAAGTGTTACCAGACTTTTTTGATATTTGGACTAGAAACAAAAGAGAAACAAGAAAGGCATTTTTTTTTGCAGTGTGGACAATATAAAAATGTGAAAAGTCTTTCATATATTCTTTGGTATTATTTGTATAATTGTCCCATTCCATTTACCATTTTTGTATATACTGTATACACAAATCATTTGCAGGTTTCAGAAGGCTCTATTATAAGTTAATCAATTCTTGTTTAACTATAATGGGAGCTGAAGGCATCTTGAAAAAGGCAAAGAATCACACACACACACCTGTAAATGTCTTGTTCAATGTCTAGCAGGTCATAGGCCATCGCCTGAAAGGTGAGCTCGTGCAGAATTGGAGAGACGGGATCATACCCGCGGTCCACTATAAGCAGCTGAGAGCGAGCTTTATCTGTGCCCTGTTGGTCAAACACACAACTGCAATTACAGCATTTATACAAACAAAGATTCTTCTGTGCTTTTTGTGTAAAACAGAACTAGACATCTCCTTAATATACTTGTTTGTTAGTTTTATTAGAGCCAATATCTTCCACAAATATTTCTAGATTACAAAAGAGGGTTTTGAGTTCAGTAAGATTTATATGATGTACTTTGAACTCACCAAAGATACATTATGTACAATAATTTTATACAAGATTCTCAAATCTGTAATATTATATTGAATATTAATACAATTTTAAATGGACATACAGTAAAACACAACTTATTCCTGGGATGATGAACTTATATTTTCTAGTGGTGGTGATGTGCTCGAGAAACATTTCAGGTTATTATCAATGCTAAAAAAACGTGCTGCTTAATGTTTCAAGCACACCATCATATGTTTGTCTTATTGTCTTTGATTATTTGAGCAATACCAAAGTTTTTTTTTTTTATTGTTTGAAAAAACAAAATCTTAAATAGAATTATAAGACGTTTTTATGGTCTTTTCATTTTTGATATTTCAAATCTGACTATAAAACAATCTCAATGAAATCAAGCTTTCGAGCGGTAATGTATAGTCAGGGTGCAAACTTAACTTTTCAGACATAATATTTGTTATAAAGAGCACACAATTTACAACCAATAACAACATAAAAAATAACATTACAATAGTTTAATGGCAGGTGTCATTAACAGTTTTTTACAACCTAAAAATGTACAACTTATTTTACAACCTAAAAAACTGGGCTATAAAAATGTTGTCAAAAAAAACCTTCTAATGTCTAATAACACATTTTTTAACTGCATTGTGTATATCGTCACCTTAGAATTATAAGGTTCTATCTGACATTTTTGTCAAAATTAAGTTATTCACATATTCTTATTAAATGACAACTTATTTACATTATGGAATGTTGGAAAGTTGTTTACATTTTAAGACTGTATTTAAAAAACAAATGTTACACACATACTGTTTGCTATGGAATGCAAAAACTTTGAAGCTCAATCTCTCAAAATCATTCAGAACGCAGATAGAACCTTATAATTCCAAGGTGACGATATATAAATATATATATATACAAAGTTGGAAGTCAGAATCATTAAGCCCCCTGAATTATTAGCCCACCTGTTTTTTTCCCCCCCAATTTCTGTTTAACAGAGAGATTTTTTCAAAATATTTCTAAACATAATAGTTTTAATAACTCATTTCTAATAACTGATTTATTTTATCTTTGCCATGCTGACAGTACATAATATTTTACTAGATATTTTTCAAGACACTTCTATACAGCTTAAAGTGACATTTAAAGGCTTAACTAGGTTAATTAGGTTAACTAGGCAGGTTAGGGTAATTAGGCAAGTTATTGTATAATGATGGTTTGTTCTGTAGACTATCAAAAAATATATAGCTTAAAGGGGCTAATAATTTTTACCTTAAAATGGTTTTTAAAAAATTAAACACTGCTTTTATTCTAGCCGAAATAAAACCAATAAGACTTTCTCCGGAGGAAAAAATATTATCAGACATACTGTGAAAATTTCCTTGCTGTGTTAATCATAATTTGAGAAATATTAAAAAAATAAATTAAAAAAATTCTAAGGGGAGCTAATAATTCTGACTTCAACTGTATATATGACTAATGTTGAGGAAAGTAACTTTTGAAAGTAATGCATAACAATACTGAGTTACTTCTCAAAAAAGTAACTAGTTGCGTTACTTTTTATGGTAAGTAATATAGGTTATGTTACTTTTGAATTACTTTTGTTTTATTTTTCCTTACCTTTGCTGAGGCTTGATCTCTATCAGAACCTGCAGAATTTTTTTTTTTTTTAATAGCAGAGATCTGCATTTAACAACACACTCCATAAACGTCACCTTCACCTGCAGTTTAAAGCAACGTGTTTGCTACTTTTGTACTTTTTGTCTTATTGGTTAAGTAAAATTACTGTTCATTGAGACAATTCCCTTTTTCTTTTTGTCAATGTGTTTAAAATAATGAACAAATTCTCTCATTGAGTGCGGGATTTAACCTGACTAACTTAATTTTTATTCAGCAATTTTTTTTTTAAAAGCTCATCAATTAAACTAAAAAGTAACTCGCATTATTACTTAATTACAAATATTAATACTTAATTTCTTTAAGTAAAGCGTTACTTTACTCATTATTTAGAAAAGTAATATTATTATGTAACTCATGTTACTTGTAATGTGATACCCCTAACACTGTACATGACCAAATTAGATTTTGTAAGTTATTGCAGTGTGCATGTGAAAAGTATTCACAGAGCTTCACCTTTTCCACATGTTTTGTTGTTATGTTATGTTAAAGCATTAAAGTCCAAATTAATTACATTTACTTATTTAATGCCTTATTTCAAAGCCTGTTTAAAATTTTAGTAAATGCATTAAATGAAAAAGCAAAAAAAAAAAAGAAAGTAAAAAAAAATCAAAAGCACTGTGAGTACTTGGCAGATGCACTGTGCAATCTCTGGCATCAGCTGGCGGAGTCTTGTTTCCTTCCTCTTCTACTTAAAGCAACAGTTCATCCAAAAATGAATACCATTTGCTCACACTGTAAACAAATATCAGTTAATTAACAGCTTCCGTATGTCGTGATTCACAAGTGTTTTCAGTTTATTTACAGTTGTGAATTGCATTAGGGGATGTTGATCTCTGCTCTGCTGACATTTGATATTGAAAATTTACCTCTACAGTTTAACAAAGTGACTTTTATTGGCATTTTAGTAGTTTGAAATAATATAAAGTATAAGAAATAATATAAGTCATACGTCAATTTGCATATTACTGGCGTCATCATGTCCAACAGTTTCTGTTTGTGTAACAGCCTATGGTTAACAAAGGGGTATTTATATTTGCACTACGCTTTACATGTGCATGTCAAATAAATTTATTGCTGTTTGAATACAGTATATCAGTATAGATGTGTAGTGAATTTGCAATAATCTCTCTGACAGTTCAGAAACTGACGATAAAATCTCGGTGATTCTTAACAGGAAAAGATTAAATGGTCAAATTAAATTGTTAAATTTTAATAAAAAGAGAAGCAGATCGGTTTGACTGTCCAAGGGAAATACCTCACACTCGCAATGCTAAATCATTTGGCGACGTACACAGAGGGGTGATCTGCTCTCAGGCTGCAGGTGTGAGAGACGGCTATGTGGTATTGGGCTGCCTGTGAGTGCTCTGAGGCGGGGGAGAGACCAATGGCATCACCCGCACCTCGTTAAGATGAGTAGGAAGGGTACAGTATAAACATGAAAGTCTATAAAATCTCCTGTAACACCAAAAAAGTTGCTAGATTATTCGCTAGTCGCTTTTTTGAAAATTTGTCGCTAGGGGGGTCTGAAAAGTCGGCAAACACTGATTACAAGGTGTTTGTAGCATAATATACAACACCAACCCAGACAACATACAGTGAGGGAAATAAGTATTTAATCACACTGTGATTTTTCAAGATCTCCTACTTAGAAATCATGGAGGGGTCTAGAATTTTCAGTATAGGTGCAATTCTACTGTGAGAGGCAGAATCTAAAAATAAAAATGCAGAAATCACATTGTATGACTTTTTAACAATTTATTTGTAAATTACTGTGTGAAATAAGTATTTGATCACTTTCTTTTCAGCCAAATTTCTGACCCTCAAAGACCTGTTACTTTGCTTTAAAATAGTCCAGCTACACTCTGCTCATGATTCTAACTTAGTAGCACTTGTTTGACGTCACTAGCTGTCATAAAGACACCTGTGCACCCCACAATCAGTCAAAAGTCTAAGTAGCAACATGGCCAAAACCAAAGAGGTGTCAAAAGACACAGGAGATGAAATTGTAGACTTTCATAAAGCTGAAACTGCTACGGGGCAATTGCCAAGAAAGAGCAACTGTTGGAGCAATTGTCAGAAAATGGAAGAGGCTAATGATGACTGGGGCCCCACGGAAGATCTCTCCTCGTGGGGTATTAATGATGCCAAGAATGGTCTAGAATCAGTCCAGAATTATGCAGGAGGAGCTGATCAATGCCGTGAAGAGAGCTAGGACCACCGTTTTCAAGGGTACTATCAGTAATACAGTAAGATGTCATGTTTTAAAACCATGCATCGCACGGAAGGTTCCCCTGCTAAAGTAAGCCCATGTCAAGACCCATCTGAAGTTTGCCAGGGACCATCTGGATGGTCCAGAGTATTCATGGGAGAAAGTCCTGTGGTCAGATGAGACCAAAGTAAAACTTTTTGGTCTTAATTCTATTCACCGAATTTGGAGGAAGAAGAATGATGTGTATCATCCCAATAATACCATACCTACAGTGAAGCATGGGGCTGGAGGCATCATGCTCTGGGGTGTTTTTCTGCACAGGGGACAGAATGACTGCACTGTATTAAAGAGAGGATGAATGTGGCCATGTATTGTGAGATATTTGGGTTAAAAACCTCCTTCCCTCAGTCAGAGCATTAAAGATGGGTCGTGGCTGGGTCTTCCAACATGACAATGACCCAAAGCACACAGCCAGGAAAACCAAGGAGTGGCTTAGTAAAAAGCATAACAAGGTTTTGGAGTGGTCTAGCCAGTCTCTAGATCTAAATCCAATAGAAAATCTTTGGAGGGAGCTGAAACTCCATGTTGCTCAACGACAGCCCTAAAACCTGACAGATCTAGAAAAGATCAGTGGGCAAAATCCCTCCTTCAGTGTGTGCAAACCTGGTGAAGAACTACAGGAACCCTTTGACCTCTGTAATTGTTAACAAAGGCTTCTTCTAAATATTAACAAATGCTTGACTCAAGTGATCAAATACTTATTTGATACAGTAATTTACAAATAAATTGTTAAAAAATTATATAATGTGATTTCCTGATTTATTTTTTTAAAGATTCTGTCTCTCACAGTTGAATTGCAATTATGCTAAAATTCCAGACCCCTCCATGATTTCTAAGTAGGAGATTTTGAAAAATCACAGTGTGATTAAATACTTATTTCCCTCACTGTATGACTTTAAAATATTAAATATGTTAATAAAAGTCACTTGTTTAAACTTTTCCAGGTTAAAAGTAGTTGGAGAAAAGATCAAAGTCCCATGTGCAAAATGCAATTCAAAAGCATAAATAAACAGGGGGAAATAAAAACATGAATAATAAAATACGTAAAACTGCTAATTTAATGGTATTCTTTTACAGTGCACTTTCAACTTGCTTCATTTTCAATTACAATTTTATTCTCTGATGAACAAAAAAAATGTCTTTTATTATTTTTTAAAATGTTGTTAACCAGACAGATGTTGGTAACCACAGACTTCAGTAATAGGGGGGGAAACTGTATCCCATCAAATGTCTGATACCAACGTTTTTCAATATTAATACTGTGTTCAAACAGAAAAAAAACCTAATGGAGCAATGGAAAGCCAAGTAAAAGATAGTCTTTCAGGGTAGTGAATTCACTCAGGTTTTATTGGACTATTTTTATCCTTTTCTTAGTTTTTTTTTATTGTTTTAGTGATTACAGTTTAAATATTTAATGTAAGGGATCTGATTAGCAACAGATGAGAGATTAGAAGTAAAAAAAAAAAAAAACTTCAGTGGGAAACAAAGATGCAGGAAAGCACAAGGGAATATCAAAAACAAGATTTGCATTGACACCCACCTGAAGCTCAGGAAAATATCAGCTGATAGACAAGAACAGGAAAAAAACAGAGAGAAAATAGTCCAGAAAACAGTAAGAAATCATTTGCAAAGCATAGAAGTGGTACTTTAAATTAAAGAAACTGAAATGGGTGTAACAAGATATTTCAAAGGTGTTTATAATAATAAACTAATAGCGGTGTCTCATTTCAGAGGCTGCACCCTCCGAATGACGCATTCGAAGGGCGCTGCATCATCCCAGCACGATGAAGACTATCTTATTTCAAAAAAATTTGAAGGCTCCTTCAAATGCAGCCTCAAAATGTGTCCTTCGTTTCCCAGGTAATGAAGGACACAACCAGTGGATCCTTTGCGACTTTGAACATCACAAGATTCATTGTGTGCTAATAACAGCAGGACGTTTGTAAAAGAAAACTCCGGATTAAATGTATGAATTAGATTTTATTTTACTTGTATATCTAAACAAAATGAGTAGGAAATGTCTCACTAAAAAGTTATTTTATAGATAGTTTACATTTTATGTGTACATGTATAGATCAAAGGAATTATATTCTCAGCTTTTGTACACCTTGCTTTGCCTTCAGATCGCTTAAAATAAGTTTTAAAATTGAAAACAAAGTCATTATAATTTTTATTACCGCTTATTAACGGCTGCTGCACGGTTGCAAGGTGACAAGATTAGTCCTCTGTAGGCTAGATCGTCTCATTTCAAAATGCTGTTTCGGCTTGTGTGCACTTCGAAGGACTCACTTTTGAAGTCTGCATCCTTCAGAGGATGCAGTCTCTGAAATGAGACAGCGCTTCCTAAACATCCCATCATCTCACCTCTCCCATACTGGGATTGTCTGCTTTGTGTGCATTCAGACGATCCATCACCATCTCAGCCAGACTGAAATTCTCCTTTGGACCCCTTAGAGAAAGAGAGTTGGTTTACACATCATTTTACACCAGTAAAAAAACAAACAAACAAACACAAAGTGCTGAGTGAATGTGGCTCAGTACAGGCGGTATCGGATGGCTGGGTACTCCTTCAGCGTGTCACAGAGAGTGGCGATCTGCTCAGCCATGGCTTCCATCATTCTGCTCTTGTCGTCTAGATTAGTCTGAGTCGGGCTGTAGAAAGCGTGAAAGGAACTGGGGTTGTCCAGAGTGAAGACCTGGAGCGAAAACAGTTAGATTCTTTAACTATGAAAAAATTCACAACAAGTCCCACTGAAAAGGTGCGCAATACTGAAAAAAACATAATGTCTTAAAACATGTGGAGGTGTATATAAACCAGACCAGACGGAAAGCCTCACAGATAGTTCAGGACTCAACTCATCCTCTTTATTATGAATTTGAAAAACTTCCTTCTGGCAGACGATACAGAGTACCCACAGCAAAAACAAATAGTTTTAAGAAATCTTTTATACCATCTGCTATTACCATATTGAATAATTGACCATGAAGTAGTCTGTATGTCTAGGGTTGTGTGTTGGTAATCTGTGGTGTAGGAAGCTTTGTGTTTGTGCTCTGTTTGTGTTTTGTATTTGTTTTGTTTGGGAGGCCAAAAACGAATTTCCACACGTGTGGACAATAAAGATTTCAATTCAATTTCAATTCAATTCAATTCAAAACAGAGGTCTCAAACTCAATTCCTGGAGGGCCACAGCTCTGCATTGTTTTGCTCCAACCCTGATCAAACACAGCTGATGCAAATAATGAAGATGTTCATGACTCTTTTGAACACCTCAATTATTTGGATCAGCTGTGTTTGAACAGGGTTGGAGCAAAACTGTGCAGAGCTGCAGCCAAGGAAGGGACAGTTCCCCTAAAAATTCTAATTTGCTCACTATTTACTCAGCTGCAAGTGGTTCCAAACCTTTAGGAGTTTAATTACTCTCTTGAAAGCAACAAGATATTTTGAAGAAAGCTAGAAATCAGTAGCTCCAGGTTTCCAACATTTCTCAAAAGATCTTCTTTCGTGTTTTGGGGAGGATAATAATAACAGTAAACAAACTGTTAAACATACTGTACTAATGTGTGGAATACTGGTACTGGAAAAACACCAGTACTTATATTTTAAACGGTTTTATAACATAATTTGGCTTAATTTGATATTTGACACATTGCATGTCCGGAGTTCGCCAGTAGATGGAAGTGCTTTAAAATCTGCTGCTGAAACCAGTAAACATCACAACAGAACGATGCGATGGATGATGATCATAAATACAAGACATCTGATGATATGAATAATTTATTGAATTTTACTTAAATGTTTTGTTACAGTTTGATTCAAAGGCATTAATATATATATATATATATATATATATATATATATATATATATATATATATATATATATATATATATATATATCTTTTGAGGCTGGTTATTTGTCACCAATGGTATCGATTTAGTATCAATAACGAGGTATTACATTCTGGTATCGTAGCGAATCCAGAATTATGGTATAGAGCCATCTCTATACTGTACTAAAAACTGAATTCCCTTTTGTGTTTTATTGTAACGCATTTAAACGGCTTACAAATTTTAACATGACATTAGTATCATGTTAAATCATTAGACATCATTAGGATATCTGTGGTCGCAGCCGTTTTAAGTTCACTCATTGTGTTCTGTTACAAAATAGAAATCTCTCTCTTATTCTGTACTTCTTTTAAATGTATATCTGGAAATTACACATCAAGTTATTGTGTTAAAAACCCGAAAAAACTGTTAAAAAACAACAACACTGTGTTGCTCTACAATTCACAAACGTTTTCCTCTGGGTCTTTTAAGGACCATTTTTACTTATTAATATAGTTTAAAAAATGTAACTGATTCTGTATTAAATAAACTAGATCATACATTAAAAAGCAAAAATCACATGTTTTTGTTTGCTTTATGGGGAATAAATGGCCTATTTGATAGTGTCAGCTGCCATTCTGTTAAATAAATATTATTTTATTGAAAACATTAAATATCACACAGCCCCAGCAGAGTCATTAAGTTGGGCTGCCATGACAAGGAATTTTTGTTGTGCGATATATTGTCACAGAAATTATTGCGATAAGCGATCTTATTGTCATTTTGAGATAATTTTATGCCACTGATTATATAATGATTATATAACAGCATAATAATGGAAACAGCCATAAACACTTTAAAATACTCATCATTCTTAAGGTTATTTAGATTCTAAAATTTGATATTAAAAGGATAAAAGTCCCATTATATATACAGTACTATTAGATTAGATTAGATTAGATTAGATTAGATTAGATTAGACTCAACTTTATTGTCATTACACATGTACAAGTACAAGGAAACGAAATGCAGTTTAGGTCTAACCAGGAGTGCAATAGCAGCAAGCGCAGGATACAGGTATAAGTTATAAAGTGCAGTTATAGAAAAACTATGGTGATATTTACAGATGGATGTACTATGAACATTATATACAGGTTGTGTTAGCTATGAACAGAGATTTACAATAGATGGATAGATGTACAGGTTGCTATTAATAATCAGAAGTGTGCAGATATATAAACATAATTACAAATGTATATGTACAGTGGGTGTGTACATAATTACAAATGTACATGGGTATGTACAGTTCAAATAAATTAATCAGTGCAATGAATATGTGCAATTTTTAAATGTGCAAATGTTAAATAGTGCAGTGATTATGAGAGGTCTGAGTTATGATTATTAAATGTCCTATTAGGTAAATGTACAATTATATCTTTGACACCAGTGAGGTGTCATTGTAAAATGGCTTTGACTGTTTTTGTGAATCTGTAAATATATACTGCTACGGCAACAATTATTGAGGTCATCTCCAAGTACTGCAATATAAGTAGATATATTGACTATTGTTAAAGGCCTACTCTACCTTACAAAAGTCTTGTCGTCAATCCCAGTTGTAAGAGCAACAAACAATAACTTGACTTCTAGTTGATCATTTGGAAAAGTAGCAGAAGGTAGATTTCAGATGAATAATCTGTTGAACTGCATCCCAATCATCACAAATACTGCAGAAGACCTATTGGAACCCGCATGGACCCAAGATTCTCAGAGAAAGCAGTCAAGTTTGGTAAAGGAAAAATCATGGTTTGGGGTGACATTCAGTATGGGAGCGCGCGAGAGATCTGCAGAGTGGATGGCAACATTGAGTTCAAGTTCGAACAAGTTCCTGAAAGCAAAGAAGGTCAAGGTGTTCCAGGATTGGCCAGCCAAGTCACCAGAATGAACATTATTGAGCATGACTGGGGTAAGATGAAGGAGGAGGCATTGAAGATTAATCTTGATGAACTCTGGGAGCAAGAACGCTTTCTTTGCCATTCCAGATGACTTTATTAATAAGTTATTAAGTCATTGCATAGATGTATGGATGCAGTGCTGCAAGCTCATGGGAGTCGGACACAATATTAATTCTTTTCCCACTGCATCATGACTTTATATTCTATACTGTACATTATTTCTGTTAAGTGACAAGACTTTGTCTGAGCAAAATCAGACATTACTGTCCTAATTAAATCATTAAAAATCAAGGCATGATCATGTTTTATTGTGGTAAAATAGGCGTAATCTAGAGGCCTTTGCCTTTCATATAAGCCACTTCTGATACCAAATGATCAACTAGAAGTCAAGTTATTATTTGTTGTTCCTAAAACTTGGATAGGCGACAAGACTTTTGTCAGGTCGTGTATTTTAAGAACAGATTTTTTTTTTATTATTATTGAGAAGGAATGTATTAAATTCATCAAAAGAGAGAGCAATATCATTCATAATTTTGCGAAATACTTTCAAAAAATATATATATATATTAAGCACCACAACTATTTTCAACACTGATATAATATCAATAATGCTTCTCAACAGCAAATCAACATGTTAAAATGATTTCTGAAAAACTGTTTGACACTGAGTGGAGAAATGGACTGTAAAAATTATACTTACAATTCAGCTTTGTGTCACTAAATTGCATTTTAAAAACATTTTAGAATATAAGATTATATATAAATTGCAAATAAAAAATGTAGTTTTGTAACACTCCAGTTTTTACTATATTTGTGATTAAACTAATGCAGCCTTGGTGAGCAGGACAGACTTCTTTAAAACACACTTTAACAACCACATCGACCTCAGACTTTTGAATGGTAGTGCAAGTGTTTGCGTTCCCACACCTGAGACTCGTACGGTATGAAAGCCACATTGATCTCCTTGAGGGTTTTGACGACCTTGGCAACCCTCGACCTGCCAATCTCAGCAAAAAGCCCATCGGGACAAGCTGAAAGCAGGATAGACAATATAATAAATACACCCACTGTAGACAACCATGAAGGAAAACAACCAAAGCAAACAGAAAAACAAGCTCTCTTACTGTCGGTAAAGAAGACGTGTGCTGCTTTGTAAGTGAAGGCTGTCTCTCTGAAATCCGCAATCAGAGCATGAACTGACTGGAAATAAAAATATAACGAACATGAGTGTTTACAAAAACTGTCAAATATAATTTTTTCAAGTTCCCTGAAATCAAAATGAAAGCTTTTGGGTGTTAGAATCAATATGTCAGTTTCAACCATTTGACTTGTATGATCACACTAGAGTGATCAGTCTAGGCTGGTCCATGAAGAGTATGATTCGGGCGTTCAGTGCAACAGGTAATCAGCTGCTAAATTCAAATCTGCTTTTCCACAATGGAGCACCGAGCCAGAAAAGAAACATTCGGCACTTGTCATAAATCATTATTTATCAGTGTTTTCTAAATCATTCACTTTATGTTTAAGGAAGCCATTTTCTTTTTTTAATGCATCGCACAGTGTCTCGATCGCTGTCAAGCGGCCGTCCGGGTCATTAAGTGCAGTGTTAATGTCCACAATCTTCCGAGCTTATAGTGAAAGGGTTGATTACAGCGTAGATACAGCAGAACGAAGCTCGGATAAGAATTCAGTTCATAATATTGACACTTCAGTGCGAATAGTGGTTGTAATTATGTCCATTAAAGAACCAGGTGTTAGCTCATCCTCCTTCGGTGGAGCGTTAACATTAGCTGCCTGTTCGCCTCCTCTTTCAGCCAACATTTCAGCGATATTTTGTCAGAATTTACCTGGTTCGGGCATTTTTACATTTAGATGTGATGCAGCTAATTGCTAACTTTATAAATGTAAAACAAAGATAACTGAGATTAATAGAAACAATACACAAATGTTCATGGAGTGACTTCCACCTTGTCGCCACGACGCATACCGGAAGTCTCAATTTATCAGTGTTTTTAAAAAAAAAATAGCATTTATTTTAGGTCTTAGTCATTTAAATACACATTAAATAGACATAACAAAATGTTTAAGGTTAGTAAAATACTCATGTCTATAGAGATGGCAATAATATTTACTTAGTCAATGATTTATCACAGGTCGCCACAGCGAAACTAAAATTGGCCATGGTTTATGAGTGTGTGTGTGTGAATGAGAGAGTTTATGGGTGTTTCCCAGTGCTGGGTTGCAGTTGGACGGGCATCTGCCACAAAAAAACCATATGCCAGAGTAATTGGCGGTAATAATAAATAATTTTATTATAGCATAGTTGGACCATGTGCTTTATTCATATCAGATACTGTTTAGGTTACTGGATCGTTTACTCTATTCTTATCTCAGTAAAACACACTTACTTTTGTGTATTTTGGGATAAGTTGATAAATTAACAAAAACAGCCATATTACAAAACTCACACGGAGGGGTCAGCAGGATTATTTAAAACTAATCTGTGAAAGGTTAATGTTATCTAAAAGCTAATGTGCCTCAAAAACAACAACACTATTTGCAATAAGAAGATACAGTATTTGCATTAGTTTCTCTTTCCTGCCAATATTGACAGCGCACACAGTCCGCTTCAGCCCAGAATAAATCATACACAAGCCATACTCATGCGTGCATGGCTTTTCATCTCGTTTTATGCTTGAGCAACTAAATGAATGCTCGAGTTTATTTAACTGATTGTATTTTAATTACATTACAACATCGATGCTGTAAAAGGAATCGTATAACATTGAGAAAAGTCACATTAAGAGTTGAACGGAAGTTTATCAGCGCTCATCATTTTTTAATTTTTTTTTTTAATAATGTCAAGAAATACAATACAAGTCAAGTATGAAAAGAACATTTCAAAGGCTAGGGGGAGATATGAACAATATCACAGGAATACATTAAATGATATACAGGCCTGTAAAATTTGCATAGCTTTTAGATTTTTGAGGGTAATATGGTCTCAGTATAATGCTTCACTTCATTTTTAAACGTATCAGCGCTCATCATGACGACAGTATTCTCAGCCAGTGACGTCACGTTCTAAAGTTCGATCTGCATCATATAAAGCTTGTCAGTTCTCTATCAGTGTTGTCAGTTTCTCCATGTTGCTGTTTGTACTTGATCAAGGTGAGTTCAATACCGATGGTACGAGTGGAGCCACGGCAATCTCACGAAGTCCGCTTCATAAAGCTTCACTCGGGCCCGTCTGTGCTGTAGTTCTTCGCGGTTTGCATACATAAAGGCAATATCATGAAAAATATTACGTGTTTGTTGCTCGAAATGTGCCGCCGAGCAACATTCCGGTGCAACACCGGCACGGACTGGCACCCGGTTTGCTCGTGCACTCCCTGGGGCGAGGAGGCCGTGCACTCTAGGCAGGGGGCCACACGGAACTCTGAGGACCCTCAGGGAAACACGGGAGGCCGGTAGTGGAACCTGCTGTGAGGGTTATGGTGGGTGGGAGCAGCGTGGCCCACACATCGTCTATTCTAAACTTTAGTTTACTATAGTTTAAAATAGAAACTGTGTACCTGTATGTACCTGTATGTCTGTTTGTTGGAGCGTTGTAATGTTTTCTGTTGTGTTTCAGCAGGGTTTTTGAGCACAGAAGACTTGTTTTAACTGTGTGTCGCACTGCAATTAAGCCAGCCGCGCTTCAGGACAACACAGTCAAGACCGCCATCATTTATATTCATGAGCGAGCGGATTATAACGGATTCTCGGTTATCCTTCTATGTTTCTGCAAGTTTATCCTTAAGATGGATGTTTTTAGGTCAAACTAAATAAAGTATACTCTTTCTAAACACCTGCATTGTGTCTTTATTTGTCCTGTAGTCTACTGTAGTAGTCATACAAGTACAGTGCTTTTATGTTACGGGGTCTGAAAATAAATAATTTTGTAAATGTTGAGTTGAACATTCAGGTTTAGTAAGAGAAAACGGAAATTGATTGAGTTAACACTGCACTTAATCTGACCAGGAACAAGATTGGCTTCAAGGAGACCCTAGAAGGACCATTTAAGTAATTGTTGAATTATTGTGCATGGCACAACATCCTAAATACAACGGCCATCTTGTATGTTGGTGTTTGCCTGTGCGATGTGAATTGTCCTTAATAAAGTGAATTTATAAAAATATGTAGAGCTGAAGACAAAGTTATTAGTCCTCCTGTAACATTTTAATTATATATATATATATATATATATATATATATATATATATATATATATATATATATATATATATATATATATATATATATATATATATATATATATATATATATATATATATATAAATTTCCCCAAGTGCCATTCAACGAAGTAGATTTTTTGGTGTTTTTATACATAATTCCTTTCGCCTTTTTCATGATCACAGTCCATATTTTATTAGTTATTTTGCAAGATACTAGTATTCAGCTTACAGTGCACTTTAAAGGTTTTACCAAGTTAATTAGGTTAATTATGCAAGTTCAGTTAATTAGGGAAGTGACTGAACAAGTGAAAAAAAAAAATTCTTAAAGGTGCAGTTTGTGATTGTCTTCAGAAACATGTTTTGCTGGTTAAAAGTCTCTTCACTTTCCAAAAGTAATGATTAAAGTAAATGATCTAAATGTGTTTATATGTATTTTTCTATTTTGGGTAAGGCATAAGACTTTAAAAAAATGTTCATCCAATTAAATAATGTCAGGCAAACATCTCCCATAATTCTGATAAGTAGCCCAAACTGTCTGTCAACAAATGCAGATTTGTACATCTGCACACCCTGTTCACGCAGACAGATCAGCTGTTTGTGCATGCACACGAGAGAGTGACAGCAGTAAAAACAAATGCTGAATCAAAACTTTTTAAAATCCTGAATAAATATTGGAGTTACTTTTGCACACTGGAGGAAGGACGACACCATGGCTGAAGTATTTCTTTTAGACAGGTATTGTTCTGTTTTAAAACTATTTTAGTCCCCCAAAGCTGATGTAGATTTTGTTGTTACGAATGGGTGACATACACAGAAGTGTTGTTCAGCCACTGAAATCTCCCGGCGAAAGATTGATGTGACTATTTTCAATTTCATAAGGAACCTTTTACAGCATCAACAATGTAGATTTTTATTTAGTTTAACAACAAAACAGAAGTCAATAGCGCTATTCCGCCTAGCCTGCTTTACTGAGGTGAAGCTGGTTTTATAATCACATCACATTGGTTTATTTTTGAACAATGACAACCTGTGACACGCTCCCTATATTGCTTACCATCATGCTACTTTGAATATTCGCTCTGAAATAGCATGAAAGTATGACTTATGCCAAGCTCCATAGTCGCTTTACGACAAAGCGCATGAAAGTGTGAGACAAGCGATCCTTGCATGCATGAAATATTGCACATTATGACAAGTTTTTACTGAAAACGTGATAGATTTAATACAGTTTTTTATTGGGAATTGTAGGATTATAAAGTAGTGTAAAGTTTTTTAACTGGCGGCTAACATGATCTAGTGGGTTGTCTACGATCATCTTTAAGGTGAGCATTCGTAATTTCAGGCGTGGCTTTGGACAGCAGGGGAGGGATTATGTTTTCAAAGATATTATGCTATCTGATAGCATTTTGGCAGATCACCTACTGCACCTCTAAGGGAGGTATACAATTACCTGAAATTAAATAACCTTAGCAGTTTCTACATTTTATTTAATTATTTTGTTCTAGCCTACGTAAAAAGAAAACAAGACTTTCTCCCGAAGAAAAAAAAGGTAACACTTTTTAGTTAACTAGTTTAGGTCACAACGGAGTATATGCACATGAACTTTTAATTTCAGTCAGCCAGCCCCAGGGCTTATGGTTAATTGTCTACCCATACAAAATTGCATAGCTTAAGATCTGATTTCTTAAAAAAAAAAAAAAAAAAAAGCAATATTCACTGACTTGCTGAGATACGATATAAAAGTGGGTACCAGACCAAACAAAAAGCACTGTATTAAATTATATGGTCACACTTTATTTTGATGGTCCGTTTGTTGAATTTAAGTTACATTGCAACTAATTATCATTAGATTATAAGTAGACTGTTAGGTTGGGGTTAGGGTTGGGGTTGGGATTAGGGTTAGTGTAAGTTGACATGTACTTGCAAAGTTTCTTATAGTCAGTTAAATGTCTGTTGAAGGACTGTTAAATGTCAGTATCAACAGATATTAAGCAGACAGTCTACTAATACTCAAATGGACCATCAAAATAAAGTGTTACCAATTATATTTTTCCGCACCATGTCTTCAAAATATGGAAATTAATTTTACCCCAGTATTCTCAATGTAATTTCTGTGCTAGCCTGCTACTAATGACGGCGCCTGTTTTTAAACAGTCATTTGTCTCTTTTTACGCTTTATCTAACTGATTTTATTTATTGATGCTGTAAAATGAACCTGATGAAATTGAAAATAGTCACATAAAGCTTTCACCAGAAGTTCATCATTGGCTAAAAAAAACATGCTCTACATATAGCCCATTCACACTATAAACTATTGGCTTAATACCTGCCTATTATTAAGATATAATTGTTTGCTAGTAGTTATAAAATTTAATCTCATTCTGCATCCCTAATCAAAACCTAAACCCAACTTCTGCCTTATGAACAATTAATAAACAGCTAATTAGTAGTTTATTAAGCTAGTAGTGTTAGTTAATGGTTTGTTAATACAGTGCATTGTGACCTAAAATAAGTATTCAAGAAAAAAAATACATATAATCATCACTTGGGAAATATTTACAAACTAATTTAAATTTTACAGGAAAGCTAAAATTGTTGTCTTCAACTGTATGTTAGTGAAGCTGGCTGACCTTTGGCACAGGTGAGATGAGGTAAATGGCTTCCAGACTGGGGATCGGCTCCCTTCGCTTGCTGATGTCCTCCACAACTGTGAAGAAAAACAGCACAGCTCACATCTCGTCATCTTAAGTCAATACTTTTTTCATAGAACAAACCAGACATATTTTTTATTTATAACATGAACATATTTTGTAACAAAATGCAGACACTGCTGTCGTCACTATGAAAAGTGAAACCTTTAGAGATCCGTGACAGAAAAGATATTAAAATGCTCACTTGTAACACCCTCCGCCATGATGTCAGACATTTTACAGCACGAGGACAGAATCCGCATACTGATATGATCAACGATGAGCACCTGAATATAAAACAAATACAACAATTAATCAAAACACAAAAGTCATCCGAAAATAGATTAACAACTACAAAAGCTTCAATATACTGTAGTAATATTACCTTCCACTCCCCATCTTTCTTCACACTCTTGATGACTCCACTGAGGATTTCTACAAATAAAAGACACCAACAATGAGCTATTGCGAGTCCTATATGGACAACTGAGGGTGGCAAGCTGGCTCAGTGGTTAGCACTGTCGCCTTACAGCAAGAAAGTCCCTCATTCGACTCCTGACTCTGTGACTTGGCATTTCTGTGTGGTGTTTGCATGTTCTCCCGGTGTCCGCATGGGTTTCCTCCGGGTGCTCCGGTTTCCCTCCAAATACATGCGCTATAGGTGAATTGAATAAGCTAAATCAGCTGTAGTGGTTGAGTGTGTGTGAATGTGAGAGTGTATGGGTGTTTCCCAGTCCTAGGTTGAGGCTGGAAAGGCATTTACTGCATAAAACACATGCCAGAATAGTTGGTGGTTCATTCCACTGTGGCGACCTTGATAAATAAGGGACTAAGCTGAAGAAAAATGACTGACTGAATGAATGAATGAATATAGACAACTGGGATATTTGAGGCATTTATGATGATAATCAGTCACATGACCACATGATAAGCAAGGTTTCATGTATTTTTAGAGGATATGCTTTAAAACAAGATAAACTTATTAAAGTTAAAGGGTTTTATTTTCATAAATGTTAAACTTTCGAAGAACTTTTAAGTGCAAATAAAAACATCTTAAAATTTGGAGGGAAACCAATGTCTAAAGTGTTCTTCAGAGTATTTTTTGTTTGTTTATTCATTCATTCATTTTCTTTTCAGCTTAGTCCCTTTATTAATCTGGGGTCGCCAAAGCGGAATGAACCACCAACTTATCCAGCATATGTTTTACACAGCGAATGCCCTTCCAGCTGCAACCCATCACTGGGAAACATTTATACACACTCATTTACACTCATACACTACGGACAATTTAGCCTACCCAATTCACCTGTACCACGTCTTTGGACTTTGCACTCAGAGGAAACCCACACAAACACAGGGAGAACATGCAAACTCCACACACAGAAATGCCAACTAAACTGACCCAGCCGAGGCTCAAACAAGTGACCTTCTTGCTGTCAGGCGACAGCACTACCCACTGCGGCACCTCGCTGCGCTTGTTTATTTATTTGTTGCCATTTTATTTTATTGGCCATAAAAAGGGAATGAACACATTTTGAGTAAAATTATTTATTTTAGTTTTATTTTATAAACTACTGGTAATAATATTATTAAAATATTAGTATATTACAATCTAAACCATTTATTTGCAGTAATTGAGAATACGTCAGAAAAACATTTTCCATGTTTTCAGGCCTTTAATACTGGAGGTTAAAAAAACACATGGTCTGTAGGTGATAAAAATGAATAAAAAAAAACATAATATAAAAAACACAAATGAAGATTTTACTCAAAATGCAAAAATATTAAACATTTAACTGCCCCACCAAGAAAAAAAAAATTGTATTGCATTTCTTAACTCCTAATGTCACTAGTTAACACACTCATCGCATTTTTTTTCAACACATCCCATAATTTCTAAAATATCAACCTCTACCAAGTGTTTGATATGTCGGTTTATGTAAAAAGTACCAGAATTAATACATCTATGAAAAATCTGAAAATCTGAAGTGTAAGAGCAATTAATTTTTATTTTTAAATATTCAAAATAAAACATTTTTGAATACTAAATCACCTTTTTTTTTTTTTTTTTTAAGTATGCCATCAAATATTTCAGATTCTCATTTAACAGAGAATTTAACATGTTTTTGGTTTTATTGTAAAAAATAAAATAAAACCAAGAAATCAAGTGTAGTAGTGCAACAGGATTATGTTTGTTTGATTTTTTGATAAACCAACATTGCTGTGTGTAAAAAAAACATTATTTAAAACAGTCATTCTTTAAATGACTTTAACAGTCATTATTAAAAACTGTGAAAACATGGTCAAGCATTTGGTAGAGCGGGCAGTCAAAGGGTTAATAACCAATATATAATATAATTTCCTTTTATTTGTCTTTGCTTTCTAGCATTTGTATGCATTTGAATGTCTAACAAAAACTGCTGTACTTGTTACGAGATAACAGTACCACTGTGGTTCTGTTGAAAAACTTAAATAAAATAAATAAAATGAAAAAAAGAATAAAAAGTAAAAAGAAAAAAATATGAGCAATTCCAGCGTTATGTATGAGACATTTGAAGTAAAAACTCATAACATAAATTCACATAGAAAGTATGTTAACATTATATTGAAACATTGGTTTATATTTTCCAGAACAACTAACCACAGAGTTAAGAGGCCAGAAAAATATCAATCCGTAAACATGTTTTGAACTTTAAATGAGGAAAATAAACATTGCGTTATGGATGTGACCAAAAAAGTATGTGAGTTTGCAGTATACAACATACTTTATAGAAATTCTGTAAATTAAACTGCACAACCCAAAAGAAAAATGCTAATCAAAAGGATAAAATATGTCTCTCTATAGAACAAGAATGATTGACTTTATTTTATTTGACATTTTTGCATTTATGAAGAAAAAAGCCTCGTTATGGATGTGACATCTCTCCGTTATGGATGTGACCGATGTGAAATTGCCACTTGTGTGATTTTGGTAAATCAAATGTAATTGTTTTAAAACATTGACAAAGACATTTTTGAGTATTTCTAAGGTACTGTAAAATACAAGTCTACACAAAAAACGTAGAAACGGTTTCCATATTTTGGTGAAAAATTATTTTTTTTCATGGCAAGGTTGACATTTGCATGGAATTGCTTATATATACCATTATTAATAACTTTTGAAGTAGTTAAAGCTTGTTTCCAAAGCTTTGCCTATATATAAATATTAGTAATATACACTTAATTATATTTAAAAACGTATATATTAAATATATTTAAAATAAAACATTGTTGTCAATCCAAATAAGAAAATAATTAAAATACAACTAAATTATGAATAAAAAAAAACTTAAATTAAACGAGTAAATTCAACAATTAATTAAACTAAAATCATATCTTATCATATCCTATGTTAATACTAAAACAAGGATTTTTTTTTTAAACAAACTACAAGTTTGGTTCCTAAACTGAATGCCTGACTAGAAAAAAAGTGTAATTAAATACCTACAGGTGTTTTTGTTCATGCATGAACATGTACAAGTGCAAATGTATTAATACCAAATTGATGCTGCCTAAATAATAACAATAATAATAATAATAATATCAAATGTATTTCTAAACAAAAAAAAATAATAACATTACGCTACATTGTAAGAGCAACACATTGTGTAGAAGTAATATGGCAGGTGAAATGTAACAACACTATATTAACAACGTAGAGAGTTGGCTCAAGACTTTGGTAAAAAAAAAAAAATAAGTGCCATTTCCTGGGTGTTTTATTGTGTCCGGCGGGAGGTTGATCACAAGACTGACACAATAACTGTTAAATCACGCAGTGCAAATACCTCCGTTCTCCACTCTGTTTACACAAATGACACTTTTGAGTGAGTAAATGTGTCAGGCAATGTCTATAAACTCCTTAAAGTTTCAGTGTAAACTTCAGCATCTTCATACGGAAGTTTGGTCCATGATGACGTATCGACCACTCTCTGTACACCTGTTGCTCTGATTATGTGTCACGACACGCCGACATATCAATATAGCAGCTCTCAATCATTTGACATATAGGCAGGAGACGGTTTACAGGCCGTACTGAGAGACTAACACAAACTTACTTTCGTTCGCGAGCGCTTTTAGTCCACTCGGGGCCATCTTGACACTTCCCTGTTGACAGACTCCAGCAGGGCTGTGAAGACAGAAATGACGGAAACTCCCACGCCCAGTAGACCAGAACACCCGGAAGACCTGCTTCAAAATAAAAGCCCCCTCCAAAAGCAACGCGTAGATATAGAACGTTACATGTAAATAACGTAGCTTGTTAATTGGACGGTATGTTAAAATTTGACCCCAAATAATAAATGTATATAATAAATTCAATCATCATTAACTCTCCCTCAAATGTTTCCAAACCTGTTTTCGTTTTGTTTCTTTCTTCTGTTTCACAAAATAGACAACGGGAATGGTTGTATCCCGCCTTGTTTTCAGACGTGCTCAGGAGCATACAATGTAAACCAATGCAAATTACGACAGATAAAGCAGACCATTCAGGAGTGTATCATGTGTGCTTATGTATAGAGTGTATATGTACAGAGTGTATCATGTGTGCATATGTACTGTATGGAGTGTATTATGTTTGCATATGTATAGAGTGTATCATGTGTGCATATGTACCGTGTTTATCTTTATGGAGTGTATCATGTGTGCATATGTACCGTATGGAGTGTATTATGTGTGCATATGTATGGAGTGTATCATGTGTGCATATATATCATTTGTATGTGTATGGAGTGTATCATTTGTGCATACATATGGAGTGTATCATGTGTGCATATATAAGCTGCCTTTCGTTGTTTGGATTCATCAACTTCCAGTAGCTCAATGGTTACGTGACTCTCCTCTCACACCACAGACCCGGGTTCTACCCCAGACACTGACAGGAGTATACATGTGTGTATATGTATCATGTGTGTATATGTATGGAATGTATCATATGTGCAGATGTACTGTGTGTGTATATGTATGGAGTGTATCATTTGTGCATATGGAGTGTATTATGTTTGCATATGTATAGAGTGTATCATCTGTGCATATGTACTGTGTTTATATGTATGGAGTGTATCATGTCTGCATATGTACTGTATAGAGTGTATTATGTTTGCATATGTATAGAGTGTATCATGTGTGCATATGTACCGTGTTTATATGTATGAAGTGTATCATGTCTGCATATGTACTGTATGGAGTGTATTATGTTTGCATATGTATAGAGTGTATCATGTGTGCATATGTACCGTGTTTATATGTATGGAGTGTATCATGTGTGCATATGTACCGTATGGAGTGTATCGTTTGTGCATATGTATAGAGTGTATCATGTGTGCATGTGTACCGTGTGTATATGTATTGTTTGGAATCATCAATTTCCAGTAGCTCAGTGGTTACGTGACTCTCCTCTCACGTCAGAGACCCGAGTTCTATCCCAGACCCTGACAGGAGTGTATAATGTGTGTACGTATGGAGTGTATCATGTATATGTATAGAATGCATGGGGTGTGTATACGTATAGATTGGATAATGTATAGAATGTGTCATGTATGGTGTATATATGGAGTGTATCATAAGTGTATATAGTGTATATGCGTAGTGTGCGTATGGAATATATTGTGTGTGTAAATATGTATCATGTGTGCATATGTATGGAGTGCGTAATCTGTATATATGTATCAAATGTGTATGTATAGATTGTATTGTGCGTGTGTGTATATATGTATGCAGTGTATATGCATAAAGTGTATCATGTGTTTATATGTACAGGGTGTATTGTGTATAGAATGTATCATGTGTGTATATGTATAGCTGCCTTTCGTTGTTTGAATTCATCAACTTACAGTAGCTTAGTGGTTACGTGACTCTCCTCTCATGCCAAAGACCTGGGTTCTACCCCAGACCCTGACAGGAGTGTATAATATGTGTATATGTAAAGAGTGTATCATGTGTGCATATGTATAGAGTGTATCATGTGTGTGCATATGCATAGTGTATTGTGTGTATATGTATAGAATATATCATGTGTATCATGTGTTTATATGTTTAGAGTATATGTGTGTGTGTGGAGTGTATCATGCGTGTATATGTATAGAGTGTATCATGTGTGTATCGTGTGTATGGGTATCATGAGTGTATATGTATGGAGTGTATCGCGTGCATATGAAGAATGTATCATGTGTTTATATGTTTAGAGTATATCATGTGTGTATATGTATAGTGTATCATGCGTGTATAGTTATAGAGTGTATTGTGTGTATGGGTATCATGAGTGTATATGTATGGAGTGTATCGTGTGCATATGTAGAATGTATCATGTGTATCGTGTTTATATGTTTAGAGTATATCATGTGTGTGTGGAGTGTATTATGTGTGTATATGTATAGAGTGTAGTGTGTGTAAATGTATAGGGTGTAGTGAGTGTATATGTATAGAGTGTATCGTATAATGTGTGTAATGTGTGTATATCTATAGAATGTATCATGTATGGAGTGTATAATATGTGTATATGTATCATGTGTGCATATGTATAGAGTGTATAAATGCAAGCTGCCTTTCGTTGTATTGGTTCATCAACTTCCAGTAGCTTAGTGGTTACGTGATTCTCCTCTTACGCCAGAGACCAGGGTTCTATCCCAGACTCTGACAGGAGTGTATAACGTGCATCATGTGTGCATATGTATGGTGTGTATATGTATGGAGTATATATGGAGTGTATCATAAGTGTATATGTGTATAGTGTAAATGTGTTACATGTACCATGTGTGCATATGTATGGGGTTAGATTGTATCGTGTGTGTGTGTGTGTATATATATATATATGTATAGAGTGTATCGTGTTTATATGTCTATACTGTAGTGTATCATGTAAGCAAGCTTCGGTTCATCAACTTCCAGTAGCTCAGTGGTTATGTGACTCACCTCTCACACCAGAGACCCAGGTTCTATCCCAGACCCTGACAGGAGTGTGTATCCATGGAATGTATCATGTGTGTATATGTATGGAGAGTGTATATGTGTATCATGTGTGTGTACATGTATAGAATGTATCGTATTTATATGAATAGAGTGTATCATGCATGTATTGTGTGTGTATAAATGTATAGAATGTATCGTGTGTATTTATAGTGTATCATGTGTGTATATGTATAGAGTGTATATGTATGGAGTGTATCGTGTGCATATGTAGAATGTATCGTGTGTGTATATGTATCATGTGTGTATATGTTTCGAGTATATTGTGTGTGTGTGTATATGTATAGAGTGTAGTGTGCATATATGTATGAATATGTATAGTTTGTTGTGTATATTTGTATAGAGTGTAGTGCATGTTTATGTATAGGGTGTCATGTGTGTATATGTACACATTGTGTACATGTACAGTCTGTCAGGTGTGTGTATATGTATGGAGTCTATAATGTGTGTATATGTATAGAATCTATATGTACAGAGTGTATCATGTGGGTATATGTTTAGAGTATATCATGTGTGTGTGTGTGGAGTGTATCATGTGTGTATATGTATAGGGTGTAGTGTGTGTATATGTATAGAGTGTATCGTGTGTATGTGTGTTATGAGTGTATATGTATGGAGTGTATAGTGTGCATATGTATAATGTGTGTATATGTATGGTGTGTATATGTTTAGAGTATATCATGTGTGTGTGGAGTGTATCGTGTGCATATGTAAAATGTATCATGTGTATGCGTGTATACGTATAGAGTGTATTATGTGTGTATATGTATAGAGTGTGAATATGTATAGTTTGTCATGTGTGTAGATGTATGGAGTGTATAATGTGTGTATATGTATAGAATGTATCATGTATGGAGTGTATAATGTGTGTATATGTATCATGTGTGCATATGTATAGAGTGTATAAACGCAAGCTGCCTTTCGTTGTTTTGGTTCATCAACTTCCAGTAGCTTAGTGGTTACGTGACTCTCCTCTTATGCCAGAGACCTGGGTTCTATCCCAGACCCTGACAGGAGTGTATAACGTGCATCATGTGTGCATATGTATGGAGTGTATAATGTGTATATGTATAGAATGTATCATGTATGGAGTATATATGGAGTGTATCATAAGTGTATATGTGTTACACGTACCATGTGTGCATATATATGGGGTGCGTAATGTGTATACATGTATAGATTGTATCGTGTGTGTATATATGTATACTGTAGTGTATCAACTTCCAGTAGCTCAGTGGTTAAGTGACTCACCTCTCACGCCAGAGACCCAGGTTCTATCCCAGACTCTGACAGGAGTGTGTATACATGGAATGTATCATGTGTGTATATGTATGGAGAGTGTATATGTGTATCATGTTTGCATATGTACAGAGTGTATCATGTGTGTGTACATGTATAGGAATAGAGTGTATCATGTGTGTACTGTATATGTATAGAGTGTATTGTGTGTGTATAAATGTATAGAGTGTATCATGTGTAGAGTGTAGAGTGTACGTGTATCATGAGTGTATATGTATGGAGTGTATCGTGTGTATATGTATTATGTGTGTATATGTTTCAAGTATATCGCGTGTGTGTGTATATGTATGAATATGTATAGTTTGTTGTGTGTATATGTATAGAGTGTAGTGCATGTTTATGTATAGGGTGTCATGTGTGTATATGTACACATTGTGTCATGTGTGTACATGTACAGAGTCTATCAGGTGTGTGTATATGTATGGAGTGTATAATGTGTGTATATGTATAGAATCTATATGTATAGAGTGTATATGTATAGAGTGTATCATCTGGGTATATGTATAGAGTGTATCATGTGTATGTGTATCATGAGTGTTGTAAGGAATCAGCTCTTTGGTTTAAATCACATTTAAACTCTGGGGATTTGAATCTAAAGATTCGAACATGATTTACATAGAATTATTTAAAGCTTACACTTAACCTAGTTATTTGTCCAGCAAATAGAACGGTCAGTGTAAAGCAATCCTGTATTATACTATTTTGTGGCCAACAATAACAATATAAAAACAGTATCTAATTATTTAATAAGCAAGGTAACAGTATCTGAAGCTGAGACATTAACTGATAAAGCACAGAATACACCAACACGGATCTTAACAACGAAACAAAGGTTTATTGCTACTCTAGAACACAACATACTAATCTACATAAAACAAACAAACGCACCTACATACACACAAGCAGTTTGGGGAGAGTTATGACGGAGAGCGAGTAAGGATTCAACTTCTAGCATTTGCTCATTCTTAGCACTGCAACCTGAGGGAAACCATAAAAGCAGAGAATTTCGCTATTCTTTACTACTTAAATATTATTCACACCAGTTCAGCAATGGATAGAAACATTGTTTGTGTTACTTGCGATTCTGATGGAATTTCGGTCTCCTCGGCTGGTCCAAAGGAAGATCCCGGCGGAGCTGATTGGTCAGCGTAGCAACTTCAGTGACGTGCTGGAATTCTCTCGTCGGTAGCGAGGGGTTTCCTTACTTTCAGGGAAGTTTGAAGTCGGTTGCTAGGGATACAGATGTTGGTCGAGGCGGTTTCAAGTTTCGGTCTCGTGGAGTCCTTCCTGGAGTTTCGGCTCTCTGCAGAATTCTGTAGTTATGGCAGTGTTTCTATCAATTCTGATAAGTTGACCCGATGGCTTGTTGTTGAAGCGGTTGCGCAAGCAGATCGGGGGTCAGCGGGCAGCGAGTGAACGTCGCGGTTTGCTCCATGCTTCGACGAGGCTTCGGGCAAGGCAGTGTACGGCCAGCACTAGAAGATCGACGACGGTGATGAGAGGCAAAGACCTGGCAAAAAGACGACGACGAGAGTTTCCTGGTTCAAAGTTTATAGGCTTGGGTATAGGCGTGGCCTACACAGGGATTGATAGGAGAAGCTGCGGGGTGGAATCACACCCCCATTCCCTCCTCTAGGAGGTTGGGTTAGCACTTCATGTGAGAATCATGCATTACCTGCCTTTAATCGGAAGCTATTAAAATAAAGTTTTATAACATGGACATTTTTACTAGTATGGTTTCTTCATATAAACCAATGCATTTAAAACGTTTCACGCTTTCAATTAACACTAAATATGATATGTTTCACAAACGTTCTGTAGATTTCATGCAGCAGTAAATGCTATAACTCATTACGTATCCATAACGGTTACGTTAAACACATGGAACATGTACACACAAAAACCTACAGAAACATAAAACAAACATACATTACTCAAATAAACACAGTTTAATTGAAAGTCCGTTTAAACTCTGGAAGATTCGGATCGTTTGTGTGTCCACATTTCTAAGGATGTTTATTCCCTCGCAGACGCAGGTCGCGGTGTGAACCAAAAGGTAAAGTTAATTAGCACGTGTTTGTGATCGCAACTGGCAAGTGGTCCTGTGGATTGCCTTGCTGCGTGCCAGTGGGTTGCTTTGAAATTGAAATCATACCTCAGACACGTAGGCACCGTTCAATCTTTTAAGAATAATGTGGTGTATGATTTGTTCAGTTCTTGAAAGATCCATTGACTCCCAACAGTGTATATGTATGGAGTGTGTTGCGTGCATATTTAGAATGTATCGTGTGTATATGTATAGAGTGTAGTGTGTGTATATGTATAGGGTGTAATGTGTGTATATGTATAGAGTGTATCTTGTGTGTAGAGTGTATATGTATGGAGTTTATTGTGTGTATATGTATCATGTGTGAATATGTATAGTGTAAAACCGCAAGCTGCCTTTCGTTGTTTTGGTTCATCAACTTCCAATAGCTCAGTGGTTACGTGACTCTCCTCTCACGCCAGAGACCCGGGTTCTATCCCAGACCCTGATCGGAGTGTATAATGTGTGTATCTGTATCATGTGTGTGTATATGTATAGAGTGTATCATGTGTGCTCATGTAGAGTGTTTGTGTATATGTATAGAGTCTGTGTATGAATAGAGTGTATTGTGCGTGCATATGTATGGAGTGTATGTGTATATGTATGGAGTGTATCATGTTTTTGTGTGTGTATATGTATGAAGAGTAACGTGTATATATGTATCATGTGTGCATTTGTATCGTGTGTATCATGTGTTTATAGTGTACATATGTATTGTATGCTTATGTATGGTGTGTATCGTGAGTGTATATGTAGCGAGTGCATATGTATAAAGTGTAGTGTGTGTGCATATGTATGGAGTGTACAGTATTGTGTGTGTATATGTATCATGTGTGCATTTGTATGGAGTGTATCATGTGCATATGTATTGAATGTATCATGTGTGCTTATGTATGGAGTGTATCATCTGTGTATATGTATAGAGTGTATTGTGTGTGCATATGTATGAAGTGTATTGTGTGTGTGTATATGTATGGAGTGTAACGTGTGTATATGTATCATGTGTGCATTTGTATGGAGTGGGTATATGCATAGAGTGTATCATGTGTGCATGTATGGAGTGTATTATGTGTGCATATGTAGACTGTATCGTGTGTATATGTATAGAGTGTAAAAAAGCAAGCTGTCTTTCGTTGATTGGGTTTATCAACTTCCAATAGCTCTGTGGTTATGTGACTCTCCTCTCACGCCAGAGACCTGGGTTCTATCCCAGACCCTGACAGAGTGTATCTTGTGTGTATCTGTGAATCATGCAGGATTCCAGCCCCGTAAACACTATCGCGAATAATGGAGGTTAATGCCGCTATGACCAATGTCTCCCCGGATCTGTTCGCCACCATGGTGAACTCCCTCAGACAAACATTACCTTCCATCCCCCCCTGAGCGCTAGCGCTAACCCCGCTGTCATCACGAGTATGTGTAACCAGACGATAGACTGATGGTTGTGCCCAGAAGTCGGAAGAACACCCGCCAGACCCTGGAGATGAACTCAGGCCCTCTGTCAGACACGATGTCTTCTGGGAGCTCATAATTATGGAAGACGTGGTTAAAAAGTGCTTCGGCCATTTCGAGAGCTGTGGGAAGACCTTTGAGAGGGATTAGTTTACAGGCTTTAGAAAAGCGGTCTACCACCACGAGAATTGTAGTATAACCTTGCGATGGAGGTAAATCTTTGGCAAAATCCACTCCCAGGTGTGTCCAGGGCCAGCGGGGAATGGGCAGTGCTTGTAGTTTCCCTTCAGTAATACGACGAGGAGTGGTGGTAATGGCACAGACCAAGCATTGCCGGACGTACTGGGCGACGTCCTTGGTCATAAATGGCCACCAGTACTTCTGTTGGAAGAGCGAGAGGGTTCGCCTGCTGCCAGGGTGTCCTGAGCCAAGGGAGGTGTGCGTACTATCCAGTGGCTGGAGGCGGGGCCTGGTGAGGCCCAGACGTTTAGCACTGTGGAGGTACTTGAGGTTCTTGTGATCAGTTATGACGGTGAAGGTAAATTGGGCTCCTTTGAGTCAGTGCTGCCACTCTTCGAGGGCGAGTTTAATTGTCAGTATCTTATTCCCAGGGTTTCCATAATCCTGGACCAGGCTGCATCCTGAGTAGCTGCTAGAGAAGTAGCATGAGACTGATTCCCGTAAGACCCCAGTGACAGACGAGTCCTCGCATTGATACTGAAGGGCCAGCCTGTACACCAGCCGATGACCTCTCCTACCTGCAGCTTCTCCACGATGGACGTCCAACGTTCTGCATCCTCCGGTGCCTAGACTGCAGCTCCGCTCAAGATGTTTGGCCATAGGAGAAATGGTCGTGCCCAACTGAGCCTGGTTTCTCTCTAGGTTTTTTATCTTTCACTTTCACTAATTGGTGAAGTTTTTTCCTCGCCGCTGTTGCCACTGGCTTGCATTGATCAGGACTTGTGAAGCTGCACATCGATGGATTTGCTCTTCAATGTTTGGACTTTCAGCAGTGAAAACTAAACCACACTGAACTGAACTTCAACACTGAAAAATGGACTCACACAGTTTCAATTTACTATAATCTTCTATGTAGTAATGGGCGATATAAACGATATGCGATATAAACGATACAAAATTGGCCTACGATAGAGATTCTAATTCTATTGCACTATCGCGATAATGCATGTTTGATGACGCAATCTACCCGCGAAATTAAGAGCAACGAGCTGCAGCCGGCTGCAACGCATCATCTTGAATAAACAACAGTGCGACCATTTCGCTCGCATTTGCGACAAAAAATAATAAGCTCGATTGATAACTTAATTCAGTCGGCCACTGTAAAACAACATGCTCTTCACACTAACTTATGGTGTATTACGTTGGAAATCTATTGTGACTGTAGCACATGCTGAGCTCTCAACAACAGCACTAAGCAACGCATGGCACCGAATGGCGACGTGTCGCACAACTTGCGAGACTCATGCATGGCATGTCGTGGCTTGTCACACAGATTCCCACACAGCGCTTCCCACGCAGATTTTACCTAGGCGTCCGATATATTATTGGGGCGGCCCGGCTCTGTGTTCGCGAGAAACTGAGAACACTCTGCCACAGACTCACATGCTCTGCATGCAGACCCACAGAGACGCGCTGGATACAGAAGAGCGCGAAGACTAAATAGACTGATCCAGCTCATTATTTGGGGTGAAAATACATTTTCCACGGACATGTCCAAGAATCTGCTTTCGCTTTCGATATTAATTGTATTCATTTTTGCATTACTTTATAAGCAAACTTTGTCTGGTGCGTCTCAATCTCTCTGCAGCACCAACACAGCAGACAGACAGAGAGAGAGAGAGAGAGAGAGAAAGAGCAGATCAAGACACCAGTTTTAATTTCATTAGGAGAACAAAATGTTTAAAATCAAATGTGTTACCTTAGGCTGCAGATTAGAAATATGTTTTTATTTAAAGTATCTGCAGTACACAATTTTATTTGACTAATTTAATACTAAAAAGTAATTTCAGTACAGTGTAAGTTCCTTAACTAAAAAGACACCAGTTTTTTTTGTTCTCTGTAACTTGGCATTTAGGAACCAAGGACTTAAAAGAAAAGTCTTTCTTTCTAAAAGGCACTACATTTAGTTTATTTATCTGCAACATTGTGTTGTTTAATTACAGTTTTGCTTTTGCACAATAAATGTTCTCAAAATGACATGCAACGTTTCTTTATTTCCTAAATAAAATAGCAGTTTGGCTTTCCTAAGGGTTTATGTAACCTGTTCTGAAATGGTTCTATTATAATTTATATATCGCAATATATATCGTTATCGCAAGAGGCTGCAATGTATATCGCAATATGGATTTTAGGCCATATCGCCCATCCCTACTTCTATGTGAAGCTGCTTTGACACAATCTACATTGTAAAAGTGCTATAGTGTGTATAATGAATTGAATAGTACGCATATAGATGAAGAGCTCGGGGTTCACCAGACCATTTGGAGAGAATGGCACTGACTCCTATATCAGTTGCATCTACTTCCACGATGAAGGGCAGTGTGGGATCTGGATGTCTGAGGATGGGTGCCTCAGTGAACTTTTGTTTGAGTCGTTCAAAGGCTGTGTGGGCATTAGAGTTCCAGGATAAAACACGCCGTCCGTCTTTAAGAAGCGAGGATAGAGGGGCTGAGAGGTTCTTTATAAAGCGTCTGTAAAAGTTGGTGAACCCAAGGAATCATTGTAGTTTCTTCACCGTCTATGGTTCTTCCCATTTGGACACAACGTCGACCTTGCCAGCTTCTATGCTGACCCCCTCAGCGGAGATCACATATCCGAAAAAGGAGATTGTGGCTTTGTGGAATTCACACTTTTCTGCTTTAAGGAACAGTTGGTGCTCTCATAGGCATTGGAGGACTCACTGTACGTGGGAATGGTGTTCTGTCATATTCCGGGAATAGATCAGGATATTGTCTATGTCTAAGATTTCATTCATGACATTCTGGAATATGGACGGACTGTTGGCTAGGCCATAGGGCATCACCTGATATTCGTAGTGACCAGTTGGGGTGATGAAGATGGTTTTCCATTCGTCCCCTTCTCGGATACAATCAGATTATAAGCGCTCCGGAGGTCAAGCTTACTGAAAACCTGTGCATCTCGGAGTTCCTTCAGGGCTGCTGGTACTAGTGGTAGTGGGTAGGTGAAGGACATTTTCTTAGTTATCACATCAATCAGAGCATGATGCTTTTGTAAGAAGTCCCAGCCCAAGATAATAGGATGGTGTGCATTCCTAACAACCTGGAAATCATGCTGCAGTAATTCTGTGCCAAGTCTCATGCGCAAAACTAAAACTCCTAAAGTGTCCAGACATTGTCCAGTGACAGAGCATGCAAGCACCATGGTAGTTTTTATGAGGCGTTTTCTCAACATGGGATGAGAATTTCGAAAGTCTTCCCCAACAATAGAAATAGTAGAGCCAGTGTCCACAAGAGCAGAGACCTCAACGTATTCCACAATCGCCAAAATATTTGCTGACACTTTGTTAGGACTTTGTATGTGCTCATAGTTTGTACTAACTGTAAAATAGGTGTGAGGCAGGAAGGTTGAAGCTAATGTTTTCCCCCTCAACATCAGCTAGTGGAAGTTTCCCTGTTGTTTGTATGGCTGCTGGTTGACAGGGGACTGAAAGCACACAACGCGTCGGCTCTGAGGGCTCTCATCTCTACTCCACCACCGAACTGGGTCCATATTCGTCATTACGGTACCTGCGGTCTAAAAAGTTTGAAGACCTTTCTGCTGAGTAATAAGGTCTAACTTTGTCACCTCCCCATGAGTTGTCACTGTCTCCTGTCATTGTGCAACAGTCACAGTTGGCACTGCAGCATCCTTTCACCAGCTTTTGGATGAATGAGCATTATCAGACTGATGTCATGAATTATGATATGTTAGTGAAGGGCTACGTGTCACTCTAGGCTGTTGCTTTACTGAAGGAATTTTGTTTCTCTCCCAGAACTCCAAACATTTGAGCATTTTTCTCTTGTAGCTTGCGTACATCATTTTTCAGTTCATTCACAGTTAAGGTTTACTGCTCCACAGCCTAAAGGAACTTTCTCTCAGTATGATGACACTGCACAATGGCCACTTAATTTTGTAATGTAATGTAATGTGTATTTATATAGCGCATTTATTGTGTATGGCCATACACCCAAAGCGCTTCACAATTATGAGGGGAGTCTCTCACCACTCTCACACCACCACCAGTGTGTAGCATCCACTTGGATGATGCGATGGCAGCCACAGGACAACGGCGCCAGTGCGCTCACCACACACCAGCTATTTGTGGAGTGAAGAGACAGTGATAGAGCCAATTCAGTGGATTTTGGTTTTGTGTAGACTGAGTTGACCCTGCATGAAGTTGCATAGCTGCAAAACTATAAGGGCTTGATCCATATCTGTTGCACCTTGTTCATGAATTTTGGCTTGTAAAGCTGGGTCCAATACAGCCACAAAATGTCTAAACTTCTCACCTTCCTGTGCAATACAATCATAGTCAGGAAAGGCCTCTAGGACAAGTAATATCGGCACTGAACACTTCTAAACTTTCACCATTTGAAGCCCAAAAACATGCTTTAGTCTCTCTGTCACTGTGTTGTAGTTAGTCTTTACAGAAGTGGGAAGGCTGTCCCAATACAAAAAGGCAGCATCACATAGGCGTGTTGGCAACATGAATGATAACATGTCCATCAAATCTGTTCCTTGTGGTGTCATTGCTTTCACAGCCACTGCAAAACAATGAGCCAAACTAGAAAATGATTCAGTGCCATCCCCTTTAAATGCAGCTGGAAGTTCAATGTGTAAACTGCCTGCCACAAAAGGTGCCAGTGACTGCAGCTGGTTTACGCTGCCACTAGCACTGGAGGAACTAGTGGATGAATTGGCAGATAAACTGGCAGAAGCGGACTCAGTCTCAGACATACTTTTTTTGTTTATTTGTTTGTATCTCACCCTTGTGTATTAAGTCTTGTTGTTTTTCTGAATATTTGCACAATTATCTCTTCATAAATCCGGTGACACAATCAGAGAGCAAAGTTCAAATGGTGCAACTTGATTCCAGGCGCTATTTGCGGTGAGTACTCTGAAGTGCAGGGTATAATCATGGATAGAGGCCTTACCTTGCCGTAGTGTAATCAGTTCATCGTGCACAGAGAGGGGAGTAACTAAAACAGCAAACACCTCCTTAAAATGGCTGAAGAATTGGTATGATGTCATTGCTGGACTGCTGGCATTCCAGAGAGTGTCCGCCCGCCCACTGGAGGGCTCGTCCTGTGAGAAGGGAAATCATGAAAGCATTTTTAGAAATCTTATTGGGAAACTGGTGAGTATTTGCCTCTATGTAGAGGGAGCACTGCAGGAGGAAGTCGTTGCAGGTGCTCGGCTTGCCGGAATAGCTCTTCGGTCGAGAGAGGGCCATGCTTGTGATGGAAGCAGGGTTAGCGCCAGCATCCAGGGGGGCGAAAGGCAAGATTTGTCTGAGAGAGTTAACCATGTTGGCGAACAGATCCAGAGAGACTCCAGTCATAGCAGCATCAGCTTCCATTAAACACGATAGTGTTTTGTGCAGCTGGAAACCTGTCATAGCCACACAAAGAAGACAAAGCAGGAGTTACTTCAAGGGCTTTATTAGTGGGATGCAAACACAGCAGAGAGGTGAAGCAGGTGAGTGGTGTGATGGAGGGAAAGGTATCTCATACACAGTTTGTGTGGTAAGTTCAGTTCTTCAGCAAACACCAATATAACAAATGTCACTTCCCTGAATCAGGCGTTTGAATCCACAGGAGGATAAGGGCATCCACGGAGGAACACAGGAGAAAACGGACCAGCAAGGAGAAGAATCGAGGAGAACCATCCAGCCGGTGAAAGAATGACAGAGGTGAGTATATATAGTGAGTTGGTGATTGCAGGTGCAGGTGTGGGTGATTAGTAGTCTGGTGAGGGTTCACTGGTGTGGTGTGTGGTGAATGAGTAGTGTGGTGACTGGGACTGAGGCCCCGTTTACACTAATGCTTTTTCGTTTTAAAACGCATAAGTTTTGCTACGGTTAGGCCATCCATCCACAATATGCCGGAGTTTTCGAGCCCCGAAAACGGAGCGTTTTGAAAAAGCTGGAGAGGTCGTTTTCATTATAAAACGCTGCTGCTCCGTCTTAGTGTGGATGGGGGAAAACGGAGGCGTGGCTGCTGAGATTCGCTACCTGATTGGGGCTTTTGGGTCATTGCGTATCCTTCCCTCATTTGTCAAGCCCCTATCACATGACTATAACGCTACCGGAAGATGGCAGACCAGCCTTCACTGTAAACAACAACATGGACACAGAAATGGGAGCGTTGTTTGCACTATTGTCTGTTTTAGGCGCCATTGTGCAGTTAAACTCTACCTTTTTTACTACAGCAGCTGCATATATTCGCAAGAGGCAAGCTATTGTTCGAGCACTCGCTCATCGCTCGCGTTCATCGTTCAACCAGCGTTTGTTGACTAACAATAACCGAATGCTGAGCGAGACCACATGCTTCCTGTTTATACTTGAACAGGCATGTCTAGTGCGCGCGAATGGTCACGTGATATACGTTTTTGGTGGAGTGGTGTGGACGGAGATATGTTTAGAAATGCTAGATGAAACGCTAGTATGGACGCGGATCGTTTTTGATCTAAAACGCCGTTTCAAAACGAAAACGCATTAGTGTAAACGGGGCCTGAGAGAGCGAGCAGAGGGCGTGACACTGTCTTAATGCACCAGACATTTTGTTAGAAGTACTCATATGCTTTACATGTTTGTTTCTATGCGTGTTTATATAACTACTGTTTTCATTTATAGCACTTCATTTTTGCATTGATATTTAATACTTCTTGTTTAAATACATTATGAACAGCAGCTACACTAATTATTTTCTTTGTTCTCTATTTCCACCTGGGGATACTTATCCCGAGGCCACCGTCGTCATGTATTATTTACACTGTTAGATGTACAAATGATATTACTATTTATGAACTCGGAAAATGTTTATAGACTAACAAACCTAGACAAAGACATGGGAAATCCATGCATATCCGCATCACATAAACGAATAAAATTAACAAAAACCTAGGCAATTTCAAAATCTAACCTCGTCTCAAATCGAACCTAGTCTCGTCACAATGCGCTTAATGTAATTTTCCCACAATTACAGTATTTTAACCTACAAGAAAAAAAAAAAAAAAGTACACCAAATCCTTTTGCATCATGTTGACCTTGTTTAAGAGTCACCATTTGGCAGTATAAGTATTTTCCTCCAGGAGGCAGTGTTCAACAGTATTTCCACAACTAGTAAAATGCTTGAAATGAAAATAATGGAGCATTTCAATACAAGATTTGAAATTATTTTTAATAATATTAATTAAAAAATCAACAGCAGCAGACCAGTGTTCTTTCAGCCATTAAGAACGTCATGTTACACACAAAGTCAAATCAAGTTCAAAAACAAGTTATATATTTACAAAAAATATACACATTTCCCCATCAGTTTCTGAAATTATACAACTTCTTATCTGACACTTTAGGAGAGGCATTTCAAAGTTGCACATGAAGCCTTAAACCCAAAGTCAATCCTTTGTGACGCTAAAATGAGCAAGATGTAGTTTTATTTTGATAGAATTATAACGATATGTATATAAATTATTCCTCAGAGTTCATGTTCATCTGTTTCAGCATCTTCTGCTCTCTGCGGATCCTCATGCGCTGCTTAAAATCCTCCAATTCTTGCCTCTGAGAAACAGCACATGGAAAACCGGACTTATCATTGAAGCTCACTTCTTCACGACAAAAAAGGGGTTTCAAGCATCAAGACAAATAAGTGTACAATAAGAATCTTTTTCTTTTCTTCAAATGACTACATCACAATGTGTAGCGTTATGGTATTTTTCTTAGTAAAAAGAATGCATGTTGTACATTTTAATACTAATTTACACAATGTCATACAGTGTAATAACAGTTTACATCTGTCGGTCGGTCGGTCGGTCGGTCGGTCGGTCGGTCGGTCGGTCGGTCGGTCTGTCTGTCTGTCTGTCTGTCTGTCTGTCTGTCTGTCTGTCTGTCTGTCTGTCTGTCTGTCTGTCTGTCTGTCTGTCTGTCTGTCTGTCTGTCTGTCTGTCTGTCTGTCTGTCTGTCTATCTATCTATCTGTCTGTCTGTCTGTCTATCTATCTATCTATCTATCTATCTGTCTATTTGTCTGTCTGTCTATCTATCTATCTATCTATCTATCTATCTATCTATCTATCTATCTATCTATCTATCTATCTATCTATCTATCTATCTATCTATCTATCTATCTATCTATCTGTCTGTCTGTCTGTCTGTCTGTCTGTCTATCTATCTATCTATCTATCTATCTATCTATCGAATTCAATAATTGCTTTATTGGCATGACAAATGTTACAAATGTATTGCTAAAGCATTTGTTAAGTTTACATTAAAAGAACGCACATATATATTTAAACAAAAATATCATAGACACAAAAAAAATAGTAGTACACTGTTATAATATATGATAGTATAATAATTAAATAAAAATACAAATAAAAATAAAAATATCAGAATAAACTGTTCATCTATCTATCTATCTGTCTGTCTGTCTGTCTGTCTATCTATCTATCTATCTATCTATCTATCTATCTATCTATCTATCTATCTATCTATCTATCTATCTGTCTGTCAATGTATCTATGTATGTATCTATCTGTCTGTCCATCGTAAGTCAGATTATGTAAAAAAAAAAAAAAAAAAAACTTATTTCACCCATATTTTGTTACTTTTATTTAGGTTTGAGCTATTTGAAACACTAAATGAAAACCACTAAAATAAACCAAAATAGGACAGTCTCACTTTGGACTCATAAATACATAGATATGGATGTTACTTACAGTTTTTCTCAGTCTCTTTGGTGCATTTCTCACAACACTATTTACATTTGCACAACAGTTAATGCATTTCTCAAAACAATTAGTCATTTGTGCACATCACAGTAGCAGTTTCTCATTCCTTTCAACAAATTGCAAATGCTTTTAAACATGCATCAATTGCTTTCATACAACTCTCTGTTGTTTGTAACATTATCATTTGCTTATGTCATGTCAGTCAAAATTAACTAAACTTGTGGATGCTGAATAGTCATTCCATATAAAACTAATAGTCCTCATTTCATTACTGGAGTCATTACATACAAAAATGTTGAACTAGTTGTCAAAATCTGTCAAGCAAATTTCATTTTAAAAATGTTAAATCTTTTTTTTCTGAAAATGTCTTCTAAATTGAACAATTTCATGAATGATTTACAGACCTGTGTATGTTGTAGGTTCAGTTCCAATATGTACTGCAATATTGTTTACAGTTGTGCACAGCTCTACCCAAAGGAAGTTTATTGTAAATAAGGGTTAATCTTTTGCACAATGCCGTGAATAAATTAGAATGGTAAAGAGCAAATGCAGTAAAAATGTGAAACACACATATTTAGTGTCTTGTACTCAGATACCTCACTAAATGCAGTGATGTCTAACTTTACTGTAGTTTTCAAATGGCTGTGCAAATAGTATATAGTGCTGTCTTGAGCATTTTCAGGAAGTGTCACCAAAATCTGACTTTTTTGCATTGGAAAAAAATGTCCAGAGTAAACTGTCATAATGAAAACATGACAAAGTCATTTGACTATCTTGTTCATAAATAATGGTGGCAGGACTTTTCATTTGATGATACTGACACTTTCATTGACATGAATACTTGCTTTTGAGGAATGAGCTCTCCATTTTGAGCAAGTGACACACTTTTGCAGGTTATCCACTAGGTTTTGCAGTTTGCACTAATTGTTTTGAGAAATGCATTAACTGTTGTGCAAGTGTAAATAGTGTTGTGAGAAATGCACCAAAGCGACTGAGAAAAACTGTAACACATTACTACTAAAAGATCTATTTAATTTAACCAAACCCCATAAGTGAAAGTCTGATTAAATCTAAAGTGTGCAAATAAAAGAGTGAAGACATACCTGCAGTTTCTCATCAGGCGGGAAGATCTCCCTCTAAAAAAATGTCACAAAAAAAATATGATCACGCAATACAAAAAAAGAATATAAAACAGGTAAATAACCATGTCCATGAAGTCCATAATAAAATCATGCATTAAACAAGGCTATAATGTTGATATATTATAATATATAATGTAATATTAATATTGGGTTGGAAAAAATTAACAGTCCACCTCAAAGTTATTTTCAGTTCTCTGGATTTGCATTAAAAATGTGTTTTGAAAAATAAATATTTGAAGAGTTTAGATGTAAAAACCTCCAAATGCCATCTGAAATTTTCCTCTAAAATGAACATTTTTACCAGGCTCCTGTGGGTAGTTTCAGTAATTTCACTTTTACAGCAAAGAATAAGTCCTTATCGTGGTCTTTAAAGTAACAAAACATAAACAAAGGACGCTGAGAAAAATGTTCAATTTCACACAGCACATAGTGGTTTTTGCATCTAAACTCTTCAAATATTAATTTGTGTTTTACATTATATACTAACTGCTAATATCTCCGAAATGTCAAGTACGTTAAGTATTTTATCATTTAGATAACTTATTTTTAGGAAATAACAATAGGTAAATATGAAAAATTCCAAGGTTTGAAACGTGAAACGATCATAAAACCTTGTCCAATAATGTAAGCTACAACATTATTTTATTAACACTGACTAATAACCAACCTTTCTCTTCACGATATATTCCTCAAAATACTCGGCTTGGTTTGATATCCAAAACATCGCCACTGGAAACGACAAATACACCATCATCTGTGTGGGGAAAATAAAAATAATCAACAACAAAAATTTAAGCACAATCTGTTATTCACATGAACGCGCAGTGCTCTCAGTGTTTAGCAAAGCAGGGCATTTACAGCTTCAGTTCGTCGTTTATTTCCCAAAGGTTGCATTAGTATACGTACATATAGTTTTAGACAACTCTTATCAGCCTTCAAGCGTAATTATAACGTCAAACTCACCCTAAAAATCTCTATTTTAACCCCCATGTCCTACAACTTGACAATCACGCAGGCACTTCCTGTTCCTGAAGATGTCAAAATAAAGGTTCGGAATACGTATATCTGTGTACGTATACAGTATAGCTGGATACAGCTGCGGATACGCACATTAATACAGCATCATTTTTTGTAACACTGTATAACAATAATTAATATTTTTACAGTACTGTGACGATTTTGTTTAGGGTTTTGGTGGGGATAGACGTTAATAATTTACTGCGTAATTTAATACTTGGTAAAACTCGGTGCAGTTTTTACATTACTGTGACGGTTGGGTTTAGGGTAGGGGTTAATATAATACAATTAATGGGAAAAGTAATAAATAATATAAATAACTCTCGTTAGCTTCTGGCCACAACCGTATCTGATCAAGCAACAACCGTCAGTCACAGCTACATCATCAGCATACCTTTATTTTTATTATTATTATTATTATTAATATTTATTTTCTGCTGAGGATGGGTATTTACTAACAGATATGTCCGTTGATTTCCTGTAACCGTCCTGCTGTGCAAATCAAACTTGCGTTGCTCTTCGAGTATCTTAGCTATGACGTCATCCGGCTGCAGGCTTATGAAAGCGCGTGCAATCGCTGCCGGGCGGACACAGGTGCACGAGCATGATGAAAACACGCTGCAACTTTACATCACACATCTCTCACACACACACAGACACTCTCACTTGCTATTTAATCCCGGTGAGGACTCTCATAGACGTAATGAAGTTTCTACTGTACTTGTTTTATCCCCATACCCCCTAAAGCAAACCCTCACAGGAAACAATTTGCACTTTTACATTATTCAAAATACTCCATTCTGTTCGGTTTTCCTGTAGGGGACCTCGATTTAGATCGGTTGGTGTTGCTAGATCAGATACTCGTTGTTGCATATTTAACGATAATTATTTATTCAATTGACTATTTATTGTAATTTATTAATGTCTACCCCTGCCCCAACCCTAAACCTAACCATCACAGTAATGTAAAAACAGTAGTTTTACCAAGTATTATTTGTGTTATTTATTAAATTACCAAATAAATTCTATTTTATTAACGTCAACCCTTAACCCAACCATCACAGTAATGTAAAATTATTAATTGTTATACATTATACAATATACATACAATACACATATATTGTTACACAATATATGATGCTATATAGTCTAGAATAGATAGAATACAGCTGCGGATACGCACATCAATATAGCATCATTTTTGTGACACTATATAACAATAATTAATAATTTTACATTAGTGTTGGGGTAGAGACGTTAATAAAATACAATTTACTGGATAATTTAATAAATAAGAAATAATACCTTATTCAAGTGCAGTTTTTACATTACTGTGATGGTTGGGGTAGATGTTAATAAACGACAATTAATGGGAAATTTAAAAAATAATATAAATAATTCTGGTTAACTTCCGGCCGCAACCGTATCTGATCCAGCAACCGGTTTTAGCCCCCAGAAGGAGATAAAAATAAGTGTATATTCACACTCACTGTAAGCCATGTTATGATATTTGGAGTAAAATTAAAGGGATAGTTCACCTAAAAATTCTGTCATTATTTACAGATGTTATCATTTCTCAAAATTGCTGCTATTTTGCAGTTGACAGATCATAGGCATTCCTATAGGCTATGCGCATGGACTTTTAATTTTCAACCAGGCAGCTCATAGGCTTCCAGTGAACTGTCTTTCCATTATAAAATTGTCACGTTTAAGATCTGATTTTTAAGTAAAATCAGTGATCTTCACTGCCTGTTAGATATTCGATATGAAGTGGGTTTCAGATCATAGAAGAAGCACTGCATTAAATTTTATTCCCCCCGCCATGTCTTTAAAACATGAGTTTATTTTACCCCAGTATTTTCAATGGAATTTCTGCGCTAGCCTGCTGCTACTGACGGCACTAGTGGTTACAACGGTCTTTCATGAACGCTAACAACTAACAACTAAAATGAACGCTTAAGTCTATTTAACTGAATGTATTTTAATTACATTACAGCATCGATGCTTTAAAAGGAATGAAATAGAAAATAACATTTCACTGGAAGTTTTCATTGGCTGAATAACACTAGCTGTGTTTCATCAGAATTGCAGCTATTTCTCGCAATTCTGACTTTATATCTCTCAACCAACATCTTGTCAAGATTGTAACTAATCACAGTTGTGTTAATAAGTGGTTTCCTTTTTTTTTTTTTTTTTTTTTTTTTTATAAGTTAAACAGTAAATTCGGACAATTTTCTAATAAGAACAGCACAATAAAACCCTATTTTATTCTGAAATTAAACTCATAATTTTAGTTCACACTAAAATGTGTGTCATATAGAATTTAAATTATTTAAAAAATAATTTTAGTCTGCGCATTACAGGTCATTGATCTCTTCTGGCAACTTTACATGTTGAAAATTCAACTCTGCAGTTTTGTTTTTATTATTAAAATTTTCAGTTTTTGTAATTTAAATCAATATATTTTCTCTCTAAAACCATGCAGTAACAGGAGAAAAAAAATACTGGGAACTGGCACCATTATCAAGAGAAATTACTCATCCATCTATCTATCCATCCACTCATCCATCTATCAATCCATCCACTCATCCATCTATCAATCCATCCACTCATCCATCTATCAATCCATCCGTCCACCTATCCATTCATCGATCAATCCATCTATCTATTCATCCATCTTTCCATTCTTCCAATCATCTATCTATCCATCCAATCATCCATCTATCCATCCACCTCCATCCATCTACCCATCTATCCATCCATCCATCCAATCATCCATCTATCCAATTATCCACCTAATTAATCCATCCAATCTTTCATCTATCTATCTATCCACATTTATCTATGCATCCAATCATCTATATTCATTCATCCATCCATACAATAATCCATCGATGCATCCATCCATCATCTATATATTAATTCATTTAACCACCTATCCATCAATCCAATCCATCCAATCCATCCATCCATCCATCTATCTATCTATCTATCTATCTATCTATCTATCTATCTATCTATCTATCTATCTATCTATCTATCTATCTATCTATCTATCTATCTATCTATCTATCTATCTATCTATCTCCAATTATCCATCCATCCATCCATCCATCTTTACACTACTTAGTCAAAAAAATAACTTTGATCACTAGTAATCATCCAAAGTTGGATCAGATATCAAGGTCCGATAATGAGAAAAAATAAGAAAACACACATGAACCACAGTGGTGGAAACCAGCTACCTTCTCAGAAAAAAACTAAATCTTGATTTTGTGTGAAATATGATGCAACATGTCCTTCGGTGGCCAATGTTCCCCCCTGAGCTTTAATAAGGTGCCGAACAATATCACAACCTCTTTAATGAGCAATGTCGCTTATGAAAGCACACATCTCATCTATTTCCAACACATCAAACCAATCTGAAAACACAGTAACAAGTGGACCGTGTGTTTAAAGCAGATGAATTATGAACGAGACAGGCTCATTTTTTTCTTTCATTTTAATTTTCTATAAAAGAGATGAGTTTATTTCATGATCATAACAGATTGAACCATTGACCTCGATAGCCCACGCACATACCAAAAACAGTAATCGAGGAAAATGTTAAACAAACCCCCAAAAAAACTGAACAAAAAAAAAATAATAATAATAAAAACAAAAAACAAAACAAAAGAAAAGAAAATAACAAAATACCTGAATAAAGCAAACTCTCTGCTGAGCTGCAGGTCAGCACATTCTCCGGAGAATCCGAAATCTATGGCACATAATGTCCAACTGTTACCATGGAAAAGAAAATACATTTAAAGGCTCGCAGGAATGAAGTGTTTCTCTTCTTTGAACTTTTACAGACCAAATTAACCAAAGTAAAAGAGTTATATAAGTGGACTTCATGAGGAAGAAACAACAACAACAACGGTGATGATGACAAAAAACGATCTGCAAAGCAACATCATGGTTTAAATGAAGTGTTTTTGCGATTGAAACCTCCGGGTAAAACCACCCTTCCCCAGCCACATAAACCAAGGACACACACACACACACGCTCACAGTCACACCCACAGTCACACAGTGATGATGATAATCGAACATCCTCTTAGCAGTTTTGAGAAAAGGAAAAACTAGTTGTTCGGTGTATACTTAAGAAGTCCAGCTAAAACTAGATTTAAACCTGAATATTGTAAATGGGTAAAATATAAAACGTTTACTTTCCTTTTTTTGTCTTTTAAACACAAGCTCTCTCGGCCCCCCAAACCACCCCCCCACTCCGCTTATTGACCGCGTCCCTCCCCCGCCCCGACCCAAACGTAATATATGCCAACTAGAATCGCAATACAATACAGGCACTGGAGAAAACACTATAAGAGAAAACTCAGAGGACCCGCCAAGGTCTCGAATTGTGCCCCCCGCCCCCCTTGCTGAGTCAAATAACAGAATTAGAACACATCCACTATAATCGAACAAGAACAATGATAAATCAGAATGGTTTGATTTTTTTTTTTTTTTGTCGTTAACGACTTTGTCGTTATATCTAGCACAGCGAACATCGTTCTCTCTCTCTCGGTCTGTCTGTGCAGTTGTAATAAATGATCTGTGAAAAGAAAAAGAGGAGTCATGCAGTAACCAGCTGAAAGCTCCGTTCGTGACGCTCTCCGACGCGTCACACAGAGTTGCATGTTTTCCTTCTATATGTATAATACACTTAAAATAGTTCTGGTTTTATTTAAATTATATTCAAACTAAACGATGCTCAGAAACCGCGCTTACAGGCTCGAGGATCTCCTCGCCAGGTGAAAACGATGAGCGATGAAAAGTACATCTCCGTCCTCGATTAACACTTGTCAGAATAATGCATATATTAGGGTTTATTTTCTACAAGGCTAGCTAAACTTTTAAATGACGAGTGGGAGAACAAGAAAATATATTTATATATTTAGAAAGACATGTTAAGTGAAGCGTTTCGGGTCTCGGCTATCAGCGTAAAAGGATATGGGTGTTTGGCATAGACATCAGAGGGTAAGGTGTTGGTAAGAGAGTTAAAAACCTTAAAAAAACTAAACAAAAACAAAAGAAAAAAGAAAAGAAAAACAAAAAACAACACAACCAACCAAAACAGTAATTAAGAAAATACCTTTTGTACAGTAGATCCTACATAATGAAAAATCTGCACATGATAACAGTGTGAAACACACACTATGTTTAGTCATTTTTGTCACAGCCCCTGGTGAGAGTATTGTTTGTGTTGTGGTGTAAGGCCAGCTGGATCTCCTCCCCTGAGGAAGATCATCTTAAGTGCCCCGAACCCATCCTGCCATTTGCCTCACGAAAAAAAAAAACGGGGGATACATAGCGAAAACATAACGATGGGAGGGAAAGCAAATCAAACAGGAAACAGAGAGGTTTTCTAATCCCCACAGACATCTGGCAGTCGATGGATGCCGTACTACAGAGAATCAGTACATATCATTGTTGTCGTTCGGGTATTCCTCCGCCGATCGCATTGTCCATTGCTCCCATATTCTGAAGTAAGAGTCACACAAGAGTCCTCTCTTTTTCCCGGGAGGGTCACAATGGCGAATCCAAGAGGAAAAGCCGGAGAGGCGCAGCCGCCCGTGTGTGAGGGTCCCTCATTCGGCTAAGGCAAAAGGAGAGCCGGAGCCTGGTTTCTCTCTCTCGGGGCCTCAGCGAATCCATCGCCTCTTCAGTGTTTCTGGTGGTCGGATGGGGTCTTTTTTCCCTTACTGCTTTTTTGAGTTCGTTCTGTCCGTGTAGAGCCGTTTTGCAGTTTGTCTCGTCCTCTCGCACTTCAGAACAAGTTCTCCTCAAAGATCGCCATCAAATCACTTTGGAAATTCATGTCGATAGTAGCTGCCATCTGCAGGGGTGGAGAAAACACCAATTAATATTGACACACACACACACGATGAGTTTATATTGATGCATCTTGGGGAATCTGGTGAAATGTGAACATTTAGCTTCATTTGTCACTGGAATAATGGTTTTAAATTGTGATTTTTCATAACATTACCGTATATACTGTATTTTCGATGGGACAAATTCAGCTTTTTATAAGACTAATGTGAAAAACAATAATGACAAACTTGTAAAAGGTAGTATGGATGCACCGAAATGAAAATTCTGGGATGAAACAAAAAGTTCGAGCCAAAAAATGCTTTCTAATAATAATTAATTATTTTATTAAATAATAAAAAGTTATTTTGTACGATTTAAAAAATGTAATTCAATAACTTAATAAAAAAAAATAAAAATAAAAACAATAAAATAAACACCAAAAATCAGTCCAAGGCACTCCAAAAATGTGGAAAAAAATATTAAAAAGCCTTTATTGACAAACTTACGCGCTTACTTGGGCACCTACACGTTTCAGCAAACCCTTGCCTTCATCAGGGTAACAGCGATCAGGTGAGTCTGGAGTTTCTTTTGAACACTATGGTCTCATGACTCATTAGAATAGCTAAACAATACTAATATAATATATTGAACAAGGTCAACTCAACAATCAATATTAATTCTGCTTTGAGAGACAGAAAAATTGATCATGAAAATAAAATAAATTATATAAATAACTATATTAATTAAATAATAAATATCTTATTTTAGTATTGTTTAGATATTCTAATGAGTCATGAGACCATAGTGTTCAAAAGAAACTTTAGACGCACATGATCGCTGTTACCCTGATGAAGCAAGCGTTTGCTGAAATGTTTAGGCACAGTTTTAAGGAATGGCCATGTCAATAAAGGCTTTTTAATATTTTTTCCACATTTTCCAAGTGTCTTGGACTCGGACCTAAAGAGCACCAACACATTAATTAAGCAATCCCTGAGCGCTTTTTGTTTGATTTTGGATTTTAATTAAATAAACACATTTTATTGACCGTAAAATTTAACAGAGGTGTAATTTTACCAGTGTTGCCATGACAGCAAAGTAGCCCTGTTGCAAGCAGCAGGAACAAGTATACTATGCAGAAATACACTGTTGGCGTGTTATTTGAGCGGATTTTACTTTTTCAGTGAGCATACGCACTTTGTGCACAGATATTTAACAAGGTTTCCGCTACATTCATTTTTCCATGGCGGGGCGCCACCCCAAAATGCATCCCGCCACGACTACATTACAGCTTCTCATTCAAAAAAATTGTCATTTTTTTTTTAAATAGCGGGTTATAATCGCACCAAAATGTATTAAAAGGTATGTGAATTATAACAGCGCAAACTTTTCTGTAACCGTAGTAGTGCTGTGCGTTATTTGTTTAACCCTTTAATTTGACATGCTGGCTGACTGACTGACTGGCAGATGCGTGAGGCCAGCAAACACGGCGTATAGCTTTCAGTTAGGATGAATACAGTTTCCATAATTATACTTTATTTATAGATAAAGGTCTATGGCTCTGCATACAACAAACAAAGACTTTATCTTGCTGGAGTTTATAGCCGTTTCACTTTACCTCAGGACGCATTAATGCCGACGTGGAGACGTTCATAAATATTCCTAACCAATCGAATAAACGTTGGAGACATATTCACTATGTAAACGCGCTAAATTGCACTAGAGCAGCGTATATTTGAGGCCGTGCAAGAAGTTTTGTGCACGAACAGAGGAAATTCTAGCGCAAGCAAAAAGATCTGCATGCTCGTATTACACAAATACGATCTCAACTAGTAGTGCGTCACGACTTTCGTCATTGAAATAACGCCATAGGTAGTTGGTAGATCAAAAGGCCTGCCGCCACAGCTGGAAAAAATCCTAGAGGAAACACTGTTTAACTTTACCATAATTTTCAGCATTATAAACCAATAATATTCAGCATTAGATTGTATATTAGTGTACAATTAAAAAAATTAATTCCATCATTTATTGTGAAATGTTGCTTATCTATAGTAGACAACATTTGAAAAAGTGAACCAAAACCTTTTAAAGATGTCTTAAATTTGACTTGGTGAAACCTGCGGACAATAGTTCTAAGACCTTTTACAAGAAAATTATGAATCTAATTTCAGAATTCCTCTACAGAAAAAAAAATATCTTTGAAATTAATTTCGTAGCCACTTATTTTAATATGTTTAAAGGTGGAGTATGCAAGTTTGACACCCAGTGGTTCAACTAGGTATTCAAAACAGGTGGTTCTAGGTGGTTTCAAACCCAGGCAAGCCTAAAGGCCGATTTAAGTCTTATTCCAAATAAAAGCAACAACACACGATAGAAGGAATTTTTTAGAATATTTTTCATATTAAAAGGAGTTTTTGTTCTAACCAACACCTGAAATGTATATTTTGGAAGCAGCTTCTATTTCTTGCAGCTGAACAACAGAAAACTGACAATGATCACCTCAGGTACACCTCTTGTGCTTTATTCAGTGTTAAATGCCAACAATGCGAGTTTGAATGGCATTTTACATGGCACTTATTGCCATACTACTGAAAGCAGCAGCAGATAGTTCACCTCAGATCTTCAAAATAAAATAAACCGTTTAAAATTAAACTTTAAAACTGTGAATGGTGCAAGCCAACACATGTCAGTAATTCAGCATTTACATTTAATAATGTTAAAGAGGTTTAAAATGTATTAATTAGATTATAAACCTTATTTCGTGAGTGCAGTAAGTGCATTACTCTGTGCTTCTAAATGGCTGTATTAAAATTTCTATCGTGTTTCATCTGGTGCAAACAGTTGAACTGCTTATCACTGCAAATCTCCTCACGTATCGTGTTGTTAGAACACGTGGTTACAAATGTAACCTGCTCACCTAATTTTTACGCTGGTAATATGAATATAAATTGCTAATTATCAACCACCTCATGTGAAACTCTGAATCTGCATCTCATTTCGGAGTCTGCTACTGTCCACCGGAGGTCGCATTTCAGTCACAGACGCAAACTTTGAGAGCCTTCCTGACTAAATGAATGAAATACACTGTTTTCAAAAAGGCAACCAGGGGTGCTGAAATATAATTGGCTAAATTGGCATTGGGCGGGTTAAATGACCAAAACAATGACAGACGTTCCGGCACATTTTCAAAGCAGAATATCTGACTTCAGCATTGTTTTTCAGATAAACAAGAATGTTCACTCAGCATGTTTCTTAAATATCTGCAAACATATTATGGTATTTTATGCTTTAGAAGAGTCAAAAACTTACACACAGCACCTTTAACATTTGTTATAAGTTTTATTGTGATGTATTGTTGGTAATTGGATGATTGTTTGGTTACTGATTGGGTAAATTTGCAGGACAAAGAAAAAATTAAGACCTGTTTAAAATGATTTAAGACCTACAACACAATATTTTTGTCAATTTAAGGTCTACAATTTTGCTTTTGTATTTTAAGACATTTTAAGTCATCCTGTAGCACAATTTGGAAAAAAATGTTTTTGATCCCCTTTCAAATGTCAACTATCATATATCATAAACCAGAATTGAGTGTTTGCAGCAGTAACTAACGCACCGCCTCTCTCCTTCTCCGCTCCTGCTCTCGGCGACGTGCCATCTCCCTCTGCTGGTCAAGTGCACTCTGGGACGAGGCGGGCGACTGTGGCGGGGCTTGTGTCGGTTGCGGGGCTGAGGGTGACTGCGCCGGGTTTAGGGTTTGGGCTTGAGTTTGGTGTTGCTGTGGCGGTGGCTGGACCTGCTGGGGCTCCTGCCGCCTGCGGGGCTCCTCCAGAGGCCGTCGAGGCGGCTCAATCAAGTCCTCCTCATCCCGACCCCTTCAGAAAAACCAAAATCATTTTTATTAATTAGTGTTCTTTATGTGAAGCACTTTGAATTACCATTGTGTATGAAATGTGCTATATAAATAAACTTGGCTAGTCTCGAAAAGAAAATACTGAGCAAGCACCAATATGTTTCTTTCATTAAAACAGCACTTGCCCAAATGGCTTTCTTACCGAAGTTTCTCCTGTTCTTTACGCAGGCGGTCTTTCTCAGCTTGCTCAACTTGGGCCTTAAGGGCTTTCTCTCGCTCTTCCTTCTCTCGGGCAGCGCGCCGAAACTGCTCAAAGCTGTCGCTGGAGGACTTCAGACCAGACGAGGGAGTGGTGGAGGATTTCTGCGCCAGGCTCGCCCAGGAACCCATGTTCTTAAGTTTCACTTCCTGGGGACAAAGAAATTAAAATATAAGCACAATCATACTGGAGATCCTGAATTCATGAAAAAGCAGGACTGGGTGATAAAATGATCCTGTTCAATGAAATCTTTATGCTTTATTAAAGGATAATTCACCAAAAAATTTAATTCTGTCATAATTTCCTAATCCTCCACTTGTTTCTTTTTTCTGTTAAACACAAAGGAAGATATTCTGAAGAATGTTGGAAAAAAACAGCCATTTACTTTTTGTTTTGTTCCTTAACTATGGATGTCAATGGCTGCTTTACCCCAACATTCTTCAGAATAACTTCTTTTTTTGTGTTCAAAAGAAAGAAAGGAACTCAAACAGGCTTGAAAAAAGTGGAAAACTATTGCTTTATAAAGCATAAACATTACATTGAACATTGTGAGGAACTGAAACGATCCAGTTAGAAGGCCGTACAGCAGATTTACTGTAGTACCAGTAACTGCAGCATGGTACAGTGGAAGGATTGGCAGATATTCAATGAATTTTATTATATTATTAATGTAGATATGAATAAGATAAGCAATATAATAGCAATATAGTTACAATAATTCATGCTATGCTATAGAAATAATAATGTGTAGTTCAAACTATAATTAATTTGTAGTAAATTAATTCACAGTTGGTGTTTTTCATACAATTTCATACCAAATAACTACGTTTCGACATCATAAGCTGATACAAGAGTGGTTTATGATGATCTAAATCTATTATATTACGGATGTCAATTTTTTAAAATCTGTTTTAAAACATTTATTTTGTAATGTAATGTAATGTGTGTTTATATAGTGCATTTATTGTGTATGACCATACATCCAAAGTGCTTCACAGTCATAGGAGGGTTTTTCCACATCAACACCAGTGTGCAGCATCCACCAGCTATTGGTGGAGTGGAGAGATAATAATACATCCAATTCAGTGGATAAAGATGATTGGGAGGCCATGATCAATAAAGGCTGATGGAGAGAATTTAGCCAAGTCACCGGGGTTACACCCCTTTACTCTTTACGAGAAGTGCCATGGGCTTTTTAATGACCACAGAAAGTCTGGACCTCAGTTTAACGTCTCATCAGAAAGATCCGAAAGATCTTGATACTTATCAATTTTAAGTGATATAAAAAATAATTGTGATAACTTCTATTCCATATCACCCAGTCATATATAAAAAGCAAAACATACTAAACCGTCCCTTCCACCCACCTGTACCTTTTTAGGAGCCGAGGGCGTCTTGGGCTCCTGTTTGAACTTCTCTTTGTCCTGCATGGAAGGAGGCGGGCCGCTCTGTTCAGACGAGCGGATCACAGGACGGGACATTTCAAGTGGTTTCATATCTGCTCCTGCAACACATTCATAAGCATTTAGCTCTGATTTGAAATAAACTCCATTGAACATATATATACATGCACATCACCTATATGCTATAGAACTGCAGATTAACTGTTTATTAGGGGTGTGACGATATCTCGTGTCACGAGATCTCGCGAGATTAAATCGCGACGAGATTTCTGATCAAGGTGAAAAGTTGTCTCGCGAGTTAGCATGATGGAGTATGACGGTGAAACTAGCACTGAACATTGGAGGCAAGATTAGATTTGAACCGCTAATTGAGTGCTTTGCACACACCTGGCAACCCAGCCTGGCCTTGGTGTTGCGCGTCACTCGCATAGGTCACTTGATTGCTTGGGCGGGTGTGACATAACCGCGTTATTTCACCGGAGTTCAACAGCTGCCGTGGCACACACATTAACCATAGAATAACGCTTTAGCTATACTAAAAGTCATAATCATCATTAACAAACCGAATTAAGACACATGAAGCATTTTTATTCTGGTCTCATTATTGAAGTGCAGTACAAACGTGTAAACACAGCAATCAAACTATATTACTGTGGAGTAGGAATTTTATGACAGGATATTCCATACATACAGGGCTGTTTGGCACTATTCGTTGCACGGACTGAGTCAGTAAAACACCACAGATCACACACACATCTCCGAGTTCACGCGCACACACACAAAAACTCCTGGAGACTAACAAACACCACTATCATCACCAAACACATGTTGTGCTGTCTGGGAAAAGCGAGAGTAGAGTCAGCAGTTTATAGTTAAATATTTTGCAGTGTTTGCATGTCTTTACCGCAAAGAACTCATTAAAATAGAAGTAACATTCATTGCAAGTGGATTAAAAAAAGCAGATAAATTGTTTTCAGTTAAATAAAAGACTTTTTGTTCATGTATTTCATCATTGAATATTTCTTAAAAATAGTGTAAAAAATCTTGTCTCGTGAACCCAATCTCGTGTTGTCTCGTCTTGTGAAGCAAGCATCCCATCATACCCCTAATGTTTATATATAATAACCTGTTAAAAGCTTTAGTTAGATTAAGTTAATAGTAAATAATAAAGTTATAGTAACTAATAACCTTAAATTTTCAGAATTTGTGCACCTTTTGTAGAGCTATACAAGTTACTTAAATTGAATTGGCAGAGCAGGACCACTGCTGATGTCCTGCGTGAACCTCAACGCTTTCAACTCACTCTGTTGGCTGTGGCCCGGCATTGTGGGTTTGCTGTCGGGATGCTTATGAGACTCTGGTCTCATGGCCGGACTGAAGGGCTCACCGCGCATCACAGGTGACGGGGGCAGCTTCTCTTCTTTAATGCCACCCAAAGCTGAAGGACCTCGCTGTGGTTCCTGTAGCAAAGCAAATGCTCCAGTTACACCACATCATGAATCCAACATGTGGACACTGGGAAGAATCTGTAACAAAGCAAACTGAACTGACCTTTTTGTCCTGAGAGGGGGACTGGTGGACTAAAGCATACTGGGGAATCTGAGGGGAATGCATCATGAGCGGGGAAGGGTTATCTCGCAGGTGTCCTGTCGAAATAAAGACATGGTTAAAATACAAGTTCTCACAATTCTGCTTAGTATATAAAAAAAAATCCTGCTTGAACAGAACTGTTTGCTGAAGAGTAGGGGAATCTTTGAATCTGCAGGTTATTAAGCAACAAGCTTACTATAGAAGATAAGCTGAAGATGAGTTATATTTGTGGTAAATACACAATACAAGGTAAAGACAGAGAAGAGCTCTATTACTCTATTATAAAAAATCAAACATAAAATGAGGACATCAGTTATGGTGACAACTAGGGTTGGGCAAGGAAAACCAATTTGGCATGGTACGATGACTAATGTGAAACATCGCGATGGATGATGGCGTCATCACCGTTGGTGTCAGTGAATTAACTATTTATGAATAATTAATTAAATCACAACAAATTAATTATTAGTAGCCTACCGTTTCAACTACCTGACCCGCAAGATTTTTGTTTTATCCATAACCAAATCATAAATAAATAAAGATAAGTTACACACAAATTACCACCTGTCAATCACTTTTTCCGCGGGACTCTGGCACAAATAGTCAGAGTAATCTGTATCGTTATAATGGCGTCGACAAACTTAGTTGGTAAAAAAGGTGCACAACCAACAGGAACCAACTAGAGCTGCACGATTCTGGCTAAAATGAGAAACGCGATTCTTTTGCTTAAAATGAAGATCACGATTTTCTCACGATTCTATAGGTGGAAATCAAAGGTTAATGCACAGTAAAGTGATGACATCAGAACACAACCGTTAATAAATCTGAAGTTGAATTATTATGTTTGAGACATGTGCTTGCAATCTGTCACTGACAACATTATTAGACCATTTTTTCACTGGTAAAATCAGACATCTGTCATTATCAGATTCCCTCTTGCATTATATTCAACTTTGTACAGGCTAGAGTAGTTAAACTGACAGTGTTAAACATTTATTCTCATGCACAACACTCTGTGTTCGCTATGTAAGGAAAACGTATTAAATGCTTGTCGTAATCATAACTCTAAAATGCGATATGATCATTTAAATGATGTGCGTGTGCTTTAGGCTTTATACTTCCGGGTGGCTCCCAAACGATCACTCTGTACCACAAACTGAATGTTATTTACAACATTATTACCTGTTATTCACAGCCTATGCAGGTTCTGTTTACTAAAGTATACTTCATTCACAAGCGCGCGCCCGCCCTTTCTGTGGTAACAGCTCACGACACTGTCAGCTCACATCACGTGTGATTTCCCGGCCGTGAATACATTACATTAAGACAGAAATGACATTTTTGGGTGATTTATGCCTTATGTATACAATAAGTGACTCTTTCAACACTATTTGGAGGTGTCTATGTTGCTAAGCTACGTATGTAATACAATGTGAAGACTTGTGCTGCCACCTTTCTTCTCTCCTGAACTTGAAAATAGAACCGTGGAAATGCTGGATTAAGATAGTCTAGGGGGTCGAATCGAGATCGCGATCTTTTACGATTAATCACGCAGCTCTAGAACCAACCAACAGTATCTGAGGTTTTCGCTAAAATTACTAAGTACAAGCGTGTAAGTAAAAGATTGAAGCAGTGTACTGACGCTGTGACACGTTACCTGATAAGATTCAAAAGACAGAAGAGTTGTTAGATAGAGACATGATTAATTAAATATCCCGCGGTACATCCTTGATAAACTGTCCGACATGCACTGCTCTTTGGGGTCTTGTGCTCAAAGCGCCTGACTGCCTGGAGCTCAGACATGCGTGTACGCTGCAGTGCATGCCTCAGTGTGTGTGTGTGTGTGTGTGGTCACGTGATGCGTGTTTTCAGCGCTATAGTGTGGAGGGAGGGCTGTTCAGAAATGCTAAATGAAACGTCAGTGTGGACGTGGATCGTTTTCGCTCTAAAATGCCATTTTAAAACTAGGACGTATTAGTGGTAAAGGGACCTGTGTATTTTCCGCGAGCGCATTGCTGCTGCGATGGGAGCGGGGCGGAGGATCGCGATGCCGGCTCAGCATCGTGATGTCTATTGGCCATTGGCGATGGCATCGTCTATGGACTCGACCCCAGTGACGACAAAGTCGAACATAATAAGTAAATAAGTGAAGTTTGACAAACTAATTTCGAGGGGAGCACGTGATATGATTGATCGTGGCTGGCCTCTCATCCACAATTATTGGCAAACTAATCAAATTAAAGCTACAATAAATAGCCCACGTCACGTTTCTTGCTTTATCTTCGTTTTTAGGGGGAAAAAAATATCCCACCACCGATCCCCCACCCCTTTTTTTTTTCATACTTTACCAGGGAAAGCTCTTGTAAACTACCTGATCTCAGACCTGCTTACATGATAATTGACCAGGTGGGAGCCCTGGGCTCAATTATCTCTGAGCTCAGGGTTCTCTCCCGGGACAACATGCCAAACTTGCTATTAGTATCAAGCAATATCTCAGTGTGAACTCTTGAAATGTAAAAAGTATAAAAAAAAAATATATATATATATATATATCTCAGTGCATATGCAGTAGTCAAACGTTGAAGAGGTCCAAAAAAAAAAAAAAAAAAAAAAAAAAAAAAAAAAAAAAAAGTCAAAGTTATGCTAAAACTATTGAACAACACCCAGTCCTTGAACAATTTAGAAAAAAAATTGATTCACTTCGAATGTTGACTACTGTATATTGCAGCAGTATTGAGCACCTTGACTGACACAGTTGAAATCAAAATTATTATATAATTTTTTTTTTCTAGAGAAAGTCTTATTTGTTTTATTTCGTCTAGAATAAAGCAGTTTTACTTTTTTAAAACCATTTTATGTAGGGATGTCCAGATCTGATCACAGAAAATCGGGCCCAATCATGCGGTTTCAAACTTGATCGGAATCAGACGTTACTTACCGATTAGGACTCAAATATATTTATATCCAATACTTCTGATAAACCCAAGCTGCTTCCGTGTTCTAATTTGCCAGCTATTTAGCAATAGCGTCTCTGCAGCAGTCATGCCATGCCGCACACGTTGCTGTTTCTGTGTGTCTGTTAACAAAGAGGTCTCACTCTGTGCCACCGCATAACTATAGAAGTAATATATATTTTATATACGCTATTGGTTAATAGCTGGCAAATTAGAACAAGAAAGCAGCTTGGGTTTATCGGAAGTATTGGATCGGGTTTCGATATTGGTACACACTCAAAATCAACTGACTCAGACTTGGGGGCAAAAAGACCTGATCGGGACATCCATAATTTTAAGGTCACAATTATCAGCCCCCTTAAGCACCAAGACCAAAAATAAACATTGTAACAAATTAAATTCCTGTTACAGAACTAAACAATCGATCTACAGGGTTGAAAGCACCCTAAACATCACTTTAAGCTAAATACTAGTATCTTAAAAATATCTAGTACAATAGTATGTACTGTCATCATGCCAAATATAAAAGAAATCAGTTATTAGAAATTAGTTATTAAAACTACAGTGCTCAGCATAATTGAGTACACCCCATTTATCCGTTTCTCAATGAATATAGGCAATGTATTTTGGTGCATTTAAACAAAACAGATTTACTAAACAGATATAGTTATTAAAATAATATTTTAGTCACCAAACATATTTAGAAATTGAAAGATAATACAATTAAATTCAAGCTAAATATTGCAAAAAATAAAAACACAACTTACAAAATTTCAATTACAAAATTCTTTTTTTTGCTTCTCTTGAATTTTCCTTTTTTTTTTTTAAATTGTAATTAATATTTTTCTATGACATATACATTTTGGTGTACTAGTTTTGGACCGTTATCGTAAGTTATTTTGTTAGATAAGCTCCAGATTTGGCTTCAGTACTGACTAATCTAATGTATATGCACAAATATAATATTGTATAGCTTCCTATTAAAAATATGAATTTAAAAAACAGATTTGTGAGAAATTTGTACTTGTATATGCTGAGCACTGTATTATCAGAGTTTCTACAGGTTTCGTCAAGTCAAATGTAATACAGGAGGGCTGTATGCGTGTATGTGTGTGTTACGTTGTTACCCGAGTTGTAGGAGTCAGCTTTGTGTTGGCGTGGCGAGTGATGCTGTGTTGCCTGCTGCTGCTGGATGATCTGCTGTGCTTTTGTGGAGGGCATGGACACTTTGTGTTGACCAGGCTGCGTCTGTGCGCTCTGCAGCGGGCCTTGAGGAAAGCCGAGCTGCTGCATGTGTCGAGCCTGGTGCTGCGAGAGCTGTGGCGAGGGCTGATGTGGCGCCGGCTGCTGCGCTTGAGTCTGAACAGGGAGCTGCGGAGGGGGCAGGTGAGATTGAACCTGCACCGACTGCAGCAGAGAAGGCTGTCCTGGCGGCTGAGGCCTGCTCTGCAGCGACTGCATCAGTGATGTCGGCGTGGCCTGTAATCGGTTAGGCTGTAGGTGCTGCTGCAGGTACATAGGCAGGGACATGGAGGGCACAGGCTCCTCGTCGTCCTCCAGCAGCATCTGGGGGGGCTGAGAGGAGAGCAGGCCCTGGGGTGTGAGCGTCGGAGGGGATATCGGCCGCGGGCGCATCTGCTGTGGGGCGTGGAGCGGGTGATGAGGGAGGTGCTGCTGCTGGGGTGGAGGTGGCTGCTGCTGCGGCTGGAGCTGCTGTGGGGGCACCAGGGTCTGCTGTGGTGGTGGCTGCTGCTGCTGCTGGGACGTGCTTTGCTGCAGAGGTTTAGGAGGTAGCGGAGCTGCCCTGTTACTGGGCCGTGAAGGCTGCTGGGGCAAAGCGTTGTGCAGGGCTGTGGAGCATGAGGAGAGAGAAAGGAGAGCACAAAAACATAAGTTAAATGGTCATGGTAGACTGTTTTAGAAAATAAAAAAAGGAATACCCTACATGTAAAATGTGGCTTGGAGAAATAACCTCTGTTACATTTAGAGCGAATTAGATACTATTTGAAAAGAAATCTAACAATTTGACAAAATTTGGCATCCCTTAATCTGTTAGCTTGAAAGAAAACCTTGTGGAATAATGCATCATGTCTGTAATGCTTTAATATGCTTTGTCATCATACTGTGCTGTTCAAAACAAGTTGTAAACAAGTTGGCTTGTTATGTGGGTGTTCTTTTTTATTTATTATTATGATTTTCATATTGTTTTTCCTTACATTGTTATATGTGGACACAATATGTAAAACAGAGAATCCTTTTCTTTCTGAATCTGTCTCTTCAATAAAATGTCTTTGACAAATAAAGGTCATGGTAGCCTGCAGCCTTTTATTTAAAGCAGGGATATCCAAACTCACTCTTGGAGGGTCGGTGCCCTGGAGAGTTTAGCTCCAACCCTAATCAAACACACCTGAACCAGCTAATCAAGCTTCTGCTAGATATAGGCTGTTTCTCAATATGCGTTCTTCAGCGATCTTGCGTCCTCGTGTAATGTCATATTCAACCGCCAAAGTTTAGTTCTAAAACTCAAGACCACGAGAACGGACGCATGAAAGTTCGTGGATGTGTTCTTGGTCTCGAGGATGCACCGATGTAGACTTAAGCACCGAACTCACTCTAGAAGTCCCAGAAGTCATTGCAACGGATTAAAAAAGGTGGGAAGTGCAGTATTTTATATAGATTTATCATTAAAGTTCAGCGATATAACTTATTTATCTCAGAAGTTTCCCTAAATGAAACGACGAAAGTAAACATTACCATGGACATCTTAATAAAAGAGAAAACCCATTAAGGGTGTTTATTTGCTGAAATTCGTATTAAAAACTGTTTTATTTGTATTGTGCAAAATATATTTGCAAGGTTTTTGTGCATATACAGGGAGTGCAGAATTATTAGGCAAATGAGTATTTTGACCACATCATCCTCTTTATGCATGTTGTCTTACTCCAAGCTGTATAGGCTCGAAAGCCTACTACCAATTAAGCATATTAGGTGATGTGCATCTCTGAGAAGGGGTGTGGTCTAATGACATCAACACCCTATATCAGGTGTGCATAATTATTAGGCAACTTCCTTTCCTTTGGCAAAATGGGTCAAAAGAAGGACTTGACAGGCTCCGAAAAGTCAAAAATAGTGAGATATCTTGCAGAGGGATGCAGCACTCTTAAAATTGCCAAGCTTCTGAAGCGTGATCATCGAACAATCAAGCGTTTCATTCAAAATAGTCAACAGGGTCGCAAGAAGCGTGTGGAAAATAAACTGAGAACTGAACCATGAACTGAGAAAAGTCAAGCGTGCAGCTGCCAAGATGCCACTTGCCACCAGTTTTGCCATATTTCAGAGCTGCAACATCACTGGAGTGCCCAAAAGCACAAGGTGTGCAATACTCAGAGACATGGCCAAAGTAAGAAAGGCTGAAAAACGACCACCACTGAACAAGACACACAAGCTGAAATGTCAAGACTGGCCCAAGAAATATCTCAAGACTGATTTTTCTAAGGTTTTATGGACTGATAAAATGAGAGTGAGTCTTGATGGACCCGTGGCTGGATCGGTAAAGGGCAGAGAGCTCCAGTTCGACTCAGACGCCAGCAAGGTGGAGGTGGAGTACTGGTTTGGGCTGGTATCATCAAAGATGAGCTTGTGGGGCCTTTTCAGGTTGAGGATGGAGTCAACTCAACTCCCAGTCCTACTGCCAGTTTCTGGAAGACACCTTCTTCAAGCAGTGATACAGGAAGAAGTCTGCATCCTTCAAGAAAAACATGATTTTCATGCAGGACAATGCTCCATCACAAGTACTCCACAGCGTGGCTGGCAAGAAAGGGTCTAAAAGAAGAAAAACTAATGACATGGCGTCCTTGTTCACCTGATCTGAACCCCATAGAGAACCTGCGGTCCGTCATCAAATGTGAGATTTACAAGGAGGGAAAACAGTACACCTCTCTGAACAGTGTCTGGGAGGCTGTGGTTGCTGCTGCACGCAATGTTGATGGTGAACAGATCAAAACACTGACAGAATCCATGGATGGCAGGCTTTTGAGTGTCCTTGCAAAGAAAGGTGGCTATATTGGTCACTGATTTGTTTTTGTTTTGTTTTTGAATGTCAGAAATGTATATTTGTGAATGTTGAGATGTTATATTGGTTTCACTGGTGAAAATAAATAATTGAAATGGGTATATATTTGTTTTTTGTTAAGTTGCCTAATAATTATGCACAGTAATAGTCACCTGCACACACAGATATCCTCCTAAAATAGCTCAAACTAAAAACAAACTAAAAACTACTTCCAAAAATATTCAGCTTTGATATTAATGAGTTTTTTGGGTTCATTGAGAACATGGTTGTTGTTCAATAATAAAATTAATCCTCAAAAATACAACTTGCCTAATAATTCTGCACTCCCTGTTTATATATATATATATATATATATATATATATATATATATATATATATATATATATATATATATATATATATATATATATATATACATATGCGTGTACATACATACAGTTAAGGTCAGAATTATTAGCCAGAAGCCAGAATTATATATATATGAATATGTATATTCTCTCCCTCAGTCATCTTTCCATCAAGCAAATTTTTCGTGCTAGCCTAATTGGTTGGCGACATCACCGACCACAGCGACGGGTGGCAGTAACGCACCAAGTTTGTTGTTGACCACCGTAATACAGTAGGAAGAAGAAATCGTCATTCTCGCTATCGTATGGATTTGCTTTCATTAGCCGGCCTCACAGCTCAGTGAATGTCGGTACTGTCACTTATTGATTTGAATGGTAGCTTGTGTGGACGCTACTGCGCTACTTGACTAAAAAAAAAAAATTTTTGCTTCGCTATTGAAAAGCTATTTGTTTAAGAAAGTAGCGACGCTACCGCCACGCTACTGAAACATTTAGTTAAGCTAGTAGCGTCACTGCTACTGCCCAACATTGCTATATAAAATATAATCAATCAAAACCACCACAAAAATTAAAGATGTCCTAAAACTACTCAACAACACCCATTTTTATTTTGCTCATTTGTTTTCATCCACTTCAAATGGTGACTACTGTCTTCATTGTATAAACACAATCAATCTTTGTTGAAGCTGCAAATATGATCATTTCTTATCCACAGATAGTTTCAAGTATAATTTAATCCCAATTCAACATTGCAGACACTGCAATGTAACTACTGTAGATTCGCACTGAAACAATATAGTGTGCAGCCCTACATCAAACCTGGTCGGGATAGTAGCTTGCAGTAATAAACAGCAGTTGTCCACTCACCTGGGGATGGAAGGATGGGGTGCTGGTTGAGGAACGGGTGCGTCTCAGGGGACACTGGGCCTCCTGGAGGGTGAGCGTTGAGGTGAGGTGGAGCAGGGGAGGACGAGTCATTGGCATGGTGGGGAAGGTGCATGAAGTGAGCCAGAGGGTCAAAGGGGTTTTCCAGGAGCTGCGAGGGCTCAAGGGCCGTGACGGGAGGAGGTATGTAAGCAGCAGGAGAGGGATGCTGTGGCTGCTGCTGCTTCAGCTGAATGCTGGGTTGCAGAGCAGGGGTCAGGGGTTGAAGGGGGACCTGCGTCTGAGGCATGCCTTGAGCTGTGGCCTGGTGATGAGCCTTCTTTCCTTCGCCTCTCCCTCTCTTCTTTGGCTTAGAAGCCATCCCTGAGATAGGGAAGAGATGACTCTTCATGCAGTGCAGTTTCTCGAATCATTTATCATTGCGAATGCACTTAGATTTGACAGAGCTGGAGGGCTCACCTGTCTCAGAGTCTTCACTTTCTGAGGAGCTGGACTCACTGCTGCTGCCAGAATCGGAGGAGGTGCCTTTTGTCTTGACAGCGCTCATCGTCTCTATGGACTTCTCTGGAACTGAAGGATGAGAACATGTGAACAACACTTTATACATTCAAATTATTTGTCCTGAGTGATGCAATTTAAACAGCACTAAATGAAAAGGGGATGTGAAAAGGAGCTTTTTAGAGCGTGTTTTTTAAGGTTTCCACTCAAGCCAAATGTCAAATTCTCTGACTAAAATGCAGAATTTCCATGACCTATACTGAGAAAGTAGTCAGCTGTTGTGTTGAGCAGCCCCTCCACAATTTTGTGATTCCGTGATCACTGAATTTAATTTAATTCAAGCAAATGGCTCAAAAGGAGCTTGCAATTTTTGTTACTTGTGTGGATTTCGGCCAGCCTGAACACCGTTCAAATTCTCTCTATCTCATCCACATTGTTTTATATAGATCAAATAACATTATTTTTCCATATAGAAAGTGTTCATCCGGTGAGCTGTCATAGAAAAGGCATAGCCACTGCGCTTCTCAGGTGTGTGACCCGTTTTAGATTGGTCATGTAACATTACTGCAATACACATTCAGCCAAAGGCTATTTGAATAAGGCTAACTTCATAAGCTTCAATAAGGTTAATGTGCGAAAAAACAAATTCTGACATTTTTGTTTATTTTGCTCATTTGAGTGATTCGTGTATCAAATCAATATGACAAAAAAAGCTTTATAAGGCTAAAAGGTAAACATTTTCTCTGTTTGTTTTATACATATTGTAGAGACCAGTGGTTATTGGGGTCAAAATAGTAATAAAGTAATAAAGAACTAGGATTTGTAAACATTTTCACAGTCGTTTTAGGCTGCAATAATCTGAAATATATTCCACAAATCCAGAAGGAACTGGCTGAGTACAAAGCAGACCACACAAAAAAAAAACACAGAGAGCATTTTACAGGTATAGTTTAGAGACGGGGTCTCAAACTGCCAGCCCGCTGGCCATTTGCGGCCCCCCCTCTTCCTCCCTCCGGCCCACAACTGCAGTCAAAAATATAACGAGATTCGGCCCCCAAAACATATATTTGTGAATAACTATCATTGTTGTGCAGTCGCATATACACTTCTGGTTTTGATCCCCCACCAACTGAACATTTAAAGTACTGTACTATATGCTCTGGTTTCTCTCAGCATGGGGTTGAAAGTAGCGCACATGCAGATTATTTCTGGGGCTGATTTAAACGTTGAAATATATGTCTGTAAGTGGTCTATTTTTGAAAATATTCAAGGGTCATTTGATTATAGTTAGTTTTATACCACCTGTATTGTGCTGTACAAACACTTCTTCATGGCTTACACGTTATGATGGGGGTGTAAATATGATCATTTTGCTAATGTTTGATTCAAATGGTCTCATTTAATAGATTTTCCTCATATGCTTATTAAGATTTGTATAAAAAATGTGCATTAGTAATTTGACTGCTGGCTTAATTGAACATGTTAAAGTAAAAGTGAATAAATGGTATATACTTACTTTCCCCCTCTTTGTTGTAGTTTTACAAAAAAAGTAAGATATTGAGAAGAACAATTGCCAGTAAAGTCTGTTAAACTTTTGGTTAAGCAACAATTGATTGGGACAAAATAGTAATAATATTTATTACGCCTATTATTAAATTGTAGTATTTTTATAACTATTTAAACTATCTCTTTAAATATGTACAAGAAGAAACAAAAAGAAAGAGCTTTGACTGCATATACTCTGTGGAAGAATTTCTGAATGCATCAATTACATCAGGTTTCCACTTTTTTTGTTGTGCTTCAATGTTAAAGCGGCCTATGAATTGTCAGTCACTGATATGGCCCCCCACCAATTTAAGTTTGAGACCCCTGGTTTAGAGACTGTATTTGATTTTTGAGATTTGAATATTGGGAAAGATTAAAAAATAAATGAATAAATAAAGACAGAAAGAAAAATATCCTACCCATAACAACAGGGACGTTAAACATGTGAAACAACATGATAAAAACAACATGATACAGAAAAACACATTGTGACAAATGGGAAGTAAAAATTCCCTGATATTCCATGACTTGGACAAGAAAATATCTAAATCTCCCTGACTTTGAATGTTTGCAGGACCTTTTGAAATTCCATGAAACTCAAGAAATTCCATGACCCGTGGGAACCCTGTGTTTTAGAGACACTTTAGCTACTATTGCATGCACAAATTGATAACACCTAATGTTTTGGAATGAATCCATTCTGACTCAACAGGCCCTTGAGTGTTGCTCTGATCACTCACCAGCCGGTTTCTTCTTCTTGCGAAGACAGGAGGACACGTATCTCTCCAGCTCCCGCAGCGTGGAAGGCTTTAACGTCTCGAAGTCGATCTCAATCTCGTCCGGGTTAGAGTTCTTGAGCGAAGGCTCGCGGGACTGAATGATATGAACCACTCGGCCCAGCTTGTCTCCAGGCAGCTTGTTAATGTCCAGACTCAGCTGTCTCTTCTCTTCATAGGACATGGGTTTACACTTCTCCCCCGCGGTCATGCCTGCCATCGCAGCCCCTCCAGTCAGACCCAGATCCTCTTCAGTATCTAGACCTGGCACAGGCTGCAGGGTTGGTGGGGCGGCACCTGGAGGAGCCATGGAGCGGTTGCCCTTTCCTCCCTCCTTCTTGCTGCAGGGTGTAAGAGAACAAAAACATCTAATTTTTAATAATACCACACAGTTAAAAGGAAGAGCAAAACTCTGAGGTTGTTCAAAATTGATTGAACGAAATCTTGGCTACTTTCTTGCCTAAAATGTGCACAAATCAAACGTCTGAGCCCACCTAAGCTTCTTAGACTTCTTAGGCAGAGGATCCTTGTTCTTGGGCTTTCCTTGAGGCTTGAGGGCAGGAGGTGGCTCCAGGATCTCCTCCAGTGCAGGCATGACTCCTGCTTTCTTTTTGTGCTTGTCTTTCTTCTTCTCCTTTTTTTCCTTCTCCTTCTTCTTTGGTTTGCTGGCCTGAGGCTGGGACAAGGCAGCCAGCTGCTCATGAACCGCTTTCAACTGAGGAACAAGCAAGACGAAAACAAACAGGGAGATTAAAGTTGCTCAGTGGACAGTATTGACCTTATTCTTCAGATAAGAGCGGGCGCAGCCTTTAAAATCTTTTTGGCTTGAGACTTCTGATCTCACTTGCATTGATTTTTATACGTTAATACAGCTTGTTGTGCTGCTTGATGTTGCAAACTGATCTTTGCTTATTCTACTTTTTATGTATAGTTACACACACACTTGTTTGTCGAGCAAGCAGCTTGACCGTTTTCCCCCGTTTATTATTCTTAGTCATGTCATTCACAGGCAACTGAATCAGAAGTACTAAAAACTAAAATAAAAACAAAGTAAATAAATAAAGTAAATAAAGCAAATACATAAGTAAATATATTTAAAAAATTAAGCAAATAAAAAATTAAGTAAATAAATAAATCACGTAAAGTAAATAAAAAATAAAAGTAAATAAACTAAAAAATCTAATAAAAAAATAAAAAAATCAAGTAAATAAATTAAGTAAATAAATAAAATTAAATAAATAAGTAAACCAATAAATAAAGTAAATCAAGTAAATAAAGTGAATAAATAAAGTAAATATATACAAAAACAAAGTAAATAAATAAAAAAGTAAATAAAAAATAAAGTAAATAAATAAATCAAGTAAATAAACAAAAAATAAAGTAAATAAATATATAAAAGTAAATAAATAATTAAATAAAGTAAACCAATAAATAAAGTAAATCAATAAAAGTAAATAAATCAAGTAAATAAATAAATAAAATAAATGAATAAATACAAAAATAAAGTAAATCAATAAAAAATAAAGTAAATAAAAAAATAAAGTAAATAAATAAAGTAAATAAATAAATCAAGTAAATAAACAAAAAATTTAAGTAAATAAAGTAAATAAAAAAATAAAATAAAAAATAAAGTAAATAAATAAGTAAATAAAGTAAACCAATAAATAAAGTAAATAAATAAAAGTAAATAAATAAATCAAGTAAATAAATGAAAGAAGATAAATAAGTAAATAAATTAAGTAAATAAATTAAGTAAATAAATAAAATAAATAAATAAAGAAATAAATTTTGTAAATTAAGTAAATAAAGAAAAGTAAATCAATCAATCAATAATAAGAATAAGGTCAATATAACATCATTGTGTTTTAACGCAATTGTTCCTACTTTCAGTATCAACATTGACCGATCAGTTTTATGAAAAGACCTGTTTGCTTAGGAACAACTAGCAGTAACATGGAGATCTACTCACCTGCTCCTGAAGCTCTGCTAGCCTCTGGGCTCTTTCCTCTTCAGAGTCATCAGTGGAGGACTCTGATTCCGATGACGAATCGCTGGAGGTGTCCGAGGACGAGGCAGTGGCCATGACCGGCTGTGTCTTTACAGGTGCCGGATGGAGCACTGGCGCAGGAGCAGGGGCCAGCATTTCTTCTGGCTCATCAGGCATTTTAGCAAAACGCATCTCAAACACATCCTTCAAAAAAGAAAACCTTTTTATTTCTCTAGTGTAAGATGCTTCTCGTCCTGCTTTCAGAATGCAGCAATGCATAGTTGAAGTTACATTCTGAAAACACATAGGAAAATTAAACAAACTATAGACTATAAAACTGCCTTGTTTTGCACCATCAAAATGTTTATAAACAAAAATAAACAATGGAGAAACATGGTGTTGATTGCAGAATTACATTGTTATAACCAATGTTGGGGTAACACGTTATAAGTAATGCAATAATGCAATAATATTGTTACTTTTCTAAAGTAACGAGTATAGTAACACATTACTTTGAAAAAATAGGTAATATTATTTGAGTTACTTATATAAAAAAAATTAAATATGTTATCTAATGTTATCTTTTAAATGAGAACATAAAAACAAAACAGGCACAACATATTAGCAGTGGCTCACTTTAGCCTCTTTGACAAATAAAAAAAAAAAGAAAAAAAGTATTGCGAGTAACTTTTTACCTTGCTTAATTGGCTTTTACAAAATATATTGCGGAATAAAATTACGTTAGTCAGGTTGAATCACACACTCAATGAGAGAGCGTGCTGCAAGGAAACAGACAGTCAGCTCGCACTCATCATCATCAGGTCTCTTTTTCACAGCAGATGAGTCAGTGTAGTGTTCTAGTAACTGAATCTACTAACTGATTTGGGTTCATTTCGAGTCAGAGGAAGTGTCTGGTATGTTAGTACTTACTGAAGACGCAAACCGCTTCACGACAACTCCAACTTGTTCAATTTAATGAACTGCCTCAACCGGTTCACTTAGAAGATCCGGTTAAAACAAACGATTAATTCGCGAATCCCTCGTCATCACTACAGTCAGAACAGCAGGCCGGAGACTTACATTTTTGCAATGATTCTTGTTATTTTGAACTCGTCGAAGAAAAGAAGTGGATTGTTGTTAAGTGTAGATTATGTGCATGTAAAACTCGATAACTGCAAGAAACACGACATCGAAAAAAAAACAAAAAAAAAAACAAAACTGGACGCGAAGCACTACACCCGCACCCCACCTTTAGCTATGATTGACATCAGTTTATGGTCTCCAGGTAAAACAATGAATTAATTCGACTAAACTAAAAAATGTTTTTTGCTTTTATTGTTAGGGAGATGCAGCTACTGTCTACAGTAGTGTAGAAGGGACTATGTTTTGTAATATATAAGATTTTTTTCTTTTTTGGGAAACGATTACCACATTTGTTAAGGCCACGTGAGGCAATTTATTCCATGTACAAAGCTCAAAGATTTATTTAGATTTGGGGATTTTTTTTATCGTCTGTTCATTTTGTTATTAAACATTTTAAAGGTTTAAAATCTGTTCTTGCCTTAATATAAATTATTTCATGTTTGTAGTCTTATGCTGTGTTCACACCAGAGGCAGAACGCGCGGCTATATCCCGCTATTCGCGAGTAAATAAACGCGTGAACATTTGAGTTTACTCGCTTCATTCGCGCGTCAAACTCCGCTTCAGAACAGACGTGGATTCGCGTCATGGGCAGGGCTTCTGTCTGCCCGGTGACTGTATTCGTTGCTAAATGGCTAACATGGATTTTATTGATAAAATAACTGTGTTTATGTGCTTTATGAATGCTGAAAAACAGCGTCGATACGTTTGGACCAGAGTCCACTCGATACATTCTGAGGTGCACATAGCTCTGTGAGCTCATAAACTCCTCCAGAACTTAACCTGGATGACGGAGGCTTTCAGCGGTGCTTCTGACTGAGCCAAGCCCAGTTTGATGAACTGTTGTCGGTGTCGGCTGAAGGATTTCCCCCAGACACCAACAACATGTGCTACGTCACAATCATGCCCCCACAAGAGCAAGTTCCTTATTGGTTAACGCATCGCGAATGTCCGCAGAAGTTCAGATTTTTGAACTTGAGCGGTTCGCGCGATTTGTGCGTTAAGCGCATCAAACGATCAATTTGCGCGGCGCCATTTGAGCGTATCCCGCCGCACAATTCGCGTCATTCGCGGCGTGCCATTCGCGTGTATTGCGCCGCAGGGTGCCTATTCGCGCGTTTGCATTGGCTTAACATGTAAATCACTCGCGCTTGACGCTTCTTCCGCGTCTGGTGTGAACGCAGCATTAGGCTTTATTGTAATCTTTATTTCAATGGACAGTGAATTGACTTAACTAATAACAGTAGCAAACATTACTTTAAATACTCTCATTAATCTGTATATACAGCATGTATAGCTCTGGGCTCAGAAAGTTCTCAAAATATTTTTATCCTACATTTTTTTAAAGGAAAATTAAGGTTTAGGTTCTATAGACCTTTTTCTTAGAACGTAAAATTACCCATTATACTTTGCGTGTATGCGCAAGGAGAATGCTAAGAACTTCCGGTCGGCAGCTGATGCGTGTAAACAGTCACATTTGGACAGCTTTGAAATAATAGTTTTAATCTATTTTACCTGCTTTTATCATCTTTGAACCAATACTGTTGTTGATCATTGCCACCTCCTGGACTGATCATTTAAAAAAATGTGATCCAATGGGATGGAAAACAACTGCTGCGAGGCATTTTCCCTCATTGTCAGACGGCATCTTGTGCCATTTAAATGAAGCCTCGTCATCGCTAAAGTCAACAGTTTCTCTTTCTTTCAAATATATAACCAATCCAAACAAATGTAATTCACCAAAATGTTTTACACACATGTAGCCTACTGTACAGTCCCACTAACACACTGATTTAATAACTGTGACAAAATGAAAATAAAGTGACGTTTTGAAATGACAGAAAAACACAAACCGTGGTAAATACAACACACTAAATGAAACATAAACGGCTGATTAGAATGAACATGCAAATCAGCCAGCAGAGTATCAGTAACGGTTTTATTGGTCATTTTTTGTAAATTGCATGACTTACACACAAACACGCACGCAATACTTCACTGCATCATAGAGCAAACCAGATTACTGGCATGAAACTTAACAGGTGTGTGTGTGTGTGTATTGAAGAGCCGCTGAGCTAACAGCTGATAGGCCGGGGAAACACACACACACACACACACACTGTAAACACGTAAACTAGGAGAAAGTTTTTCTCTCGCGCTTGAACCACATCTGACAGATTATAACGGCTTTAACACACACCTTTCAAAGTGGTGTGTCACAAAAACACTCCGTAATCCACTCATAACGCTACTGAAACCCATTTTTGGAGTGCAAATTACCAGTTGTAAACACTGTAAACGGAAGTTCTAAACATTCTACCGGAAGACGCTGATCGCTATGGCGCCCTCCATGCAGCAGCCAAGAAAAAGGTCTATAGGTGGTTGCTATATGCAGAGCTTCTCTATAAAAAAGGTGAAAAAACACTAGCAAGTTCTGAAAGAGATCAAACCTCAGGCAGGTAAGGAAAAGTAACGCAAAAGTAACTCAAAATAAATATAACGCAATTATTCCATAAAAAGTAACCAAGTAACGGAATTAGTTACTTTTTGGGAAAGTAACTCAATATTGTAATGCACTACTTTCAAAAGTAACTTTCCCCAACACTGGTTATAAAAAACTGGAATTTTGTTTAGAAAACTTAACCATTTCATGCAAAAGTTTTAAATACTTCTACTGACCACTCTGAGTGACTTTTGATTGTGAAATATCTGACATTCTGGTTCTCAAATATGTGTAAAAGCATGCATTTTGTCATTGAAACAGCTTAATAATGATCATAATATTTGATCTACGATGGGTAATGGGCCACCTCCATGTTAATCTGCCCTGCAGGAGAGATTAATTCATGAATTTCTCCCAATATACATGATAGTATGTGTCTGTTAAATGGGAAGTAGAATAGTGTAAATGTTCTAGTGACCTAAACGGTGTGTATCTGATGTGATCAAAGTACAATGTTCATTTATGCTAAATGTAAAATAATTATTTTTGCTGTCTCCACAGACATCAGCATGTGTACATGTATTGAATGTTTATTTAAATGTCTGGAGCCTAAAATAAAAAACTATTAAGTTTCAAAACACTCATAAATAGTTTTCTACTCATGTCTTACTCTGGCTTAGCATAAGCTTTTGTGGGAAAGCAGATTTGAATTTAGCAGCTGATAACATTACGCACTGAATGCCCTAATTACACCTGAGTTAATTCTATCTGTCAAAGGGTTTACATATACTATTATTTCTATTATTTACTCAGTTCCTTTAAACTAACTTCCAAATAACTAGTCAAAACAAGAGTCAAGTACTGAACTTTTAACTTTCTTTGTATTTACAGGAGCTTTTATTAATTACGTTATCTAATGTTATCTTTTAAATGAGAACATAAAAACAAAACAGGCACAACATATTAGCAGTGGCTCACTTTAGCCTCTTTCACAAATAAATTCAGTAAAACAAAACATTAATAATGTGCATTTGTTCTGGGATTGTTGGATTTTGGTTTATTCGCACTGACAGTGTACTCCCTAACTGCAGGACTAAAAAGACTTGGATTTATTATAGTAATTGTGTCATAGTAGCCTTACATGAAGTGATGCTTGCTATTTAATTAAAATGCAGTCAAATAAATGAGCTAAACTGGTTAATCGCCTTAGACTAGTGTAGGGTAGAGATGTCACAGTAAGGTGATTTTCACACAATTCACAAAATTGTCAATTTGAAAGTGAAAGCATTCAAACGCATGTTGAATGGGTAGAGTTGTGATGAAGTCATGAGCAATTGTGAAAGCTGAGTACTGGGGAATGACAAGGTGGAAGATATTTTAGGCTTGCATTTTCTGCCTTTTTTTGGCCAAAAACCATTAACGCCATATTTGGCTGAACATTTTCAGCTGCTGAACCTTTTAGTGCATCCCGAGTTAAAAATGCCCATGGAAATCAATGCCACAGAGCAAATATTTTCCCTTAATGGGAAAGTTATTTTTATTGAAGCAAAACAGGCACAACATAATAGCAGTGGCTCACTATAGCCTCTTTCAAAAAGAAATACTGAAAAAAACCCAGTTATTGTGTTAACTAAATGTTATTTTCTTACTCTGTTGTCCATAGGCCTGTCACAATAATCAATATATCGACTTATTGCGAAACACATGGACATGAGCTCAATCATTTCTATTGATGCAATATAGTACGGCTGCACAATATTGAAAAAATCTAAAATCTAATATTTTTTATTCTACGATATATATATTGCGAAATAAATTAGGGATGTTTATGAAAACAGATTAAATGTTAACCACAAGGGTGCGTTTTAACTGATTAAAGGTATCAGTAAAAAAAATATTATTATTATTATTATTATCTTTTTAAGTTTGGCTGCATAAATGTGCAACAACATAATTCATGGGACAGTAACATAAGTTTTGGGTGTGTTTTGAGCATAACGTGCATTAAACCAATCTCACATCTGAGTCTCATCTCACATTCCCTTTAAGAGTCAGTTGCATAGCGTCATGGCGGACTTTGTAAGTAGAAAAACTGAATCCTTCACTAGTGAGAAAAAGTTTAACAGACCATCTGCAGTGCGAGGATAAAGAATGAGCCTCCTCCATTCAGCCTCTGCTTTCTTTTTACTTTTACCCTTTACTTTCGTGGATAAGGAATCATTGTACGCACTCTACTGAAGACATCCATTAGCCTACATCTTTAATTTCATTTGTTAAGCACAAAGACTTGTTTCACAATTATTTCTCAACTTAGTTCTAATTTCCAGCAAACGAATAAATGCGCAATAATAACGAAGTGTGGTCAAAAAACATTGTTCATTGTGAAATGTATAATTTTAGACTGATTGGGATGATTTTGTAGGGGAGTATATATGCATAAAATATAAGATCTAAAACATAAATTCAATAAAAAAATTAAAATAAACACTTTCTGGAGTATATTTATAGCCAGGTTTATAGAGTTTATAGCCATTTCACTTCAGGACGCCTCAATGCTGTTCTGTAGGTCTATTGGAGACATTCATAAATATTCCTAGCAAATCTAATAAATGTTGGAGACATACTCGCTAAATAAACGCACTAAATCGCACTTGAGCAGCGTATATTTAAGATGGCGTGCAAGAAGTTGTGTGCACGAACAGATGAAATCAGCACACAAACAAAGAGATTTACATGCTCGTATTACATGAATGCGATCTCGACTTGTAATACTGCGCTCATGACATTTGTCATTGAAATAATGCTATAGGTACTTGGTAGATCTCTGTAAAAGTCCTGCCACCACAGCTTTAAAAAATCCTAGCGGAAACACTGGTCTTCATTTGTAAACAATTTTTAGGCCTGAAAGCTTTTAAATCCCTCACATAGTTCCAGGCCTCAAAAAACACTTTTATTATATTAAACAATTATTATCAATACTCAATATTGCATATTCTCGCAGTGTGACTATCGCGAATGATCACATTGCAATATCAATGGTGAAACGATTAATTGTGCAGCCCTATCGGAAGTGTCAGTACGGTTAAAAAAAAACACTATAGTATTTACCATAAATTACTACAGTATATTTTAATGTTGGTGTCTGACAACTGAAAATAAATCTGGCAGCAGATATCGCAGTCTCTGTTTCTTTTTACCTTGCACTTATTGTGTTAACATTTATTATAATTTAATTAGGATATTAAATTGTAAAAACTATAATTAAATTAAATATTCTTAGGAATAAAATATTATTTGTTCTTTAGAAGAGTGCACTTGCATTGTGTTTATATTATATTGTCATTCTGGCAATATATAATAAGTGGCATAAAATGGTCTTAAAATGACAATAATATTGTTTATCGCAATATATTTTAGTGCAATATATCGTGCAACAAAAAAATAGATATTGTGACAGGCCTACTTGTCCATCCACAACTGATCTACCAATCACAGCAGATGTAGTTGATCCATGACCTACTCCGAACTCATTACATTAAGTAAGCAAACTAAACGCACCTGCAGTTTGCGTGCCATAGCCACCACTTCATGGTCTGGAGGGTTGTACTTGTAGCAGTTGGAGAACATTAACCGTACATCTGCTGCAAACTCCTGCGCTTCTCTGTACTGTCTGGTTTCCAACTTGTCCTGTACAAGCAAAGAGAAACCTCAACAAATAAGCATGAAGAGCAAATGCGGCTCATCCTTCAGTTGAGATCCAGCAGGAGTATTTTCACCTTAATCGTGCTGAGGTCCATGGGGTGTTTGATGATGTCATGGTAGTCGTGCAGCCCTAAAGTGTCTACGTCCACTGGCTTGTAGAAGGGCCAGGCGTACGCTGCGTGTTTCTTAGCAAACATGTCCTTTACGATGCCCAAGCAATAGCGTAACTGCTCTTGCTGTTTGGGGCTAGGGGTTCCGGGGGTGGCCGTCCAATGGTGCTGGGAGTCCGGTGCCTCCTTTTTGGGTAATTTGCTTGGTCGTGTAACATCCCGGCGTGGCAGCGTCTTGCCTGACTTTGACTCGGCAGGTGAGGACTCGTTCAGCTGGTCGTTTGCCGTAGGTGTCGTTGTGTCTGCTTTCCTTTTCTGACTTTTTCTCTGTGCACATGTGAAATAACACACAGGTGAGTCAGACGCACCTCAAAAAACAAAAACAGACTCTGAATGTTAAACTTACTTTGTTAGGTATTGAGATGGGAGTTTGTAGAATAGGAGGAGCAGCGCTCTGTTGAATGTGCACGGGTGGCAGGGCGGTTTGGGTGGGGGGAGGCACAGCCGTTATGATGGGGGCCGGTGGGTTGCAGTCAGTGGGGCCCAACGAAAAAGGTGGCCCTAATTGAGGCGCGTGTAGAGGGATTGTGGGAAGCGAAGGGGGCACTCGAGGGGGCAAGGCTTGAATTTGCACGATAGGCTGGGGAGGTAAAGTAGGTGGACCCTGTGGTGGTCCTCTAGTTTGTGGCCCTGGTGTAAGATTGGAAAGGCCACGTGTTTGAGGGCTTGCAGTCAAAGGCTCCAGAACAGGTCCAACCTTCATGTTTATGTCTAATGACAAAGAAAGAGAGATTTTTTAAAAATATGTTTCTGCCGTAGTCAGGGGTTCCCACTCGGAGCCAATTGCTCGATTTTCTCTGATTTGCACTGACTAAAAAGCTGAATTTCCATGACCTATCCCTCTTATTTTTCCAAGTAAGTGTGGGATGGCATTTGTAACATCTTCTTCACATCCATGCATTATTAGCAGAACAAAAAAACTTATGAAACTTAGTAGAAAATCCTTATGTTTTAATATATTTGATTGCCATTTGACAAGCAAGAAAGGAATAAAATTACATGAAAAAGTTTTTACAAAATATAACAATGTAAACAATCTAAAAAAAAACAACAGTATATAATGGCCCATTTTCACTGAGTGGTACGGTAGGCTTTTATAGCTGTTTCCACTGTCAAAAGGTACCAAAATGCGAACCGTGCCATACCACTCTTTTGGTCACCCTTTCCAAAGGGTACCTAGCACAACAATAAGGTACCAAAAGGCAGAGCTAGACGCACAGCTGAATGCTATTGGTTTACAGAAATACGTCACTAGCTCATGCACAAGTCAGGAGAAAGAAAACAAAGAAACCGTCATTTTTATATGCACAGCTGAGACATTACACCGTAATAATATATTCATATAATAACGAGCCATGGTCGACCCGAGCTCAAACAAACCTTGTCGTCTTCTTGTTGAACAGCCACAAAGCCAAGAAGAGCAGAATCTACCCTGTGCCCTGTTGTTGCTTACAAGGGCGTCTAAAGCATGTGAGGATTCACTTTCATGAGTGCGTTCGCTGCGCATCTATATTTTTAATAACAAACCTCTTGAGCTGATGATAATAACGTGCGCGTGATTATTGAAGTGCTTCTGACATCCGATTCTTTCAGAAACGGACAAATGCGGACTGATGCGCGAAAAACAAAGGAGAAGCCAAAAAAAAAACAAAGGAGCGAATGATTCTTTCAGCAATCTAAAACATGAACAAACTGCCATGGTAACTATTATCATCATCTTTTGGGCTACTGTGAACTGGGTATGATGGAATTACTCTCTTACAAGAGGTTACATGTGCTGGTGAAGATTAAAGATACAGATGAGAGGTTTGCACTGACTGTGAGCTATACGTTGCGTGTTGTTTTTGAACACAAGTAAGGACTAAATCTATGCTGTGTAGTTTTTCTGTAACTGGTAACATATCGGAGACTGTAAGGGCTGTATGTGTGTTCATATATGTTGCATTTATTTATTTTATATAAATTGCAGTTACAGTAAGCACCATCAATGATCTGCAGTTATAATCAAATTATGTTCATAAAAAAGTAAGTAATGAATATTTATACACAAGTATTTATGTGTATAAAGCATCTGTTTTGTGAGAAATACTTCTCATATGATATGTGAACAACCCAAACAGCTTTATTTTGACATTTCCTCGAGTGAGAATGACGTTGACTGAAAGCATTGGTACCCTTTTGGCAGTGGGCCTGATAAAGGTGACCCGTACTGACCTGTACCGTACCACTCAGTGGAAACGGGCCATAAAGGTAAAGTAAAATGGCAAAAAATAAATAAATCCCTGGTTTTCCATGACTTATATATAAAATTATATATATATTAATATATAAAATTCCCTGATTTTTAATGTCTGAAATAGACACTTTAAAATTCAGAGATATTCCAGAAACTCTGTGACCTGTGGGAACCCTGTGCACTTATCAAACTGTGACAACTACATGTAAGACACTAAAGGTTCTGACAGCAGTTCACAGCAAGTGGCATCATTCATTTTCAATGAGAGTTGAAGAACTGCAGCACAGTATAGTTAGACATGGCAGTCGCCTAATATACAGCAATGTGAGTGACAGTAAAACATAATACAAGATTTATACCTGGATCTCTCCTGCCCCGGCCACGACCTTTGCCGGCCATGGTGGATATTTCAACCTCCTGCTGGGGCATCTCTGAAATCTTGGTAAGGAACACCTTCTCCAGTGCTTCGGCCATTAAGACTATGTCATCCCCAGGCTGCAGAGGGCGACACATACCATTAACCACACACCCAAAATTCACTCCAATCCATCACCAATGATGGCAGCAGAAACGTGGAGCAGTACCTTATTGTAAATGTAGCAGTTGGTAAACATGGTGTTGAAGTCTTGAATACATTCTTGGGCACTGGTGTAGAATGCGCTCTCTAGGCGTTTCTTGATTGTTCCCATGTCCATAGGGTTTTTGATTATCTTGTAATAGTCCTGGGAAATGAAGGTAGCAAAGTCAGCATGATAAACAATCCATAGCGTTTACCATAGAGTATTATGTTAAAATAAAAGAAGCTTTGGAAAAAAAATGTCTGATCTTTAAATAACCAACACTGACAATCACTGCTCATTACCCAATATGTGGCCATATTTACTGGTCCTGAACTAAAGTAAATGTCAAGTCATCTCAACAAATTCACACATCAGGGCTCGAAATGAAGCTTTTTCGCTTGGTAGCACTGGTGCTCCTAACTTGAAAAATTTAGAAGCACCAGCCAAAATTTAGTTGCACCAACCAATTATGAGCACAGTTAATACAAGCTTCATATTAACAGATTCATTGCATTGGAAATGAATACTAATCAAAACTAACAAACTAAAAAACCCTACATGCACGGCCTGACATTAATGAAACTTCGATAAGAACTGTGATGTTCTTACAGATGGTGTCTTATATTGCACAGATGCTATTGACATATAACTTATTATTTGCATACATCATCTTATAGCAATACAGGTCTTTTAATGAGCTGCAGTATTAGTTCAATGTCAGTGAATGCAAGCCCTTTTGCAATGGTATACAGTGTTACGTTTTACATATAGCTGCCACTTGCATGGCTGACAGCATCCTGACAATTAAATGAGTGATTAAACAGAACCTCTCATACATAAATTGTGTAGATTCAGTGGCAAACGCTGTGCAAACTCTGTCCCACAGACTATACAGGGAATGGCTTTAACCATTTTCATAGCGGACTTTAACCCAATGGAAGTCTTTTATCCACTCTTCAAAAAGTGTAGATAGTGGATTAATATTCACCACATGATCACTAATCAGATGTGCCATTATTTGTAAATTTAGATGGTTTCTAAAAATCTTTCAGTGTTATTTTCATTCTCTCTTCAGCGCTTCACATTTTCACAGTTGTAGCTCCCTGTCATCTGAAGGCAGAAGGCATTGACTGAGTGACTGACAGCTGATATTAACCAATCCATTCGCGTTCAGTTCTAGAGCAGTGGGCCAATCAGAAGAGCTTGAAGGCGGGGCAAGCATTGCAATCTTTGTTTACTGGCTTTTCAGGTGCAAAGATGCATTCTGCTCGAATGTGTCCTAAATCAGAGCATGCGGTGAACATTTTGCAGTAAAGCACGACAACAAATATGCAGTCACACAAATGGTCCCAAATACATTTTGAGGTCGCATAGATAAAATTTCGGGTGCATATGAGACAAAAATGTCACAATTTCGAGCCCTGTACATACAGGCAAAACTAAAGCTAAACAAAGCCATTCCTATCAGTGAAGTGGTCTTACATTTCCCCCCCTCTCTAAAATTTGATTCATAGATGTGAACTGTTCCTTGCACTTCTATTAAATGTGGCATTTTATACTGCAAATATTTATGGCTTCATGACAATTTGGTTATGCTATACTGTAAAGATTTATTTAAATTTCACGCAACAGTGTTTTAAGGCAATTAATCATTCAATTTGAAAATAAATCAATTTGTTTGCACATTCAAAAGGCAGGACTCAAACTACAAAGGCCAGTATATTTACATGTACTTCAAAAGTTTCATTTAAACACGTCAGTGCAAAGTTTTCGTTGTCTAATTTATTCATTTATTTTTGCTTTAATTTCATAAGTTGTGAATGTCCAACTCCACCAAGATCTGACTAATAGATCTGGACAATACAAATGTGGCTTGACTAAATCCTGCAATCGAATCTCTGAAAGTAGGACTATATTTGGCTGAAACATTTAAAACAATAAGAACTCTCCGTCTAAGGGGACTATGCTCAAATTTACCCTGGTAATAATCTTTTTTATTATTACTTGTGCTTTAAGAATATTCAGATTGTATACGCAGCGATGTTTACGCAAATGCTTGGGGACATAACTGGTTAATTTAATAGTTCAAACATGAATATTTTCACGTTATTCTGGCCTACTGCATGCTGGAATATTTATCAAAATGTTTATTGAAACATCACAAAATATGACCATTTACAGTTAATACAGTGCAATAAAGCTCACATAGTTAACATGAATTTAGTTCATTTAACTTAATGAAAACTACAAAAGCTTTCAATAATGTTAGGTGGTGTATTTTTCTTAGATAATCTCTAATAACACATTCAAATCATAGTTGTAATCTGATCACAAATATTTTAGTAAATGGCATTAATAACTAATACAATTCTGTTGTGTTTCTTAACTAATATTAACATAGTTGAGCAATTCCAGCGTTATGGATGTGACATTTGCAGTAAAAACTCAAAACATAATTTCACAGAGAAAGTATACGTTAACATTATATTGAAACATCCGTTTATATTTTCCAAATAACTCACCACAGAGTTATAAGATCAGAAAAATATTAATCTGAAAACATTTTTTATATTTTAAATGAGGAAAATAAACATGCGAACAAAGCCTGCGAGTTTACGGTATACAACATACTTTGTAGAAATTCTCTGAATTAAACTGCACAACCTAAAAGAAACAATGCTCATCAAAATGATAAGAGTCGGCTCACTATAGAACAAAAAAATATTGATTTTATTTTATTTCACATTTTTGTATTCATGAGGTAAAAATATTTCATTATGGATGTGACACCTTTCCGTTATGATGTGACAGATGTGAAATGGGCACTTGAAATGGGCATATAATAGTTTGAAAACATTGACAAAGATCTTTATGAGTAGTTTTTAAGTACTATAAAATACTTGCTTACATCAAAAATGTAAAAACGGTTTTGTATTTTGGTTGAAGCTTCGTTCTTTTCATGGCGAGGTTGACATTTGCATGGAACTGCTTACTGTAATAAATTTGCCTTTTTCTAACAGTTGATTTTAATGCATTACTTAAAACTGGGGCGGGACGGTGGCACAGTGGTTAGCACTGTCACCTCATAGCAAGAAGGTTGCTGTTTTGAGCCCCAGCTGGGTCAGTTGGCATTTCTGTGTGAAGTTTGCATCTTTTCCCTGTTTTCGCGTGGGTTTCTTCCTAGTGCTCCAAAGACATGTGGTATAGGAGAATTGGGTAAGCTAAATTGTCCGTAGTGTATGTGTGTAAATCCTGGTCCTCCAGGTTGGGGTTGAGTGTTGGACTAACAACCCACCTCGAAAAAACTTGATGTTATGAAACACCAAAATGGTGTGGCTAAATATCAACTTCGATAGCAAGTAACTAATGTTTACTAACAAGACTATTGTAAAGTCCTACCTATTGTACTTTATAATAAATAAGAAGCATTTATTTACAATAAATCGATATTATACCTGTTAAAGTAATCTTCTTTTTTGCAGTTTTGGTTAATATCAGGATAATACCGTATACCATGATAAAAACCTCAGCATTTAACTCACAACAAGAAAACCTGATACCGTCATAAGCCTAAAATCAGACTGACAGGTTAACCAGAAGTAGCTCAAATACAACTGCCAGATGTAAACAAATCACTGATGTGGTTGGTTTGTGAGTATTATATGTAGTAACACACAGCGGTTCTAAAACCAAATTAGCAACCTCAGCATGACATCTAGCACTATTTCGGCGGCAAAGGACTGTAAGAAACATTCATATCTACCCATCAAAAACATGACAGCACTGTACATGTAAATTAAATCACTCACAGGCAGATTTAGCTTAATGGCGTCAACGGGAGCATGGAAAGGCCAAGCGAACTGGTGCTTCCAAAGACTCTTCAGCACCACCTTCTGCAGGTACTGCAGCTGGTTGGTCTGGCGCTTGGGCCGGGTGGGGTTGGAGGTTTCCTGGGGATTCGGGTTGAAGGAAGAAGGGGCCTGGGACGAGGGCTGCCCCTGACTGCTGCTGCTCCCCGACATCTGAACTGCGTCCAGGCCGTCCCCCATACTGGCGGGGTGGAGCGCGGGCAGAGGGACGGGAGGGGGTGGCGCAGGACACCACTCGTTCAGTCTCGAGCCGGGCGCGGGCTCCACAGGGAGAGCACCGCTAATTCCATTGCACTCCTCGCTGGGCTCTCTGTGTGAAGCAAGCAAATCACAGTCATTAGCTCTTTCATTTATGTCTAAGCCATCTGCATCAGATCCATCATTGTAATCATCACCATCATCTCAATTATACTTAACTGCCAGCACATCCTCTCTGCCCCCCTCAAAACAGCATTATTCCAAAGGTTGGTGTTTGCTTAAGTAATTACCCATGGATTGTCTAATTATCCCCTGATGCGGTTTGAATCATTGACATCTTCAACAGGACTCGTTCTGGGTTTTAAAACCAAACCTGACTGCTGTCATTACACTGCACTCTGTCCAAGTAGGTGCCGTCTAGACAGCTGTGGCACAAATATTGGAGTATGTCTGATAAAAATTACTGCAATTTGCAGGAATAGCAAAGTAGTCAGTTGGCCAGTGAGTCTTTATAATCTAAATAAAGAAATAATTCGTTCCAGCCTTTAAGACTTGTACGAAGTGTCATAAATTTTTAGAATAAATATTCAGCCTCTTCAATGACCACAACAGAAGATGACTGTAATTGATGACAGACTGATAAAATAAAGGTATTGTAACGGTAGTTTCACACCACATTTAATTAGATTAAAAAAAAAAGAGAGACTTGGTTCTGAATACAAGATTATAAGAAGATTTAAATGCAAATTTGTTAGAATTATTAATAATTCTAATAATTATTAATAATTAAAGCAGACAAAATGATTGGAAGATGCTTGGCATACTTCAACAAAGGATTGTTTCCATTGGGTAGTGTCAGCAGTAGTGTTGTCTCAATACTGGAATTTCTAACTTTGATACGATACCTATAAGATATAAATATTCAATACCATTTTTCGATACTGTAATGAAACTTGCTTCTAGTAAGAGAGAGAGAGAGCAAAGCTGGCATTGATACTAACCAAAAGCAAGATCGTATCGTTTTAAATAATCCAGCATCGATATATTAGTAATCAAGTATAATCCAGTATAGAAATATATTTTTGACAACACTAGTCAGCAGTATCACACAGTAAAGGCTGATTTATAATTCTGCGTCAAGCATATGCGTATGGTCTGACGTATCCTTTGTGCAGTTGCATAGCTCTCGCTGTGGCTGATGCCGACATGCACCGCTCAAAAAAATGTAACTACATGTTGCAGCGAAACGTATCGCAAACTCTGTGATTGCTCGGCTTGGTAGCTGTGACGAGTGTGAGTGGTGCTGAGAGCTACGAGCCCGATGGTGCGAGTGTTTACAAGTTCGGAGTCTTCCGATGGAAACTTTTGTTGAGGAAGATAAAAACCTCACTGCAGCTTGCATTATGGAAGTGTTATTGCAGAGCAACAAAAACAGCACATGCAGAAGTATATAATTTTATCACGTTTCACATGACTTTCATGGAAGTACTCGCGACATGCATACTACTCAATGAAGCCACGTTACACAGCATATAAGCAAGTTGGAAAGCAAGTGAATGAAATTGATGTGATCCAAGTACAAATAAAATGTGTTTTGCCAAAAAAAAAAAAAAAAAAAAAAAAAAAAAAAAAAAGAGTTTGAATATTTTTTCGTTGCACTTTCTGACAAAATGACCCATAATAATCATGCTAGGTTAGTAAGTGAAGATTAGGTAATGTTTTGTGACAGTCTGAACACGCATGAAAATCTACACTGAAAATCTGTTCTGGTGTGTTTGAGTGGTCAAAGGTGGGCAAGATTAAATGTTTCGCACCCTGTTTACACCTGCATTTAGAGTCTTGTGATTTGATTGACAAAAACGAATCTAAAAAACAGCTCTAAACAGTACAAAAGAGATGTCTGTTTTTTGACCAGAAAATCAAGACACTTAGGTAGGGGTGGGCAATATTGCAAAAATGTCATATCAAAAAAATATTTCAAGAATAGTTAATTTTAGCACGCTCCTTTGTGATGTTGGTTTAACTATTTTGCAATTTGTCTGAGCAGGAGTGCCAAACCAATTCTCTAATTTCAAAGCAAAATCTCAAGAAACAAAATATCAAATAAAAAAAATCTATACATATTTTAAATGACAAATTAATCACAAAAATAAAGATTCACATTAATAAAAAGACACAATATACAAATAAAACAACAAGTGACTTGTTTTTCAGGTAGAGCAGGTGTATTACGCAGTAGCATTTAAGAAATTTAATAAACAAATACAATAAAATAATCTATTTGTTGATTTATTGAAATTAAATGCACAGTAGACAAAATTGAATATTCATCATTTAATTAACGTGTTTGTCTATTGATAAACATCAGTTATTTTGAATAATGTGAATCATTTGTTCCTACTATCAACAGCCAGCAACTCTTTGGTCACCCACATTCTTTAATACATCTTGTTTTGTGTTCAGAACAAGAAAGAACTTAATACAAATTTAGGACATCGGAGTGAGCGCAAACAATTTTGGGGAGAATTATCACTTAATGAGTCTATTAGTCTACTTAAGTAGTTAATATAAGAACTGCACTCATCGTCACGCATCTTTTTTCTCTTAACCGTTTACTTTCACTTTACACACACAATCAATCAAATGTGTATATGTAAATCTATAAGGTTTTGATAGTTTTAGCACAATCTGCAGTAAAAGACAACAGTCCTGTAAGGAGACACTGTGTAGTGTGCACACTCTCCTAAGGTGTACATGCTCAGAACAAAAGTGTATGTGCAGCATGCAGATGAAAATGTTTAACCAGCAAGGCTTTAAAGTAAATGTAACTAACATACTTTTGTCATTATGAATATGTGCCTTGTCCTGTGAGATAATAACCCCTTTCACACAGCGATACTGGTAAATATCTGGAAAATGTCCGGAACGACTTTACCAGTAAATTAAAAAAAAAAGCTCTGTTCACACAGGCAAGGACGTCCCGTAATTTTTACGGAAAAGACTATTCACACATCCATCCCAAAATACCGGCAAATTCTGACATTATTAACCTGCACTTATATTTGTAAACATAGAAGGGGTCTGCCTTTTGTTGATGGTTTCACTTTTATTTAATGCTTTAGCATTCATGCAGCTGCTTTGCATCCAAAGGCAGACACGCGAACCGCAGCTAAATGTTTACACATTTGACTACATTACAAATTTTGTGGATGGATAAGTAGTTTGAACAACTTCGATGAAAACATATGGAGGAACGCTTTCCCATGTCGAGATGTCAATAATATGTGTGTGTGTGCTGGCGCTCACCAGAGCACTTCTTCACGTGCACACGCGTCAAGCAAGAGAAGCAGAGCTTGAAGGTAATCAAACAGTGGTTTATCATAAGCACTTTATCGATATTTTTTACACAGTAGGCATTAAGAGCATAGAAACGTTATCTGACTAACATCTAACAGCTAAACGTGTCTGAAAAAATATTCAAAGGTTTTTAATTTCATAAACAGTGTGAATGTGAATGCATCTGAATGTTCAGATTGGCTGGAGTAAACGTCTCACGCCAGAGCATTCTAATAGTGAACGTGCTCTTTCCGGCAATCTTCCTTCTGCGTTCACACAGCAATCTGGCAAATTACCGGTAATATTACAACTTCTCTTTACGAAAAATTGCTGGAATGAATTTACCAGTATTTTCAAAACGGGCCTGTTCATACATGATCCCTTTCCGGAAAACTGCCAGTAATTTTCTGGAAAGATCTGTATGTGTGAAAAGTTTGATGTGAATGTATGTCAAATTTTACAGTACCATTGAGGCACAAGAATGGCACCTTATACAACGTAGCATAATACTAGCATATTTCCTCAAATGCAGATCATGGAGACATTTTAATTGAGTGCATGTGACGAACAACTGTATAAGTATAAAAAATAAATAAATAGAGATGTGATATTTTGTGTGTGTAAACTTTACATACAGAAATAGTTTGTGGATATTGTTCGTGTGACCAAGAGTCTGCATTTTAAACATTAAAATAGCTTTATGCGGAAAAACCATTTATGTCCACTAAGAAGAATAGAGATGCTGTCATGTCCACTTCGGACATTAAAAGGCAAAACCTTGGCAAAAAAAGGAAAGCCGACATGAACAAATGGAGGGACAGAGTAAGGAATGCTTTGAGGGATGCTGGGAAACCATATTTTAATCAAAAAGGAGAACAAAAACCAGGGAATAGTCCCCCGGAAGGTGGATGGAAGAACCATATACGTGATGTGATCTCTCTCTCTCTCTCTGAATGGGCTGAGGAGCGCTAAACAGCACAAATACAGTTAACCTATCAAAATAAACCACATACCATATATAATAAAGCTGTATCAATGCATGTTTCCCACCAGTCCTGTGTAAACTACGGCAAAAAGAGTATTTTTTTTCTTTTCTTTTATTTCCCAAATGATGTTTAACAGAGTAAGGAAGTTTTCACAGTATGTCTGATAATATTTTTTTCTTCTGGAGAAAGTCTTATTGGTTTTATTTCGGCTAGAATAAAAGCAGTTTTGAATTTTTTAAACACCATTTTAAGGTCAAAATTATTAGCCCCTTTAAGCCATACATATTTTCGATAGTCTACAGAACAAACCATCGTTATACAATAACTTGCCTAATTACCCTAACCTGCCTAGTAAACCTAATTAACCTAGTTAAGCCTTTAAATGTCACTTTAAGCTGTTTAGAAGTGTCTTGAAAAATATCTAGTCAAATATTATTTACTGTCATCATGGAGAAGATAAAATAAATCAGTTATTAAAACTATTATGTTTAAAAATGTGTTGAAAAAATCTTCTCTCTCTTAAATTGAGGAAAAAAATAAACAGGGGGGCTAATAAATCAGGGGGGCTAATAATTGATTTCAACTGTACACAGGTGTACGGCGCAAGCTTTTCTAAATAAACAACAATGTTTAGCTATGATGCATGTCTGCATTTGATGTATTTATTGTTGTATTTATTTATTGTTAACAATTGACTGTTATTGCCAGTACTGTAGGAAGGTCTGTGTATTGTACTGTACATTGTTCATACTGTATTTTCTGTTTTAAAATAATAATACTAATAAACTTGAAAGAAATGCTCGATATTAACCTAAAGTTTATGTTACTGTATTAAAACTAAGATAAAGGAATCAGATCTTTAGTGGCTTAAAGTGATATGATAAATTGGAGTTATACTGTTCTTCCACACTGTCTGGACATATACAGACATTTGAGAAATATAAAATCACAATAACTTTAGATTTTTGATACTGACACTGAGAAATGTTAACTCCTTAGAAATGAGAAGCTTTTGTTGTCTATCTTCAAGAAAAAAAAATGTATAATATAATGTTCACAATGCAAATGAAAAAAATCTTTTTACTAAAAACTTGAAAATATGAACTTATATGGTTTTTTGTCTCAAGGCCTCAATTATCTACAATCAAAAATAGTCATATCACAAACCCCTACTTTAAAGTTTACTATAATATAAATACTATTAGTTTTGAAAAAGTTTGTAGTGACAACAGTTGTCAAAATTACTTTCAAATGTAACCCTTGTACATTAATTTACATCACTGATAAAGACAGTAACTAAAAACAAGCCTCATGGCTTATAATGACCAGTAGTTTCCTTTGCTAAGATGATCAGATAATGGTGCGTGAGTAGAAGAAAAAGAACAACGTGAGCTCATTGACACGCAGTGATCAGGTGACCTCACCCCCAAATGAAGCCCAATCCCAAAGTAATATGGGAGAGAGTACAGCGAGTGTAGAGCTCAGCAGACAAAACACATCACTGCCGCAAACCATCCCGCACCTCCACAATCAATACTTGTTCCTCAGCCAGTTGTTTTTCGATTGAAGTGTGTTAAAGGTCAGCCTGGTAATTGATACCAAAGTAGGGCCAAAATGTCTTCGCCTTTCTAGTAATCACACTCCCGCTACTACCACCGCTGCCTCGCTAATCTGGCAATCCCCACACCTCCACTTCCTGCTAATGAAACCTCATGTCACCTCACCGCGCTCTCAAGAGCCTTACTATTTCATCTTTCTACAAGCCCGCAGGTTTCCAGAGAAACCCATGAACATCAGAAAGTATTAAGTCAGCTGACGTTTAGACGGTCATAAATAACCAAAATGGGAACATTGAGAGCGAACTGGATGTCTCTGTGCTTAAAGAAATGAGAAAACGGGATCAGAGAGAAACGTGTTATGACATCTGATGGAGTGTGTGGACGGACCGATATTCCCCTGCAGCGTGTATCTCACAGTCACACCAGCGCTGGAGTGACTCACTGGCAGAGTCTCTCCGGCTCCTGTCAAGTATTCATAAATTATGATACACCAGAATGGATCCAGTCGGGACGAGGCCACAGTGACTTTCAATCCTGAATTATTCAGGGGTGCGTTTCCCAAACAAAGACATAACTCGTGGCTGAACCATCACAGTACAATGCATCGTTTGGGAAAAGAATGATGTAGTGATGTGTGTTTCCCAAAATGGTAGTTGGTTTGTAGCAGATCCATCATTTGAACCATGTTAGTTATAAATCGTCCATAATGACGCTATAAATGGGGCGGAGTAATAATTTCTTTTGAGACAAACCCCATAATTTTTTGCAAACAATATTGTTTTACATGCTTGAAAAAATAAATTAAAAAAATCCAATATTAGTTTTGGTAAAAACATGCACTCGCTTTCCATATTAATTGAAATATATGTAAATGGCACATATATGGTCTGTGCTCCCTTTAACAAATATTATTTGAGAATATTCCATATTCTATTATAAAAAATAAGCCACTTAACTAACATGTATTCTAATCTCAAAAATAATTCATATTAACACAATTGTGAAATCGAAGATCGTTCAAACTGAACTGTACAAAATACTTTGACAGAAAATTACACTTAGGAGAGATGACTTTAATCATTCCAAGTTTAAACTTTGCAACATTCTAAATGAAAAGGGCATAGGGGGAATAACTGGAAACAGAACACAGCCAGCAGGGCTCGAAATTGCGACTGTTTTGGTCGCATATGCGCCCGAAATTTTATCTATGCAACCTCAAAATATATTTGGAAGCATTTGTGCGAGTGCATAAAATTGATGTCATGCGACTAGTTGTCACAGCAAAATGTTCACCACATGCGCGAAATTAGGAGGCATAATTCATGCATTAAGCAACTTTGCACCTAAAAACACCAAACGCAGCGCTCAGGAATGGTTTAAAACAGTTGACATGTCAACTTGCTGCAGTAAACAAAGCCCGCAATGCCTGCCCCGTCTTCAAGCTCTTCTTATTGGCCCACTGCGCTAGCACAGAACGCGAATGGATTGGTTAATGTCAACGGTCAATCACTCAGTTCCGATGACAGGGAGCTACAGCCGCGAAAATGTAAAGGTCTGGATACGAGAGAATGAAAACAACACTGACATTTAGTTTTAGAAACCACCTAATGTTACAAATAATGGCACATCTGATTAGTGTAATGTAATGAATGTCAATCCAGAATTTACACTTTTCGAAGAGTGGATAAAAGACTTCCATTGGGTTAACGTCCGCTATGAAAATGACTAAAGCCATTCACTGTAAAGCCAGTGGGACGAAGTTTTCAGGTAACAGTGTTTGCCACTGAATCTACACATTTTAAGTATGAGATGTTCTAACGTTATTTAATCCTACATTTAATCGTCACGATGCTGTCAGTCGTGCGACTGACACCGCGTTCACAATCACTAAAGAGCATACATTCACCGAGATGAAACTAATTTTGCAGCTCATGAAAAGACTGTTATTGCTAATAAGATGATGTATGCAAATAATAAGTCATATGTCAATGTCATCTATGCAATATCAGACAGCACACTGTGAGAACAGCACAGTTATTATTGTTAATTCAGTTCATCTCATTCACGTCAAGCAGTGCCCGCAGGGTCGGTAGGCGCATGCAGATTTTTGTTTATTTGTTAGTTGTGATTAGAGTGTTAATATATAATAGAATCTGTTAATATAAAATGTGTAGTAACGGTGCCCATAATTTTTAGTGGGTGCGACTAAATTTTGTCTGGTGCGCCTAAATTTTTGAAGTTTGGTGCACTGGTGCTACCAAGAAAAAAGGTTAATATCGAGCCCTGACCAGGAACTATGTTTCTAACTACAGCTCTAGAGAAGCGCACGAGTTAGCGACGCAATTTGCGAATGTTCGTTCAGAATGACGAATTTGGGAAACACCAAAATCAACTAACTATGTTTGTAACAAACTTGCGACCTTAATTGGCTAACAATGGTTTTCAGAAAGTGGAAATGCACCCCAGATTGACTGAGGGGACACCCACCCCAAAAAAAAAAAAAAAGTTACAAAACACACCTAGCTAAAATAATCCAAATTTGCTCCAGTGTGCTTTTCTTGAAGTTAAATTAGGGATATTTATAGCTGCAGTTTAGACTGTAAAATGGAGTGAACTTGTGTTCTGCTTTGGCTGTAATAAAAACAATAGTGTTATAATGATTTTACAGCGCAGCAGCTGCCAAGATTTCTGCACCTGGCCCACGGCAAAGCCAAATGCAACTCTTTATCTTCTCTTTCATCTTTTAGTCAAAGCATTAAACCATGATCCAATGCCTTTGATTTAATTATGCATTAAACGGTAACCCTCCTTACATGAATTGTTTCACTGAAAAGCATGCATACTAGTACTTGCATATTTAAACGTCTAAAACCTAAAATGAACATTTTAGCACAATGCATGCAACAGTTTGTGTGGGAATGGATTTAAAATAACAGCCTTTGACTGATAATGTTAGTACCAATAAAATGCTATTAATTTTTTAGTTGCAAGACAAAGAACCACTTCAGCTCATCTAGTAGAGAAAGATGACTTCAGGAAGACACAAGATTCACAAGATAAAGGGAAATAATAAATGACATCTGGAATAAAAGCATCTGCCACAAAAAGTCAAGTACACACGATTTTCCTGAACAATTTCTTACATGAATACATTGAATACCTAAATAAATAATTAATCTTCTAATGTTTTTCCCAACAAAGTCTTAACATCTTAAACCAACAACAACAAAAAAAGTGTCACTGCATTGTTGTTTGGAATGATTAACTGAAATTAATCACTGCTTTAAGTGAATGATGCTTGGAGTATAAACAAAAACTAAATTCTGTTTATAAACACATCCTTAAATGTAATGCGTGTGATCAGTCTTGGCTGGACCCTGGAGCATACGATTACAAGATGTGAACTTGCTGAATTAAAGTCTGCTTTCTTGTGATATCTTTCAGAAAAAAAAAGACATGCATGGTGCTTATTAAATCACTGTCTTTAAAAAAACACCTTCATTTTAGGTTTCAGACATCTAGATATGCAAGTAAAACAACATCAACAACATGCTGATTCAATTAAATTCATCTTTATTTCTATAGTGCTTTTGCAAAGTAGATTGTGTCAAAGCAGCTTAACATAGATGAAGTTCCAGTAAATTGAAACTGCTTCAGTTCAGTTTACACAGTTGAAGTTCAGTTTAGTGTAATGCAAATGTCACTGCTGCAAGTCAAAACACTGAAGAACAAATCCAACTGATGTCTATAGCAGTGGTCCCCAACCCCTGGGCCGTGGACAAGTACCAGTCTGTGAAACAATTGGTACCAGGCTACAGAAGAAATCATTAATTATTTTCATTAATTTTAATTGTTTTATTTATTATGTGAGTCTGAATGACTTTTTATTTTGAAAAATCTTTTATTATTTCGGAAAAATTACTATTCTTTCGATTACATATAGGTCACTTGAACAGCAAAATTTAACCAACAAGCTAGCAAAATGAGTAAGAAATAGATGACTTTGGAAAGTTTCTTTGCGAAGGGGAAAAGCCCCAGTGAAGGATGCACAAACTGCCAAAGAACGGATCAGTAACCCATTTGTCAACAAATCAGGGAATCCAGCATGTCTGTGCAAGAAGATTAACTGCGGGAGATTGCAAAAGACAGCGACCATCACATATCTCATCTTTTCCACGCACAAGTTTGTTATTGGGAGCGTTTCCAGGTCCACCGAGTTGAAAACATCCTTAGAATGGTGCGAGCGCACTGCGAGTCACGCAACAAGAACTAACAGATTATTGTATGGAATATACACATTTTGGTAGACTAATTATCTCACACAAACACTGCAGTGTTAATTTTCTCCATAAATAAAACTTGAATCAGAGCTACAGCAATGTTTTGTCGACTTGTCATTACCAGAAAAAATGGTTGTCACCTAACAATCTATGTACACCTCCTGACCTCACGCCGGGCCGCAGTAAAATTGTCAAGCGTTGACTGGTCCACGATGATAAAAAGACAATGTGTAAAAACAATAAAAATAAAATAAATAAATTTAAAAAAAAAAGACAATGTGCTTTATTCACATCAAATTCACACCATTTCAGTTACTAAAATGTTTGATCTATTCCATTTTCTATAAAACAGCCACTTTCATGTATTTTGTGAGAAGTTGATAAATTAACATTTTGTAAATACTGCACTGAACTCAAATATGATCATAATATTTACAGTTTAAAAAAAAAAAGTTCCTACACATGAGAATTGGATTATTAGACCATTTAAAATCTAATTGGGATGCTTGTTAATATTTGCAGAAAAATTAAAAAAAAAAAAAAAAAGTGAATAAATCAGAGCTCCAATGTCACATAACTTTATAAAACAATGTGAAAACTTTAAAGGGCACCAATTTTACCCCTTTTTTAAGATTTTATATTAATATTATGGTTCTTCTGAGTGTGCTAGTTTAGGTTCAGTTCAAAACACAATTCAGATTTTTTATTATAATGTGTTAAAAAGTGCCATTTTGGGGGCGTGTACACAGTACACAGGCGGCGCTTCTGGTGTACGACCTGCTTGAGGCTATAACTAAAGGCCGTCATACATCGGATGCGCTGCTCAGAGCTGCGAAACGGCACACCAGATGCGCACATTCGCATGTTATTTAAAATGAAACTATTCAGATAACGTTCTGTGGCAAGGCAGAAAAATGAACAGTGTCCTGAGTCCTGAGTTCCAGCTGTACAGATGACAGGGAGCTTCTGTGACCGCGCGAAATGCAAACAGCTGAAGTTTAAGGAAGAACCAATGAAAAGTACACATGTATGCAAACCCACCTACTTACAAATACTGGCGCCGAGGAGAGCAATAACGTGGTGAATGTTGATCTTGTGTTGAGCCCAATGAGCCTTACATCTAAAAATAGAGCAAGGGTGTTTGTTTGGTGACATCGCTTTGACTCACACGCTGAAAATTGCGGACGTGAAACAAACTGAGGATATGGTAATGCGCACATGTCAATCAATATTGGTGGGCGGAGGGACCGCACTCCTACGTCAAGTTGCGGTCGATCTCAAAACCGCTCCAATTGGTCCACCATTTTTATGTTGTTAAATTAAAAAAAAAGGACTGAGTGTGTTTATATCACCCCAATATGACGGTCTATACACTATACCTACACATATGTCTGTCCAAACAACTTAAAAAGTGTTTTGTTTTTTTTTTTTTTTACCATAGGTGCCCTTTAAAGAGATGCCTTCTAAATCATAGCCACATAAAAAAAAAATGTAAAAAAAGGATAATCAGAAGGAGTATAATAATAGGGGTGTGAACCTACACTGGTCTTACGATTCGGTTCAGTTACGATTATCATGCCATTAATTCTGTTCAATTCGATATCTCGGTGCATTGACGGTGCTTTCAATACATAATTAGAATTTTTCTTCACAACAAAAGTAATTTTTTTCAAATCTATGAATATATTAATATTTATATATTATTTGTAATACAATTCAATACAAGCAGTAAGATATATGAATGTAACTTTAATTTTACATTCTCAGGTAATCCACAAAAAACACAGTGGAGAAAACTCTCACCTCAGGCACTCTCGTGTCTGGATCCACAAGTATCGCTTTAACAGCCAAGAGAAGAGGAAAAGTTACCTCACAAACACCCCAGCTGGTCAAATGTCCAAAGTGAGAGAGAGGCAGAGATGGATTTTTACCGCATTTCTCCCTAGTAGTGAAATAGCGGCTCATGTGCTGTACCTTCTTCAGTGTCAATGAAAGACTTTCCAGCAAACTCACAAGCAGTTGAACTGTGCATAATTACCAACCTTTTAAGTAGGAGCGTTTTATTTACTCGCCCCCTTTGTCATAGTATTCTACTGCGACATCGCACATAGGAGATAAATAACATCAGTATGTAAGAACCGATTATGGTGATTACTGAACCGATATGCAATTGTCCCTGTCTGCATCGCAGTGCACCGAAGAAAATTAATTTTGACACCCCTAGTATATCAATTTACACGTGAAAGGGTTAAAGATTAGAATAATAATTATTGTGTGGCTGGGGTTAAGGGAATAATAGAGAATTTGCGTTTAAATCAGCAGTTAAAATAATGTTTAAAAACCTGACATTACAATAGAACTAAATACTCTGGTAGAAGCATTCTGCACCAAATGTGTAAATTAACATTCAAAACTGTAATATGACTACAAAAACTGTTACCTAAAAACCTAAACTTTAAATAACAATTCAAGTTATTTTAGGTTACATGCGTTAAATAAAAGCCTGGGTTGTGTCCTAATTAGACATGCCTGAACAAGCTAAAGGTCTAAGGGTTACTAGAAAGCTACATGCAGGTGAGGTTTTATCAAGGCTGGATCAAAACTCTCCAAAATTGGACACCTCTGGCCTAAACAATAAAAACAGACAGGCTAATTAAATCCAGAAATATACCACTTAGACTTGTACAGAAAACAGTGCTGCACTTTTGAATACTGTTATTTTCCTTTTTTAATCCAAAGAACATGTTGTACACATGCATACAAGAGTCTGCGTGCATTTAGTGTCAAGCTAATGTCATCACCAGAATAGTATGCAAAAGGCTAAAGTGCACACAGCTCACACTTTATGAATAGTGTTCACATTAATTAATTTGTCTACAAGATATTATCAGTGGCGACGCAGTGGCGCAGTAGGTAGTGCTGTTGCCTCACAGCAAGAACGTCGCTGGGTCGCAGGTTCGAACCTCGGCTGGGCTGGGTCAGTTGGCGTTTCTGTGTGGAGTTTGCATGTTCTCCCTGCGTTCGCGTGGGTTTCCTCCGGGTGCTCCGGTTTCCCCCACAGTCCAAAGACATGCAGTACAGGTGAATTGGGTAGGCTAAATTGTCCCTAGTGTATGAGTGTGAATGAGTGTGTGGATGTTTCCCAGAGATGGGTTGCGGCTGGAAGGGCATCCGCTGCGTAAAATCGTGCTGGATAAGTTGGCGGTTGATTCCGCTGTGGCGACCCCAGATTGATAAAGGGACTAAGCTGAATGAATGATATTACCAGTGATCATGAGTTATAGTTTCATAGAAGAAACAAACCTCCTGACAATAGCAAACACAGAAACTAGAATTAACAGGACATGTATGAGGGGATTCCCACAATGCACACTGCAATTCACCATTACATGCAAAAAAAAAATGTAGAGCACTACCTGACATAAGTCTTGTCACCTATCCAAGTTTTAGGAACAACAAATAATAACTTGACTTCTAGTTAATCATTTGATATCAAATGTGGCTGACATGAAAGCAAAAGGCCTCTAGATTATTTTACCAAAATAAAATATGATTTTTAATTATTTAATTAGGACAGGAAGTTCTGACTTAACAAAAGTCTTCTCACTTAACAGAAATAATGTACAGTATAGAATATAGTCATGGTGCAGTGGAAAAAGATTTAATATTGTGTATGACTCCCATGAGCTTGGAGGACTGCATCCATACATCTCAGCAATGACTCAAATCACTTATTAATAAAGTCATCTGGAATGGCAAAGAAAGTGTTCTTGCAGGACTCCCAGAGTTCATCAAGACTCTTTGGATTCATCTTCAGTGCCTCCTCCATCTTACCCCAGACATGCTCAATAATGTTCATGTCTGGTGACTGGGCTGGCTAATCCTGGAGCACCTTGACCTTCTTTGCTTTCAGTAACTTTGATGTGGAGGCTAAAGCATGAGAAGGAGCACTATCCTGCTGAAGAGTTTGCCCTCTCCTGTGGTTTGTAATGTAATGGGTAGCACAAATGTCTTGATACCTCAGGCTGTTGATGTTGCCATCCACTTTTTTTACCACTTTTCCAAATGATCAACTAGAAGTCAAGTTATTATTTGTTGCCCTTACAACTGGGATCGCCGACAAGACTTTTGTCAGGTAGTGTATATTCAAAATGGTTTTGAAGGCTCAACTTATAGTACACAAATGCACGTGCACTCAAGGACCGCTACAACCTAATGAACAAATAATAGTTAGGCACTTTTTTGCATCTTTATTAGCTTACTTTGTTGCATTAATACTAGGGTTATGTCAGTATAATCAACTAAATGGTATAAATTAGTGGTGTCAAAAGTATCGGTGCTGAAATATTAAAACCTTCAAATTTATGCAAACATTTGAGCGCGTACTTAAACACCACAGAATGGCCATTGCACGGATTTGTTCAACAGAGTGTGATTGCCCATAAAGGTCATCAGTTCACCAAGTGCAAACACAGTTACATAAACACTGGAGAGTTTTAAAAGCACAGGATATCCAGGTGCTTTTTGAAATATATTGGCTTGTTTGTCATTACCTTAATGGCCTTTTGCCATATCACAACCTGGAATGTCATCAATGTATTTTTTAAAGCCAGAAGACAACCTTAAGAACAAACATCTATGTTAAAAAAGGAGATTTATTGAAAGAATATGCAGCGCTTCATGACCCTTTAACACAAAGATAATTATCTTCACCCTAAGTAACGAAGTATGAATGAGCGCATGTGTTAAGTGCTTGAGTTAGCACATCCTATGTAACTACACTTAGAGTATATTATGAAAGGCTGAGTGATCAACTGTACTGATTTTGCATACAGTTTTGCATAAAAAACAGTGCATCAGGACATTAGACATTATTCAGAGGAACAAAGAAAAAAAGCCACAACAGAAAAGTGTTTACCCTAAGAGTTTCCAAATTCTGATAGAGTACCATATAAATCACCCTACTACCTGACCCAAGAAACTCCAGAGATTTGCACAAATAAACAGAATGGCCCATTTCAAATGTCACGCTTCTGTCAAACTGAACATAAAACTACAAGGGTTTTACATTTTTGTAAACTTGAGAATTTCTCTTCTCCAATAATAACCTGACAAATCTCAAGACAAGAACACCAAGCAATCCAAGACGTTAATAGTTTAGAAGAAGCTAATCAAGCCATCTATATTTAAGTTCCCTGGGACTGAGCAACAGTAATTCCAGAACAGGATGTGTGTGAGAAAGTGCTCAAGTGCGAGTGCTCGAAGGCAAATATTTTGTCTGCATCTGGCAGGGCCTGTAGCTGCCTCAAGGCCCTGTGGATTGACCATCATCCTCCTCCTCCTCCCATCAGGCTCTGAATCTCTAGAGAAATCAGGTTGTGGGAGTTCAGCTTAGCATTAACTTCAGAGATCCATTCAGCTCTGTAATGGGGAACATCATGTTCAAGTCAGCACACAAAGAGCACTCGAATAATCTTCAGACCAAGGCCACAAGCGCACCCAATGAAAGTGCAAAGCTAAAAATACCTCCAACTATGGCGAAAATGCAACCAAAATGGGGTGGGCTGGGGCGGATCTCAAATGCCCCCCGCAGGTCGTCTGACACCACACATTCGGGCTGCCGCACATTTCGCCTCTTTTTTCCGATGCTGAATTTTCTGTATACACACAAAAGCTGTTGTTTATGTCTGACTAACAGCATTCTTGATGACTCACCTAGTGACGAGGGAAACAGTGGGCAGATCACATGACCACTATATCAGGCCTAGAGCTCAGAGGCGGAAAGAGGGAACTGACGCTCTGCCAGAGTGACTAGTCAGGAAAGAATGCCAAGCTGTCTGTTACCAGTAAATGCTCACTCATGGGCCGCTCCAGGGAAACATTTGGGGCCTCCCTAAAAATCAAGTCTGAACTCATGCTGATGAATACAAACAACCCAACGCTGGCCTAATTACACTAGACACATGCTTGAATTTCTAAAAACAACTTCAGAGCATTTGTTGGTGAAGGCAAATAGCGTCAAGTTCACAGACTACATCTTTTAGTATATGTTAATAATACATACCGCACTTCCTATCCTACAGTCACAAGAATGTTTTTTTTTATTATTAGAATATGCAAAAAGGTACACAAATTGAGATACCAGTCACAAGAATGTTAAAAGGAAAACACGTCTCATCTCTAGAATTGTCCTGATTTTTCCATGTGGAAAAAAAGTGAAAGTCCTGACGTGGTCAAGTATGGTGGCCCATACCCCGATTTTGTACCATGCATGTAACCCATCTAAGTGCGCACACACAGGAGTGAACACACACTTACACCATGAACACACACCCAGAGCAGTGGGCAGCCAGTGGGCGGCTGGGGATCGGTGTCTTGCTCTATACCACCTCAGCTGTGGTATTGAGGGTAGTGAGTGCTGGCTATTCACTCTCACCACCTAAAAACCCTGCCAGTGCTGGGATTCGAACCTGTGACCTTTGGAACACAAGTCCAACTCTCTGACCAGTAGGCCCCGATAACCTCAAAATGTGGCTGCCCCATCTACCGTGGAAGATCATTGAATAGTTGTTTCAATTCAAAGAGCTTCAGAGTGCAAGTGAACTCTGTCAATTGCTCCTCTTTACTAGCAATTATAGCACAAAACAAACATCTCGCATCAGTGCTTTAACTGTGGACTACAACAATAAAACAGTGTCACTTCAAGCCAATAAATCAGTGTCCACAGGTCGTTCATGGTAATGGTTAAAGAAACCATTTGTCCACATACTTGACCTCCATTAGCTTACATGTTAATTTATAAAAACGTATCTTACTGTTTGAGTAACAATGAATGTTTAAATAAATGTCGTCACCACAACATGTTATAAAAGTACATTTTTACATATTACAAAAAGCAATTAGGGTAGAAACAATTTTATTAAATGGAGACATTGTAAACACTGCTTTGCACAAAAATAATCTGAGGGTTGCTCATATCCACAAATAAATAGCAGGTGAATTTAATAGATTGTACAAAGCCACAACATTTTGGGGTCTCGCATTTTTTCTGAAATGCTAATTATTTTTTAGCAAATTCAGGGCCATGACACATTCGATGATGTCATCGCAACACATATTCACCCACAGAAAAGCCTGTGTCCAAGCACACCATGCAAAACATGAGTAAAGTTGGCATTTACTACAAAAAGCCAGTGTAAAACAATATCCAAATGTATCCTTGTCTTATTGTCACGAGGCAACCGAATGCGCTTATGTATGGAGTTATAGTATGTGTCATAACACAGCTGTAATTCATGCTGTGTTCCAGAGAATCAGGGATTATGATTTTTCCCACATGGAAATAATGTCTAGAATGTCGCTAGAACATGTATTGACGTCACATGTGGGACATCTCACGTGAAAATTTTTTTTTAGGTGTATAGTAAATACTATAGTGTTTTTGAACCATACTATAGTAAAGTACTTGAATTAGGGGCCGATGACACCGAACGCACTTTTCCGTTCTGAAAACGCGAGGCTCACCGAAATGCCTGGTTTGTTGTCAAGAAAAAATTAAGTGCGGTGTGCTTTTTATGTTGCTAGGCAAGAACTGAATCAGCTGCGTATTGTGCGCAATTGTTACTGTTGATATTGTTATAATTGTAATATTTAATAATATTGTGATACTCAAGATTTGAGAAGTTGTCCTCTGTCTTCAAAAGATGTCTTGACAACACAAACACTTCTGTCACCTCAACGAAATCCCACCTCTGCTTTCATTTGATTGGAGAATGAAAAAGACGCGACTGAGGTAATGCACTTTTTCCGCTCAGAGTTCACTTTTTTAATTGTGAGCGCACAGTGCGCAACGTCAAAAACACGAGGCACACAGGTCGAATACGCAGCTTGCAAAACGCTCGCCGACATTAGTAAATCATTCAAAAAAAGGCCCCTCTCAAAGTAAAAATTGTGTTTGGTGTGATCGGCCCCTAAATCTGTTGTGGTGATTCTATAGTTGCTATGGTCACAACAACTATAGTAATATAAACAAATGACCCAATACTCTAGTTATATATAGTATACCGTAGTAAAAACTAAAGTATAATACACTATTTATTACAACTTATCAGTAGGCCCACACGGAATCTGCGCGCGCAGAATTCCGCAGATTTTCCGCAGAATTCCGCAGATTTTTAGCCCATCATTAATTCTGTTTATTTACTTGAGTAAATGTGTGTAAATCTGAATTTATTCAGTTTTTAAAATTACACATATTTCACATATTAAGGTTTTAGTTATGAGACTCCCAAAATAATTCCACAGAAATCTGCAGATTTTACCAAAATTCTCCGTAGAAATTGCAAAAAACGTCCACAGATTCCATCTGGCCCTACTTATCAGTTCACTATAGTTAAAACTACAGTATGCTGGATCATTTGTTAAAGTGTTGTAAATATTTGAATATATATACAGTACAGTATAATTTACTATAGTAAGCGTTCAGAAACACTTATTTACTATGAATTACTGTAGTATTTTTATGTGGGATTTTACTGCTGAAATTCTCAGTTGCACTGCTTTCCAATTGTGTGTGAAAAGCAGCATTTCCACTCAGTGCTGTTAGCAGATTTGAAGTTGCCGTTGTGTGCTAATCTAATTTATTATATTAATCCTAATTAATTGACAATATGCATATAAAATGAAAATGGAGACAAATTAATAGGGAAAGTGCACTCATGATTTCTTAATGTATTAGGAGCTTTTTCCAATACTACACTGCAAAAAATCCTGGGTTCCACACAATTCCTTCATGTCACTAATTGATTAAGTTAACTTTAAATTTAAGTTGATTGTACTTAAAACAAATAAGCTGTCCCAAAAAAACTCAAGCATTGTGCTGATTCAGCTCACTTTACATAAGAAGATTAAACAAGCAGCAAAAATCTTGTTTTGAGAGTACAATTGTCTTAATGTAACATTTAAAAAAAAAAGGTGGTAGGAAGGGGTTCAAGAAAAACATGAAACTGATTTCATAGTGCCCTAAAACCACTGACACAATGTTCCCCTCAAAGTAACTAATATTCCTTTCGTCATAAGCCAGAGACTGTTTGCTCTAAATTGTCTACTGAGCAGACTATAGATACCACCATGTCAAGCACAGGGTTTGCGAGTGACTCCTGTAATCCCTAAATGATCATAATCATGTAACAGAAAGCTGTTGATAGAGCTCAAGCAGTATTTACCCTGAACTTTCCTTTAAAACCCACGAGGCCTCTTGAATTTACCTAGTCACAAAAGAGCTTGACAAGGAAGAGTCGCGAAATGAACAAGCACATCAGGAAATTCACATGCCAATGCGAGACCAAACACACGCCAACTGTCTTGTCCCAGCAACACGCAAATGAGCTGTTGTGACTGCAGTGAAAGTGCAGCGATCTCTCACACACACACACATACACAGCGGAAAACACATCTGAGATCTAGAAAGAGCTCGCACTTAAATGGCAGACTGGATCTGGAAGCACTACACGACCCCAGCGTGAGTTTAGTCCAGCTGGTGTAACGTGCGCACACACGCAGATGGCCAATAACCGCCAGAACCGTGTGCTGCTCCGACTTCATTCAATTGGGCTTATAAAGATTAACAGCCAAATAATTCATTCAAACACAGTGGGGATTTTTTTCCATGACAAACAAACTGCTTCATTAACCACTCAACAGTTGTTATCCAGCTGTTTCGGGCAGATTTCACGTTAAGTCACTCTGTGAGTCTAGAATAATGGTCAGAAGACATGTAGACTATCAACTGATAAACATCGTGCAGGATAACACTCCTTCTCATACTTCAGCCTTTACATCAAAGTTCCTGAAAGCAAAGAAGGTTAAGGTGCTCCAGGATTGGCCAGCTCAGTCACCAGACATGAACATTATTCAGCATGTCTTGGGTAAGATGGAGGAGGAGGCATTGAAAATGACTCCAAAGAATTCAAGGAGTTGTTCCTATATCCTGGTGGGGACTTTTATAGACGTAATGATGTTTCTACTAAACAAACCGTATATTCAATCCCCCTACCCCTAAACTTAACCCTTACCCAATCTAGATTTTGACATTTTCAAAATACTTCATTGTGTGTGATTTATACGCATGTTTACCCATTGGGACCAAAATTGAGGTCCCCATGAGTCTGTGTGCATTCAGGTAAAAGTCCCCACTGAGATACAAAAACAAGTACACACAATCACACACTTGTAAACTCACAATAACAATAAACTAATGCAACTAATAAACAAATGCAAGTCAGGCTCTGAATTTTCCCACTTTGATAAACATTGGAAACTTCCTCTGGTGTAAAGTCCCCTCGCTAGTGTTAGTTTCAGTTTCATTTACTGCATGTTACTCTCTTCAATACAAACAAATGGGATCTTATCCTGATTACATAACTTCTACTCTAGTGATGAAACAATTGCGAGTCACTTGACATGACTTTTGACATCCTTAGCAGGAATATTTTATCTAAAATTGGTCACAGAAACTGACAAAATGATGAGGGTTTCTGACACTTGTTCACAAACTTCAGAAGTATAAGAAAATTTGCCTCCCAGAAAGAGTGAAAAGGTTGAAATGAACAAGTACAAACTTCTACCAAAGCACACAGGTAATGTTACGGTGTAGAGAGTGTAGATTCAGCCATTTGGTATTGTAAACATTCTGTTTTTTCACTTATATCAACAACAAGCTTGATGTACACTAGTCTGCGTACTACACAACAAATGCAGATAATTGGAGCAAAAGACTGATTTCAGTCTAAATATTTGATGAGCTTGTTAGCAAGCAGTAAGTGTGAGCTAGATTATACACTGTGGGTGTGTTCACTGCTGCGTACATTATATGGATATGGTACGGTCATACCACTTACTAAACAGATATTTTCGACAAGGAATGTTGAGCTGCTCGATATTTATGGTTTACAAAAATATCTTAATTGTCATTTTTACAACGTATGAGTTGACATAATAACAAAATACAAATAAATAAAACATCTGAGAGTACAAAAGCATTGACTGGATGAAGCTTACTAGAATAAAGTTAAATGCAACCCTCTGATTTCACCCAAAAAAATAATAATAATAAAAATAAAATATAATAAAATAAATATATATATATAATAAAATAAATAAATTTATATATATATATATATACACATACACACACACATGGTTTCCGCTATATTCATTCTTCCATGGCGGGCCGCCACACCAAAATTCACCCCGCCACTGCTACATTACTACTCACTCAAAACATTCAGTCATTGTTGTTATTTTTTAATAGCGGGTTATAAACGCACCAAAACGTGTCAAAAGGTACTGTAAGTAAATTATAACAGCGTAAACTTTTCTGTTATTGTAGTAATGCTGTGCGTCATTTAAACCCTTTAAGGTGACATGCTGACTGACTGACAGGTGCGAGATGCGTGAGGCTAGATGAACACAGTTTCCATAATTAGATAATGCTTTATAATACTTTAAAATTTATAGATAATGACTATCTTGCTGGAATTTATAACCTTTCACTTTACTTCAGGACGCAATAATGCCGCTCTGTAGGTCTATTGGAGACATTCAAAAATATTCAGAGCAAATCTAATAAATGTTGGAGACATCCTCATTACATAAATGCACTAAATCGCACTTCAGCAGTGTCTATTTGAGAGCGCACAAGAAAACCTGCACTTAAGCAGCGTATATTTGAGGGTGTGCAAGAAGTTTTGTGCATAAACAGAGGAAATCGGCATGCAAGCAAAGAGATTCGCATGCTCGTATTACATAAATGTGATCTCGGCTTGCAATACTGCGCTCACGACATTAGTCATTAAAATAACGCCCAAGGTAGTTGGTAGATCTGTGTAAAAGGCCCAACAGAGTATGCCGCCACAGCTGGAAATCCTCAAGGAAGCACTGATCTCTCAGTTATATATATATATATATATATATATATATATATATATATATATATATATATATATATATATATATATATATATATATATATATATATATATATATATATATATATATATATATATATTAGAAAGAGTGCTGTTTTACACAGCAGTTGAATAAACAAAAAACAAAAATTTATATTGCGCAACAATTTTAGACAATGCTGTCTGTTTTATGTGTTGAAAAAGAAAATAACTCCAAAAAAAAAAAACCGGAACAGGCGTCTCATTTATAAACTTGGCATACACACACATCGGCAATGGAAACACGTGTACGCTATTTCCCATGCAAAGACTGTGATTTATAAAAATCATCAATATGTGCACTAATTATTAAAAGATGTTTACAATAACATTATACATAAATAACAATGCAATTTAAACATATACTTGGAATTACCCTAAAATCCATTTTCTAATTTCATGCAAAATGTTTAAACTGAAACTAACATACTTTTCGACAAGTCTTTAACCGCTAAACAGTCAGCAACATCATGCCTAAACGATCCATTTAAAACAGCTTTACAAAAATCTGCTGATTGCTAATCTGCAATGAATGATTGAATAACTGAAAGATTGATTGATTAACTGAAAGATTGATTGATTGAATAACTGACTGAATAATTGATTGAATAACTGACTGAAAGACTGATTGATTGAACAACTGACTGAAATACTGATTGATTGAATAACTGACTGAACGATTGAATAACCGAAAGACTGATTGATTGATTAAATAACTTACTGAAAGACTGATTGATTAAATAACTTACTGAAAGACTGATTGATTAAATAACTGACTGAAAGACTGATTGATTAAATAACTGACTGAAAGACTGATTGATTAAATAACGGACTGAATAATTGATTGATTATCTGACTGAAAGATTGATTGATTATCTGACTGAAAGATTGATTGATTATCTGACTGAAAGATTGATTGATTGAATAACTGACTGTGATTGATTGAATAACTGACTGAATGAAAGACTGATTGACTGAAAGATTGATTGAATAACTGGCTGAGACTGATTGAATAACTGACTGAAAGACTGATTGATTGAATAACTGACTGAAAGACTGATTGATTGAATAACTGACTGAAATACTGATTGAACAACTGACTGAAATACTGATTAATTGAATAACTGACTTAAAGATTGATTGAATAACTGACTGAAAGATTGATTGAATAACTGACTGAAAGATTGATTGAATAACTGACTGAATGATTGAATAACTGAAAGACTGATTGAATAACTGAAAGACTGATTGATTAAATAACTTGCTGAAAGGCTGATTGATTAAATAACTGACTGAAAGACTGATTGATTGAATAACTGACTGAAAGACTGATTGATTGAATAACTGACTGAAAGACTGATTGATTGAATAACTGACTGAAAGACTGATTGATTGAATAACTGACTGAAAGACTGATTGATTGAATAACTGACTGAAAGACTGATTGATTGAATAACTGACTGAAAGACTGATTGATTAAATAACTGACTGAAAGACTGATTGATTGAATAACTGACTGAAAGACTGATTGATTAAATAACTGACTGAATAATTGATTGATTATCTGACTGAAAGATTGATTGATTATCTGACTGAAAGATTGATTGATTGAATAACTGACTGTGATTGATTGAATAACTGACTGAATGATTGATTATATAACCGACTGAAAGACTGATTGACTGTGAATTGATTGAATAACTGGCTGAGACTGATTGAATAACTGACTGAAAGACTGATTGATTGAATAACTGACTGAAAGACTGATTGATTGAATAACTGACTGAAAGACTGATTGATTAAATAACTGACTGAAAGACTGATTGATTGAACAACTGACTGAAATACTGATTGATTGAATAACTGACTTAAAGATTGAATAACTGACTTAAAGATTGATTGAATAACTGAAAGACTGATTGAATAACTGAAAGACTGATTGATTAAATAACTGACTGAAAGACTGATTGATTGAATAACTGACTGAAAGACTGATTGATTGAATAACTGACTGAAAGACTGATTAATTGAATAACTGACTGAATAATTGATTGATTATCTGACTGAAAGATTGATTAATTATCTGACTGAAAGATTGATTGATTATCTGACTGAAAGATTGATTGAATAACTGACTGAATGAATAACTGAAAGACTGATTGAATAACTGAAAGACTGATTGAATAACTGAAAGACTGATTGAATAACTGAAAGACTGATTGAATAACTGAAAGACTGATTGAATAACTGAAAGACTGATTGATTGAATAACTGACTGAAAGACTGATTGATTGAATAACTGACTGAAAGACTGATTAAATAACTGACTGAATAATTGATTGATTATCTGACTGAAAGATTGATTGATTATCTGACTGAAAGATTGATTGATTGAATAACTGTTTGAGACTGATTGAATATTTCATCATTTATGCGAGCACAATATTACCGCTATTACAGGGATGCAGACAGAAACATGAATTACAGTATCATGAGAAAGTTGTAATCTTGAAACTATAAATGTTTACATTTAGTTTCATGTTGTGTAATCGTTTGTTTTTGAAAAGTGCTTTATATTTAATATTATATTTACAATCTTAAATCAAACATTTGTGCTAAAGTTCTAAACAAAGTTTAAAATATGATCATACAGTATATTAATTTAAGTGTATACTTTAAATTGTAAGACAAAAAAGAGAGAGGGTCCATGTGATCAATGTATATAAACTATTTATTGATTGGATTTGAAAAAAAAATGCATGTATATCGTGATAAATATTATTATCAGGATATGACATTACTTGTATTGTGATATGAGATTTTTGCCTATGTGAACCAGTACACAAAATTCACGGTTAGGTACGCATCTTGGGTTTTAAGTCGGTTAGGCTCGATTTTGATATGGTTAGAGATTTTTTTTTTTTTATCATTTGTTTCAATAATAATGTTTGAATAATAACAATTTTAAACAATTTTAAATAAAAAAGTATGCTTGGTTTAACTTTAAAATATAAAACTTCGTTGTCATATAATGGTGACATTTTAAAATAAGTCCATGGTGGCATCTTAAAATATATCCATGTTGGAACTACAGTATACACTTTCATTTTCAGTTTCATTTGGATCACCTGTCATCAAAGTTGTCCTTAAACTATTAAACACCTATTCTTGTCCAAGGACAATTTTGAAAAACATTTTAGATTCACTTTGAATGTTGGTTACCGCATGTGTGTTACGCAGGTAAAAAAAAATACATTCTGTACTCTTCAGTATACATGTGCACTGAACAGAAAGTCCTATACCAAGAATGTTTGATATGAATATGTGAGCAATACCACACCTACTGTTTAATTATCATAACTGATAAAATTCCCAAAACGTAATCTACCAGTCAAACACTTCTAAAAGATGAGATGAAACCATTCAAAAATCTGACCTGACCAAAACAACTGTCCTAGAAAGATGAACAGAGCAACAACATTACAGCACTGTTTATAAGACTTTCAACATAACGGAGTTGCAACATACCATTACAGTAGTGTTTGTATAATATATATATATATATATATATATATATATATATATATATATATATATATATATATATATATAAATAAAAGAGCAAGTCTACGATACATGAATAACCTAAATTCATTGAGTTTTAATAAATATTTTATTACTTTACTCACAAAGCTGCCACAAAAAAAGTACCTAGCAAGCATTTAATTTTCACTCAACGAGCAACATTTACTGGACTTTCCGAAAACATAAAATAAAATAATAAAAATAAAATAAAACCGAGGCTGGCTACAAAGATCGAATTTAAGAACAAAACAATGAATGTGTAACATAGACAAAAACGTTCAGCCCAATACAAGTAATGGTTGCAGCCTTATTAAAAATCTCTACCAAGTGCCCTAACCAGAATGAACACTACAAGATTCCATACAAGAAACTGTATAAATGTCAATCACATATTATAACCAGCGAGAACAGTGTGTACAGGAGTTGTGTGTACTGCTTACTCTCACAATGTACCGCACAGCATAAAACGCACACCTAATGCTTCACTAGAAAGGCATTTTTATGGTTCTCCTCGTGGAGCTTGAGTGATGTGTCAAAGGATATCCCACTCTATACTTCCACAATCAGTCTCTCTACATCCCTATTTGATAATCGATGTAGATGAGGAGCCAAAACAGAAGCCTAGCAGCTGTCAAAATAAAATGTTGCCTACAAAGAAATTTCTATCCATTTGGGAAAAGATCTAATTTTTAAGAAAAATACTGCAAACAATAAAAACAGATATTTGATAGAAGCACATATGATCCACAGGACTCCAGGAAAAAATGACCTAATAACAAAGTGAGTATGAGTCAGTTTCTGAAAGCAGGAACAAATCTGGGTTGTAATCTGCAATGAGCAATAGTGTATCTGGGAAATCGTTGAGCAAATTCTGATCAGTGCTAAATAGTCAAGCTCTTCTGTACATTTAAGATTTATCTGGAGTTACATATCGAGATACTGCATTAGGATGAGTCATACTGAACACATAATGTACCGATGAACAATAACTCTGCTACAGATATCACATTTGATGTGAAAATAAGATAATTCACTTTAGAAAGTATTTTTCACTAGTACAGCAGTTCTCAACGTCTCAATCTAAAGGTCTAAATTCAGGAAAATTGGCTATAACAAAACTTTTTTAAAAAAATGTTTTTATTTATTTAAAAAAAGCACATTTTGCATATAAAAATACATTAATAAAATGTGAAAATTGAGAAGTGACATTTAATTTAAGTGTCATTGTGTTTATGAACAAAACAACCAGACCTAGGTCAAGATGAACATGGTGTAAAATACGGAGCCGTCTAACTGATGAAATTACGTGTGTTCCATCAGCTGCCTAAACTTTTGTTACATAATGGCGTTTGACATTTACACTTTACAAATACATCCAACTCAGTACTAATCAAACAGAACAGAGCAAAATGAATGCATACCTCAGTCCGATAATTTCTGAAAACTCGATTTTCTTTGCCAACTTTTCTATTCTGGAAACCCACACCAACTGAAATGCTCACTGCAGTGAAGTGGTGAAAGATTTACGCCCTGTTCTCACTCATATGAAGATGCATTTTCAGCGATTTACTCACAAGTGGACAAAGGGGACATTACCGTTCCCACGTGGCCTTTAAATGCATTTCTTTTTACCACTTTCAACAACTTCTCTGATGAGGGAGGTTGGATCGTCTTTCGCTGATGCTACTTTTATAATTTACAAGAAAAAAAATTAATATGTATTTGTTTTCGTGAATGAAAAAGATTAACCATATGACCAACAAGAGACCATTGTACTTTACATTTTTTGGAGTTCAACACAAAACCTAAGATTTTCAATGACAAAGTGACTTCAAACAAAAACCAGCACTGAGCTCTTCAGCTACATGTTTAAAAAAGGTAAACTAAAATACACAACATTTGTTGGTTGCACTCAGGATGCGCAATCTATTATGGTGTATTCTTTTAAATATGATGTTGTTAGCCAAACGCAGTTGCTTGGTCATGCTGGCCACGACACCTTGCTCACAGCATATTAATTACAGCAAAGTCCCTTTAAGGCAAGTCATTTCACTCGGCGGCCGTCTTTGTGACGCCTATCGGGCTGTATGCTTGGGCATTCTGTCTGAATGGGGAAACATGAAATTCTCCAAAACTGTTCGCCAGCTTACGATTGCATTACATATTTGGAATCACCAATAAAATTAAACAACAACTGTCTCATAAGTTTAGTTTCTAAATGTCTGAATCAAACAAAATCGGCATATTTTCAGGTTGGCCGAGCTAATGCGCAGCGCACTCAAAAGGAAGGAGATCACGACACCAGCCTCATTTATGGCCGTTCTACAAATCATCATCCTCTAAATAATGATCGCCTAATTGCGCTGCTCTTCTGAAGTAACCCACAACTTGGTCTTGATGGTGAATCTCCTCCAGAAATGACAGCGACTCTTTGTTTACTAGTTTGTGGGCATTTGAGTAATTGCTGTCATGTGAGGTGCGTTTAACAGGACTGACTGTATCTCGCGTTCATTTCATGCCGATTACAAAACCAAAAACATTTTGTTATCAAGTGCACTTGGTTCAACTAAAAGTGTAATTTCAAGCTTTATTTGGATATATTTCTTTTGTCTGTGAAGCAAGTATTCGCTGAGATTTAAGTGTGTTTGTTGACCACCAAACGGTCATAAAAGCACACGTCTGTTCTGAGCTTCTCCCCGGAAAAACGTCAGTCAACAGCGATCAGTGATTGCTCCTGTACTAGTAGGCGGGGCTTCATTCGCCATACTGACCGTTACACTTTTCCCCATTCAAAACTATATGAGTGACATGTCTTGTGCATTCTATTCACCTTATTCTCTGCGTACGATCTTTTTGTCCCGAAACTTCCAGTCTCATTCCCTTCCATTTATTTTTAGACATTAAAAACAGCTCATTTTGCTGCTTGATGTTGCAAACTAATATTTTCTTATTCTATTATTCTGTATAGTCGTGCAAACACTTGTTTGTAGAGAAAGTAGTTTGACCGTTTTCTGCCGTTTATTATTCCTAGTCAGTTCTCCCATGAGCAGCTGAATCGGAAGTTCTAAAACAATCGCAAAAACGAGCGCATATCCACATTAAAGAATAAGGTCAATAGTCTTTGATTACTCTTAGAACTGCCATTGTGCTTTATAAAATGTAAACACTTTTCAACACTTTTAAATTAATGTTTAGATTATTATTAAAGATCTGGTAGATCACCAGTATGGAAGGTCCTGCCAGATTGCCAAAAAAAATTAATAAAAATGTGCAAACCGGAACCGAAAAGCGGAAACAAAAGGTTAATTTTAGAACAAGAATCTGACTCCAGATTGTGAATCGATTTTTGATTTCCAGTCCTAGTCATGACAACAGTGTCACACAGGAAATTCGCTTTCATTTTGGACCGTCAGAAAAAAGACATTAAATATCTAACAGGTTTAGATTAGATTCAACTTTATTGTCATTACACATGTACAAGTACAAGGCAATGAAATGCAGTTTATCAAAGTAGTAAATCCACATTTTTAATCACTTACAATTAGTGCTCTTGAAATATGAAATGGAGATGGATCCAGAATCTCTCCAAGTATGGATCAGACTTTGATAAGACCTGCACTAGTATTTCAAACAAACCCTCTGCTGTAGAGACATCTGAGGCACTGCTTACACCTGGTATTCAAGTCCACATGAAGTCCATATTTTTTTGTATTGTAACGCAGTTCTTAGAGAAATGTAATATTAAATGATAAGACAGTGGACGTGGCTTGTTGTTTCTACTGCGAGCTGATTGGATGTAGTAAAGTAGGCATTTCATTCAGAAAGATGGGGGAAAGGGTTTGGGGAGAGTTATTACAACCTAACAGACACCACCATTTCTGTTTGTTGTCAAAACTGACAGCTGGAGCAGCGTGGCTAGATATGTTAGCCACACCCAATTCCTAAGATGTACGTAATCTGACAGTTTAACTGAAAACAAACAGGAAGTGCATTTTCAGATTTCAATCAAAGATTAGAAGGGCCATCTATTTTTTTTTTCTTAATGACATGCACAGATGAATTGTTCTCCACAAACTAGCTAACAAAATCATATGCTTAATTTTGATTTCAAGGGAACATTCAGATGCATTTTTAATCCCAAGCAGACAACGACAAATAAAACTGCTGTTTTCGTTTTACTTTCCATCTACTGACTGATTGTGTGACAGTTATGGGGTGTTACAGAAATAAATGCACCAAAACAAGTTATTCATACTTTGCAACATTGCCAAAACACACCAACTACGATTTAAGTCATGTTTGCAATCCACTGCTTTCCATTTACTTGCTTTCCTGCTTGTTTGTAAGCCGCATAACATGTTTATTCATTCAATAGTAGTTGTGTATCATGTAAATTCGAAAAGTGAACAGCCACAAAAGATGCATCTGAAATCAAGTTAATACCAGGTGAAAATGCTTATGAGCCTCGGCTGACCACTTGTGATGGAATCACTGAAAACTCATTCATAACAGGTGGAAGAGGAGCCGAAATAAAAAAGGTTAAACTAGAGACCTAGTTGGAGCAAGAGGAAGCCAGACTGGGATGGAAACTAGCATTTTATTAGGACTATGAAAAATCTCCAAACACTAAGCTGAATTAAAAACCTTTTCACAACTGGAGAGCTAATTTATAGAAGAATTGTAATTTGTAATCATATTTTAAAAGAAAACCGACGAGTTGGTGAATTTTATAAAATAGCTTTTTAAAAAAAGGTGGATGGAAAGGCCAAGAATACTAAAAAAATATATAAAATAACTTGAAATTTATTACTAAAAAAAAGAGTGAGAATAAACCATGATGTAAGCACATTTACTGAGTAAATTCGTCTATGCGCGTTAAAAAAGGTCATGTGCCTTGATGAATTAACAAGCAAGAAGATCTCAATGGCAGCAGCTTAAATTCAGATTGAATGATCTGAAAAGTCCAGTCACAATATTACTGTTTAATTACCTCACAGAATGGCTAATGTGATTGACATCGGCATATCAGCATGTAATATATAGTTGCTTTATTCGCAAAAGTTTCATGCAACATTCAGATTTTCAACTAAAGTGAAACTCACAACTTGGAAACAAAGCTACTGTAAAGCTGCTTTCAATAAAGCAATCCATTGTATAAAGTTACACAACTTGACTCTAGTGCCAAACTGCAGAGCTTGTGTAAACATTCATATCTCTATGATCAGATGATTCTGAACTGTCATTTCTACATATTCATCTAAATGTCACTCTCAGCAGCATGGATGGTGTCAGGTTTGCCAACAGTATACCACTGCAGAGGTATTTTGAACTCTTACTTTATCAATACAAACCCATAAAATAAAGATAGAATAAAAATGCCATGAGATACCACTGTCTTTAAGACTACTAAATTACTGGAATGCAACAACCTTATGAAATATAAATGGCAGAATTTTGTTCTTTTCTGGCACTCACATCATCTACGGTGAATAAAATACAAAATAACGCTTCAATAGTTAAATATGGACACTTTGCGAAATTGTTTTCATTGGTATGACTGATATTTATGGGTTTTGCACAGCTGTCAAAATACAAAGTGTATAACTGATCAGTCTAAAACAAAATGAAGGTTGTACTGAGGGCATGGTACTTAGACTAAACCGGTCTAGAAAATAGAAAAGCAAATCTTAATTCCTTCTATTCCACAGTTAACAAGGTTAAACAGGCCCGTCCAACTAAGTGAATTGATGTAATACAATGTTTCTACCGTTTTGTCCCTGTCACAACATACACTATACATTTTTTCCTATTCCAAACATTTTAGTTTTATTAAACTAATTTATTCCATGTCGCTTTGCAATAAGACATAAGTAATATAAATACATTTTAATACATTGACAATTAGAACGGCAGTGAGAGCAAAAGGCAACAGGTCTCATTCTTAACTTTGTAGATTATTTATATGTACTCAAATGAGAACATCTCCAAGGTTTCCGCTACATTCATTCATCCGTGGCGGGCCGCCACGCCAAAATTCATCCCGCCACGGCTACATTACAACTTCTCTTTAAAAACATTTAGTCGTGTTTTTTATAGCGGGTTATAATCGCACCAAAACATATTAGAGGTAAACAGCGCAAAACTTTCTGTAACTGTAGTAGTGCTGTGCGCTATTTGTTCAACCCTTAAAGGTGACATGCTGACTGACTCTCTGTCAGACTGACTGACAGGTGCGCGAGTCCAGCAAACACGGTGTAGCTTTCACTTAAGATGAACACAGTTTCCATAAATATACTTTATTGATAAAGGTCAATGACTCTGCATGCAATGACTATCTTGCTGGAGTTTATAGCCGTTTCATTTTACTTCAGTCGACGCGTTAATGTCGGAAAACGCACCAAATCGCGCTTCAGCAGCGCTTACTGGAGAGCGCACGAGAAGATCTGCACTTGAACGTGTAAATTTGAGTGCGTGCAAGAAGTTCACGAAGAGGAAATCGGCGCGCAAGCAAAGAGATTCGCATGCTCTTATTACATGAATGCTATCTTGACCTGCAATACTGCGTGTAATATTTATCTTTGAAACAGTTGGCAGATCTATGTAAAAAAAAGTCCTGCCGCCACTGCTGGAAAAATTCCTAGAGGAAACACTGATCTCACAAAGATCAGTTTAGTTCATAACATGTCTATTTGCATGCAAATTAACTTTACAAATCAATGTAATAAATTTACTGCACATCTACGCTCATGTTAGTCTGTTTGTCCTTTTCCCGAGGTCTCCATAATCCTGGACCAGGCCATATCCTGAGCAGATGCTGTGGTGGTCATGGAGGAGTGGAGAGCATGAGACCCCAGTGACAGATGAGTCTTCGCATTGACTCCGTGGGCCAGTATAATCACCTGCCGGTGACCTACTCACACCTGCAGCTTCTCTACGATGAACGTCCAGCGTTCTCCAGAGACTACAGCTCTACACAAGAAGTTTGGCCAGAGGAGAAATGATCGTGCCCAACTGAGTCTGGTTTCTCTCTAGGTTTTTTCCTTCACTTTCGTCAATTGGTGAAGTTTTGTTCCTTGCCACTGGCTTGTTTGGTTTGGGACTTGTGGAGCTGTGCATCAATGGATTTGCTCTTCAGTGTTTGGACTTTCAGCAGTGAAAACTAAACTACACTGAACTGAACTAAACTTCAACTCTAAAAACTGGACTGACACCTTTTAAATTTACTAAAATCTACATTGTAAAAGCACTATAAAAACTGAATTGAATTTGGAGTATTCTAAATGAGCAAGCAGGTGCTTGGTGCAATGCTAGCAATCGGCTCACCAAACAGTGTTTTCCATAGCCTTTATCCAGCTTTATGCACATGTGTTACCTAAGAGCTTGAGCTACAATGCATTTTTTCATATGATGAAACATATATAAGATCAAAATTCTATGCATGAAATGACATCTTGACACAGAAACCCAGAGTGATTTTTGCATACAAATAGTTTGAATTGGCCCTGCATTTCTCTAATGATGTTTAGTATTAATAAACAGGGGTTGTAAAAACATTTATAGTCTTGTTTGATTGTATGCATTCAAGTTTCACATCTAAGACCGAACAGTCTAAATTCAAAACTTTCAATTTAACTTGGTAATACTTGCGCAAACTTTGCCTTTAATGGTTTTTGGTGCTCAAGACTTGAAAACAATACCATAGAGACCTTTATGTAAACTACAAAAGCACGGTTTTATAAGAATTGCAATGACAAATGGAGAGTTTAGCTCCAATTTGGGTCAACACACCTACCAGAAGTTTATAGTACACCTAGTAAGAGCTTGATTGGCTGGTTCAATGTATGTAATTGGGGTTGGAGCTAAACTCTGCAGGGCACTGTTTCTCCAGGACTAAATTTGGGCACCCCTGGTCTATGGATATGCTAGAGTACTTGACAACCAAAACAATGGTGGACCACAGGACAGTGTTTGACAAGACACTTCAAGTTTCTTTACCAAATTACATAAACTATTGGCTTAACAGTTATAACACAGGGTTTTTAGTCTGTGTGAATGTGTATCATTTGACAATGTTGTCATCTGTAAACAAATCTTTCAGTATATTACTACCGTTAAAACATACCCTCAGAGCATAAAACTGTATAGATACCCATTACCAACCTCTACAAATCAGTGCTTTATCAGTAACATTCACCAGTACTAAAAGCCTGATTTTTTTTATTTCTAACTATAAAAAATATGTCCAGCAAAAGCCTGGTCAAACATCTAATAAACGTAAGAATTGACTGTTTACATGGACATCAGTAATCAAATGATTTACCTTAATCTGAACAAGGCAGTAATATGATTAAGGTGTTTATATGAATTGCTTTTAAATGTTCTGGTGGTACATGCAGTTTAGCAGTTTCTCTTTCATTTAGGGCGTACTCACACTATGCTATCCAAACAGTGCCCAGGTCTGTTTCCCGGATCGTTTGAGAAGTGCGAGTGCTCTGAATCGGGCTCGGGCACGGTTCACTTGACCGCCCCTGGCCTGGTTGAAAGAGGTGTGCCAGAGCGTGGTTTACTTGGGCTTTGGTGCGGTTTGCTTGTGAGTGCAAAACGCGCCAGAGCCCGAAACTGAGAGCGAGACGTGACTTTTAAGGGACCGTTTGATATGGATTAATTAATCATTCGTACTGTTCAATGAACGCAAACTGTCGTAGTTTAGAAAAGACGCAAACCCCTCTCTGCACGACAGCTGCACCTTTAGCAAACCTCCTAATTCCTGCAGCACGAGGACTTAATGATTGTTTATGAGCTTCAAAAGTGGCTGACCTGTTTGGCGAAATATTTGACTGCGTGTCACCGCATATTAAACGACAACGATATAACTAAAGACATCTCCACTGTGCTGAGTGAAAGCGCTGAACAGTGCATCATCGATGACGTAAGCGTGCCCAGGCTCGAATGTAATGAGTGCGGAGCATCGGGGGAGACGGGAGGGAGGGAAACCGTGCTTTGGCCCGGTTCAAGGCAACTGTACATAGTGCGAGTACGCCCTTAGGAACATTTCATTCATGCCCCCAGTGACAAACTCTAAGGTACTGGATTAGAGTATGTTGTATATACTGGTAGGAACGTTGTTGTAATGGAATTTGATGCCGCAAATTCAAAATGTCCCGGACAGCATTTGTTAAATTGTACTGGGTGATGGGAGGGTGTGACGGGTCTCAGAGATTGCCTTTGGAGATACGGGTGTCTGTGCTCCTGTACTGACTCTGTAGCTCCAGAAAAAACAGTGTCTATATGGCCTATCCTATCGCAAAACGCTGCAAAATGTTGGTCTGTATTACCAGAGATTGCTGCATAATCCAAATAGTTAAAGTGTTAAGCGTCTGTACTGCACTTCAATAATGAGACTAAAATTGGAATAGTCCACCTCTTAATTTAATTTGTGTTTACTACTATTATAACTTTAGTCAGATTAAGGAAATCAAAAATCTATTTCTATGGTAGATTCTTCATCAGATTATTAGTGTCCCTATAAACATACTGACTGTTCCAATATAACCTTCCAATTATTGCACCATTGGACAACTTAGTAGTAATTCTAAAACTGTGAGTTTGTAAGTACACTTAATGTTGACATTATCAACACACTCTGATCAACGTTATTGACTACTAATTGTAAATGAATACAGCTTTTCTCATTGCCAAATCAAACCCAATACACAAATGCAACAGGTTCCACAACGCTTTACAAACTTCACAAAAATGGCACAAAACACTAGATGGTTTTATGAATCCTCCACACCAAAAATCCAATGACCACCAATGAGCGACAATAACTGACCCAGGGCATCAAACTTCCTGCCCCAAACATTGTGTGGAATAAAAGCTGACCTCTGAACTGGACCCAGATCACAAGATACCACTATGGAATGTGTGTGAGAGGAAGTAGCTCTGGTTACCATGAACCTGAGCACACACACTAGCAAATCTGGTTTTACAGGCAGGCCAAGCCCAACCATGACACATGAAAGGTAGGGTGTTAAAAAAAGCTGATGGCAAACAAAATGGCTGCATCCCTAACGAAAGTAAACAATTAATCATTTATGCTTACTAGGAGTTTCTCAGGACAGAATGCTCCAGGCTAGAGGAGGTCTAGGTACAGGACCGGGGCAGCAGGTTTATTTGCTTGAAAGCATATGCATGAATAATAAATGAAACTGTAGCAAGGCAGTTGCTCAGGCCAAGAGTCCCACCTCCCTCATCCATCTCCCCTCTCCTCTTTCACACTCCTGTCTCGCCAGCGCTCCTCCTGGGAGCTGATCTTCCCTACATCTCAGCTGCCAGCAGCAAAAAGTAAAACCTTCTAACTTCACAGTTGTGTTTGTGTGCTCCCAACGTGGAGGGAACTAATCTGTACAAACATCAGCTGGGACTCCATGGGCACCTCTATGAAAACAAAACATAGGTGTTTTTCCTTGCTTGGACATTTGCCGGCTGCCTTGCCGTGTTTGTTCTAGCTCTTTGATCAGAGACCTGAAATGACTCAGTCAGAACAGGCTCTAACAAATGTCTATTGGAAAACGGAGCCTGGCAGCGCTGCACATGGTAGGCATGTGCGCAATGTGACTGGGGAACTTTTTTCCATTGCAACAGCTATCCGGCTGCAACTGTTCCACATGCCTCACGCGACTCCAACCCCAGGCTGGGAATGTCCAGCTCGCATACATTCACATGCTTTAAGGCCATTTGTTATGCGAAGAGGTTTAGCATGTGAATATTCAAGAGTGACAAGGTTTCAGAGGAAGCATTTAGTCCCTTTGATACAGCAGTAATGGATACCTAACATTAGAGCAAATACACACAGTCCATTTAAAGCAAGTCGCTAAGTTGAATTGGTTTTCTAAAAGGACTGTCAAGTTACTCAAGTGAAGGACAGTAAGAATTTTACAGCCTGATCTAATGACAGCACAGAAAGAAACACGTCCTACTGTAAATGTGGACCTTAGTTCCATTTGAACATTGGCCGGACAAACTGATATGGTCAGTATTGAGAAACATTTACAAAAGTTTTCCCTGACACTGTTCAGTTAGGTCTGAAATTACATGAGCCATCATGAGCTTGACGGTAAGGTGACCATTTACTGAAGTTGCTAAATCATAGCTGGGTGAAGCCTCCGTGTCTGCCACAACAAATACACCACCCCCTTCTTCCTCTGAAAAACCCACCCCCTCTCCCTGCTTACTCACACACCCCCTCTCTCCCACCGGGAGGCTGCCTATTCGGGCTTTTTAGCTTTCTTAACAACAATACCACCTTTAAAAACACTATCTTGGGGCTATTCTGAGAAAAACTTCCAATAAATGGCTAATACTTCTGACCTGACAAAGTGACAACATAAAACGCTATAAAGATCTAATCAAACCAAATGACTCCCATAATATCTGAAGATCTGTGTGAATACCAACTCAATCAGAAGCAAACTACAACCCAGCAAGCAGTAAGTAGAGATAAAACTCAAGAAAACAAGCTGTTGATTAGTTGTGTAATGTTCAGAGAAAGCGAGCTTATCAGTTTTACCTTTTAACAGGGACGGAGCAATGTGCAATTTTTTCCAAAAGGGCATCCAGTGTCTGAAAATCCAGCAAATCATTGGACTTGGAATGCATTTTGTAATCCATTTAGGAGTTCCTCTCGGCACAAAAGCAAAACAGAAAGGGAACTAGACAGCCAAGAAAAGTTTGTCACTCGATCCCAAAACACAGTGACTTCTCGCTCTCAAATCTCCAGTTCTGACGTACACGTCCCAAAATCCACTGTGCCAAATACATGTTAATCCATAGTTAGTCCACCATAGTCCTGAGAGAAAGGTTTGGCGTTTCCTGAGAAGCGGAGAATGAGCGAGAGGCCTGAAGCCGGCTGGATCTGTTAGCTCTGAGCGCCAGTCGGCTCTCTACCCCCTCCCCCCGTCGGCAGCACAACGGCCCAGTTGCCACAGGCACTTCGCTCCATTGTGTGTCAACCAGAGGCCCCGTTCACACAAACCGCCTCAAGCTGGAAGCCAGAAAGTGGACGGAGAGGAAAAACGAGCAAAGAGGTCTCCTAAAAACCCCGAATGCGCACTTTCTTTCTCTCACTCCCTCGCCGAGAGAAGCGTGCTCTTACTCAACAGTAAAAATGGCTCTGGCGCTTCCTCATTGAGAAGAGACTCTACCCACACACCCCTCCCTCCACCGCTCACTCGTTCTCTGACCCCTCCCTTCTCTTTCCCCATCAATAGCTTGAGCACTCTCTACCCTCCCTCGCTCTCTCTCTCTCTCTCTTCCTGCCTGCCTCTTTCCCTTTTCTCAGCACACACACACACCTTTAGCTCCCCACCCCCTTCCTCCATCAGTTTCGCCCTCCCCCACTTGTTCTTTTCAGGCCGATCTCCTGCATGCCTCCCCCCACTACAACGAGGGCCACCTTATCTGCTGTCTCTCTGCACATTTACACGTCTAGACCGCACCGGCACAACAACAAAACAAAAAAAACCCACACACACACACACACACGATACACTGGGGCTGCCCAAACCAACATGCAGAAACTACCTTCTGTGCCAATCTACATAGATGCCCAAAGGGAGGGTTTACAAGTGAGGAGTAGATGGAAACACAGTGAGTGGACCCGTGGGAGGGTGAATGAAAGGACAATAAGGAGATAGACCTCCATGAAAATACATGTAAATAGTCCTTGGACACTGCTCACTTGCTGCAATGGGATGTGGATTTGGGTTGTGTCAACAGAGCGGGAAGAGTTATGCAAGGTAATTCTCCATTTACAAACTTTGATACAGGCAGCCTCAGGTTTGGTGTGGAAATTATTCTTATTCATTAAAGAATATAAAAGTTCATCTTGAGTCTAGAGAAGAGCGGGTTTCAGCCACAATGGTTTATTCAAGAGTTAGTTCGCCCAAAATGAAAACCGTGTCATGGTTTAGTTTAATGCCTTTCCAAACATGTATGTCCTCATATCTGAAAGAAGTTTTCTTCCATGGAACTTGGAAATACCTTTTAAAAGAAGCAGCCCGTATGACTCATGAGCTGCATGACATGTTGCCTGAAGCAACACGGTAGATTTGTGTGAGTAAAAGTTGAAGTCATCAATCACTAAACATTGTACATTTTTCCATAGCCCTCAAATCTCATTTGCACTTGTTGACATAATAGACATCAGAACCAATAGTAGCTGATTACACTGCTGTCAAATATTAATATATAACTGCAAATAATTTTAAAATTGAAAAAAAAAGATGTAAATATGATTGTGATGTTATATTGTCATTCTTATTACATCTCAATAAAAAGGTAGTTAACATAACTTCAGTTACAGCTTAATTTTCAGCTCATTAATCATGCAAAGCTAATGCTATTGTAAGTAATGTTTTACAATTCGGTTCCATTTGTAAACATGATCTAAGTGATCCCAACATCTAGATTATATTACTCCTTTGTAGGAGTAATAAATATACAAAATATCATGTTTCATATCATTTGATATTGATAATAACTGAATATTTTTAACAATACATTTAGGAAAATTAAAAAAATTAACCACTTTATTTTAATTTACCAACATTACCAAGACAAATAGTTTTAATAGTCAAAAACAAAAATATTGAAACAAAATATCTCATCTCTATATAATAAAATAAACATAAGTGTTAAAGAGACTCTTAAACTTGATTAATAAAATGTTACAAAGCGTGTGCAATGGTAAAGATAGATCAACATCTGTAAGGTGTGAATAATAATGATACAGCACACCTCAAACTCACTAAACAAAACAAATGACCATAATCAAATCTGAGCTTTTCACACATATTCTGAATGCCATCAGCAGAAATCAAATGAGCCATTTAATCTATATTAATTTCGAGATTAATCTAGATTAAAAAAATTAATTTATGCCCAATCTATATATATACAAATAAGCTAAGTCTGAGAGTTTTATTTATTTAATAGTTTATTTCACATTTATTGTTTGTAAAGGCTAAATACAAATAAAAAGTGAACATTAATTTTATTTTTTGTACTGTTTTTATTTAAAAAAAAAAAAATTATAAGAGCCTGAAGGTATTATAGACTTTACAAATTCAGATGTAGTCATTTGTAGGTACAGACATATATTGTGTGCGCTCTTGGCAGTTTTTTCCTGTCTTTTTAATATTGTCCATATCGATATCGGAATTATATCGTATCGAACGAAATTAAGAAATATATCGTGATATAAATTTTTGCCATATCGTCCAGCCCTAGTCATCGTGCACCATGCATATCCGCATGTAGTGCTTATTGGTGTGAAGGAACGGTAATGTTGTGTTTACGCAACTCCTGTGGTGATTTCAGTATTTCATTATATAAGAACGTCAATACATAAAATATTTTATTTGAGAAAAACAATTATATCTTATGTTATTATATCAGTGTGTCTTTATGGAGTTTTTAATAATTGTGGCAGATAAATGTATAATAACTATAAATATATATATATATTATTATTAATTCAATATAAATATATAATAATATAAAATAAATAAATAAATAAATATATATATATATATATATATATATATATATATATATATATATATATATATATATATATATATATATATATATATATATATATATATAGGGGAAGGATCGGCATTGGACTAATATATATATATATAAACTCTTATATAGAGCGAGACTCTTATAGTGCGATTAAAAAAAATATATATATCGCCATTAATCTATTCTCAAAGTTGGGTTGAGAGCTGGGTCTATTCTACGCACGCTATGATGACTTTTACCTTGATATATTAGCGAGGACGTATACCGGACCGGTGAGCCGTCTGACAAAAGAGTTCCCTTCTGAATCAAATCAGCAGGATGCCTGACTCTAACTGCAGTTCGGCAGTTTCACTTTAACTCACGAACATTTCATTCATGCCCTCATGTCAAACTTGGGTATTAGACGCATATAAGGAGTAAGGACTGGTGAGAGTGTTATGGAATTTAATAACGCACGGCAAATGGAAAGAAAATTGAAAGATTTCGCGATGCGTGTGTGTGTGTGTGTGTGTGTGTGTGTGCGGTCCTTTACTGACAGCCGTGTGTGGATCTTGTCAAAAAATATGGCGAAAGGTCCTAAAGACCGGGGTGTTTACTTCAATAATGGCACTAATATCTGCATACTCCACACTTCCTAATTCCATTTCTGTTTAGTTCAGTTATGACTTTAGTCGGATTAAGGTAATCAAAATCTAATTGCAGCCCATTAGAGGTGTCAACCTACACTGGTCTCACGGTTCGGTTACGATTATCATGCCATCGATTCGATTCAATTCGATATCTCGGTGCATCACGGTGCATTGACGATGCTTTCAATACACAGTTTTATATTTTCTTCACAGCACAACAATTCTTGTATTAAAATGTATAAATATATTTATATACTATTTGTAAAACAATTTTGTCCTTTAATACAAACAGTCAGTCAGATATATAAACTGTGCCTTTAAACAACACGAGCATTTATAGACAATTTTGAGGGATGTAAACAAAAACAGTGGTCCTAACGCATTTCCTGTTTTACATTTTAATTTCCATTGCTTCTGAGAATCCAAAAAGGTCCACATATTGATCAATAGTGTTATGACGACTGATTTAAAGTCAAGTTATGATTGAATTGCCTCTTGTTACAGTTAGGAAATACTTTAACGTCAAGCAGGAAATGTTCATGGGCCAATGACATGACCACATTGAAATGGTCTATAGCAAATGAACAAATATAAATATCCCGCTCGCTTTCTGAGCCTCTTCTACCAAGTTCTTTCTTACACCCCTTTGATTGGTCACGCGCTCAACAGAAAGGGCTGCGATTGGCTCCTACACGCTGGCGCTCTACACAGATGCACTCATGGGCCACAGTGAGAGAGAGAGAGAGAGAGAGAGAGAGAAATGGAGATTAGTTTCATTCTCTTCGCCGTGAAATAGGGGCTTTTGTTGTAAGTGTCAGTGAAACAGAGTTCAGCAAACACACGCAGTGAAATTGTGCACAGTTTCTGAGTTTTTCGTAGTTAGAGCGTTGTAAATACTCACGCTCGCGGCTCGCCTCCCTCGCCATAGTAAGCTACGGCGACATTGCGCATGTGAGATAAATGACGTCAGTACATAATAACCGGTTATGATTTTTACTGAACCGATACTGAATTGTCCGCGTCTGCATCGCGGTGCACCGAAGAAACGATTAATTTTGACACCCCTACAGCCCATATCAAACACACCTGCCTGTAATTATCAAGTGCTCCTCAAGTTCTAATTAATTGGTTCAGGTGTGTTTGATCAGAGTAGGAGCTGAAATCAGCAGGAAGGTCGATCGCCAGGAACAGGGTTGGTCACCCATGGATTAGGCTATTAAGGTTATTTTAAAAATTAATCTTTTATAAGAACTATTAATAACTGTAATTTTCCAAATGGAAAAAGGTTGGTTTGTTGGTTGTAAACAAAATCATCAAATCTATATCTGTTTTTAATCAATACCATTTAACCGTCCAACTGATACCATTAATTGGTTAAAAATGCATCCTTTCAGTTAACGGTTAATCGGTTATTATGATCATCCCTAAATTACACTTTATGGAAACTTATGAGTGTAGAATGACTTCAGGGTAAGTAGGTATATTTTTACATTTCTGTGTGAACTTTCCTTTTAAGCACAGATTTCCACACCAATGTTAGTGCGAGAGTGGGACGACCTCTGATTCCCCTCAAGACCTGCCGTCTACATTGACTGTCTCCTCCCCCCATGGCATCATCAACCCGCCATCTGTCCACACACACACACCTCATCATCATCATCATGACTCAGGGTAATTTCCTCCCATCCCCTCTCTGCCACTTTTACTGCACTCTGTATCATTTTCTGTTCAGGACCACCCCGTTACACAGCGGCGACACTCGTCACATGGTGGAGGGGAAAATGGAAAAATTTCGGAAGGGAGCTAGAAAAACTGTGGAACGGAAGAGCAGTGGTTACTGAGCTCCTGTAACTGGCAGGAGGACACGGAGTAAAAAAGCCCTAGATGCCAACATGAACAAGAGACTCTCCAGGGACTGTAAAAGCTGAATACTCATCAACATTTGAGTCATTTACAAGGAGGGTTTATAGAGAAACATTTCTGCCGTTGTTGATCAGGCACTTCTGATGAAAAGGCACGTTTTAATATAAATGAATTTGGCTCTAAAATTAAAGTGGGATATTTGACCATTAAAGGAATCCATAATTAAACCTTTTAGCCAACATGATTAAAAAGCTACACAAAATCAATATCAAAAACACAATCCAATGCCCCAATTCAATGAGATGAGCAACAGTTCAGATTATATCTGAACAAAATAAATGCCTTGCAGGGACCTCAATAAACATGCATGTATGCAAATTGTTCACACATCTATTAAAACATTTCCAGAGATGCAAAAAAACATGTTATGACCTAGGACCTCATGAATAGGGTGTACTTCCATCTCTCAAAGCCTCATATTACTTCATGTCAAATTAAATATGGTGCCTGCTCTAAGGTCCATGTAGGTTTGATTCGGTCTCATTAAAACACCCTTGTAAACAATCATTCAAACCCAAAAGGGAGACGGATTTGCATTAGAAGCTAACAAGCAATTAGCACATGTTGAGTGCCAGGGAGAATAAAAGAGGGGTGTCGTGCTGTGCCATGTGATAGTGACAGATCTCTAAAAAGATGAGGTCACAACTGCTGATACAATGTTGATGACGGGATCTGTTGGGGAGAATCCAGGGTAAGTCAATCCACCACCTTCTAAACTCAAACCCTCACTCACTTTCTGCTCAGAAACAGATTGAAAAACACTTTCACCTTCGTGTTGTTTGCTGCTTCATTCACAGATATTAGTACAGTGTAAATTACAGGTAGAGCATAAACACACAAGTTGAGATTAAGGCTGGGACACAATAAGCCGCTGGTCAGCCATTGGGCAATGGGTAATTGCTGACCACAAAGAGTGGTATGGTTTGGTAGACTTTTATGGCCATTTTTACTGTCAAAAGGAACCAAAAAGGAAACCGTACCGTACCACTTTTGGGTATCCTTTGCAAAGAGTACCTAGCATGATATAAAGGGTACCAAAAGGCAGAGCTAGACGCGCAGCTGAACGCTATTGGTTCACAGAGAAACAACACTAGGGCGTACATAAGCAGGAGAATGAAAACAAAGGAAGAGGCATTTTTTAATACACAGCCAAGACATTACATCGTAATACTATATACATATAATAACGAGCCATGGTCGAACTATACTATATATTGAACTATACTATACTTTTAAACTTGACAATAACGTGCACGGGATTATTGAAGTGCTTTGACATCACGCTCATGTTTGTCCATTTCTGAAAGGATCGGAAGTGCGAAAAAACAAAGAAGCCGGAAAAAATAGAGTAAATTATACTTTCAGCAACCTGAAACATGAACAAACTGCCAAATTTAAATTATCATCACCTTTTGGACTATTATAAACTCGGAATAACGAAATTACTCTCTAACAAAAGGTTACATGTGCTGGTGAAGATTAAAAATACAGATGAGAGGTTTGCACTGACTGTGGGCTATACGTTGCGTGTTGTTTTTGAACACAAATAAGGACTAAATGTATGCTGTGTGTAGTTTTTCTGTAATTGGTAACATCGGAGACTGTTAAGGCCGATTTATACTTCTGCGTCAAGCGCACACGTATGCTACAGCGCAGCCTACGCGTGGACGCATAGCCCCTCGCCGTGGCCGTCGGCATCGTTGACGTGCACCTCTCAAAAAATGTTCTGCGTACGCGCATCGCAAGCTCTGTGATTGGTCGGCTTGGTAGCGCTGACGAGTGTGGGCGGAGGTGAGAGCCGCGCGCCCGATGCAGCGAGTGTTTACAAGTGTGGAGTCCCGTGAAGGAGCTCCGGATGGAGACTGTTGTTTTGTGTTTAACTCATGATTAAAGTTGTTCCACGTCCGACGGTTCCCGCCTCAAAATGAGCGAGTTTGAGCCACTTGTACATTAAGGAAGTGTTCAGGAAAAACAAAAAACCAGCGAAGAAACTCGACACAGAGAAACATAAACACCTACTGCCAGCTAGCGTTTCGGAAGTGTATTGCAGAGAAACAGCGCGCAGAAGTATAAATGCACGGCTACGCGTGAGGCTTGCGCCGTGGGTTACAGCGATCACTTGACGCAGAAGTATGAACCAGGTTTAAGGTCTGTGTGTGTTCATATTTGTTGAATTTATTTATTCAATTATTTCATATAATTCCAGACGTTACAGTAGGTTATTTCGCATTGATCATTGATCTACAGTTATTATCAAATTATGTTCAAAGAAAAGTTAGTAATGAACATTTATACACAAGTATTTACGTGTATAAAGCATCTGTTTTGTGAGAAGTGCTTCTCATGTGATATGTAAAGGACCCGTAAAGCTTTACTTTGAGCGAGTTTTCCTCGAGCGAGAATGACATCGACTGGAACTTTCTGTCGTACACCACCATTGGTACGTTTTTGGCAGTGGAAACGCAAGTCCGATAGATGTGACCTGTACTAGGGAAGCTCAAAATAACCGTTTAACCGTTAACCGAAAGGGTGCGTTTGTAACCGATTAATGGTATCAGTTTAACGATTAAAAAATATTATTTTATATATTTTTAAAATGTGGTTGCATAAGGGACCGATCACCGAAAAGCTTTTTGCGAGGCGCATATTTTGAATGGTTTTAAGCGCTGTGTATGCGTCCTGCGCGCCTCACGTTATGCCATTGCGCGCTGTGTGCTCCCAGTTGAAATAAAAGTCAACTGAGCCGAAAAAGCATTTTACGTCAGTCGTCCGTTTCATTCTTCAATTATGTTATGCTGCTCTTTTATATGTGCCAAATATAGCTACAAATCACAGCACCAGTATTTATTTAGTAGAGGCCATGTTGCGCGGCTCCGGGCAAATTTTGATTTGGAGGGAAAATGACCAAAATGTAACGTGATGATTGAAAATGACTGGCGGGAAAATAAATAATTTATTTCAAATCTCTGTACGTCACAGAAAAATAAACAATGATAATGCACCAAAAATAGTGCAGTTTTATTACAGTGGCAGAAGTAAATTTTTGGACAGTCCTTGTCAAAAGTCAGCGGGCACTTTCACTAATAAAAAATATAGCACTTAAATTATTTCATTTTTAACAATAAATTAATTTACACAGTGGTTTTATATCAAAAGTTGATAATGATATAAAACATACTACACGTTGATGGTAAAAAATAAGCTTTTAAGCGATGGCTTTTATTTGTTTCAATATTCAAACATTAAATATTGAATGCATCAAGTTAAAAAAAAAAACGAATATAAAACAACACATAGCAGGATATAAAGCATATAAAGGACTATTATATTTAGCAAAATGCTGCTCTTTTTATCTTTGTATTTTTATCATTTTATTTCTGTTATTTTAATAATTTTTTTCATAATTAACTAACGAGCTATAAACACATTCCCGCTTGACAATTTAGAAAATATTTTGCGCATCTGCCCAGTAGGATATATTAAAGATAACAGAGAAAAAAAAAAAAAAACACAAAAACATGTTACATGTCCCCAAATGTCCAACTTATTTAACTGAATCGTATAATGGCCTATAGCTGAAATGTTGAAAATTGCTCATTTTATTTTTATAAAACATTTGTCAAGACATATTGATATATTTTTTTGAGTAAAAACAATACCGGCATTTAACAATCCATATTTATTTTACTTATTCATTCATTTGACTTGTTTATTGGTGCATTTATAGGCTATAATTTAAATCCAACACAATAACCAGCACCTCGGACAGTGCCACTCCATAAAACTTTCATGCAAATTCCAAAAAACTTAAAAAAAAGATTAGACTTTCTCCGGTGACGGCCGACACGCTGTCTTTCAGGTGGTATAGCTGGCATTAAATTACAAAACAAGCATGCTACAGTCTGGTCTTCGAATTAAAAAGTGCAATTATTTCCTCGTTGTTCAAGGAGTCTGCAAGTTCGTGTTCAATGGATATAGCGATCTTAAGCGTGTCTTTATTCGATGCGCAGCAGGAAAAAAAAAAAAAGGTTTTTCAGCAGTGCATGTACTCGTTGGTAAAGTTCTCAGAGCGAGTTTTGTGCTACTACATACAGCACGGCATGCAATAAACTCACGTTTAGTCAGGCGAAATAAACATCTCTGCCTAGGATGTCAATCAAATTAATGAAGCTCAAGCCACGAGTAAAACAGGCTATTTTATTATTTTAAGATTTTAGATGACGGGTTAGTAATTATACACGGTTAACTATATTCAAGTCAATAATAACTTTGATAAATAAAATATGTTCGTAAGAATGTGGTGGGCCAGTGACTTCCTTCTCTGCCAGAGACTGCTCTGTGGTTTTAAAACCCTTTTCAAACTGTATCGTTTAGACCTGTATCAGTTTTTCATGTTAAATGTAGTGTAGTTTACTTGTGGATGTCTGATAAGTAGCGTGCTTCCTCTTAGCCAACTGGTGGCAACAGAGCCGCGACGTCAACACACAGAATCTGTCGGCACAGTTCAGCACGGTTGTCTAACCCTGCCGAGAATGGTTTGTAATCATGCCGCGCCGTTTCAGGCTCAGTGAAGAAACAACCGTAAACGTACCGAAGTGTTCTTAGAACGGTTTGGCACAATAGTGAAAAAGCGGCTATTGTCTTTCATCACATGCATCGCGCGCATTATGACAATCTTTAGGCTAATGACTTCTACTAAAAATGTTAAAAGGGTTTTTGTAATATAATAATAACAGCGGAGCATTAATTAAATGTATATTTTCTGTGGAGCGATCGATTTGAGGTAGCCTGATATTTTTTTTTTGACGGAAAAAAAAATAAATGATTGGACAAACAGCCGCCGGTTCTTAAAAAGGGTTCAGTCAGTGTTTTCGTTTTGTTATTTAAATGTGTCATTTAAGTGAAAAATATCTAGGGCAAGACTATTTATTTTATTCTTTTTATTTAGTTTATTCTTTTTTTCTATGCTGTCTATCTCTGATGGAATCTTGTGGGGCTCACTATGTTCCCCATCTTGCTCACCCCCGCGCTCTCTCTCACCAGCGGCAGCTGACGATTTGAGTGTTGTTCCTTTTTTAAAATGCCTTTTATTTTTAAAATCTCTCAAGTCAATATTGGCTATCGGGTAACATAATCTCCCTCAGAGATATTGGAGTTGAATAACGTGGTGCGCAGTATGACTATTGACCAACACCTCCCTGTAAGTTTACACACTGCATAGATAGACTTGGCTTACAGCTCTGGTGTGTTATGAATTGCATGTTTTAAATGACAGCAAGACATGCTCCATTTAGTTTTTATTGTAAAATATACATTATAATCCAGTAAACAGTAAAATAATATGTTTTAAATGACTTGCCTATTAACAGCGTATAGAACCGTTGAGCTTAAATAGGCTAAGCATATTTTTATTAATATTAAAAGACATTAATACAAACTAGCCACCCTTTGATTTTTTTCGTTTCCGTATATTTTTTATCAAACGAATAATGCAATGAATTGTTGATTTTGATTTTCATGTGATTAAAATTAATACAATTATTAGGGTACATAAATTCTACATAACATTGGCTCTGATTGCGTTTTTACAGATATCCTACAGATAGATTTTTTGGCTCAAAGACATGTTTGCCTGTTAATTTCAGTGCTGTATTTTGACAGATTTCGCAAAGGCTTCAGCTATTCTAACTATCAGCGGCTTTAGTGATAAAAGACGCACACACAAAGGATACACTCTTGTAGGGCTTTTCATTATTGATTTTTTTAACATTAAACTCATAATAATCAAGTGCAAAGAAGAACAGCTGAGCTTCTGAAAAAGTGATCACTGCGGTTGCCGCGATGGTTGCTTTGTTTCTCTGCAGTTGGCTTTGTCAGTGGTGTGGCATTGCTAAACCACTTATGTTTTAATAAAAAATAAGATTTATTATTAAACATTGTGAGATCATGGTCGCGAGATTTTTAAAAAATGAGGCGCTTTTGCATTGCGTTTTGACACTAAATCGTCCGCCATTTTCTTTTTGTAAATTCGACTCCTCTCGATCTCCTCACGTTAAATGAAATATGACGCATTGTAGATATGTTCAGATTTTTACTATAGTGCATGCTCTCGTCTTAAGTAAATTATTTAGAATTACATTTTCCATTTAATTCAAATAAATATTTAATAAAAAAATGAATACTTAAAAAAAAAAATGTGGGCACGGTGTAACGGTGGAAAAGTGTTTTCACCGGTGTTGCGTCTTAAAACCGGTAACACTGTCAACACAGTCTATCGAGGCAAGCCAAATGCTGCGTTCACACCAGACGCGGAAGAAGCGTCAAGGCGAGTGATTTACATGTTAAGTCAATGCAAACGCAGGAATATACATCCTGTGGCGCGATACACGCAAATGGCGTGGCGCGAATGCTGCAAATTGCGCGAATGGCGCAGCACGCGCAAATTAAGCGTTTTGCACGTTGGACGCACAAACCGCGCGAGTTCAAAAATCTGAACTTCTGCGGACATTCGCGCCGCGTTAACGAATCAGGAGCTTGCTCTTGTAGGGGCATGATTGTGACGTAGCACCTGTTGTTGGTGTCCCAGCGGAAATCCCCCAGCCGACACCGACAACAGTTCATCAAACTGGGCTTGGCTCAGTCAGAAGCACCGCTGAAAGGCTCCGTCATCCAGGTTAAGTTTCTGGAGGAGTTTATGAGCTCACAGAGCTGGGTGCACCTCTAAAAGTATCTAGTGGACTCAGGCCCCGTTTAAAATAGTACGTTTTAGTTTTAAAACGGCGTTTTAGAATGAAAACGATCTGCGTCCACACACAGGCGTTTCACCTAGCGTTTCTGAACAACTCTCCATCTACATTAAAATGGTGAAAACGCACATCACGTGACCACACACACACTCTCTGGCATGCACTGCAGCGTACTTTGAGCGCACACCCACATGAGAGCTGTGCACACTGACTGTTCATCAAGGATCTCCCGCTGGATCTAATCTCACTAAATTTGTTAACGTGATATTAATTCATCTGTCTATATCTAACTACATATTCCCCCACTTTGGTCTTTTGAATCTATTACTTGTTCTCAGGTAACGTGCTTTGGCTGAGCGCAAAGTTAGGTTAATATCTTAATGTAACCGCGGACACTGATTCTGCACATTTGACTGATTGCTTGCCTTTATTTTCTCTATTGTATAAACTTATTGCACGTTATACTTTTATAATGGCCATATTGATCATTAAAACCTGATATTCAATGAAATAGTGAAAGTATGTTTCGCATTTTCAATGAGAATGAAAGGAGGCAGTAATGTTATAGGCTCCGATTTGTTCTAAATATGCATGAAGATGACGGTCATATCATGCAGCTACACGACGCCTCAACATTTTTGATGTCTGTTGCTAATATCAAAATGAAAATAGGCAGTTCCTCGCATGTTTTCATTTTATTGTTAAGATAGTGAAACAGCATAGCCAGGGTGATGTGAATGACTTTATAAAAGTACACACTCGGGAGTTTGTTTTCCATATCAAACTTGCGAAGTCTGAACTTACACGTAGAGGATGCAGGACTGAACTGTGTGAAGGCTACTTAATATAGAAGAAAAAGCCCCAATCAGATGTCTGCAGCCCCGCCTCCGTTTTCAGAGGTCTCCGTTTTCCCCCCATCTACACTGAGACGGAGCAGCAGCGTTTTAGAATGAAAATGGCCTCTCCAGCGTTTCCAAAACGCTCCGTTTTCGGGGCTCGAAAACTCCGGTGTTGTGTGGACGGATGGCGTAACCGTAGCAAAACTTATGCGTTCTAAAACTAAAACGTATTAGTGTAAACGGGGCCTCAGACACTGCTCCAAACGTATCGACGCAGTTTTACAGCCTTCATAAAGCACATAAACACAGTTATTTTATCAATAAAATCCATGTTAGCCATTTAGCAACAAAGCTACAGTCACCGGGCAGACAGAAGCCCTGCCCATCACGCCAATCCGCGTCTGTTCTGAAGTTAATTTGACGAACGAATAAAGCAGAGTTTGACTCACGAATGAAGCCAGTAAACTCAAATGTTTATGCGTCTATTAGCACGATTTATCCGCGCGTTCCGCGTCTGGTGTGAACGCAGCATTATAAGTAGCATTAGAAATCCTATTAGAATGCCTATTTGTCGAGAAGTGAGGCGTGAAATTACCAAGACTTATAAACTTGCAATTTTCACCTGGAAGTATAAAAATATTCACCACGCATGTACGTTTATGCCCATTTATACATCATGATATACAACAAGAAGGTCATGCTCCAGGCTGTCAATAACGTGCTTGGGTCTGAATGCAGAGGTGGTGGACTGAAGAATTTCTTCTACAGGCTGACGGTTAAATTTTGCTTTTCCTTCATATGCTTTCTGTCTTGTATTTTAGGAATCACCTTCAGACATTAAAGAACATGTTCAAGTGAAAAAATGTGGCCATCACAAGTACAGCAAAACCCGCGCACACACACATATGCAAACATCACTTTAACACAGCCAGAGGGGACAGGAACCTTAACCTTTGACCTCAAATGCTCACATTCCAGGTAACCCTCCATCCAGCCTCGACCATCTGCACTCACTTTTATTGCAGCATCTCCTTTAAGTGTGTGTGATCTCAACATTTTTCAGGCGGGGGGGGAATACACATCCTCCAATTTCACATTCTGTCAGGAAGCCTTCTGCAGCAGAGCAACAGAGCTCGGCCAAACAGCGGCAATCCCTTCGCCCGGAGAGCTTGTGCCTTCCCAAACACTGGCCCAGACAATACAGCAGCTGCCCGAGTGACAAAGCACAACACTGAGAGGCCCGGGACGACCCTCACCAGCATTTGGTGGCTGGTTTTGCTGTGCGCGTTATGTTTGCTCCTGCACTGAAACTTAGATGGGTTTGGGGGGGTGGAATAGAACGAGGGGGAAGGGAGGATGGGACGAGGAGGCGACGAGCGCCTTCAGACTCCAGAGCCCATTAATCATCTGAACGTTTGAGAAGCCTGAGCCAACAGGGACCTGGCTGGAGAGAACAGGGACAAGTAATCTGCTCTGCGTGTGTGTGTTTGTGCACCGGGGAAGAGCACAAAGACTAGAGCAGGTGAGAGTGAGCTCATGAAGTAAAGAGGAAAGTACAGAACAGACAAAAACACAAGACAATGAAAGGCTTTCAAGTGACCTATTGAGTGAAATCAAGAGGGGACACACATGCACACACACACAAAAAAAAGAGCTCTCCTCCATCCATCTGCTTCTAACATAAGCCTCCTGTGGCACACAGGACTGAACCCCTCCCATCTGTCGTTTGGGGAGATGTGCCCTGCACTGACATAGTAGCCATACGCTGGCACACACACACACGCACGCGAGTGCCAGCAGACACCTTGACCCTGCTCTGTCTCCGGTCATACAGCCGCCGCCGCACTGAGCACAGGCTCACAGCAGCAGACATGTCCTCTGGAGGACACAGATCATCTACAGAAGGGCACAAGCTGAAGCAAGTCAACTCTTTTTGACACCGAAACAAACACGCACGCACACAGTGTAAAGAGGGTCACAGAATATACAAGCAGATAAAAGGACCCCCATACATTTATAAATAAGAGAAATAATTATTTCCTTAGGTTACGCATAAGCACTTTTGCACATCTGCCTAAAACACTGATTTAAAACATTGTCGATCAAAGGTTTGAGTGTTTTTAAGGTTTATAAAAGAGGTCTGTCAGATAAAGGCTGCAATTAAATATTGTGTATTTATTTTAAAATGCTATTTAATCCTGCGATACTTTTTTTAGTATTATTACAACAGACTTCAGTGCACACGATACTTGATAAATCATTCCAATATCTTCTTTGCTGAAGAAAAATGGGTAGCACAAATTTATGGCATCATTGGTATGTTTCATGTACATAAATGATAGTTACAGCATAAGGATATTGTCAAATAAAGTATAACAAAAACACACGTGCTTAGACCTGTTATGATAAAGATTTTTTGTTGTGCAATATATTGTCACAAAAATGGTTGCAATAAGCAATATTATTGCCAATTTGAGATTTTAATTTACTCATTATATAATGACAAGGTATGGGATAACCATTTTCAAGGTATAACGCAGTTTGGAAAAGTCAAGGTTTTAAAACCGCCAACATTTTCTGCTGTACCGTTCCTATGGTATAAGATTTTTATTTTTTATTTTAAGGAAATCTGTGTTCTTGAAACTAATGAAGACAGCAGAAGTCAACGATTCACTTGAATTATTTAGCCTGACATGTTTTGTGTTACAAAATACTTCAAATGTTTCTCAAAATAAAATATATTGTGCTCAAAGAGGAAAAAGTTTTAGTTTACCCAGACATTTAAAAATAAGATATTTTGAAGCAGCAATCACAATACCGTAAAACAGTGATATTTTTATCCAAGGATATCATCCCGTCAGAATCTTATACCGGCACATGATAATAATGACATACAACAGCATAATAATGAAAATAGCCATAAACGCATTCAAAAGACAAAAGACTTTAATTCTTAAGGGTATTAAGCATCTGTAATTTGATGTTAAAAAAGTTAATGTCTCATTATGTATCCTATTAAGTAAATGTCCAATTATTAACTTTGACGATGGTGAGGTAGAAATGTAAATGTCATTGTAAAACGGCTTTAATGTTATCTGTGAATAGGCATGGGACGATAACCGGTTTCAAGGTTTACTGCGCTTTAGAAGAGTCAAGATTTTAAAAACTGCTAAAGTTTTCTGTTATACCGTTCCTAAGGTATACATGTAAGATTTATTTCTTACATTCATTTTATTTCGTTTTTTAGGACAACAGTATCTCCAGCAGAAAAGGAACCTCTACAACAAAAGCTACTGTTCGAAAACATTATAAATGTTTCTTGAAATAAAATATGATGTGTTCAATGGGGGAAAAACTTGTTTTTTTTTAACCCAGACATTTAAAAAGAACTTATTTTAGAGCAGTAATCACAATACCGTGAAACAGTCATATTTTTATCCAAGGTTATCATACTGTCAGAATAATAAAATTAGCATTAAACACATTCAAGAGACAAAAGACTTTAATTTTTAACGTTTTTTAGAATCTGTAATTTGATGTTAAAAAAGTAAATGTCTCAATATGTATCCTATTAAGTAAATGTCCAGTTATTAACTTTGATAATGGTGAGGTAGAATGTAAATGTCATTGCAAAAATACCGCGGTTTGAAAAAGTCAAGGTTTATAAATCGCCAAAGTTTTCTGTTATAATGTTTTTATGTTTTTTTTACAACTATTTTATTTAGTTTTCTTAGGGCAACAGTATCTCCAGGAGAAAAAAGAACCTCTACAACGAGAAAACGTTTTTGTTTTTTACTCAGACATTTAAAAAGAGCATATATTAGAGCAATAATCACAATACTGTGAAACCGTGATATTTTTATCCAAGGTTATCATACAGTCAGAATCTTATACCGGCACATGCCTATTTGTGAATATATATTGCAACACCAAAAATTGAGGTCATGAGCATGTATTGCATAAGTCGATATTTTAGTTATTGTGACAGGCCTAAATGTGCTTAATGTGTTTGTGGAAGCTGAACCTTCTTTATGAATTTTGATAAACAAAAATTGCAAAAAAGAAATAAAATAAATAAAAAATTTAACTGCCAGAAAAAGCCCTTTAATATCAGACTGAAGGCTCCAAAAAAAAAAGTGAGCATCAAAGGTTTTCAGCAAATATGGAAACAATTTTACTCAATAGCAGCAGTCATATTTCACTCAACACAAAAGCATCTGAAATAGATGAATTGCTGTGTGTGTGAGGAGAAAAACACTTTTTTTGAATGAATTATGAATTATGCACTCAGACACTGACAAATAGATTTACTTTCATATCTTCCATCGTCCACCATCCTAAATTTGAAGTCTGAAGATTCAAAGTTTGATGTTTTAGTGAATATTACATTTCTTTTTTTTTTTTTTTGCTTCTTAAAGAGTGAGATGTCAGGGTTTTTTTTTCCTCTCTCTGATCTTTATGATTTCTAATTTCTAAAAGTGTCTCTTTTCAAGTCATTGTGAGCAGGCCATCAAAAACAAAAAAGGGCCATGCTGAAACGCTCAGCCCAAACTATTAAGATTAGCCTGAATCCATCAGGGACTGTGTTAAAAATAAACTTCTGCTCCTCATTTCTAAAGTTGGGATTCTTCAGAAGGCAGCGCAGCAGGGCAAGTGTGCCACACAGCCAGAAACACTGCAAGCCTAGAGCAAGACTTCCCTGCCATCACTTAGTTAGCTCTTCTGCAGAATAAGGCATTGATCTAATAAAACACATTGGAAATTATATAACCTGGTGTCATCTTGTGAACAGTCCAAAAATGAATACAATAAAATATCTTCCTAATATGACTTAAATGGTGTAACTTTCTAAAGATTCAGCAGTGCAAGTGAAATTCACATGACAATGAATTAGGATATTCTTATTTTCAAGTCTGTTTTCTGTGTGTTGACCAGCTAGCATACTCTGTAAGTAGTAAACAAGTATCACATGCTTTAGTTACAAGTAAATAATAATTCAAGCAATGGTGACAGACAAGCGCTTCAAGCTGCAGGTGATCATTAAATGCCATGATATAGCTTTTATAATTCAGGTTGTTGTAGTAAACAGTTACAGAGCACAGAAGAGCAAATTGTATTAATCTAAAGTAAAACTGACACTTGTCATTTTTAATACTACAAAGCTATATAAAGGTTTGAAGTAGGGCTGCACTACACTGGAAAAATAAACAATATGGTTGTTGATTATTCGTTAACGATGCTAAATAATAATAATAATAATAATAATAATAATAATAATAATAAAATGCTATTTTTATTATATATGTTTCTAAATAATTTATGTAATGATATAAAAAAAAAACAGACAAAATATTTTTCAGATCTAGTTTAATTTAATTTAGTCTAAAAACTGCGTCAGTGACTACATTTACATGGACATCAGTAATGGAATTGTTTGCCTTAATCTATACAAGACAATATGATTAAGTTAATATAAAATTAATATAATTTTTCATGAGTTGCTTTTTGAATGTTCCATTCAAGATCCAGTTTCACATGTTATAGTACATAATTCGAAAAACGTCATTGCATCACCACATTATCCACATTTCCTCTGGAGTTTCATGTAATTTCAGGTGTTTCATTTTTTATTTTGTCAACTTTAACTGCAGTTTGGCACCAATTTTCATTCAGGAACATTTCATGCATGCCCCCGTGACAAACGAGGTGTTGGATGAGAGTATCAACTGCTGGGAGAGTGTTGTTTTAATTAAATTGATACCGCACCCCGTATGGGAAAAAAACCCTCTGCATTTCACGATGCACGTGCCTGTGGTCCTTCACTGACATGGAAGGTGCAAAAAATAGTGTCAAACAGCTGTGTGTGTATAAACTATCCTGTTGCAAATCGCAACAGTAATAGTTTGATTGCGGAGTTTACAAGTCTGTAGACATGGTAGACTCTTAATCAGAGTATTGTCTTAATTGTATTAAAATCTGATTATTATAGTCCATGTAAATGTACTCATTGTACACGAAAACACAATAAAAGTGAAAACCTCAGCAGATATTCTGACTCTAAATGCGATGTTTCTCATCTCGTCTCAGCATATTATTGTTTATTTTCAGCTCTGGGTTCACTTTTGGGCCGCTCCAGCTAAAACCAGAACAGCAACTACTGGGGAGGTGGGAATAAAGATAGTAAGGCCCAATACGATTGGTCAAATTTAGATAAACAACTAATGCATAAAATAAATCTCATTGATTGCACGTCTGCAATATGTATATTGCATATACTATTATTGCGATAATAATAATTTTGCGATATACTGCGCAACCCAGTTTAAAGCTACAATATAAAGTGTTACATGCATACAGGAGAACTGAATAGGATGGAGTGCAAAATATAAAATATATTAAAAGGGCACCTATTTTACCCCTTTTTCAATATTTAAGATAAATCTTTTGTATCTCCAGAATGTGTCTGTAAAGTTTCAGCTCAAAACACCCATCAGATTATTTATTACACCTTTCAGAATATTGGGATTTTCTGCTCTAAGCACAATGTAGCTGTTTTAGTTGCCTGTGCCTTTAATGCTGGTTCTATCCGCCCACCGTTCCCACGTGCCTGTCAGAGTGTGCCTCAATATCTGGCTGCGTCAGATAAACAGCAGAGTGACAGACATGAAGGAAGCAGATTTCACGTCACGTTTGTGAGAAATACTACAGTAAGAACTTTTCCAATGATTATTTGATGCATTTGTTTTGAAGTCAATTCAAGACTTTCTGCAACGATGAGTCACACACAATGTCGTTACAAAGTTCACGCACACAAAGACAGCGGACACACACATAGCAGTTTTTGCACAACAAATGTGACCGGACACACATTATATCCACTGCTGTAAGGATATCCGTTATGTTAATGTACGTCCACAAACCGGGATTGAATTGTCTTCTTTTATAATTGCATTGACATGCGGCTGTGGTGATAAAGTAAAGAGGGTAAAATAGCTAAAATAATTTATTACAAACATGCACTGTTTTAAAAACGTTTGAAACTTGCAAAACTCATTCTTAAGGTGTAGATGATCACAGGGAGCTGAACAGATCTTTTTATCCCAGTTGCTTTGTGCACGTCCTATCTTGTTGATATGATTATATGCATTACTACGGAGACCTGTTAATATGAAGATGTCAAACAATTCGGTGGGTGGGTAAACCGCACTCCTAGGTCACGTTGCGGTCTGCCTCAAAATGGGTGGAATTTGGATGCTATTTTCTTGTCAGGAAATTTTTAAAAAGAGACTTAATGTTTTTATAAATCACCCCAATATGACTGTGGACACACTACATCTACACACAGTTCTGTCCAAACTGCTTACAAAAGATGATTTTCATCATAGGTGCCCTTAAAAAAAAAGCCGTAATAAAATGCTTTCTTAGGTGATGCTGTTTTCTAACCACTGTAATGTAGTCTGTAAAATGTTTTTGCCCCTTAAAGAACAGAAAAAAAACATTACTATCAATATATTGGGCTCTTAATAAGAAGAAAATACAATTCAAAACCAAAACTTTAAATATCAGCATCAGTGCTTTTAATAGATTTAAAACATCGCATTCTTTAGCACATTTCATTTTGCCGTTGTATCAATACAACCCTTGTAAACAAAAAGTAAATATTCTTGCAGTGAAATATTATCAAGGCATTCAGACTGCAGGGATACGATCAAACAGACACAAACCCCTCCTCTGCCACTTCTAATAAAGCTGTTCGCCTATTTGCCAGACATTATTTACACATTAAGCTTTTATTAGCTTCCAGGAATTATGACAGGCCTGAACGGAAGGTGCTGTCAGGTTATTGACTCACATTTTCGTCTCTGGTGTGAAGAATCTCTTATCTGAGCGCGGACATCTTCTCGGGGAGCACTCTGCAGAAGAGCTGCTTTGACGCGGTCCAGAGAGAAGTCACCAGCTCAGTCGCAGGTTACACGCTGATCACACGGTAAGAGGCCACTACTGTAGACAGAGAGAGAGAGAGAGAGAGGCAGAGATGAGGGACTTGTTTGAAGTCTCCACTCATTTGAACGGCACACTCACACACAGAAAGCACACTTCACCTGAAACTCTCGCGCACTGATATCTAAGGGCGTACTCGCACTATGTACAGTTGCCTTGAACCGAGCCAAAACACGCTTGTCCCCCCCTCCCGTCTCCCCCGACAGCCCACACTCACATTACATTCGGGCCTCGGAACGCTTACGTCATCGATGATGTGCTGTTCAGTAGTGATGTGCATTTCTAACCATTCTTAATCCACAGGTTTGAATTAAAAAACATTTTATAATAATATTAATAATAATAATAATAATATACAGGGAGTGCAGAATTATTAGGCAAATGAGTATTTTGACCACATCATCCTCTTTATGCATGTTGTCTTACTCCAAGCTGTATAGGCTCGAAAGCCTACTACCAATTAAGCATATTAGGTGATGTGCATCTCTGTAATGAGAAGGGGTGTGGTCTAATGACATCAACACCCTATATCAGGTGTGCATAATTATTAGGCAACTTCCTTTCCTTTGACAAAATGGGTCAAAAGAAGGACTTGACAGGCTCCGAAAAGTCAAAAATAGTGAGATATCTTGCAGAGGGATGCAGCACTCTTAAAATTGCCAAGCTTCTGAAGCGTGATCATCGAACAATCAAGCGTTTCATTCAAAATAGTCAACAGGGTCGCAAGCGTGTGGAAAAACCAAGGCGCAAAATAACTGCCCATGAACCGAGAAAAGTCAAGCGTGCAGCTGCAAAGATGCCACTTGCCACCAGTTTTGCCATATTTCAAAGCTGCAACATCACTGGAGTGCCCAAAAGCACAAGGTGTGCAATACTCAGAGACATGGCCAAGGTAAGAAAGGCTGAAAAACGACCACCACTGAACAAGACACACAAGCTGAAACGTCAAGACTGGACCAAGAAATATCTGATTTTTCTAAGGTTTGATGGACTGATGAAATGAGAGTGAGTCTTGATGGGCCCGTGGCTGGATCGGTAAAGGGCAGAGAGCTCCAGTTCGACTCAGACGCCAGCAGGGTGGAGGTGGAGTACTGGTTTGGGCTGGTATAATCAAAGATGAGCTTGTGGGGCCTTTTCGGGTTGAGGATGGAGTCAAGCTCAACTCCCAGTCCTACTGCCAGTTTCTGGAAGACGCCTTCAAGCAGTGGTACAGGAAGAAGTCTGCATCCTTTAAGAAAAACATGATTTTCATGCTGGACAATGCTCCATCACACGCGTCCAAGTACTCCACAGCGTGGCTGGCAAGAAAGGGTCTAAAAGAAGAAAAACTAATGACATGGCGTCATTGTTCACCTGATCTGAACTCCCATAGAGAACCTGTGGTCCATCATCAAATGTGAGATTTACAAGGAGGGAAAACAGTACACCTCTCTGAACAGTGTCTGGGAGGCTGTGGTTGCTGCTGCACGCAATGTTGATGGATACTGTCAGTGTTTTGATCGGTTCACCATGGATGTCAGGCTTTTGAGTGTCCTTGCAAAGAAAGGTGGCTATATTGGTCACTGATTTGTTTTTGTTTTCTTTTTGAATGTCAGAAATTTATATTTGTGAATGTTGAGATGTTATATTGGTTTCACTGGTGAAAATAAATAATTGAAATGGGTATATATTTGTTTTTTGTTAAGTTGTTAAGTTAAGTTTTTGTTTTGCTGCAAACACAGATATCCTCCTAAAATAGCTCAAACTAAACACAAACTAAAAACTACTTCCAAAAATATTCATCTTTGATATTAATGGGTTTTTTGGGTTCATTGAGAACATGGTTGTTGTTCAATATTAAAATGAATTCTCAAAAATACAACTTGCCTAATAATTCTGCACTCCCTGTATATAATGCATTTTCCCCCGAAATGCTTAAATCAAAGCTGTATGATTAAGATATTACAGTAAACTGAAGCCTAAAACATTAAGTCTTTTACTTTTAATAAATAAACATTTTACTTCAAATGAAGCTTATTTAAAATTGTTAGGAAAAATTTAGCAAATAAAAAAAGGCTATATAATCATGTAAAATAACCTGGCACACAAAAAATGATTTAAAACCAAAAAGGAACATAAAAAACCTGATGGAAAATGCATTAAAAAAACTTTAATGCTAATAAAATAATACTTACAACCAGAAACTCCCACACAAGTGTGTAACCATAATTAAATACCAAATAATTTGGCATTTCTGTGGAACCACAGTACTCCACAATGACTCTCACACAGGAAGCAAGCACAGACACAAGGAAATTTCAGTTTATCTGGTCTCCCATCTATTCACTGGTGCTCCCCATCCAGAGGTCACATCCTAAATGAGGCCAATGATAGAGTTGCCATGGCAACCCAAACTGTGAGGAGAGGAAAACAAGCAGACGCTGAGATCCACCCAACAACAACTCAGGCTCAACCATTACTGTGAAGTTACGACCGCGCAGGAAACAACTGATCTGAACACATGAATGCAACACAAAACTAACACTGTTTGCGCTCAACCCCGATCACCTGACCTGACCCCTTTCCCACTATCAATGTGCACTTTATGCAGATCAAGGGCTATGTACACAATCACACAGTGAGAGTACGAAAGGTTACAGTCCTTGTGTGTGTTAGTAATTCTACTTAAGCAGAACAAGTCCATCAGTTAAACCCATTACATCACTAAACGCTGCTGAGGAATGAGATGCTCTCGGCCCTCTATGATTAACAAAACCACACCATGCAGAAGCCATGAAAGTGAAAATTTGTTAGAGGGATGATTCACACTCATATTGTGCATTTGGCGTAGGAATGGGCATTATGGACTTAAAATTATATCACAATATTTCCTGGTATGTTTTGCAAATTATATATATATATATATATATATATATATATATATATATATATATATATATATATATATGTGGAGTGGAGGCTACAGACAGAAAAGTATTGGGGTAGAGAGATGGGAGGGGTCAAACTCGGGTCACCGTGCAATATGTCGGCATGCTTAATCACTGGGCTATTGGCGCCGACATGTTTCAAACCTTTAAAGATATGGTGCAACACGATGGCACTTCACATCCTGTATGTGACCCATTCTGAGTCTTTAAAACAGGGGTGTCAAAATTAATCGTTTCTTCGGTGCACCGTGGTGCAATTCGGTATCGGTTCAGTAATAATTAGGGCTGCAACAACGAATCGGCATGTCGCGCAACGCGGAGACGTTTGATTATTAAAACAACTTGAGTTGAGCATGGAGCGGATTGAACGCACTCTGCCTCTTTCGCGCACTGACGCCAGCAGAGTTCAGCGTCTCATAGACAGGACAGAGCAAAAAAAACAAGCAACAAGGTAACGTTAGAGGAAAGATATATAGCGAGAAAGGGAGTATCAGCAGGGTAAATCACTTCAGAATCCTGCTTTTGTTCCGTTTTGAAGTGAGGAATGTAATGTCTCTGGTGCTGGAGTTTACTTGCTAGCAGTTCGACAAGCATGACGTGAAAAATTCAAACTGCTTTGGTGCGTTGGCTGGCGCTGATCCAGAGAAAGACATGTCATATCACAATTATGCAGTGTTTTTAAACCACTTTTTAACCAACCAATGCTTATTTTATGTTTTAGACACGTAAATACACGTGTACTAGTAAAACAATACAATTAGAGTTTGTAAAACACACAAGAAACTCTATGGAAGTCTAACAACTAATTCAAATATAATTTGCCGATGTATAGTATTCATATCAGATACATGTAGTGAAAGTAACAATAAAGTTCAATCTATTCTTCAGTGAAAGAGATAATGACAGTAGTAAAGCAGCGGTGGCATAGACACTTTGCACTTTGCTTTTATTCACTCGCCTTTTTGGGATCATTCATTTTTCTATCTGTTGTCATGTACAGCTGCACTGCAAAAAAAGTAGGGGTGTCAAAATTAATCGTTTCTTCGGTGCACTGCGATGCAGACGCGGACAATTCGGTATCGGTTCAGTAATAATCATAACCGGTTATTATACTGACGTCATTTATCTCACATGCGCTATGTCGCCGTAGCTTAATATGGCGAGGGATGCGAGCCGCGAGCGCGATTATTTACAACGCTCTAACTACGAAAAACACACAATGTACACAATTTCACTGCGTGTGTTTGCTGAACACTGTTACACTGAAACTTACAGCAAAAGCCCCTATTTCACGGCGATTAAGAGAATGAAAGTAATCTCCATTTCTCTCTCTCTGTCTCACTGTGGCCCATGAGTGCAACCGTGAAGAGCGCCAGCGTGTAAGAGCCAATCGCAGCCCTTTCTGTTGAGCGCGTGACCAAAGGGGTGTAAGAAAGAACTTGGTAGACAAGGCAGAAAGCGAGCGGGATATTTATATTTGTTTATTTGCTATAGACCATTTCAATGTGGGGTCATGTCATTGGCCCATGAACATTTCCTGCTTGACGTTAAACTATTTCCTAACTGTAACAAGAGGCAATTCAATCATAACTTGACTTTAAATCAGTCGTCATAACACTATCAATATGTGGACCTTTTTGGATTCTCAGAAGCAATGGAAATTAAAAATTTAAAACAGGATACGTTAGGACCATTGTTTTTGTTTACATCCCTCGAAATGGTCTATAAATGCTCGTGTTGTTTAAAGGTACAGTTTATATATCTGACTGTTTGTATTAAAAGACAAAATTGTTTTACAAATAGTATATAAATATATTTATACATTTTAATACAAAAATTGTTGTGCTGTGAAGAAAATAAAAAAACTGTGTATGGAAAGAATCGTCTATGCACCGTGATGCACCGAGACATCGAATTGAACCGAATCGATGGCATGATAATCGTAACCGAACCGTGAGACCAGTGTAGGTTCAAACCTCTAAAAAAAAGCTTTTCTTAGTAATTTTGTCTCTTTTCCAGTCCAAATAATAGGGGTGTCAAAATTAATTGTTTCTTTGGTCCACCGCGATGCAGACACGAACAATTCAGTATCGGTTCAGTAATAATCAGAACCGGTTATTATGTACTGATGTCATTTATCTCATATGCGCTATGTCACAGTAGCTTACTAAGGCGAGGGGGTTGAGCGCGAGTATTTACAATGCTCCAACTACTTAAAAGCTCAGAAACTCTGCATAATTTCACTGCGTGCGTGTTTGCTGGACAGTCTTTCACTGACACTTACGACAGAAGTGCCTGGTTCACTGCGATTGAGAAAATGAAAGTAAACTCTATTTCTCTCTCACTGTGGCCCATTCGTCCTGCTGGCGTAACTTTTCCTCTCCTCACGGCTGTTACAGCGATACTTCTGTATACTGACATGAGCGCATGTCTGCAGAGTGAGTTTTCTCCTCCTTGTCTATCATGGATCAGCCATGATCGCCGCTGCTGTTTATCAATGTCACTCATCGGTAAACAGCGCCAGCGCGTTAGAGCCAATCACAGACCTTTCTGTTGAGCGCGTGACCAATATAGGGGTGTAAGAAAGAACTCACTAGAGAAGGCTCATAAAGCAAGCGGGATATTTATATGTTTATTTGCTATAAATGCACATGTTTTTCCGTGCATGTACTTGAGTTTTTAAAGGTACAGTTCATATATCTGACTATGTAATAAAAGGACAAAAATCTATTACATTATATTATTTATATAAATATATTTATAAATTTTAATACAAGCTGTCTGTTTTTAATACTGTGAAGCAAAACAAAAAATTGTGTATGGAAAGCATCGTCAATGCACCGTGATACACAGAGATATCGAATTGAACTGAATCGATGGCATGATAATCATAACCGACCAGTGTAGGTTCACACCTCTAATTTAAAATCTCAACACAAGCAATAGTACAGGTGCGGATACATCTGTACCAGCTCTGCTACTCAACTCCCCAGTGTATTCATGTTGCTAACTTGGTGTTGTTTTGTTAGATCTTGTTCTCCTGTCTAACCTGCATCGATATGAGATGTGAATCACATGGTAAAGGTGGAGTTTCAGAACATACCCACTGACTGCATAATAGTCATAGACCAATGGTAGCTCAAAGGTGTTTATCAGCAAAATCGAACTCCCCCAAAAGTTGAACTGTGTTGAACTGTCTAAACAAACTCGAAACAAACTTCATTATGGCAGGATTTTGTTATTGACATCATTTGACTTCAATGTTCGATTTCGTTTGAAGTCTACTGGGGCATTAAATGCTCAATTCCATGCTTGCACTTGATAGCAGAACTAAAAAGACAGTGTGGCGGTTTTTGCCCTCATAGTTCAAAGTCTTGTACAGTAAACACACTCCACTATTAAATGTGTGATATTATTTTCTAATCAAAGAGCACATTTCTTTGTGATATTAAAACAGTTGAAGGAAAACAAATATTTATAGTACTTTGTTAAATATTTTAAAGAGCCCCTATTATGGGTTTTTGAGAATGACCTTCTACGTAGTGTGTAACACAGCTCTAAGTGAAGTGAAATATCCAGCTAAGGCTTAAATCTGAAAGTGGACAGTGTTTAAAAATATTGATTCATTTTATAAAAGAGTCGACTCCTAGTACTTTAAATGAATAGTTTTGATAACGAGTCTTTAGCAGTTTCGTCGTGACGTGGATACGAAACTTCGCCCAGTTGTTGCGCTTGCAAAAACCTCAGCATTATAGCCCAGCCTTGTGCTGTACGAGTGCTTCTGGAATCTACACATGAAGAATTCGTCGCCCTTTTGTTAAAGGAAGGATCAGAAAAGACAATTGATGTAAGGGACTATGTCAGAACATGGAGCAGTGCATCGTGGATCAGTTTCTTCTTCCATTTCACAAGTGTAAGTAAGTGCGATTAAAATGGTTGCCTCCTTGCTTTTCTAGCTTGCAAATTATGTATTTAACTGTGTTTTGCTACTTGTAACTGCTTGTACTGTATCAGGTTAACTCTTTATATTCTCATATCGCATCTAAAGCCACGTTGAAAACATGACGCGTGCCGCTTTGTTTATGGATTTAAATGCGTTTGTGAGCCTGCGATCCTCTGCAGTTGTCGTTGCTATGGCCATCGTCAGCTGTTCTTACATACTTGCAGCAGTCAAGTTTCAAAATAAAACTGCACACACAAAACTGCCAACATCTGTCCCTGAAAATCCGGGAGACCGAAGGGTTAGGTTCGGGGTGAGGTGTCTGAATAACAGTCAGGGCTGGAGCAAGCTGGACTGGCGCTCTAGGCAAACGGCACTCATGCCGCCCCCAGTGAAAAAGAATGTGACCGGTTCGCGGTTGAAAGTGAGGACCGGGAGGGAGGGTGTGGGTGTCGTGGATGAAAGTGAGGGGGGTTCGCGGTCGCCGCCCTCACTATGGACGCGCCGGCCCTGATAACACTGATGAGAACCGGGTACTGTGTACGTTGGTGTTAGTAACTAATGTGAGGTTGTTTCTTTAATATACGTTCTATGTATTCTGTTTTTGAATGTTTCTGTTAAGGACTTTTATTTTGGGGATGTGTCCTCTAAGGAGGAGGTTGTGTGTGTGTATGCGTGTGTGTGTGTGTGTGTGAAGAGCAGGTAGAGTGTGACGGGCCTCCCCAGTTCTTGGGAGTTTTTGGTCAATAAAATAGTCGTCGTCGGTATTTTCAAGTCCATCGTCATATACATTCACCCGCTGGCAGCCAAAATCCACGCCTTACACTAATATGAAGCGTGTATGCACTCTGAGTACTTCTATATTGTTGTTGTTGATAAGCTGTGCATTTCACTCTGTCTCGCACTGAAGGATGTCAGTGTCGACCAATCACAACAGGCTGTCATTGGTCCAATCAGCGCAGATTAGCTTTGCACTAAGGAGGGGTTTGGGAATATGGGAGTCGCTGGGATAATTAGGTAAAAATAAATGCATATTATAAGACCATGAAAGTGTTTTTTGACCTTGCATGAATATCAGCCTGTTGTTGGAGACCCATATAACCAAAATATGACCCTATTTAATGTATAATAGGGGCTTTTTAAAGAAATAAAAATCAAGGAACTTTTCTTGAAATGAAGAAATCTTTTAGGTGAAAAGGCACATTTCAGTGCCAAAAACAAATGAATGTTGGAATTCTAAAAGCAGTGTATGGAAAAAAGATTTATAATAACCAGCACCTCCTCTAAACAAGCGTTTTAAATTTGCTTGCATGCTTCTCTCAAAAAGACAGCCCTCTACACATTTATATGTGATACTATTTGAAATCATAAAAACAATAACTTAACAAAATATCAATTAAATTATTTTCCATTTTTCATTTTTTTATTAAAGAATTTCATGATGCTTTATATGTCCTTGATGGAAATACCCGAGCACTGGCCTTTGAATTGGAGCCTTTCCTGCATCTAAAGTAATATAATATAATGTAAAATTGTAATGTTATGTAGATTTTTTTGCAGAATACAGTAAAAACAGCAACAAAGAGAATATAATTTACATATTACATACAAACCTATAATAATAATAATAATTCTGTGGATTTAAGTGCATGAATTAAAAATCGCAACCATTTAGGTCACATTGACCTCAAAATATCTTGGGGAACATTTGTGGAAGTGCATAAAATTATTGCCGTGCGACCCATTTTCACTGAAAAACGTTCAGTGCATGCGCAGATTTAGGAGGCATTCACTCAGAATGCATCGTTTTTTTTACCTTAATGTGAAATACAGCGCTCAGGAATAGTTTAAATCAGTGCCAATTTGCTATTAGTGTTGTCAAAAGTATTGAGTACGATACCGAAATTTAAAAACAGTCCATTTCCCACAAACATTTGAGTGCATTCTTAAATGCCACTGATCGGCCATTGTGTTCACATGCTCAACCGAAATGACTGTGATTGGCCATAAAGGTCATCAGTTCACCACTGTTTACCAAGTGTAAACACAGAAACAGGGACACTGGAGAGTTGAGTCTTGTCGATCAGCTGGTCTGCCTAGTAGCTGACATACAAGCGATCTGCTAATGGATCCACTGATCTACAACTTTGAAATGCTTTACGTCCCTATATGTTTGCACCCAGTGAACAGCGGTAAAGTGTGTTGAACTGATGACCTTCATGACCAATTACAGTAATTTCTGTTGAGCGCATGAACAAAATGGCCAATCAACGGTGTTTAAGAACACGCTCAACATCGATTAAATGTTAATAGGAAATGGACTTTTTTAAAAATTCAATACAAATTGGTACTGAAGTCGCCACTTTTGACAACACTACTTGCTAAAGTAAACAATCCCACAATGCTTGTCCCAGACGTTTTTATGATTGGCCTATATGGCCTTGGCAGCTTTGGAGCTGACAGAGCGGCACTGCATGTAAAAGTTAAAAATATTTAACTTGACATCTTAAAAATGTCAGGAACTGAAAAAGATGCGAGTAACGCACATCTGTCAAGTGCATGTTCACATAAAAAAGTTGAAAAGTAGCACATTGGAGTAGAAAAACACAAAAAGATTGGTATGTAAAATAATAGCTGTCAATCACCACCAATATAAAAGGGCTGAAGATGAGAGAATGAAATGAACACTGACAGATTTCTTTGATAAACCACCTGAAGTTACAAATAATGGCACTTCTGATATTGACCATGTGATGAATGTTGATAAACCATCTGAGGGTGTCCAGTTTTTGAAGTGAGTGAATAAAAGACTTTCTGTGGTTTTGGGTCCGTTATGAAAATGGCTTATAAAGCTTAGTTAGCTTGAGTGCCCGCGGCGAATTTGACGTCATCGCGGTGTTAGTGGAAGTTCACTTTTAGTGCGCGTGACATTATTTCAGCTGGCAGTGCGCATGGCATTTTTTGAGACTCGAGCGAACAGTTTACGTGCCGCCGCGTTTGATTTGAGTTGAATAAGAACCACTTTGAAGACATTTTGTCTAAAAAAAGAATGACTGTACAGACATCTTTATGATCCGTGATCATAAAGATAACCTGATGATCAATAATTCTTGGCTAGAAATAGCAACAGCCATGGAAAAGGAGGAAAGTTTTTGTTAAAAAGTTTGGAATACGTTTGTTAAAGCCAAAAGAGGCCATGGCAAAAGTGGAGACCCAGGTACACAATTAGAGAAATATGTTTTTCCACCATTCATAGGTTTTACACTGATGTAGGGCTGGACAATAATTCGATATCAATATATATCGCGATAGAATTTTTTTCAATAACGATGATATGATTTTTGAACCCATTTCCGATATTTCGATATAAATTTGCATATATATAAATAGATATATTATTATTTATATAAGATCTTATACATGTATCACTTGTCACTGAATGACGTTCAGTGCTTAGCCGTCAGAAAGAGCGTGATCTGATCTCACTTACGTGATGACGAACAACACAGACACGCTGCCAGCGCTTAGCACAGCAGGTGGTTAAGCTGCGCCGCAAAAAGTTTTAGCTACAAAATGAGTGCTCTGAATACATATGCGAATGAACAAGCTTCCACAAGTAAGAATGCAGACGAAATAGTTGATAAGAAAGGAAAGACTAATGCAGTGGTGTAGAAGTGGTTCAGTTCAGTAAAGTTAGCAACAGATTCGCAGATTCGTCTTTTCCGGATCAATAACTCATGACCGAAACATTGTTCCTACACAAATAGCACATTTTTTCAACTGTCGCAATGTATACAACCACCTACAACCTTATTTTCCTAAAAATGAGCTTTCCTACGCGCTGGACGCATTATATTGATCTCTATGCGCAGGCGGCAAAGAGACCGATGCTTAGGGACCGTCTACAAAGAGCAAAACGCAAAAATCAATACTACAAAAGCTGTCAATAACTTCCCTCTAACTCATTATACTGCCATCAAACTCAGATCACACGTCACTGCTGTCCTGCTGGTAAGACTACAACACTTATTTTTCTAAAAAACTATTTTGCATATTTTTTATGAATTTTTATTATCAAACATATTTAATAACTGTACTGTAAATTACTGTACTCTCACCATATTCAGTTCACACATCACTGCTGTCCTGCTGGTTATACTACAAAACTTATTTTTCTAAAAAACTATTTTGCAAATTTTTTATGAATTTTTCTGAGAGCTTTATTTATTTGATAGTTTATTTCACATTTCTTGTTTGTAAAGGCTAAATACAAATAAAAAGTGAACAAATTTTTTTGTACTGTTTTTATTTTTAAAAAAAGTTATAAGAGTCTGGAGGTATTATCGACTTTGCAAATTCACTTTGCAGACATTTGTAGGTACAGACATCCATTGTGTGCGTTCTTGGGAGTTTTTCCTTTCTTTTTAATATTGTCCATATCGATATCGGAATTATATCGTATCGACCGAAATAAAAAAATATATCGTGATATAAATTTTTGCCATATCGTCCAGCCCTACACTGATGTATATATTTGAATTTTATTTAAAACAATTTAATAGCTACAAAACTAAAATGAATTAGCAAATTATTTCTTTGATAACTGGAAAGGAATATTTGAACCTATCAGTTTACAATATACTGATGCCCTGTTTTTCTTGGCTTTATTGGTGATAATGGTCAGGAATGTGGGACCATTATTGCCTTTTTAGCACAAGTATAGGACAGAAACTAGCCAGACAGTAATGTGTGAATTGTGGAGCAGGCTAAATCTAATAAAAAAAAACATCTGTATTTTTAAGTGTGCTTTTATTTTGCTTTTATTCTTGCCGTAATAAAAATATATATATTTTTTAAGAGTAACCCATGTTCTGTTGTCATTTTTATTTTAATAAACTTTAAAAGGTAAAACCTTCCAAGATATAACAGGGTTTCTGCAGATATCATAATGTCAAATTTAAGACTTTTTAAGACCATTAAGTATTAAATTTAAGACCTACATCACAATATCAAAAACACGCAAACACAAAGAGAAAATACAAAATCACAAAATTTGTGGTAAAATAAATGTATTCAAATTGAACAGTACTAAAAACAGGTTAAATGCAAGTCTGATTTATACTTTCGCCTGGTGCCACATCGCGCACCTCACGAAACGGACGAGGGTTTTATACTTAGCGCGTTCGCCATTGAGATATTCTTTTAAATAACAGGGGTAGGTCAAAAAAGAAACAGACAGTAAAATCAGACGGATAAACAGAGAAGTAGAAAGTTTCCAGAACTAGGTCATATCATTAATATCGTTCAAGATAATTGTTTTTTATTATTTTTAAAATTTATTATAAAGATTTTTATAACCATTCAAGATTTTTTATATCTAAATTTTTTTAAATCTAAATGATGCATCACTTGCTTTTGTTCATATCTCGGACAGTTCTACCTATTAAAGTTAAATATTATCCCGCTTGCTTTTTGAGCGCTGGCAAGTTCTTACACCCCTACGATTGGTCATTGTCTTCACCCGCTCAACAGAAAGGGCTGCGCTTGGCTTTAGAAATGAAAGCGCTGTTCACCCATGAGTGATGCGGGAAAAACCGCGGGTCAGTCTATATGGGCATAATACGCGGTTATCAGGTAATTCGTAATAGAATAAATACAATACAATAAACTCGCACCACAGGCACGCTTGTGTCTGGATCCACAAGTATCGCTTTAACAGAAACTTTACCTCACGAACATGCCAACGGGTCAAATGCCCTAGGTGTGTGTGTGTGTAGGAGGGGGGGGGGGAGAGAGAGAGCGAGAGAGAGAGAGAGAGAGAGAGAGCGAGAGAGAGAGAGAGAGAGAGAGAGCGAGAGAGAGAGGCATAGATGGAGTTTTACAGCATTTCTCCCTAGTAGTGAAATCGCGGCTCGTGCTTTACCATTCCTCAGTGTCAGTGAAAGATCTGCTTTTAAAGTAGTAGGAGTGTTTTATTTACTCACCCTCGCCTCCTTCGCCATAGTATTCTACCGCGACATCGCGCATAGGGGATAAATGACGTCAGTGCGTAATAACCGGTAATGATCTATTACTGAATCGATATCGAATTGTCCCCATTTGCATCGCGGTGCACCGAAGAAACGATTAATTTTGACGCCCCTAAAAATTATAATAATGATATGACGTAGTTCCGGAAACTTCCTACTTCTCTGTTTATCCGCCTGACTTTACGGTCAGTTTCTTTTGACCGCCACCTGTCGTTTTAAAGAATATCACAACGGCGAACGCGACAAGTATAAAAGCATCATCCGTTTCATGAGGTGCTCGTGCAGTCAGCGAAGGTGCGCGATGCGGCGCCAGTCGAAAGTATAAATCCAGCTTGAGGCACTGCATTCACTGTCGCGCTGCTTGAATACTGCTAAACACAACAATGGCGGGTGAGAAATAGAATAACCGTTTCATAAACATTTAGTAAACAGCCTTCTCCAGCGAGAAGCGCCACGTCACGTTGCTTTATAATTGCCATGGACAGACACCAAATGCAAAAATGTTTAGAACTTTATCAGAGGTGGCACAATGCGTTTGTGCTTCTCGTCTGGTACGTAAAACTCTCTATACAATTTTCTCATGATTCTGTAGATAAATGTAAAATAAATGTTAATATGAGTAGGCTATTATTATTGTTATTTCTCAAACATATGGTAAAAAAAAATTATAAAATAATATTAGGCCTATGTGTAGGTCCACTGTTGGTTAAAATGCTAAATTTTGTATTGGAATGGTGGACTTGAATAGACTTTAAATATGTCCTCGTTGTTAATGCACAGTAAAGTCTACATCAGAATACAACTATTTATGAATCTTGAAAAGTTGATTTATTATGTTTGAGAGATATGTTTGCAATCTGTCATTGACAACATTATTAGACCATTTTTCACTGGCAAAATGAGACATTTGTCATTATCACATATTCAGCTCACGTGTGATTTGGTGGCCACACATACGACATTACATGAAGACATTCATTTTTGGGTGAATTATACCTTGTAAATACAGTATGTTGTCTCTTTCAACATCATTTGTGGTCTCATTGTGTCCACCTTGCTGAGCAACGTATATAAAACAATGTAAAGAAGACTTGTGCGACTGCCTTTGTGCTTCTCTCCTGAACTTGAAAATATTATTGGTTGAAAATAATACTGGATTAAGATCATGTGGGCGGTTGAATTGAGATTGCGATCTTTTTTCAATTAATCGTGCAGCCCTAGCTATACATGTTGCTAATTTGGTGTTGTGCTGGATGTTTTTCTCCTGTCTGACTACGAAGTGCGAGAAAATGAAGCATGTCATAAAAGGCGGAGCTCAACGACACACCCACCAATTGCATAATCATCACGGACCAATAGTAGCTCAAAGTAGGGCTGGGTGATATGGGCAAAAAAAATCATATCTCTGTATTTTTAGGAGGAATTACGGTATACGATATATATCTGGTATTTCCCCATAAATGGTTACTTAATAGTCAAAGCCTTTATTAAAACTTTATTAAACAGTTTTAGAGCAAAATATAATTCAAACAAAGGGGTTTCCCTCCCTGTTATCATCATTATAATTATCATTCTTATATTGTTATTTGTTGAAAGAGTAGCTAACAGCAAGATATTAAAATAGAAAAAGAAATGTTTGGTAGACAAATGAAAGTTTTTTTTTATTTTACTTTTTTTTTTTTAAGTTTTAATAATCGTTTAAACCACCAACCGTTTGTACACTAGGCACACACACAAATCAAATCACGTCTTCCAGTTAAGGGGCTAAAATAAATAAATCAATTAAACAGAATAAATAAATACAATGATTACAATATAATCGGAATTTAAGTCAATATGCAATAACAGACCAGAAGGCAGAGCTAAATGTGTTATAACAAATGTAAAGAAGAGACCGTCGTGTAATAAATACTGAACTTGAAATCAGTGAATATGAGGTGGTTTCACTTTCAAAATGCGGTATAAATTAGTCCCATTTTGGCGTTTATTATTCTTTTAAACACATTCAGGTGTTGCTTGTGAATTTGACAAAGCTTCTATGTTCGCTGTTACTGTCAATTGCGGAAGAAATGATCGATAAAATGATGAACCGCTGTGACACCTGCAGGCGCTGTGTGACCTGGGTGCACGTCACACAGATTCAGATTTGTCTGGGGAGTCAGATTTGGATACAACACCGGCACTGCATGTTCCTCCATGTCGCATGTAGCGATGGGTCGTTCTTGAACGATTCGTTCATTTTTATTAAATCTTTTGTATGACTCAGTGAGTGAATCATTCATTTGCGCATGCGCACATTTGTGCAAGTGAAGCTCACGTGCTACCTTGGAGCGGTCTGTTTCGCGCAGAATGCGAATGTGTGACCTCAAACAATATCGATATGAAAGATATTGGATAATCCAGTATCGCGTTAGGGAATCATATTGATATGTCCCCAGAACTCGATATACCGCCCAGCCCTAGCTCAAAGGTGTTTAGGAACTAAATAAATTACACCAAAACATTCACTTTTGGTGAGCTACTTTGAACTGCTGAAACAAATTAAAAAAAAAAAACTTGTTATGGCCAAATTTGATTCAAAATTGGTTTGTCATACAAGTTCATTTTTTATTTTGTTTGAAGTAAACCAGGACCTTAAGCATGGGAGGTTCTGTTGAATCTTTCATTTAATTGTTAAGATGCTGTCAGCAGTGAAAGTGGCAGCTAAACGTAAATTGCAACATCATGTACACTAGACATGAGCCAATATACAATAATTCACTATGAATATAGTGGGTAGGGCTGCACAATTAATCGAAAAAAAGATTGTGAACTCAATTCGACCCCCTACACCAGTGAACCTCAACCTTTTTATCATCGCGGACCAGTCACCGCTTGAAAATTATACTGGGGACCGGTGGTTGGAGGTCAAGGGATGGGAGCGGTGTTTCGTAGGTTGTAGGTGACCATCAACCGTTTTATCATATAATAACAAGCTGACAAAACATTGCTGTCACTCTGATACAAGTTTTATTTATGGAAAAAATGGCAAAGCACTGCAGTGTTTGGTTGTTCTCTGTTTGTCTGAGATAATTAGTCTATCAAAATGTGTATACTACATACAAGCTGAAAGAGATGATCGGTCAATTCTTGTCACATGACTCGCGGAAGGTCATTTGTGCACGCAAGTCGCGCACCTCCATTGGAAACAACAAACTTGCGCCAACTCTAGAAAAGACGTGATATGTGATCGACCACTAAAAGGCCGCCGTCATTTGCGATCTCTAGCAGTTGATCTTCTTGAATGTTAGTTTCAGCTGATTTGTTGACAAATGGGTTGCGGATCCTTGGCAGTTTGTGGGTCTTTTCCCCTTGGCTGAGAAACTTCCCAAAGACGTCTGTTTCTCATTTTGCCGCTTGTGGGTAAATTTGGGCACTCAAGTGACCGAGATATAACAGAGAATATGGTCATTTTTAAAAATAAAAGATCGTTTAGACTCGGTTAATAAATAAAACGGAAATAATTAATGATTTCTTGTGCGGCTCGCTACCAATTGATCCACCCTCCCAGTGGTTAAGGACCACTGCCCTACATGATCTTAATCCAGCATCTCCTGGCTAAAGTCCCTCAATCGGCACTTACCCATCATGGCCTCCTAATCATCCCCATCCACCAAATTGGCTCTATCTCTGTATCACCAATAGCTGGTGTGTGGTAAGCGCACTGGCGCCGTTGTCCTGTGGCTGCCGTCGCATCATCCAAGTGGATGCTGCACACTAGGGATGGGCGATATGGCCTAAAATCCATATTGCGATATACATTGCAGCCTCTTGCGATAACGATATATATTGCGATATATAAATTATAATAGAACCATTTCAGAACAGGTTACATAGACCCTTAGGAAAGCCAAACTGCTATTTTTTGTTGAAGAAATAAAGAAACGTTGCATGTCATTTTGAGAACATTTATTGTGCAAAAGCAAAACTGTAATTAAACAACACAATGTTCCAGATAAATAAACTAAATGTAGTGCCTTTTAGAAAGAAAGACTTTTCTTTTAAGTCCTTGGTTCCTAAATGCCAAGTTGCAGAGAACAAAAAAACTGGTGTTTAGTTAAGGAACTTACACTGTACTGAAAATACTTCCAGTATTAAATTAGTCAAATAAAATTGTGTATTGCAGATACTTTAAATAAAAACATATTTCTAACCTGCAGCCTAAGGTAACACATTTGATTTTAAAAATTTTGTTCTCCTAATGAAATTAAAACTGGTGTCTTGATCTGCTCTTTCTCTCTCTCTCCCTCACTCTCTCTCTGTCTGCTGTACTGTGCTGCTGAGAGATTGAGACGCACCAGACAAAGTTTGCTTATAAAGTAATGCAAAAATGAATACAATTAATATCGAAAGCGAAAGCAGATTCTCGGACATGTCCAGGGAAAAGAGAATGTATTATCACCCCAAATAATAAGCTGGATCAGTCTATTTAGTCTTCGCGCTCTTCTCAAAGCTGCTATAAAGTCAGGATAACAGTTCTGTATCCAGCGCGTCTCTGTGGGTCTGCATGCAGAGCATGTGAGTCTGTGGCAGAGTGTTCTCAGTTTCTCGCGAACACAGAACCGGGCCGCCCCAATAATATATCGGCCGCCCAGGTAAAATCTGTGTGGGAAGCGCTGTGTGGGAATCTGTGTGACAAGCCACGATATGCCATGCATGAGGCTCGCAAGTTGTGCAACACGTCGCCATTCGGTGCCATGCGTTGCTTAGTGCTGTTGTTAAGAGCGTGCGACTAAATAAATTTTCCAGTTCGCACACGTCTATTTTTTGTCGCAAATGCGAGCGAAATGGTCGCACTGTCGAGCCCTGTCCATGTTTATTCAAGATGATGCCTTGCAGGCTGCAGCTCATTGCTCTTACTTTCGCGGGTAGATTGCGTCATCAAACATGCATTATCGCGATAGTGCAATAGAATTAGAATCTCTATCGTAGGCCAATTTTGTATCGTTTATATTGCATATCGTTTATATCGCCCATTACTACTGCACACTGGTGGTGGTGTGGAGAGACACCCCTCATGATTGTAAAGCGCTTTGGGTGTATGGCCATACACAATAAATGGGCTATATAAATACACATTACATCTCTACGATTCAGCCTATTATATTTTCAAGTTTATGAAAGAAGCATAAAGGTGGTCTTCACAATGTTTTATACATGTTGCTCAGCAATGTGGACACCTCCAAGTGGTGTTAAAAGAGTCTGCATACTCTATTTATAAGGTATAATTCATCCTAAAAATTCTTTATTCAATGATGAATTCTTGGCCACGAAATCACACGTGAGCTGATCTGTGTGTTTACCACAGAGGACTTGCACACCCACAAATGATGTCTACTTTTTTAACAGAACCTGCATAGGCTGTGAATAACAGGTAATTAATAAACAGGTAACTAATAAAGTTGTAAAAAACAATCAGTTTGTTGCACAAAGCAATTGTTTGTGAGCTGCGCAGGAGATATGATTTGCATGCAAGGCTTTTTGTTCATTTTTTATTCTTTCAAAGTGACGTCAGCCATGACAGCAGCGCACTCAGCAGGAAAAGTGAAACAGAAAACCTGCACATCACTTAAATGATCATAATCGCATTTTAGAGTTATGATTATGACAAGCATTTGATAGGTCATTTGATATGTGTTGTGCATAAGATTAAATGTTGAACAGTGTCAGTATAACTACTCTAGCCTATATAACGTTGAATATAATGCAGTAGGGAATCTGATAATGACTAATGTCTCATTTTACCAGTGAAAAAAAAAACCTAATAATGTTGTCAATGACAGATTGCAAACATGTCTCAAACATAATAATTCAACTTTAGATTTATGAGTAGTTGTATTCTGATCACTTTACTGTGCATTAAAGACCAGGACCAATTTAGAGCCTATTCGGGTCCATCTTTCCAAATCTATACAAAATGTAACATTTTAACCAGCAGTAGACCTACACACAGGCCTAATAATATTATTGTTGTTGTTTTACCATATGTTTGAGAAATAAAAATAACAATAGCCTACTCATTTTAACCTTTATTTTACATCTACAGAATTGAGAAAATCGTGATCTCAATTTTAAGAAAAACAATTCGTGATTCTCATTTTAGCCAGAATCGTGCAGCCCAAACAGTGGGCACTTCAAAATACTAACTGTACGTTCACACCGAAAGCAGCGAGAGCGTCAAAGGTCGCTTTGGCCGCCCTGGCGACAACGCTGTCTGCCTTGAGCTCCGGCGGCGAGAGCGTCAAAATTTGCTACACATTGGTCTCGTATTTAAAGGAGCCGTTGCTGCATATCATATCAGTTACACTCCCGCATAAAACATGCTTTCTAGCGTGAAGGTGTTGCACACTTATTATCAAATTCACTTAACTACGGAAGATCTAGTTGCATGTAGTGTGGCTTTGCTCCACGATGTGTCCATATGCCTGAAATATTCTGAAGCAGCAATACTGTTTTGTATTGTCGCATGAAATTCACGTTTTTTTTAAGGAAAAATAATATATAACATTGATGCTCATCAGTAACTCGCCAGTAACTTTTTAAATCTACGTTCCAGTAAGAAAACATTGCAAATAATTGGAAATCCAGCGACCGCAATAATTAAACCCTTGGGAACAACTGTGGTCGGAACCAAAGTTCACAGTGACTGTGTTCTCTGACTCCTCTCAAGCGGTGGACTTCTACATTTCGATTGCTTGCCGCCGAACCGCGTCATAGCTCATTACCGTAAAGTTGACTTGATTTCAACTCTCCTCGACGCTCACACTGGCGAAGACGCGCCGCGCTACTCCTCGCCACTTATCGCCGCCGGCTCCAATTGAAAACGAATGACTTCCGGCTACTTTGACGCTCTCGACGCTTTCGGTGTGAACGTACAGTAATAATGCTTCAGATTGTTGTATTGCAGGTGTTGGTAAATCCTTGAAGATGCTATTTTGTTGTAAACATGAACATTTTCACATGTTAATCTGACCTACGACATTAAACGTCTGTGACTATTTATAGGTTTTTTGTTCATTAACTTCGTAGATTAAGGTATCATTTGTAAACAATGGTTAAGTTAACTGAAGTAGCGTTAGGGTAAGTTTAATTAGTTATAGTTAATTTAACAAAGTAATGACAACTACAAGTATACTCGGTTTTGTATATTTTTATATTGCTTGTTTGCACCGTAGGCTGAGAGGACTGTAATTTCACCTGTGCTGTATATCAAGAATGGGGGGGGGGGGGTATTTTTTAGTCTCTGGTAGTGTGATTTTTTTAGATAATTTGTAATAAAGCATTAAAATCAATAGTTATTTTATTAAATGGAGACATAAACTAATAAAATGAAGTTGACCTCTTTTAATAAACTTAGAACATGACTGTAATATGACTATTAATTATTACTTCTCAATGATTTTGGAAGTGAGCTGAAAACTTAACACAAAAAACAACAATTAAAACAAAATCAGTTAACTTTTTTTAGGTCAATAATGCAAATTAAAAGAACTGAATTATAGGCTCAAAAATTTGTTTTGTTTAGATTGCGAAAATATTCTCAATGATAGCTATTGTCATTTTATTAGTGGTAAATTCCAAGAATTGCTCACTCCAAATAATAACCACAAAGATTATAAGGAAGGCTGTCATTCATAAGGTCACCACAAGTTTTACACAATATAAAAACCGTTTAATACGCACAGAACAAAACTGTCAATCATAATAAAGTTATTTGCAATACAGTAAAACCCACTTACTTGCAGCCCTTAACACAATTTCACAGTCACAAGCTGAATGTAATTGTACCTGACACTAATTAGACGCCAACAAACGACACATTATAAGGAGCACAAAATTGCTAAATTAATCGTTTTAAAAAAACAAAGATAAATCAAGCTAGGCCTGGAAACCTGTCAGTCATGCATCAGCTGTCAATCACAGAGCTACGGTGATGTCAGAAACCAAACAACGCAAAAACTGCTTGTCATACAAGTTTTAGTGTTAAACTAACAGCTTATGCTGAATGTATTTACACCATATATGTTTTCACCTCCAAAACGAGACATCCGAAATTTCTGCAACCAAATCAGGGTCACTAAAATGAAATCTGAACGCAAACCGAAAGCATTGCGAGGTTAATACCGCTACTGACAAGAGCTGCAAACTGACAGCGTTTCGACTAAAATATACCTTACTTTAAACAATAGTGACATTATTAACACCAAAAACATACATTTCAACTATATACATGTACTTTATCGCATTATCTTTCGTTTATAACGTAAAGGTTGCGAGTTTCCCGTTACACGGAGCAGAAACACAAAATGGCGACTGCGGGCAGCTCAGCTGAGTCCTTACACTCAAAGTCGCTCAAACACTGAGGCCACGCAGTTATATTTCCATTAAACGAACTCATACACACTCAAAACTTTTACTAGAGGGGTGTAATGCGGTTTGGGTCAGTATAATCGGCATTATTAGCAAGAGAACGAGCTGCACATTTGCTCCGACCCGCTATCAATGCTAACTGTGTGTGTCACGGACTCGTCGTGCACGTATCTCAGTGTGCGTACATGACCAAAACACACACGCTCACCACTGATCAAAAGCCTGAAACTAGCACGAACCGCGATTAATAGACATCTGTCAATGTCAGACGCTTGAAACTAGCGCGGATCACATGAACCCGACTTAATTAATCTGACCGTGCGTAAGTGTGCGCGCATTCTCGAAGCATTGTACGTCAAATCCTCTGCATTCCCGCACAGGGAAACGTGAGATTTTCGCGCAGCGCGGCCGTCAAGCTGCGCAGAGCAGGGATGCGATGCTAACACTAGACAGCAGTCGGCCTAATGCTAACAAACAACCTCAGTACCCTGCGTTAACCTTTTCTTTAACACACGCGCGATGTACAAAGAATATTTCATCTCTAAAGCACAAATGCATTCAGCCAAGGAGCTAAAACACATCCACCCTGAGCCGTTATCACGAACGAGTTTGCTTTCCTAGCAGCTAGCATTAGCATTCGGCGACACACAGGCCGCTCTCTCCGCGCACACCAGACAATCATTTCAGCGTTGAATAGCGCGCTTGACCCTTGCTCAAAACGACGCAGCACACGCTGGCACCGTTAGTAAGAAATAAACGCTTTGCATGAGTATGAAGGCCGTGAGTTTATTTACCTGCTTTATTTTGTTGTGAGGACGCGCGGGCTCTTTCTCTCCCACAATCCAGAACAAACAGCTCGAGACGTCGGTGACGTCATGCAGCGCGGAGGACGCACAGGACGTGAGGACAGCGAGCGCTGCTGTCACACGTGTGAAAGATCACTTAAAGCCGCTCTGCTCGCTTTTAAACCACAGTCTCAAATTAGAGAGCAGTATGATGCGATGTGGTGGGAGAAAAGTCTAGTTTAATTAAAGTAAAGACATCAGGATAGAAATAAACCTTTATAGTGTTCATTTTTTGTTCCATATCTTTCTTTCTGTCAATTATGTTGCATGTTAAATTAATGAACAAACCTTGAGCCAAAGGTGAATAAATATGTTTTAATAAATAAATTTATTCAATGAGGAAACGGGTTGGGCACGGAATTCTGTGATAGTCAATGTAAAGATTGCTTTGTTTAAAAGTAATGTAGATATAAAACGTATCATATACAACATATTTATGAATTACCCTGTTATAATTTGACATTTACACACACACAAGCATTTTTATAAGCAAAAGAGGGGCTAAATTAAAATAATAATAATACATTTTATTGTTTAAATTGGTACGCCCATAAACTTATCATGAGAATGGCTGGCATAAGCAATCTTCTCCTATTTGACTAAGAACTTGTTTATATCAGACTAAGAACTCGAATATATATATTATAATAGTTATAATATAACTTAATAATAATTATTATATAACTATTATAATAACATCATAGTTTTATTAACTCATTTCTAATAACTGATCTTTGCCATGATGACAGTAAATAATATTTCACTAGATATTTTTCAAGACACTTCTATACAGCTTAAAGTGACATTTAAAGGCTTAACTAGGTTAATTAGGTTAACTAGGCAGGTTAGGATAATTAGGCAAGTTATTGTATAACGATGGTTTGTTCTGTAGACTATCGAAAAATATAGCTTAAAGAGGCTAATAATTTAACCTTAAAATGGTTTTTAAAAAAATTAAAAACTGCTTTTATTATAGCCAAAATAAAACAAATAAGACTTTCTCCAGAAGACAAAATATTATCAGACATACTGTGAAAATTTCCTTGCTCTGTTAAACATAATTTGGGAAATATAAAAAAACAAAACAAAGCAGGGCTAATAATTCTGACTTTAACTGTATATACACACACACACACACACACACACACACACACACACACACACACACACACACACACACACACACACATCAGACTCAGTACACCAAAAAATGTAGGCTATTTCTCAGCAAAGTTTGACAAAAAAAAGTAATTCGCAGTCTATGGGTAATAATTTATAAAAAATAATAAATAAAATGCTAATTAAATAATAAAAATATATATTTATTTATTTATAATTTTATTTTGTATTATTAATTATGTATGTAATATTGTCAAACTTTGCTGAGAAATAGCCTACATTTTTTGGTGTACTGAGTCTGATCAACCACTCATAGACTTAAAAAAAACAATGTCATTTTAGAATCGCCAAATTTATTGACACAAACTGCTATTAATATTAATAATAACAACAATAATAATCAGCAGTACAGGTTACACATATTAATGTATTTTATTGTTTGATTAAGAAAAGGCTTTGTAATTAAGTCAATCTCCCAGATCATTTATTTGTGGTATAAAAATAGCTCAGTGACAGTTGTGTCCACAAAGTCACAGGGGGTGTATTGAAGGGTAAACTTCTCCAAGGACAAGCGACATTAGCTGCAGAGCTTGTCCCTAGATATATCTCTCTGATTATTTCAGTTACTAAAATTATGAGCAATACTTTAATGGACTGGCTTTTACTACCAACACGGCTAAGCTTATGGATCCTCTCTTTGGTCTATTACATTGTGGTGTATGGGACAGCTGGACTCACCGCTTGCTTGGTTTTGATCCGGATTGCCTGGACTGGATTTAAGGATCCATATGGAACTTTTCAATGGACTGTCCGAAAGAAACCCCCAGCCTGTCTTCAAGACCCTGAGCTTGGTGACCATGCATTTCTAAAGGGCAGGGTGAGAGGATTTCAAATGAAAAAAATATCAGTAATTACTAATGCTGTCTGGTGTTTTTTCAAAACATTATCTTTCAACACAGTATTATACAAATATAATTTTTTGAAGTTATAGGTTAAGTAGAAAATAAAATATAATTGGTGCATAACATAGTCTACTATTTTTTGGTGTTTATTTTTATTATTATTATTGTAGGCTACTTTTGTGGTAAATTTACTATCATTCTCTCAGTGAAAACGAAGTAATCCAGCAGTATTTCTCCTCCTATGTCTCTAGAAAGGTGAATGAAAGGCTAAAGAAGGATTGTCCAAATCTGGTGTTAGTGCGCCACCTGTGTTTAAAAAAATAGCACGGCGTTCACAATCCTGCTGGCTTTCCTTTGTCTTTATGATCTCACTTTAGCGCTGTAACCTTTGCAGATTCACTGTTAAATCGAATTTATTTATAGAAAGTATATTAAAACATTGATATCGGCTTAAAATGCTAGTAATAAAAATATTTTATTTTGATGGTTTATTATTTATTTGTTTCCTAATACTCTGAATCTGTTTTGTTGTTGTCTGTCTTTTTATTACCCTGCAGAGCTCAGGTTTGAGGTTTCATTATGTGACAAAAGGAGACCACAAAAAGCCTCTAATGCTGTTCCTTCATGGATTCCAAGAGAACTGGTGAATTCTGTCTTCATTTGTTTCCTTGTTGGCTTGCATATTAATTGATATCTGTATACTTTTGCCACTTTTTCTTTTGATACCCATGCGGAAAACAGAGTATATCACATTAAATGAAGTCTGGATGAAACATTCTATAGAAAAAAAAATTGTTAAAGCATACTCTAGCTCTACTCTATAACTACAATTTAGTTAAAAACTACATTCTGTATTAGTGGTATGTATTTCAAGGTAGAGCTCTCTGTGTTTGTTAAGTGTCTTGTTGGTTTTGTTGTGTACAATATGTTCTCTGTCACTGGGGCAGTACCTTTTTAAAAGGTACTTTTTTGTTTCTAACAGGTCCTTAAAGTTACATATTAATACATACAATTGTATTAATATAATATGTAAAAAATATGTATGGTATCATACAGTAAAAAGAAAACTAACTGTAACAAGAAATACTTCAATTATTCATCTATCATTCATTCATTTATTTTCAACCACTTTTCCGGGGCCGGGACGCGGGGGCAGCAGTCTTAGGAGAGAACCCCAGACTTCCCTCTCCCCAGACACTTCCTCCAGCTCCTCCGGGGGGATCCCGAGGTGTTCCCAGGCCAGCCGAGAGACATAGTCCTTCCAGAGTGTCATGGGTCTTCCCGGAGGCCTCCTCCCTTGGGACATGTCTGGAACACCTCCCTAAGTAGGCATCCAGGAGGCATCTGAAACAGATGTCCGAGCCACCTCAGCTGACTAGTCTCGATGTGGATGAGTAGCGGCTCTACTCTGAGCTCCTTCCTGGTGACAGAGCTCCTCACCCTATCTATTAGGGTGCGCCCTGCCACCCTGCGAAGGAAACTCATTTCGGCTGCTTGCATCCGAGATCTTGTCTTTCAGTCATGACTCAAAGCTCATGACCATAGGTTAGAGTAGGACCATAGATTGACCGGTAAATCGAGAGCTTTGCCTTTTGGCTCAGCTCCTTCTTTACCACATCGAACCGATACATCGACCGCTGCACCAATCCGCCTGTCAATCTCACGTTCCATCCTTCCCTCAATCGTGAACAAAACCCCAAGATACTAGATCTCCTCCACCTGGGGTAAAGACTTTCCTCCAACCTGGACATGGCAAAACACCTGTTTCCGGTGGAGCACCATGGCCTCAGACTTGGAGGTGTTGATTCTCATCCCAGCCGCGTCACACTCAGCAGCAAATCGCCCCAGTGCATGCTGAAGGTCCATGTCCATGAAGCCAACAGAACAACATTGTCTGCAAATAACAGAGACAAGATCCTATGGTCCCCAAACTGGACCCCCTACAGCCCAAGGATGTGCTTTGAAATTCTGTCCATAAAATTATGAACAGAACTGGGGACGAAGGGCAGCCCAGCCGGAGTCCAACATGCACTGGAAACAAGTTTGACTTATTGCCAGCAATGTGAACCTAACTCCTAGGCTACTCTGTTCATACAGGAGATTACAAGAAATACTTGCTTACCTAAATGTTTTAAGTGAAGTATAGCATATATATATTCATTCATTCATTTTCTTTTCGGCTTAGTCCCTTTATTAATCCGGGGTCGCCACAGCGGAATGAACCGCCAACTTATCCAGCACATGTTTTACGTAGCAGATGCCCTTCCAGCTGCAACCCATCTCTGGCAAAGCCAGAGATATAAATATATAGGCTAAAAGCAGGGCATAATTCTGTGCATATTACTAGCCTACTAATAAACTTACAAAGAGAGAGAGTAAATCATACTTGAATGTGTCTGACTTAATTCCAGGCATGAAATGTATAGTTAAAAGTCTCAATAGTAGCCTACCTAGCAAAATAAAAGTTTATTTCTATGCAGTTTTAGTATACATATCAACAATATGAAAAACACTAGGGTACAGAGCCTAATTATGGTGTTTGTGAACCATACTATGTGTATTATACTGTATATAGCCTTACAACACTTTGTTAATGAATACAAAGTGAATTACATACATTTTAATTAACTCTTGTATTAACTTAACTGCAACAAATACTGTAGTATAAAATTATGCTTGTTTTTACTACAGTAAACTGTGGCATAGGCTTTTAAGAAAATGTAGAAAATACAGAATTGGGTAATTTAGGCTTACTTATATTCAGTGGTGGAAAGAGTACTGAAAAATCATACTTAAGTTACCATTACTTACCTAAAAATGTAGTGCAAGTAGAATAAAAGTATCTGTAGTAAATATTACTCAAAGTAGGAGTAAAAAGTAGACCTTTCAAAAGTACTCGAGTAGTGAGTATTGTGGTGTAAAAAGCTGATGTGTTTACATGTAATTTGTGGATGTGTGCAAACGTAATATTCTGTAGTGTATTTAGTTATTGCCCAGCAGGCACACAACGTCATAAGTTGTTAATATTAGGTTAGATTTAGGTCGTGACGGCAGGTGACCAAAATTCAATGTCTAGCCAGCATCTAAGGATTATTTACGTCGATTATTTTGATGTCCAATAACGACGTCAAATGACGCTGATATTTGGTTGAGTTGGAAAGTGACCCAAATCCAACGTTGAGTCAACATCTTAAACCAATGTCATATTGAAGTCAAATACTGACATTTATTCGTCAGGTATGGCAACCAAAATCCAACATCTGATAGACGTCGTAGTGGTAACGTCCACACAGTGTCAAATTGTAACATTAGGTTTTAGGATTTTAGGTGGGATGTTGGATATTGGCGTCGGCCTGATGTCGGGTTCTGATGTCAACCTGATTTTCATTTCCAAACAAAATGCAACATTCCCATGACATTGGGGTACAACGTCAATCTGACGTCATGTTGACGTTTTGTGCCTGCTGGGTGTTTAAGGCCATTTCGGTCATCATACAGTAAACATCTGTCATCTTCTCATCAGTGACATGCATCTAAACAGTCTCTGGGCCAATGTGTGTAAAGATTTTGGACATCTTCTTGGACACTTTTAATGCTTCCAAACACTTTGCTGCAATTATAAATGTCTTGAGGTTGTTCATTATGATGCAACTTACCTTCTATGTGTGATTTGACTGGACAGGAATCACAGGACTGAATTTAAAATCCCCATAGACAATTAAAAATAAAGTAGTGACTGCATGTTGAAGGAAATTAGTGGAGTAAAAGTACCAATACTGCACTAAAATGTACTCAGGGGAAAGTAAAAGTACACATTTATAAAACTACTTAGTAAACTACAATTTCTGAGAAAAATTACTCAACTACAGTCATTTGAGTATTTGTAATTTGTGTCTTTACACCACTGCTTATAGATTACTGTAGATGTTGTATTACCACAATAACAACAACAACCGATTTACTACAACAGATTAAACTACACTAGTTTACTACAGTTCAAAAACACTACAGTGGCCTACTTACTTTATTAATTTGCAAAGACGTCAGGTCAGAGTGAGTCGTTTTATGAATGTGACGGTATGAACACGTGACCCGCAGGTACTCGTGGCGTCATCAGCTTATGGAGTTCAGCTGTGATTTCCACACGGTGGCGCTCGACCTGCGCGGCTGCGGGGCTTCAGACGCGCCCGTCCGGCTGGAGGAGTATTTACTGGATACGCTCCTGTACGACATCAGAGACACCGTCGACCAGCTGGGTACCAATATGGCTGCTTCATACACATTGCATAATGTGCATCTTACAAAACCCATAAATTGTATATTATTTTTGATACATCTTTAACTTGTGTGCTTTCTGCAATACACACGCTCAGAAAAGATGTTTGCTGCTTGGTCAAACTACTTTCAAACTAGTAACTACTATGAGCTGAATTAATACAATTCCTGAGATTTTGTTTGGGACAACTTAATTGTTTTAAGTTCAGTCCACTTAAATTTGTAAAAACAATTAAGTTAACTTGATCAATTTGTGTTGGGACGGCATGAAGAAATTATGTGGAACCCTGCATTTTTACAGTAAAGAATCCTTATATCTCACGCAAGACCGTAGCCTGCCTGGTGAATGGAGTGGTTCTTTTTTGTTCTCAAAAAGTGCACTTTTTGCAGTTATTCGACTAATTTTCTAATTAATTATGAGGTTTAAATACTGCGTTTCAGCAACATTTTAAGCACTATTATTATTATTTTTTTTTTTTTGCAACATTAGTTTGGCATATGGTCACACTTTTTGATGTACTAAAAACATTTTCTAAAGATTTAGTAAAAAAGAAATATGAAAAATAGGCTACTTATATTTAAAATACAAAACTCATTACATCATGTATCACTAGGGGGAAAAAAAAATTCCCCAGTCAGAATTTGGGCATTTGAATAATAAAAAATTATAAAAATGATAATAGAGCTTCACGATTTTTCTAGCCCGTCTTGTAAAAAGTACATTTGATAATTCGTGGATAATAACAGTAGCCTGATAAGTATTATAAGTAACTTTAATATAGGCTGCTTTTGGTGCTTTACAACATTTTATAGGTCATTTTATCTTTCAAGAATAAGGTCCAAGATTTGGAATAAAATTTACTTGTACAATGTTTTCTCTATTTAACAACATTACAGTGAAAGTTGACTTTATTTGCAGGTCTTACTTTAGGTCTTAAAGCCTTTTTCAATGGGTAATTTTGAAAATTTATGATGGCATAACAGTCAAAATAGGACAAATGAGCTATTGAGCTAAATAGGACAAATACTGGACCTTTGTCAGTAGTGGGGTAGGTCTTTCGAACCACCCGAACCCCTCCCTGTCTACGGGCCTGTCACGTTAAATCTTTATTTAGCATTTTTGTTTAAATATGATTTAAACTTATCCATAAAACCAGGGGTGGGTTTTAGTGATTTTGGGGCCCTAAGCAATTCCAGCCATGGGGTCCTAAAGTTCTAAAATGCACCTTTTGTACTTTCATTTTTTTATTATTATTATTTAGCTGTTTTTTTCTTATGTCATTCAATCTCCTTTTCTACATTTTATCTTAATGCAAAATAATAATAACATGTAAAGCACGTAAATAAATGAATAATTTTGTTTTTAAAACAGATTTGACAGCTGGACTGGTCCATGATTGAAGGTGGGGGACCCTCATTGTAGAAAGTGGGATAGAAAACAATGTTATATAGGGCTGGGCGATTTGGCCTAAAATCAAAATCTCGATTAATTGAACATTTGAACTCGATTACAATTAATGAACAATTATTTTATTTATTTATTTTATGTGTTTAACATAGTTCACTGACAAGTTTTTTTTACAGTAAATGTGCTCACATATTACAAGTGAGAGATTTCTGAACGAAGGGTGCATTACTTGAGTTTAAAATAATTGAAGTAAGCACCCATGATCTACTATCTATGATTATTTATTGAACATCAACGCTGAGCAACTGAAATTAAAACAAACATTCCGTAAAATTCGGCTCTCCGCACCACCCACCCTTGTCACCGCTACCAAACTGTCCAGTCACAAAGCTTGCACTACTTGTCTACAGCTATGTTAAACACATACAGCTACAGCCCCCCTAAAATAGGCCTAGCAACGCCCATGGTGCTATCCAATGCGCCACCGTAATGGCCGTCTTGTTTCACAGTGTTTTATAAAGAATTGACAAGTAGCCTGAAGCTACAATTTACCATATCCTACTAAAAAAAAGCTGTCAGCAGCTCTCACATGGTCGCCCACTGAAGCTAAGCAGGGCTGCGCCTGGTCAGTACCTGAATGGGAGACCACATGGGAAAGCTAGGTTGCTGTCGGAAGTGGTGTTAGTGAGACCAGCAGGGGGTGCTCAACCTGCAGTCTGTGTGGGTCCTAACGCCCCAGTATAGTGAAGGGGAGTCTATACTGCTTAGTGAGCACTGTCTTTCGGATGAGATGTTAAACTGAGCTCCTGACTCTCTATGGTTGTTAAAAATTCGAAAAAAGAGTAGAGGTAAACCCAGGCATCCTGGCCAAATTTGCCTGTCTATTATGGCCGCCTAACCATCCCCATATCATATCATAACTGGTCTCATCGCTCTGTCAGCTGCTGTGTGGTGTGCGGTTTGGCTTTATGTGGCTGCCATCGCGTCATCCAGGTGGATGCTGCACACTGGGGGTGGATGAGGAGATTCCCTCCCAAATTGTGTTAAGCGCTTTGAGTGCCCAGAAAAGCGCTATATACATGTAACCATTGGTCTAAAGCATTAAAAAACACTTATGACTGTTTCACATTTCTGCCTCCGACCCTAAATGAACACTGGAGTGATATTTGTGTGATTTCAGGGCACACCAGCTGTATTTTGGTGGGTCATGACTGGGGTGGGATGCTGGCGTGGCATTTTGCCCTGGAGCGGCCAGACATGGTGCAGCTCCTCATAGTGATGAACGCCCCACATCCTGCCTCATGGCTGGGTAAGAGACTGTTTTGACCAGCCATATTTTCACTTCTGTTTTTAAACATTGTTCTGCACTGAAACTGTTAATGTGGACATCTATGCTCATATCTATAAACCATAGATGCAGTTTTGAGAAGACCGTCTCAGCTGCTGCGATCAGGACATGCCTGTTTCTTTCAGCTACCACTGCTGCCCGAATTTGTTTTGTCTCTTGAGGATTTTAAGGTAGGTTAAAGATTATAAACGATAATTACACTTTATTTTGATGGTCCATTTTGGTACTCTTAAGTGATCCTTTTATACTTTATTCAACGTGTTTGTCACATGTTGTGAGGGACTAATCAGTCAAGGGCAATGAACACAAAGTTTCCAAAGCAAAGTAAATTTATTAATTCTGAACAAAGTTACAAATTAAAGCATTTGAATAAAGTCAAATCCAGACTTAAAACAAATAAACATAAACAAATCAAACAAACAATTGAAGAAAAAAAGAAAAACAGACCTCTTTTCAAACACAAAAACGGGACTTATATACACAAAAGACAGGGACTAGTCCATTATGAAAAAGAAACTAAACATCACAAACTAATACAAAATGACCACCAAACAGTCAAATAATACACTTAAAATTAACCAATGCTGTATATAAACAAAACTAAACAATTCAAATACTTATAATAAACAAAAATAAAAGAAATAAACATTGTTAGACCTGCTTGTCTGAGCCGTTGTAGGACTTCATTGAGGTGCTGTAGATGTTGTTCCCAAGTATCACTGTAGATAACGATGTCATCCAAGTAGACTGCTGCAAATGTCAAACCTTCTAATATCTGGTCAATTAATCTTTGAATGCAGGCCAAAGGGAATAAATTTAAAGTGAAATAGGCCACAGAGGGTTCTAAAGGCAGTCAACTCTCTGGACCGGTAAGTGAGGGGAATCTGCCAATAACCTTTGGCTAGGTCAATGGTGGTCAGATATTTACTTTGACCGACACAGTCAATCAAATCACTTATTCGGGGAGTTGGATAGGAGTCAAACTTGGAAACTGAATTAAGGTAGCGGAAGTCTATGCAAAATCTTAAGGTTCCATCCTTTTTAGGGACAAGACCCAAAGGGGGGCACCACCCACTTTTTGAGGGCTCAATGATTCCCATTTGCAACATCAGATCAATCTCCTTCCTTAATAAGACCTGTAAACTCTCAGAGATTCGATAGCTCATTCTTTTAACAACAGGATCACTCTTTCATGCTCATATCATGCTCAATTAATGTTGTAGCCCCAGGCTATTCAGTGAAAAGGGCAGGATGGCACAGTTCCCTCACCTGGGACTGACATTCTTCTGACAGATGATCCAAATTACCAGATACAGAAACTGGCTGGGGAAAATATTGTTCATCCACTTCCTCCTCCTCAACCACTCGTTGAATCATCATGACCAGTGATTTTTCAATACAGTGAACCCACTCCTTAAGCAAGTTAATATGTAACACTCTACTAGGCCGATCTAGACCTGGGGTGACAACCTCATAAGTGGTGGGTCCAACCCTTTGCTTGATCTCAAATGGACCCTGCCACTTAGCCAACAATTTGCTTTCTCTGCTTGGCAACATCACTAATACCTTTTGGCCAGGGTTAAAGCTCCTCTCATGAGCAGACCGGTCATACCATGATTTTTGGTATTTCTTTGCTTCAGCCATATGGGTTTGAGCCATTTTTGCCATAGTCTCCAATTGGTCCCTTATCTGCAACACATAAGAGATGATGTTTACAGAATTCTCATTACCTTGACTTCCTTCCCAGAGTTCCCGAAGTAGGGTCAAAGGGCCTATCACATCCCGTCCGTATAATAACTCAAGGGGAGAAAACCCAGTTGAAGCCTGAGGGACTTCTCTTTAGGCAAACAAGAGATAAGGTAACCATTGGTCCCTGTCGGTGCCTGACTCACTGATGAACTTACGAAGCATTTGCTTGAGTGTTTGATTAAATCGTTCTGTGAGACCATCCGTTTGGGGGTGATAGGGAGTCGTCCGCAAACGTTCAATGCCCAGCAGTTTATAGACCTGTTTTAAGAGAGTGGCCATAAAGTTAGTGCCTTGATCTGTAAGGATCTGACAAGGAAACCCAACTCTGGAGAAGAGCTGTATCAAGCATGTAGCTACATACTTGGCTTTAATGGATTTCAAGGGGAAAACTTCAGGATATCTGGTTGCATAATCAGTTATGACAGGCATAAAGCGATTTCCCGCTTGACTCCTTTCCACAGACCCAACAACATCCATCCCTATTCTCTCAAATGGGGCACCAATGACTGGTAAAGGTTGTAACGGTACTTTAGCAGGACTTTGCATAAAGACTTTCTGACAATCGGCCCAACTCTTACAGTATTGAATGACATCTTTTCTAAGTCCAGGCCAATAAGTGTCTCCTTATTCGAGCTAGGGTCTTGTGTCTTCGTAGGTGGCCAGCCCAGGGAATCGAATGGCTCAACTGAAGGATTACCTCCATACACATTGTGGCACAACAAGCTGTTTTGTAGACTTAAACTGGCGATAGAGAATGCCTTGATGTAAGAAATACCTCTCAGAATCAGTGTCTTCAGCATTAGCTTTAACATCCTCTTGCGCCTTAAAGCAGGGTACAAGGCTGACATCCTCTTTTTGAAGCTTGACAATATTGGTGGGCACCTGGAAACATTGAAGCACATCACAGACAGGGTTATTAGGTAAGTGAGAAGCATTATATGCAACTTTGTCTCGTCTTTTCTCCCTACGTGACTTTCGTGGCTTTGAAGGCTCCACTTCAATATCCTCATTAAAGAATGGTAAGGTACTGAGAGCGGATTCTGACTCTGTTGATTTCTTTTGGGCTCTGGTAAACACTGAGTTACACTGCAGTCCAGGCCGCAGCACATACAGAAGCACTGGTAAATCTTGCCCCAAGATCACTGGATAAGGCAAATGATCAACTACCCCAACATCCAGGAGATAAGTCTATCCCTGAACTTTGATGCTGAAAGATTTTTTGATGCGGAAAGATCCGCGGAAGGGTACAGTTTCTCATCACCATGGACGCAGCCTATAGCTTTCTTGTCAGAAGGATTAATCAGAATAAAAGAAACAAACTGTCGGTGCCCCAAAGTTTGGTCACTGCCAGTGCAAGAAGTTCTTTTACCATTCACTTCTACGGTGATCATATTTGTAGGTAGTTCAGGCTTCACCGGAACAGCATTAGTTCTGGGCAGATGTCACACTTGAGAGAGCTTAACTAAATTCTTTGGACACATGGGCTTGGTATGGCCTTCTTGGCCGCACAAATAACAAACAGGTATTTTCTTAGGTGGTTTGAACATTACTGGGTCATAGTTTCCTCTGGTTGGAGGCTTACCAGTGTTATATTGAGCCTGGTGATGAACATTGTGTTTTCGAGCCTCTTTACCACCCCGCCAACTCCATGGCTGATTCCTTCCCCTGGCAGCCACAAACATATCTGCCAACGATGCAGCTTCCGCTGCTGTTTCTGGGGCTCGTTCCCTGATCCACACCTGGAGCTCAGAAGAAAGCATTCGAATATAATGCTCGAGGATAATTATTTCACCAATCTCTTCAACTGTTTTACCTTTAGGTTGAATCCACTTGCCATACAGCTCTTTCAATCTGGCATACAACTCTTTAGGACTCTCTGAGGACTCTACTTCCAAAGAACAAAATCTTTGCCGATATGTTTCTGAATTAATATCATACTTTCTCAAAATTGCAGCTTTAACATAAACATAATTAAGAGAATCATCAATGTCCATATGTACATATGCTGCTCGAGCTTTACCAGTTAGCAAGGGAATCAATCGAAAGGCCCAGTCAGCCTTTAGCCACCCAAAAGCAACAGCAATCCTCTCAAAAGTTATCAGACAGTGTTCCACATCATCAGAATCACTTAGTTTCTCCAATTTAGCTTCTTTAGATGAAAACCTTCTTTCACTTCCTTTTGATGGTGACAATGGCTGGCTGGAATCATCAGGTGTGCCTTCAGGACCTAGAGTATATTTACAGACAGTGGATCAGAATTAGGAATAGTACAAGCTTGTACCTCCATCTGAAGCAAGCCAAACTGATGCTGCAGGGCTCTAAATCGTCTTTCTTCTTCCTTTTTCTCCTGAGCCCTCTTAAACTCTCGAGCATCTATTTGTGCCAAGTGTGCCCGAAACAAACTGGCCAAATCTGTCAGCGTTGGCTCTCTACCTTTTAACTCCTCCTGAACCACTTCCTCATGGTCCTCCATTGTCTCTACCTCATCTTCCTGTGCCTCAATTTGCACAACATTTTGGTCTCTCTTTCTACCAGATCGACTCATGGCTCCAACAAACAAGTAAGGGGAAAAGGAATAAAAAAAGAAAAATGGAAACCTGTGCTCGCTGCTGATCCCCACTTCTGACACCATATGTGAGGGACCAAGCAGTCAAGGGCAATGAACACAAAGTTTCCAAAGGAAAATAAATTTATTAATTCTGAACAAAGTTACAAATTAAAGCATTTGAATAAAGTAAAGTCAATTCCAGACTTAAAACAAATAAACATAACCAAATCAAACAAACAAACGAAGAGAAAAAGAAAAACAGACCTCTCTTCAAACACAAAAACGGGACTTATATACACAAAAGACAGGGACTAGTCCATTATGAAAGAGAAACTAAACATCACAAACTAATACAAAACGACCACCAAACAGTCAAATAATACACTTAAATTTAACCAATATATCAACAAAAATAACAATTCAAATACTTATAATAAACAAAAATAAAAGAAATAAACATTCCAACACCACCCCCCAGCCAATTTACATGATGGTTTGGTCAGGCGAAACAAAGTGTTGGCAAATGTTGCCAGCCGGTCCCTTAGAGCAGCCGGACCTCTGTTAGACTGCAGTTTCTGGACCACTGAGCCACGCAGGGATGAGCCAACTTGGATCCCACAGGTAACTTTAACTCAAAGAAATAAATATAAATAAATCTTGTCAAAAGAACTAGAAAGTGTGCTAGAGGGGTCTGGATGCAGACCTGGTGCAGTGCAATCTGAGCTGCATCCAATGCTTTTTAATGGGCTCACCTAACCCCACCCCTAACCCTACCCCTGACAGTGACATCACTCACTCCATTTGAGTGCATTGTGTCTGACATTGCATCGCTGAGTGATGCAATCTCAGCTTGCATCATAAAGTCTGCATCCAGATACTATTGAAGTGTGCACTCCAAACTAGTAACTTATGACATGAAATAATTGAAATGAAAATAAAAATGTGAAAGTGAACCAAACTGTGTCTGTCATTATTATGTATAATCTGTAACGAATAACGAATAAGAAATAACAAATAAAAAATTATAAATGTGTTTGTGTTTATATACCATTGTTTAATGTGGGGACACATTGTTGGCCATCACACATGCACTAAAGGTTCATCCTTGTCCAGTGTCTGCATTTTTCTCTCCAAAGGTTATGAGCAGGGTTGCCAGGTCCAACAACATTTTCAAGACCACATTCAAGGTTTTGACAATTGAAACCTGCTGAAAAGGAATTGTAGTACAACTTTTTTTCTGCTTTGTCCAGTCAAGTCAATTGCTGGATTCCCACAAAGGGAAAGGTTTAGCATAACGTCTCTGATATTTTGTGATATGTATACTTGTAGATACAGTGTACATGTTGAAGAACTGACTGACTTTCGCACATCAAACAACACTTTCAAGTAGCTGCTTTCTCAGAAGTTGGTGTAACTCATGTTTCGCTCATTTGATGTGGCGTGCAGTCAGACGGTTGTACTCCATCCCTCACAGCAGTTTTTGGGTTGCCAGGTATGTGCTCTGGGATCAAAGTTCATTAAGAAACAATTCAGTTTTCATTTGGTATTTGTGAGAAAAAAGCATTTTGGCTGGAGTGGCACATTATAGCTCAAAAAATGCAACCCCGCAACTTCATATTTTTTCCCACAACTGCATTTTCAAAAGATCCCAATTGTGTGGAAACCACAAACCTGGCAACATTGGTTTTGTGCAACGGAAATGGTTATATGCTTGTTAAAATAGTAGCTTGTATCTTTTTAAAATTACTATTATTGCTTCAACTACAATCCAGAATAAAACATTAATGCAGCCACATTTGAGCATTACTAAAAATAACAAGCAGGATCAAATAAAAATATATATGATAAATAAATAAAGTTAAATATAGAAATACATAAATATAGAAAATAAATTAAATAACATACAGATCACTAAAAGACCTCACAATAATGTCTTTCTTGTCTTTTACCTATTTTGAAAATATTCATCCCCTTTCATCCATTGGTTAAAGTTGGGTTTAGATTCGAACCTTCTACACTTGTAAATAATAATAATAATAATAATAATAAAAACTTTTCCACACATAGCAAGCCAATAATAGCAAAATTAGAAAAATGCCAAACCTAATTAGAGTTTGTGGTATATTCCCTCACAAAGGTGCATACACTGTAGGTGTCCGTTGTTTTTGCTGTCTTCAGTAGTTTGTTGTTCTTGTTTTGTCTCTTTTCTTCTTTCTGTTAGGTTAGAATTAGTTGAGAAATGCAGTTGCAAAGTTGCAAAGTTATTTATTACAGTATAAGATGTGTTGAGGAAACATCAAAATAAAGTGTTACCATATAACTTTATCACACTGTTTAATGATGTGGTTAACAATGTCTGCTCACTTTGTTTAGACACTATTATAGTTAACTAAAATGATAAAAACAATATAACTATATGCAATATATGTAACTATATAGATGCACTTAATATAAAAAATAATAAATGTAAAGAACATATCAAAAACACAAAAAAATACAATATATAAATAAAAATGTTTTTAAAAAGTTCAGACATGTTGCTTATGTAAAATATGTTTCATTGTTTTAATTTTCTTTTCTTTTCTTTTTTAAGTTTTAAAAAGTCTTGCTCATATAAAATAGCATCTAATAAGCTATATGGTATTTTTTTATTACTAGTTTGAAGCCTTAAATTATGATTAATTATAAAATGAAGTTATCAGTGAATGATATTTTTGTAAAATGAGCATTCAATAATGAGTACTTTTACTTTTGATTAAGTACATTAAAAAAATCTGTTAAGCTTGTACTTATTCATTCATTTTCCTTTGGCTTAGTGCCTTTATTCATCAGGGGTTGCCACAGCGGAATGAAATGCCAACTTTTCCAAGATATGTTTTACACAGCGGATGCCCTTGCAGTTGCAACCCAGTAGTGGGAAACATCCATACACACTCACACGCAATTATACACTACGGCCAATTTAGTTTATTCAATTCACCTATAGCGGATGTCTTTGGACTGTGGGAGAAACCTGAGCAACTGGAGGAAACAGGGAGAACATGCAAACTCCACACAGAAATGCCAACTGACTCAGCCGGGACTCGAATAAGTGAACTTCTTGCTGTGAGGTGACAGTGCTAACCACTGAGTCTGAGTAAATTTGAACGAAAGAATATAATAATTTTTTTTTTTTTTACTAAAGTAATTTATAGTAAATACTGTAGTGTTTTCGAACATTACTATATAACAAACTATTTTGTTGGTGTAATTCTGTAGTTCCTACGGTAACACAACTATAGTAATATAAACAATCGACCTAATACACAATTTTTTCTACAGCTATATATCTATACTATTTTACACCACAGTTTACTGTAGAACAGAAAATACAGTATTTATAAGAGTATATACAATCACTTTTATTAGGTACACCTGTCCAACTGCTTGTTAACGCAAATTTTTTAATCAGCCAATCACATGGCAGCAACTTAATGCATTTAGGCGTGTAGATATGGTCAAGATGATCTGCTGCAGTTCAAACCGAGCATCAGAATGCGGAAGACACGTCCCGCTCACTTTTAGAGACAGACCATTTAGAAACAGGTGATTAATAATTATATATGACCGTAAACTTTTGGATCTCATTCAGCTGTCCCCCTACTTTTAAAATGTTCGCTACGCCCCTGCAACCGAGGTCTGCAGAAGAGCATCTCTGAATGCACAAGATGATGAACCTTGAGGCGGATGGGCTACAGCAGCAGAAGACCACACCGGGTGCAACTCCTGTCAGCTAAGAACAGGAAACTGAGGCTACAATTCACACAGACTCACCAAAATTGGACAACAGAAGACTGGAAAAATGTTACCTGGTCTGATGAGTCTCAATTTCTGCTGCGCTATTTGGATGGTAGGGTCAGAATTTGGCGTCAACAACATGAAAGCATGGCTCCATCCTGCCTTGTATCAATGATTCAGGCTGGTGGTGGTGGTGTAATGGTGTGGGGGATATTTTCTTGGCACACTTTGGGCCCATTAATACCAACTGAGCGTTGTGTCTGCGCCACAGCCTACCTGAGTGTTCTGATAGCTACTTCCAGCAGGATAACGCGCCGTCATAAAGCATGAATCATCTCAGACTGGTTTCTTGAACATGACAATGAGTTCACTGTATTTAAATGGCCCCCACAGTCACCAGATGTCAATCCAATAGAGCACCTTTGGGATGTGGTTGAACGGGAGCTGAGTGATGCTATCATGTCAATATGGACCAAAATCTCTGAGGAATATTTCTTATACATATTGAATATTTCAAGGTATCCATATACCTTGTTAAATCTATGCCATGAAGAATAAGGGCAGTTCTGAAGGCAAAAGGGAGTCCAACCCAGTATTAGTAAGGTGACCCAAATCTAATTAAAAATACAGTATGTTGTAGCATTCATTAACAAACACTAATATATAGGATATAATACACTTTAGTATGGTTCAAAAACACTATAGTATTTATTATATATACATTTTAATAGTAGTGTTTCAGGTGTGATGTACTTGTGAATACTAAAATAGCACTGCTGCTACTGCTACAGGAAACACTGAAATCAGAGGTCTCTGCAACTTCCTGTGCTTTTGTCATTTGCTGTCTGAATGAGTCTCTTGGTGGCAGTTGATAGGTGGTGACAGCTTGTGTCTTTCATGTCCATTAGTTGGTTCGAAGTCTATTTTGTGGCAAGAATGTGGGCATCAGGAACAGATCCAGAAGACTGACGGAGAGCCAGCTGGAGGGTTACCTGTACCCGCTGTCCCAGCCTGGAGGTCTCACAGCCCCCCTTAACTACTTCCGCTCTCTCCTGAGGTTTAAATTCATCACTTCCATTTCTGCAACACTGGATTAAAGGAAAGCTCCATTTTGTTTTGGAAAATAGGCTTATTTTACAACTCCCGTAGAGTTAAGTTGAGTTTTTACCAGTTTTGAATTCATTCAGCCAGGTCTGCTAGGAGCACTTTTAGCTTAGCTTAGCATAAATCATTGAATCAGATTAGACCATTAGCATCTCCCTCAAACAAGTAAAAAAAAAAAAAGAGTTGCACTCTGTACTAAGACAGATGGAAAATGACTATCACTAGGAACCATACAGTAGTCTCATTCTGGTGTAATAATGAAGGAACATGGCTGCAGCAGGCACAATAATTATATGCAGTACTACCTAGTTATCTAGTTGGAGAATATTTGAAAGTTCAGTGAATATCACTATGCCTGCTGCAAACATGGCATGACAGCAAAGTTCCTTCACCATTGAACCTGAATGAGAGTATTGCTCATTTGTTTGTTTTCAACTAGAGATATGCAATGTGGGACCCAACCACATTTCTTGCGGCGTGGGAATAAATTTCGGAATAAAACGGTCGATAACTCTGGTGTAATTTGAACAGGAGTGGGCGGTCTAATAATATATAACATTCCCGAGTCCCGACGTTATTTTGGAACTGGGAGTTGACCAGCTAAAACCAGCTTGACCAGCCAAAACCAGCTATGTCCAGCTTAAACCAGGCTGGTCAAGCTGGTTTTAGCTGGCTTTAGCTGGTCATTTTTCAGCCTGACCAGCTAAGACCAGGCTGGAAATGGCTGGAAACCAGCCTGGAAATGGCCAAAACCCCTCTAAAACCAGGCTGGTCGACCAGCTAAAACCAGCCAACCAGCTTAGGCTGGTTTAAGCTGGATTTTTCAGCAGGGTGGCTGAATGCATTAAAAAGTGGTAATTCTCAACAGTTTAAGGTGACTTGTAAAAACAAGCCTATTTCCGAAAAAGTGGAGCGTTCCATTAAAGGGATAGTTCACCCACAAAAAAAATCCTCAGCATTTACTCACAATCAAGTGGTTCTAGTTAAATTGTTTGAGTATAGTATATGGTATTTGAGTAAAATTGAAAGGGAGAACTTATTAAATTAACTATAGAGTACTGTTTATAATCTTTAACTTTACTCAAGTACTTGACTTGTCCCACATGAAAAGATATTATAATATTATACTAATATTAAAGAGTACAGTGTTTTTGAAACATACTATAGCAAAAGTACAAAGAATGTTGGAAAAAGACAGCCGTTGACATCTTTAAGAGGAACAAATAATACTATTATTTGTCAATGAATGTTTTTCCCCCAACATTCTTCAGTATATCTCTCTGCTGTTCAGCAGAAGCTCAAACAGGTTTGAAGGGAGAGTAAATGATGACAGAGTTTTTATTTTTAGGTGAACTGTCTCTTTAAATTGTGGTCTGTCGCTTGCGGTTACTGTGCAATTCTCTCTCTACAGTAACACTCTGTACAAGCACCAGGACGTCGCTGTGCCCTGCATGTTAATTTGGGGTGAAGCAGACAACATCCTGGTAGAGGGCATGTCTGGAGGCACACGGCCTTATGTGAGGGGTCCGGTCACCATTCACACTATTCCCGAATGCAGCCACTGGGTTCAACAGGATCAGCCTGAGATAGTCAACAAACTCATATGGGACTTTGTTCTGGATAAAGACGTCATAAAACACAATCTCTAATCACCTTCGGTTTATCTGGAGCAATGAAGAGTTATTGGCTCTAACAAAGGTTTCTATGCTGCTTTTCATTGGTGTGAATAAAGACTTGCCTTTAGTCAGGGGCCAAGCTCAGTTAGTCGTCTTCTTTTTCGGCTCTTCAAGTCTCTGGCAGCCTATAGAACAGCAATTTAGGATTGTCCAAGTCAATCTCTCCAGCACCACCAACTGTTCATCGTTGCACTCAAGCTTGTCCTAATATCTTCTAGAAACAGCTTTTTTTTCCCCTCTGATTTCTTTGCTTGAGATTATTCAAATTTCCTATGATGATGAAAATTATACATATTGACAAAACCAATAATATGCAAACAAATTCAATGCAGAGTGCACCAATGTAGAGACTATGGGCCCTATCATAACCCTGGAGCAAATAAAGCGTAAGACGTGTTTGGCGTGATTTTTTGCTATTTTCAGACCAGCGCAACCCGTATTTTCACGTTTTGTGCCACATTGTTTAAATAGCAAATCCATTTGCGCCACTTTGTGTTGGTCTGAAAAGGAGGTGTGTTAAGGCGCATTGTTGGCACGTTGCTATTTTGAGGAACTGAAATAGACCATGCCATTGACCAACTGAAACCTGATCTAAAGTACAATGGGGGGCTTTTTTCAGTTTATTCATGACAGTTTGCATTTGTATAATGTCATTATTATTAGCATATTTATATGCATATTTATATTTGTCTTAACAAGTGTAGATTTGTCCATCTGTCGGGTTTTGCAGATGTATGCGTCACTATATGGGGCGTAAGAACAAGACGTGTTTGGATATAACTCAGTTTTTTGACCACACTTATTCTCTTATACTCATTATTATTGTTTATTTATTCGTTTGCTGGAAATTAGAACTGAATTTTGAGATAGTTTTGAAACAAATCTGTGCTTTAACAACTGAAATTAAATATGTCTAATGGATGTCTTCAGTGGAGTGCGTACAACACCGTTTCCTTATCCACAAAAGTAATTGAGTAAAGTAAAGAGTAAAAGTAAAGAGAAAGTAAAGGCCGAATGAAGGAGGCTCGTTCTTTATCCTCGCGCTGCAGATGGTCTGTTTAGCTGTTTTCTCGATAGTGAAGCATTCAGTTTTTCCACTTACAAAGTCGCCATGTAAATAGCAAATGTGCCATGGCGCGACTCAACTGACTCTTATGCTGCGTTCACACCAGACGCGGAAGAAGCATCAAGCGCGAGTGATTTACATGCTAAGTCAATGCAAAGACGCGAATAGACATCCTACTGCGTGATACGAGCGAATGAGGCGGCAAGAATGACGCGATTTGCGCAAATAAAGCTGCACGAGTTAAGCGTTTTGCGAGATTGACGCATTTTACGCACATATCTCGTGTTTCGCGCGAATCGATCGAGTTTGAAAATCTGAACTTCAGTGAACATTCGCGCCGCGTTAACCAATCAGGAGCTTTCTCTTAGGGCGTGATTATGACAGCGCCTGTTGTTGGTGTCCCGGGGAAATATCCTCCTACCGACACAGGACAACAGTTCATCAAACTGGGCTCGGCTTAGTCGAAAGCACAGCTGAAAGCTACCGTCATCCAGGTTAAGTTTCTAGAGGAGTTTATGAACTCACAGAGCTGGGTGCACCTCTGAAAGGATCTAGTGGACTCAGACACGGCTCCAAACAAATTGAATGAAGCGTGTAAACTCAAAATGTTCACGCGTCTAATTACGTGCGAATAGCGCGATTTATCCGTGCGTGCCGCATCTGATGTGAACAGCATTAAAGGGAATGTGAGATGAGACTGATTGGTTTAATGCACGTTATGCTCAAAACACACCCATAATAACTAAGAGAATAAGCACAACCCTGTTAGACCATGTGCCAGGGTGCAGAGCGTATTGTTATCCTTAAAATAGCAAAAGTGGATTTAGACACGCCCTTAATGGTTTTGCACCATGCGCTTTAGACTCTGCGCCTAGACCGTTAAAATAGAGCCCTTTATCTCTATAATGATTTTTGTAGTGTATTCAGATTAAGTTTGGTGTGTGGTATGAAAACCATAAGCAAAGGTTAACGGCACAGTTATAGCACAGGGCCAGTGATGATGACTAAATAAAATTGGGTGTACATTTCAGGCATTTTTCATTCACTTTTCTTAAATTGAAATAACGAATAATAAACACAAAAAAAGATCATTTACAGTAACCTAAATCCATTTTTAATGGAAACTGATAATGCAAAATACTTGAATGTTAAATGGAATGTTAAGCACATACTATACTATATACTATGTAATGTAATGTGTATTTATATAGTGCATTTATCGTGTATGGCCATAAACTCAAAGCACTTCACAATCATGAGGGGGGTCTCTCCACACTACCACCAGTGTGCAGCATCCACTTGGATGATGCAACCGCATCCACAGGACAATGGCGTGGTGTGCTCACCACACACCAGCTATTGGTGGAGTGAAGAGACCGTGATAGAGCCAATTTGGTAGATGGGGATAATTGGGAGGCCATGATCGTAAGGGCCGATTGAGGGACTTTGGCCAGGACACCGGGGTTACACCCCTGCTTTTTTTACGAGAAGTGCCATGGGATGAGAGTAAGGACCTCAATTTAACGTCTCATCCGAAAGACGACACCCACTGACAGTGTAGTGTGCCCTTCATTTTTACTGGGGCATTAGGACTCGCACAGACCACAGGTTGAGCACCCCCTGCTGGTCTCTCTAACACCACTTCCAACCAAGAGTATCTGGATGCAGCCTTTATGATGCAAGCTGAGATTGCATCGCCCAGAGATGCAATGTCAGACACAATGGAGCTAGTGACGTCACTGTGAGGGGTAGGGTTAGGGGTTGGGTTAGGTGAGCACATTAAAAAGCATTAGATGCAGCTCAGATTGCATCTGCACCAAGTCTGCAGCCAGACCTCTCTCCTTCCAACAGCAACCTTTTCCCATGTGGTCTCCCGTCCAGGTACTGACCAGGCTCAGCCCCAGTGAGTAACCGCTCTTGGGCTGCAGGGTAATACGACTGTAGCTATACACACTACACTACACTATACTATACTTAAATAATTTTACCAGAACCACTTGATTGTAAGTAAATGCTGTGAATTTTTGTGGGTGAACTATCCCTTTAAAGGAATGCTCCACTTTTTTGTAAATAGGCTCGTTTTGACAAGTCACCTAGAGTTGAAGTGTTGAGAATGACCACTTTTTAATGCATTCAGCCAATCTCTGGGACTGATGGAAGCACTTTATTGTTAATATTATTATTATTGTTAAGGGTTTTTTAACCTTTTATTTATAGGACAGTAGAGTGGAGACAGAAATGCAATAGGGGACAGAGAAAAGGTCTGGTTGCTGTGAGCACCTCGAATCAATAGTCTATTGATGCCAAACAGGCAGAAACACTTTTAGCTTATCTTAGCATAAATCATTGAATCAGATTAGACCACAAAAAGATCATTTACAATAACCATAAATAATCCATTTTTAATGTAAAATAATAATGCAAAATGCCTAAATGTGATAAGAGACATTTGATTTTGTTTCTAATTATTGTTTATCTTGTTGTTAAACTGTATTAACTTCATTAAAGAGTTCATAGGCGGCATTTGGGCCATTTTGTGACATCATTAAGCCTTGAAAACAGTGCTTGTAGTCCAAACAAGCCATTCATTGTAGTTCTTAGAAAGACATTGTTAAAAAACAAAATATCTCCCTTAAAGGGTCACGAAACACCAAAACACATTTTTTTGAGCTGTTGACAGTCATATATGTGTCCCACGCTGCTATAAACACTATAAGGACACATAAATTGCACTAAAAAGTGAAAATTGGTTGTTTTTGCGTTATTTTGAGCAAATTCGTTCTTCCGGTTTGAAACGAATTTTTGAAGCTGCGTCACGGCCATGAGATACTTAGGTGTGAATCCAGAGTAGAGAATGGCTGTCTGTCTTTTCGAGGACATAGTGACGTCTCTGAGTGTGTGGCATTAATTCATGAGAAAGACGTGCTTCAAACCAATCAGCGCGCTCTATTGTGTATGACGTGAAACTTCATTAATATTCATGATAGCTCCGGAGACTGTTTACCTGTTACAGTGTTCAGACGACAGAGAGACGCCACGTTGTGTTGCCAAAACAAGTGAAAGAACAAGAGTTTGGAGACACGGGTCGTCGGTGTTGCAACGAAGGTTTTGTTTTCATTTTCCCTCTATGAAAGAGCTGCTGGACTCACGTGTGGATTACAGTGCACGCGACACGGGACAGAAACACGTTTGTAAGGAACATTTTTACCCGAGAGCTTTTTCTCATCTGGAAATGGTGAAATCCGGATTTGCCGCTCGTCTCCTTTTAATAAAAGACACAGCTCCAGTTTGATTGTCTGTCTACAGATTTGGTAAGTGTTTGCAGTGGAGTGCCCTTTGTTTAAATGCTGCTCTCCGAGTGTAAACATGTAAACACAAACTATTCCCGTCGTGCAGGATTTTCGCTGCATTTTGTGACAGGATAGTCTATACACACACGGCTTTCTGACGCTACCTACCGAGTACATAAGTTAAAGAGAAATGCGGAGGATTTTTTTCTCTCATTCGCCATGCGGTATCAAATCAGCCTCTGTGCGTTTGTTTTGCCTGTGAAACTTAGCGCGGGCCCAAATGAAAACTCCCTTCTATGCAAATTCTACCCTCTTTCCCTCCCCCGACACTCCCACACTCGCAGAGCTGGACACGCCCAGCTTTCCTGACTTTTTTTAAAACAGAGGTGTGAAAACACCCTGCTGAGACAGGGGGTTTCGTGGCCCTTTAAGAGGGGACTTTGAGATTTGTAACCGTTTAGATCTTTTTTTTATGCTCAAATATACAAATCTACATGCTGACTGATGTTCAAAAAGTGAAAAGGCATAATAGGATCCCTTTAAATGTCTTTAAGTAAAAAAATGTCAGTAAATATTTGAAACTATATGCAATGTTTTAAAAGCTGTTCTAAACATGTTTAACCTATTTGTTTCCAATATTAGACAAAAATTGAGACTTTTAGTTCAAGACATTGTCAAATAATATATTACATATTTTAAAAATTCTTCCCGTTGAGATGTTTAATGAAAAAACAAATATAATTATCAAAAAATTGTGTATGATGTCACTACTTAACATATGTTCCAATTTATTATAACCTTTTTAAACAGTTTGTTTCTCCTGTGTGTATTGACTGGAGTGTTAAATGTTCAGTATGTTAAATTACTGTGATACAAGTGACAACAAGGAACAAATTCTTATTGAGAAAATCCCAGATTCTTGAGGACGGTGCTCACTGACACATATGACTGTAAAACATCACAGTTAAAAATAGTAACCTTTGTTATATAATGCTGGGAATGTTCTCACTAGACCCTTTTTTATTCATCATTGCCTACATGAGTGTCTATAAATAGATTTAAGCTTATTTTTCAGACAAAACACGGCCACGGAGGACTTTGAATACAGTGCATGGGTCACACATACTTTTGTAATAGATTTATGGTGCATTTATGATACTTTCATTAGGTTTTATGAGGATTTCGGAGTCAGCCAGTCTGAGCTGGACATTCTGCTAAATGCCTCTCAGACATCTGATGAAATCTAAATGAAACAACATTTTGCAGTGAACTCGTTACCAATAGTTTTAATTTCTTTGCCTTTGTTATATGTTTACCTTAAATGGCAGGCTGAATAACATTTAATTCTAACCACAAAATGTAATTTGAGTGATATAATCTGAGATATTTGAGATATTTAAGTTTAGTCATTTATGTTAAATATATATATATATATATCCCGGTAGATATATTTATGGTTATATATTTCCCCAACTTCTGTTTAATGGAGAGAAGATTTTTTTAAACACATTTCTAATCATAATAGTTTTAATAACTCATTTCTAATAATGGATTTATTTTATCTTTGCCATGATGACAGTAAATAATATATTACTCGATATTTTTAAGACACTTCTATACAGCTTAAAGTGACATCTAAAGGCTTAACTAGGTTAACTAGGTTAACTAGGCAGGTTAGGGTAATTAGGCAAGTTATTGTATAACGATTGTTTGTTCTGTAGACTATTGAAAAAATATAGCTTAAAGGGGCTAATAATTTTTTTTACCTTAAAATGGCTTTTAAAAATTAAAAACTGCTTTTATTCTAGCCGAAATAAAACAAGACTTTTTCCAGAAAAAAAAATATTATCAGACATATTGTAAAAATTTCCTTGCTCTGTTAAACATCATTTGGGAAATATTTAAAAAGAAAAAAAAAATCAAAGGGGGGCTAATAATTCTGACTTCAACTGTGTGTATATATATATATATATATATATATATATATATATATATATATATATATATATATATATATATATATAAACATATATACATATATATAAACATATATACATACATACATGCACACACACACACACACACACACATTAGGGCTGCACGATATTGGAAAAATATTTTATTTTGTCGCGATTTATATTGCGATACGAATACAACTTTGGGAGATGACTTGAATAGCACTATTTGGAATAAAATCATTAACTTTGTAATAATCTTGTAGATGAGTGAATCAAAGAAATTGCAAGAATGAATAACAGAGCGAAGATAAAAGTGAAATAAGTAGTCAGATATTCAGGCACAGTAATACGATACGATACTATCATGATATTTTGCCCCCGATAAATCACAATATCAGCGATACATCACAAGAAAACCATTGACTACATACATCATGATATTTATATTTGAAGAGAGAAAATGCATCAAAATGTTATAAGATGCATTTCTTTTGTTAACAGCACATATATTTCTTACAATTGCAACACTGATATATGTTCGATCCGCCAGTACAAGCGCCACCTCAAGCATATCGCTATTTTGTCCTTCCCCTATTATTGAATAATCAAATGTAATGTAAAAGTAAACACTGTACATTCTTCATTGCTGATCAACAATACTAATGCCAACTCCACATTGCAGATGCTCCGATGTGACTATTGCGAATAGATACATTGCCATCTCAATGCTAAAATGATAAATTGTCTAGCCCTAATACACACACACACGCACACACACACACACACACACATATATATATATATATCTATATACACATGTGTATATATATATATATATATATATATATATATATATATATATATATATATATATATATATATATATATATATATATATATATATAAATATATATATATATATATATATATATATATATATATATATATATATATATATATAAAAATATATATATATATATACACACACACACATATAGACATATACAGTTGAAGTCAGAATTATTAGCCCCACTTTGAATTTATTTATTTTTTTTTATATTTCCTAAATGATGTTTAACAGAGGAAGGACATTTTCACAGTATGTCTGATAATATTTTTTTTTTTCTGGAGAAAGTCTTATTTGTTTTATTTCGGCTAGAATAAAAGCAGTTTTAAAATTTTTAAAAGCCATTTAAAGGTCACAATTATTAGCCCCTTTAAGCTGTTTATTTTTCCGATAGTCTACAAAACAAACTATCATAACCTGCCTAGTTAACCTAATTAACCTAGTTAAGCCTTTAAATGTCACTTTAAGCTGTATAGAAGTGTCACGAAAAATATCTAGTACAATATTATTTACTGTCATCATGGCAAAGATAAAATAAATCAGTTATTAGAAATGAGTTATTAAAACTTTTATGTTTAGAAATGTGTTGAAAAAATCTTCTCTCCGTTAGACAGAATTTTGGAAGAAAAAAAAAAACAGGGGGGCTAATAATGTAATAATACAATAGAAATAAAAATTTAATAATACAATTAAATTAAAGCAAAATATTGCAAAAAAAAAAAAAAAAAGACAACTTACACAATTTCAACTAAATTTTCCCTTTTTTTTTTTTTTTTTTTTTTGCTTCTCTTGATTTTCCTTCTTTTTAAAATTTGTATTCAATATTTTTCTAACATATACATTTTGGTGTACTAGTTTTGGCCCGTTATGGTAGGTTATTTTGTTAGATAAGCTCCAGATTTGGCTTCAGCACTGACTAATCTAATGTATATGCACAAATATAATATTATATAGATTCCTAATAAAAATATGAATTCAAATGATAGATTTGCGAGGGGTGTACTTATATATGCTAAGCACTGTATATATATATATATATATATATATATATATATATATATATATATATATATATATTTATATATATATATATATATATATATATATATATATATATATATATATATATTTATATATATATATATATATATATATATATATATAAATATATATATATATATAAATATATATATATATATATATATATATATATATATATATATATATATATATATATATATATATGTATGTATGTATGCATGCATAAAGATACGTTTATATTTATAAGTAGAAATCATTCATACATTCTTCAAAGCATCTTTTTTTGTTCAACAGAAGAAAGGATGAATTAAGATGAATAAAAACGTGTTCATTGTTGGTTAATGTTAACAAATAAAACACAATACTGTTACCATATAATAGTTGTTGTGCTTGTCATAGACAAGTCAGAATGGCTGCTTATTAATTAATCATTTACCTAATTGAAAATGCATGGAATAGTTTACAACAACAACAACAAGAAGACAAATCTGTCATCATTTAGCTACTCAACCTCCACTTGCTCCAAATCGGTTTGAGTTTCTTTAATTTGTTGAACAAGGCAGATATATAAAGACTATTGGGGGAAACAGCATCGACTTCCATATTTTTTGTTTCGAAATCAACTGTTATTTGTTCTGTACGGAGAATGAGTAGGTGCGAAAAAATGTTCGCTTTTGGGTAAACCTACTCAATTAGTGATTAAAAACGTAGATTCATCTATCTGAACATATAACACGTCAAATAATAAAAAAGTAGAAACTGAAATAAAGTTGTTTAAGAAATGAGTGTGAAAAAGGCTTGCCATAAACACCCGTGCCTGGGAAATAAATTAAAATATCCTCTTTGTAAAGCTGTCATCGGACGTGTGAGACAACAATGGTGTCGTGTTCATTGGATCTTCGGGCGGTGGTTTTATCAAATAGGCTCTCAGGGAGGTGGGATCATCAGCAGATCTCTTTCTGAACGCGAAGATTTTCTCCACAAAACTCCGCCAGATGAAGAGCGTTTCCGGCGAGCGCCTGCGTGCCAAAACACGGACAACAACCTCGAGCTGCTCTTATGAGGGTTTGCTTTGTTTGCTGTGAAACTCTGGCAACGGTAAGTGTTTTTTTCCTTGAGTCGTGTTTGAAAGAAAGTGGCTGCTGTTGTTTGTGTTCTGACAACCGAGCCAGACTGTCCAGCGTGTATCACCTCGGGCGAATGAACTCGGTGTGTTTCTGCAGCAGATACTTACTTACAGGTTTGTCGAAAAAATATATAAGTATCATTATCCACCACAACTAGCGTTACATAATAAGAAATAACTTTCTTTAATTAATAAAAAGCGCATTTAGGGACCGTAATGAGTGTAATTACTCGGTTTACTCTGCGGTTAGTTTCTAATTTGCGTTGAAATCAAATCAGCGTAATGTGTTTGCGATGAAGGCTAGTCGGTGTCATATCTTCTCTGTGTTAAAGGTGAACTTTTTCACCGGTGCTGCACTTATAAGGACAGATAACACTGTTGTCCTCATGTCTTCCTGTGTTTTAGGGTTGGAAAACAATAAAAGACACGCCTCGCCAACAAACAACGCTGGCACGTTGTTTGATATGTTAAAAAGCATAATTTCAAATGGCGGTGAACTGAGCTCATCACCAGGATTACAACATCAGGAAAAACCCGCCAAACTGGCAGATGGACTTCTGAAGACGAGTGATTTACAGTGTTTTCTCTAATAATGGTATTTAACAGCTGTGAGGCTTTTGACAATCCAGTGTCTTACTTCTACAACAAGACTGGCAAGCCTATTAGTCCAGACTGGCGCCCTCATGACTTTGTGGTGGTCGGTCTGGGGCTCCCGATTTGTGTTTTCATCATACTGGCCAATATGTTGGTCATAGCGGCTATAATTGTCAACCGAAAGTTCCACTTCCCAATTTATTACCTTTTAGGAAACATGGCGGCTGCTGACCTCTTCGCTGGCATCTCATATTCGTATCTAGTGTTCCACACAGGACCCTGGACCATCAGTTTGACCATTAAGGAGTGGTTTGTGCGTGGGGCATTGATCAACATGAGCCTCACCGCCTCTGTGGTCAACCTGTTGGCGGTGGCTGTTGAGCGCCACCAGACCATCTTCACCATGCAGCTCCACACCACCATGACCCGCCGGCGTGTGGTCATGCTGATAGTCACCATCTGGGTGGTGGCAGTTGTCATGGGTTTGGTGCCCACCATGGGCTGGAATTGTGTGTGCGATCAGTTAGGTTGCAGCACGGTTGCGCCACTGTACTCGCGCAGCTTCCTGGTGTTCTGGGCCATCCTCAACCTCATGGCCTTCTTCATCATGGTCGCCGTTTACACGCACATCTTCATCTATGTCCGCCGGCGGAGTCGAGTCATGTCCCCTCACACAGATCAGCCCTCAAATAATCAGACGGTCATCAGCCTCATGAAGACCATGTCCATGATTCTGGGTAAGGCCTTGACTTTTGGGGTAATGGAGTTTTACTATTTTTGTCTTAAAAGTGTAGTTTAAATGATTACTGTTATTTTTTTTGCTTGATTAAGGACATTTTAAAGGGGTTCTATTATGCTTGTTCACTTTCTGAATGTTAGTCAGCGTGTAGTGTTGTATGTTCGGGCTTAAAAAAAAAAAAAAGGGATGGTTCACCCAACAAATGAACATTCTGACAATTTACTGTTTATTTCTTTAATATTTTTCTTCTGTTGAACACAAAGGAAGATATACTGAAGAATGTTGGAAGAGAACTTACTTGAAGACTAAGGCCCCGTTTACACTATTGCGTTTTCGTTTTGAAATGGCATTTTAGATCAAAAACGATCCGCGTCCACACTAGCGTTTCATCTAGCGTTTCTAAACATATCTCCGTCCACACCACTCCACCAAAAACGTATATCACGTGACCATTCGCGCACTCTGGGCATGCGCGTTCAAGTATAAACAGGAAGCATGTGTCTCGCTCGGCATTTGGTTATTGTTAGTCAACAAACGCTGGTTGAACAATGAACTCGAGCGATTAGCGAGTGCTCGAACAATAGCTTGCCTCTTGCGAATATATGCAGCTGCTGTAGTAAAAAAGGCAGAGTTTAACTGCACAATGGCGCCTAAAACGGACAATAGTGCAAACAACGCTCCCATTTCTGTGTCAATGTTGTTGTTTACAGTGAAGGCTGGTCTGCCGTCTTCCGGTAGCGTTATAGTCATGTGATAGGGGCTTGACAAATAAGGGAAGGATACGCAATGACCCAAAAGCCCCAATCATGTAGCGAATCTCAGCAGCCACGCCTCCGTTTTCAGATGTCTCCGTTTTTCCCCATCCACACTGAGATGGAGCAGCAGCGGTTTAGAAGGAAAACGACCTGTCCAGCGTTTTCAAAACGCACTGTTTTCAGGGCCCGAAAACTCCGGCGTAGTGTGGACGGATGGCGTAACCGTAGCAAAACTTATGCGTTTTAAAACGAAAACGCATTAGTGTAAACGGGGCCTAAAGCTGCGGTAACACTGGACTTTTCTCTCCATAGACTTCCATTCATACGCACGCGAATGCATCAGACGGGAAACGCAGGGTCACGCGTCAAGTTTCGCATTTCGCTGCAGTGCAAAGTTCAAGCTTGGTGAACTCTGACCTGCGAAATTGCATCACTTGACTGCGTGAGACCAATCGAGGATCAAAACATGACCTCTCTAGACAGAAATGTAAAACATGGAGCAATCGCTCGCTTTTTTAATGTCTGACCATCTTGTTTAATCCCGCCCCTATTAGCAGGGCCATACAATTTCGCACACACAAACTCTGGTGTGACCGCAGCTTTATGCTGTGGTCACTCTAGAGTTTAAGCATGCGTATTTCTGTCATTCGGTGCTGTGAAAAGGGGCGGGATTAAACAAGATAATTAGTGGAGCCAGACAGAACCTGCGGACAGACATTTTTTGCTATTTCTGCAGAGAATTTTATAAAAAATCTGCAGATTTATACGGAATGATTTTTAGGAGTATCGTAACTAAACTTAATATATGAAATAAAAAAATAAACTTTTATTTGAGGTTTATGATGCATATCCAATCAGATCCACTTATTTGGTAAACAAAGCAAGTCTCTCGTATAATATCTCTACTAAAAGACATATTACAAACTGTATTGTAAATAAATCATATGAACAGTTTAATATTACTATATCACAATAATATTAGTGAAATAAATTTAACTTAAGTAAATAAATAGACTCAATAATGGGCTAAAATTCTACGGTAATCTGTATGCACAGATTCCGTGTAGCCAATAGCCTAGTGGTAAAGTATACCAACATACAGCACAGAAGTGCTTACGGCGACCCAAGTTCGATTCCTGGATCGAGGTCCTTTGCCGATCCTTCCCTTCTCTCGGCTCCTAATGTTTTCCTCTCTGAAATCTCTGCTGTTCTATATCATAATAAAGGTTAAAACCCCTAAAAAATTATTATAAAAAAGGAAGCGATTGGTCCATACTTTAAATATCTGTACAGAGAGATCATGTTTTGATCTTCAATTGAGCTCACGCAATCACATGATGCAACAGAGTTCACCAAGCGAAACTTGTTGCACGAGCTTGCGTTTCCGCTCTGTCACGTTCACATGTGCATGAATTTTATTTTTTATAAAATTCTCTGCAGAAAATAGCAAAAAATGTCTGTCCGCAGGTTCTGTCTGGCTCCACTAATTATCTTGTTTAATCCCGCCCCTTTTCACAGCACCGAATGACAGAAATACGCATGCTTAAACTCTAGAGTGACCACAGCATAAAGCTGCGGTCACACCAGAGTTTGTGTGTGCGAAATTGTATGGCCCTGCTAATAGGGGCGGGACTAAACAAGATGGTCAGACATTAAAAAAGCGAGCGATTGCTCCATGTTTTACATTTCTGTCTAGAGAGGTCATGTTTTGATCCTCGATTGGTCTCACGCAGTCAAGTGATGCGATTTCGCAGGTCAGAGTTTACCAAGCTTGAACTTTGCACTGCAGCGAAATGCGAAACTTGACGCGTGACCCTGCGTTTCCCGTCTGATGCATTCGCGTGCGTATGAATGGAAGTCTATGGAGAGAAAAGTCCAGTGTTACCGCAGCTTTAGGCCCCGTTTACACTAATGCGTTTTCGTTTTAAAACGCATAAGTTTTGCTACGGTTACGCTATCCGTCCACACCACGCCGGAGTTTTCGGGCCCTGAAAACGGAGCGTTTTGAAAATGCTGGACAGGTCGTTTTCCTTCTAAACCGCTGCTGCTCCATCTCTGTGTGGATGGGGAAAAACGGAGACATCTGAAAACGGAGGCGTGGCTGCTGAGATTCTATGGGACTAAAAGTGCAGTGTGACCGCGGCTTAAGATTATATTTTTTTAATACTATAGATCAGAGATGCCCAAAGTATGGTCCGCGGGCCAAAGTTGGCCCATTGTAACCTTTGATTTGGCCCACCATCCCAACTGAGAGGAGAGTGAGAATGATGCACAGGGTTGGGGCGACATATCATGCCAACTAATTCTCATTAGATTGAAAGTAGGTTGGGGTTAGGGTTAGGGTTGAGGTTACGGTTAGTGTAAGTTGACATGTACTTGCAAAGTTTCTTATAGTCAGTTTAATGTCTGTTGAAGAAGCAGTATCAGCAGATATTAAGCAGACAGATTACTAATACCCAAATGGACCATCAAAATAAAGTTACCATTTGTTTTACAGTTTCAGTTAAATGTTGTAAATTAATCAGAATAAAAAACATGTAAATACTGTCCCTTGACAGATATAGAACTATGCAGAAGACATCAGTGAGCAAATCAAGGCAAAAACTAGTGTAATTCTTTTATAAATTAGTTTTTGTTTTAACTGTAATAAGTTCAATTATAAAATGTAAAAAAGTACTGTGTAAGGGGCCGATCACACTGAACTTGCTTTTCCGTTCTAAAAACGTGAGGCGCACCACACTGCCTTTTTTGTTGACAAGGAAAAAAAAATGCGGTGTGCTTTTTATGTCACTAGGCAACGGCTAAATCAGCTGTGTATTGTGCACGAGTGTTGCTGTTGATTGTGGTATAATTTTAATATTTAATAAATTGTGAAATTCAAGATTTATGAAGTCATACAGCTCCAGATAACTCAAAACCGTAACCGCTAGTCTCTCCTCTATCTTTAAAAGTCTCTGTAGTCGTCGTGGCAACACAATCACTGCTATCACCTCAAGGGAAACCCTGCCTCTGCTTTCATTTGATTGGAGAATGAAAAAGACGCGACTGATGTAACATGCTTTTTCTGCTCAGTTGACTTTTCAACCATTTTGCAATGGCAAAAACGCGAGGCGCGCAGGACACATAAGCAGTGGCCAAAACGCTCGTGGCCACTGAATCATTAAAAAAAAGGCAACTCTTAATGCAAAAAACGCTTTCAGTGTGATCTGCCTCTTAGTTAATATAAAGCAATGTTTCAGTCATTTTTAAACATTTTAAAATAAACCAGAAAATTACCCATGGCAACTAGATTTACCTTCGGCCCACTAGCTTTGATCAAGTTTGGTGTTTGGCCCTTCATAAGAAAAGGTTTGGGCACCCCTGCTATAGATATACCATATCACTCCAATCAGCTATGTTTCTATCCTAAGAACTAAACTAGAATGCAAAACTGGAATATTGCATAAAACATTTGCGAATGAAGTACCATTTCCATACAATGAGGCAAATAAAATGAACCATAATAAAACATCACTTTCTGATAAACTGAGCCCATATATCAACTAGGTAATTTCCTGCAGTAAGAGAACCCACTGTGAGCATCTGTGCGCAGTTGCCTAAGACGGTAATGAGGTACTGTAATAACACTGAACTCCTTTTTAATGATGGACTTTGGCTAAGACATTTAGGAATGGCCAAAACAGCATTTCAGATGCGTCTTAAAGCAAAGTCACATGACTTTTTTTGATGCGCATGCTGGAAATCCGGTCAATGTGTTTGCATCACGGTTTAGGTGCATTTCTTAATGTATAAAATGTTTATTCTTCTCAGTTGTCAGCATACATTGTTTATGCAAATTTTCCAAATTTATGCGCATTTGCCTTTCACATGAAGTATTTTTTATGCTATTGACCTTATTCTTCAATGCGTAAATGCGCTCGTTATTGCGATTGTTTTAGAACTTCCGATTCAGTTGCCTATGAGAGAAATGACTAGGAATAATAAACGGCAAAAAACGACCAAACTACTCACTCTACAAACAAGTGTGTTCATGACTATACAGACAAAGCAGAATAATATAAGAAAATATCAGCCTGCAACAGGCCAATATTTGAAAATGTGCTTAAAAATCATTGGATGGAAACAGCTACTGAGTTTTGTTCCTACGCTCTCAGAAATAAAGGTACGTGAGCTGTCACTGGGGTGGTACCTTTTCAAAAGGTACAAATTTGTACTTTAAAGGTCCATATTAATACCTCAAGGGTACATTTTAGTACCTAAAAAGTACAAAAGTGTTCCTTTTAAAATTTTTAGGTACTAATATATAATTTTAAAGGTACCAATATGGTACAAATGTGTACAAATTAAGTACAAATGTGTACCTTTTGAAAAGGTACCACCCCAGTCACAGCTCATGTATCTTTATTTCTGAGAGTGTACTGTGCATGTCAATGACTGATTTATTCCAACATTCCAGTTGTGTCCAACAGAAGAAAGAAACTCGTAAAATTATAGAGTGGGGGGTAAATGGGGGAATTGTTTTGAGTAAACTAACCCTTAACTTGTTTTCTTGGTAAAATGAAGCATATCTATAATCAGCTCAAACGAGTTTATCAAACCGGTTTGTCTGCTCTAACATCCGCTTGTTTTGTACGTTTAACTGGAGCACAAACTGCTTATTTTGTGTTCTCTTATGATTTTAGCTTGAGACTTTTGGATTAATTTAGTAATAGGTGTATTAGGAAATAATGCATCAGTTGGACATATGTTGTTATTGTGAGTAAATAAAATCAGGGTGTCCGCGGGGTCTTAAATTTCAAAAAATACATTTTAGGCCTATTTTTTTTTTAAATATTGTGTTGTAGGTCTTAAATAATTTCAAACAGGTCTTATTTTTCCCGTGTCTATGTAAAGCTACCCAATCGATCCAACACACATCCAATCCCCAACAACACATCTCAACAAAACTTTCAGCAAAACTCTGTTTATAGCAAATATTATTTTATTCATTGTTTATTTGACACGGACATCACAATTACACTGGACAAACCAAATGCATTTCAGTGTTTTAGGAGACTTGCTAATTCTCCACCTGTCTAAGGGAGGCCTGTCCATAAAACTGCTATAAGTCAAACGCAAAAAAGATTTGACACATTATTTAAAATATGAGATCAAAAAATAACTAATTAGAATTTGTTTATTGATGGGGCAAGGACATTTTTTTTTCCTCTGCTGGGCCATAAAGAAAATCCTTAGCGTTTAACTCTATATAAGTCCTAAGTTTCATTCTTGATGGCCTTAAAAAGTCTTAAATTTGACTTGATGAAACCTGCAGAAACCCTGAAAATGAAATGATAATTATTAGTGGTGTAACGAATCACAAATCTCACGGTTCGGATCACATTATGTTTTTTTTTTGTCACGGATCGGTCCATTTTTCGGATCAGCAAAAAAGGGGAGGAGACAAAAACAATACTGCGAAAAACTTTTGGTTTTAAAAAACAGAACTTAGAAGCTGTAATTTTATTAAAAATAAAATGAAGAAATAATGAGCTGAATCTGAATAAATGGTAAAATATTCAGTACTGTGAAAAATTCACTGTTACTACTGCTGTTGCTGATGATGCTAAAGCAGGGCTTCCAAACTCGGTCCTGGATGGCCGGTGTCCTGCAGATTCTAGCTCCAACTTGCCTCAAGACACCTGCATGGATGTTTCTAGAAAGCCTAGTAAGAGCTTGATTAGCTAGCCCAGGTGTGTCTGATTGGGGTTGGAACTAAACTTTGTAAGACACTGGCCCTCCAGGACCGAGTATGGACACCCCTGCGCTAAAGGTATAAATCTAACATTATAATTTGTACAACCCATATTTATTTTTAGTCTCATTTTCAATAAATGATGTGTGAAAACACCTTTAATAACCACATCCTGAATAACCTACCACAACTTCCATCGTCTTATACAGGGCGATTCAAAAAGAATACAACTTTTAAAAAAATCGAGAACTCCGCAAAGAAGAAAAGGAGAGCTAAGCTCTTTCTGTCGTCGATTTAAGGAAGCTCTGAAGTTTCATTTGGTTGCTCATTTGGGATGGCCCATATATAATATCAATATATAAAAAAATATTATATCAAAGTAGTGGTATATTTTTTTGAATAACCCTGTATTTTACAGGAAAGCCTAAATGCTTTCATACATGTGATGTGAATGACGCAAGATGCGTTCTCTCTGTGAACGTTACAAGTTTAGGATTAATCTACCAGTAAAAAAATGTATTAATCTGCAGGTCACGTGTTCTGAACCGTGGGTAATAATAATCAAACAAACTGATGATGTGCACAATTATCCTTAAAAATATGTAAATATATACAAAGATATCAGAGTATAATAAAATGAGAGCCAATGTCAAAATTTATCTAAAGAATTATAGCAACCAACAGGCTGAATGTGATGATTGAGTTAAAAAAAGATCGGATAATTTAAGCTTTTTTTAAACGTAGAGATATATCTGAATTCATAATTGTTGTGAAACTTATTAGTATAGCAAGTTATTAGTATTAGTAGAAAATTATTAGCATAGATCAGGGGTGCCAAAGTCGGTTCCTGGAGGGTCACAGCCCTGCACAATTTGGTTCCAACCTCGCTTCAATACACTTACCAGGGGGTTTAAAACAAACCTGAAGGACTCAATTAGTTGATC